>BSBN01000540.1:0-692500 GCA_027924645.1 Cunninghamia lanceolata
CAAACCCAAGTAACCCTAAACCTCTATCTCCTTAACTCTTCCCTCTCTCCCTATCACCTTTGTCCGTTTACCTCTCAATCTCTCTCCCTATGTCTCTGTCCATGTCCCTCACTCTCTATCTCCCTATCTCTCCCCTTGGTCTCCTCTATATCTCCCTATTGGTCATATATCTCTCTCTAAACCCTAAACCTCTAAATCTTAACCCCTAACCCCAAAAACCATAAACCCTAAACCCTAAATAATACTCCTAAACCCAAGTAACCATAAATTAGAAACTAAATTAGGCACTAAATCAGATGCTAAATCAAATTCTAAATCAGGTGCTAAATAAGGTGTTAAATCAGGCGCTAAATTAGGCACTAAATCAAGCACTAAATTAGGCACTAAATGTGGTGCTAAATTAGGTGCTAAAGTAGGCACTACATTAGGCTCTAATTGGCACCTAATTTAGCACCTACTTGTTCTGATTAGTGCAAAAAAATGCCAAAAATAGCACCATCATGAAAAATAGTGCCAACTTTTTCAAAAAACTGGAGAAAAAATACATTAAAATAGTGGGTGGAAGCAAAAAATGGAGCAAAAAAGGGAGCTAATCACAGGGATTTGTTGTAGTGTGATAAGAGTGCAAACAAGAGGAAGTTCAACTCGTTTTGAGTATATGCAGTTGTCACCACCTAGAAGAAGAGGAAGGGCAGCAAGGAGAAGTCTTAGCCCATCATCTAGGACACATTCTACACCTCCAAATCATAGAACTACAAATTTTGTTTCAAGAAATCAAGTATCAAGTCCTCAAGCACTAGCAAATTCTATGGCAAGGCAGTTTTCTTTTGCACCATTTAATGGGGGGAGCCCATTAAATCCTTCCCAATATGATGATATACCTATGGCAGCCCTTAGAAGCTTGCCTTTTATCATTGGAGAAGATTAAACTACACCTATTGAGCACAACATTGTGTGTAGTCCACAATATCACTACTAAAAATGTGGCAATCAGACTTTTGGTTGCCTCATTGAAAAGAAAGGCACCGCAATGGTTTAGGAGTTTTGTTGTCAATTCAATCACAACATGGGACCAGCTAGGGGATTCCTTAAATAAGAAATTTGAGAATAAATTAAACCATTTTTCATTGGTTAGAATAGCTGACTACCATCAAAAGAGGTCCACAAAAGCATATGATGGATTTAAATTTATGTTTCCAGAAGACTTGGAATAGAATCCACAAATGATAAGGCCTTTTGTTGAGCATGCTTTTCTATACTTTCTGAAGGCCCTTAATAGTGACATATCCATAAAGATTTAGTATATGGGGGAACTACACTCCCAAATGCATATGATATTGCTATAAGGGCAGAAAATAGCCTCATACAGGCTGGTAAAATTGATCCAAGGTCCCTAATGCCCATTTTTATGGAGGTAAAACCACTTATACCTTTGCAAATATCTTCTATAGTTGTTGTACCTATTGTACTAGTGCTAAACTACCAAGCATCTACCCAAGTAAAAGTTGTCCCAGCTCAATCTTAGGAGCTCCAAGAGATAAAAGGTTGCAAACTTTTGGTAATGAATTAGTAAACATTAAGAAGCAACAAAATCAAATTTCAGACCTTTACCAAGCCCCTACCAAGCTCCCCATTGGCCCAATCAGCCTAATAGGCCTCCCTACCAAGCTGATCCTCAAGGTCAAAGGATTAATTTCAATGCTAGGTCCATATCAGCCTTACAATCATAATGTTGCCAACACTTCTAGAGAGCTTGTATTAGTACAAAATAACATGGCACATGACTATGAATGGTGTTTCCCATGAAACCAACCTCACAACCAAGCCATGTGTTCTAATGGAATGCTAAATTAGGCCCTCATGGTACAAAATAACATTGATGTTCAACAAGATGCAACACAAGAAACTTAAGAACAAGGTTCTCATCCTGAGCATGGTCATTGTGATGTCACCCTCATGAATTAGCAAGGAGAGGAGTTTTGTGGGGTAAATCATCCACATGGACAAAATCAGTGATCTCACTCAATAGCAACCAATACAAGGGCCAAAAAAAGGGATGTTGACATAGGACAACAAGTTGATAAAAGGCAAAATCAAGCCTCTACAAGCCACCAAGGTGTTGTTGGTCCATCATCTTCTCAAAATATTCAAATTCTTCCAAGAGTTCAAGTTGTGGCACATAAAGATTGGCCTAAACATCAACCACAGCCATTGCAAACACAAAGAGATGTTGTTGCTCCAAAAGGATAGCAAAAGGTTAGTATGATCCCATTTAGTATTTTAGAGCATATGAAAAAAGCAAATGTTAGTATGTCAATGTGGGACTCCTTATCCCTTCATGGTCAAAGAGGTCTATTAAAAAAGGCTTTGTCTAACCTCACCTTGTCAAATGAGCTTCTAAGGAACAACCTAGAGTTATACTTGCTAATATTCCTTAAGCTAAAAGCGAATAGCAAACCAAAGATGTCAAACCACATCCATTTTATGTGTCTTTGATTATTGGCCAGCACCTTGTCCATAACTACATGATTGACTCAGGGGGCAAGTAGCTCTATTATGCCAAAAAATATAGTAGAGAAGATTGGACTATCATATGAACCTCTTGCCAAAGGAGTAGTACATTTGGATGGGATATCCATAAACACAGTTGGGGTTATTAAAGATTTGAGCCTCACCTTGCACACTTGTCCAAACTTCTCCATACCTCAAGACATCTATTTCATAGATCTACCACCATATTTTGCCATATGCCTTTCTAGTCTATCTTCTGATTGGTCACACATGTGTTTTAGATCAAGGTATGGCACTAGGGTGACTATGCAATCATAACCTATAGAAAAATACCATATACAGCCATATGTTCCTAGTTTTGTTAATGAAAATCTTACCATTCATGAACAAGAGGAACAACCAATTGTCCAAAAGCCTAACATTCCCATAGAAGGCATATTTGATTTGTTTTTGGATGAGTGGGTAGCTAAGAATTATGAGGTTGATCTATTCAAACACATGGAAGAAGCAGGATTGGGTATCTATATGATTCATGAACAAGGCATTGGTGTTCTTAACCTTGTAAAAGATGAGAAATAGCAATATGAATAGCAATCTAATGAGCTTTGGCAGTTGTATTTTGATGGGTCAAAAGTAAAAATGATGTTGGTGGAGGCAAATTCTTGTGTCTCCTAAGGGTGAGAAGTACTATTTAGCTTTCCAATTTGCTTTCACTTGCACTAACAATACAATAGAGTATGAGACACTTATTCATGGCCTAGAATGGGCAAGAAGGAGGAAAATCAAGTGTTTACGGGTATTTAGGGATAGTGAACTCATTGTAAATTAGGAGAAAGGTCTAAATGTCACAAAAAATTATTCGCTCAAGTCTTATAGACATAGATTTTGGGATGTTATTGAAGAATTTGATGCTTTTAACTTGATGTCCATAGCTAGAAATGAGAATAAACATGTTGATTGGTTGGCTACAATAGGAGCACAATATGATATTCCAAGTGATATTAACAATAGTAAGGTACAACAGTATGTAAAAGTGGTGGTAAGACCCTCAATACCTAATAATCAGGCACATTGGCAAGTGTTTGATAGTGATAAACAAATCATCAATTTTTTTATTGAAGAGGATGAGTTTTCAGCTACTAATCAAGAGAAGTTGCAGCAGTAGTATGGTGAGAAAATCATATAGATGAAAACTAACAAGTTGTCCAAAGGTTTGGTCTCATTGGAATCTATTTTTAGTTCTAATGATCAAGCAAAAAGGGGAAAGATCAGCATGCAAGTCAAACATGATCATTATGAATAGGTAAGCATTTTCAAAGACAAGCTTTTGAAATTGGGTAAGATATGTACAATAGAAGAAAGGATTGATTTTATTAAGTATGTCAAGAGTATGATGATATTTTTTCTTGGAAATATAGTGATTTGAAAGGGTTTGACCCTAAGCTTGCCCAACACACAATTGAGTTTGCACCAATGCCAAACCTGTAAGGCAAAAGCAAAGACCATTGAACCCAAAACTAGAGCCACTCATGAAAATAGAGTTGAGCAAGTTGATAGAGGGCAGCATTATATTTCTTATCAAACACACCTCTTGGGTCTCCAACATAGTTGTTAGGAAGAAGAACAAAGAAATAAGACTATGTGTAGATTTTAGAGACCCGAATAGAGCCTCACTCAAAGACCACTACCCGCTGCCTTCTATGGAGAAAATCTTACAGGTTGTATCAAGGTTCTAAGAGGTTTTCATTGTTAGATGGTTATTCTAGTTATAACCAAGTTCTGGTAAAGGAGGAAGACCAATATAAGACAACTTTCACTACCAAATGGGGTATAATGGCATACAGAAGAATGCCCTTTGGATTGTCCAATGCTTGGGAAAATTTCCAAAGGGCCATGGACATGGATTTTCAAGGGATAATAAACAAGATTGTGCTGGTTTATCTTGATGATATCACTATTTTTTTCCAAGGATGCTAAGAAACATTTCATTCATCTAAAGAAAGTGTTTGACTGGTGTAGAGAGTATGGTGTTTCACTTAACCCAAAGAAGTGTATATTTATTGTTCATGAAGGTAAGCTTCTTGGCCATGTGGTGTCAAAAGATGGAATTGTCATTGATTCTGAGAGGGTAAGTGCTATACTAGTTTTGCCTTTGCCAAATCACAAGAAGGGCTTGCAAAGTTTCCTTGGTAGAATAAATTTTGTGAGAAGGTTTATTCCTGATATAGCTCATCTTTTGAAGCCACTAACATCCATGTTGAAGAAAAATGTTTGTTTCAGTTGGACAAAAGAATGGAAGAAGAGTTTTGAGAGTGTCAAGGAAGCTCTAACAGCTGCACCTACACTCATAAATCCTAATTTCTCTAATGACTTCATCATGTATGATTTTGGAAGCATAGATACAATCTCATCCATGCTAGTACAGCACAATGAAGAAGGTTTGGAACAGCCCATTCCATTATTTAGACAAGGTTTGGAAGGTTACGAAGAGAGGTATTCTTTTGTCGAGAAACATGTACTAGCTATGATTAGAAGCCTTAAAAAATTTAGGCATTGATTTCGATCAATAAGATACATTTGATGGTTGCTCACCCAAGTGTCAAATATTTTTTGCTAAAAAAGGATTTGAATGACAAGAGGGTTGGTTGGATAACCAAAGTCATGGAATATGACATAGAAATAAAGGTCACTAAGATGGTAAGAGGCAAAGGTTTGTGTGAACATCTGGATGGTAAGTTAGAAAACAATGAAGAAGTTGTTCTTGTGCTTAATAATGAATATCAAATTATTGCCCTAGCTCCTCCTTCAAGATGGGTATAAGAAATGATGCATTATCTTCAAACAGGTGAGTGCCCTGAGGGTTTAAACAATGCAAAAAGGAGATATTTTAGATTGCAAGCAATTCCCTATGCCATTATAGATGGCATTTGTTTAGAAAAGATTTCAATGGTGTGTTGTTGAGGTGCATTGAATCTAATCAAAACTAACAAAGTTCTTGAAGAATTCCATGATGGGACAGATGGTGGCAATTTTGCACCAATAAAAACAGTGCTTAAGGTAATGAGAGATAGTTACTTTTGGCATGATTTGTATAAGGATGCACATACGTGGGTGAAAAAGTGCAAAAAGTGTGCTATATTTGTAGGAAAATAAAAGTTAGCAGCCTTGCCATTACATCCAATACAGGTAGAACACTCCTTCATGAAGTGGGGTCTTGATTTTGTTGGGCTCATTAATCCACTTTCTAGTTCAAGGCATAAATGGATACTAACAGCAATGGACTACTTCACTAAATGGACAGAAGGAGTGGCATTGAAAGAAGCAAATGAAAACTCAGTCCTAAACTTCTATGAAGATTTGGTTGCAAGGTTTGGTACTCATGAATCCCATTATTTCAGACAATGCATTGACTTTTGTAGGCACAAAGATAACTGATTGGGCTATTAGAAATGATATATTTTTTAGTTCTTCATCCAACTTTTACCCACAGGGGAATGAACAAGTTGAGTCTACCAATAAGAATCTGATTAGGATCATCAAGAGAACAATAGAAGATAATAAGAGAACCTAGCATAAAAAACTAAAATTAGCCTTATGGGCTGATAGGATAACTCCTAAGAGGTCTATAGGTAATTCACCTTATGTGCTTTTGTATGGAAAAGAGGCTAGGATGAATATTTCGGTTGAACTACCAAGACTTAGCCTCGTCAAAGAGCTAGAAATCAAGAAAGAGGAGCCAATGGAAATCAAACTTGGTAAGATTATGGAATTGGAAGAAACAAGAAGGCAAGCAATGCAAAATTTGGAACTACATCAAGCACAAATGAAGAAAGCATTTGACAAGAAGGCATTCCCTAGAGTCTTCATTAAAGGAGATGTGATTCTCAAATGGGATGAGTTGAAGGGGAAGCCCAGAAAGCACACTAAATTTGATGCCATGTGGAGTGGTCTTTTTGTGATCATGAGTTACAAGATGTACAATACTTTTCAACTACCAAAGCTTGATGGGGAAGAACTACCAATCCCAGTTAATGGGATTCATCTCAAGAACTACTATTGAGGTGATGATCTACTTTTTGTAACATAGTAGGATAATTTTGTTGGGTCAACTAAGTGTTGTGACACATTTGTTTCCCTCCAAGTATTGATGCACATTTTATTTGTCTTGTTAGAGGACTGGTTGTGTCTAGTTTTCAGTTGTTTAGTCTTGTGTTGCCACTGTTCCAAGGTTCTAACAGTTGTGTTACAAGTTTTCTAATTTGTTTCAAGCTCGAGTGACTCTTTAGCCCAAAGGATTTTTCAAGGTAGCTGGTCTCCTAGTTTTAGTAGGCAAAACATCAACAAAAGTTGCCAAAAATATTATTATAATTTTCATTTTAGACCAAAACATGCATTGCAAGGTATCTGTGGAGTATTTTTCATGAGTTCTAAGTCCTTATAAGCTTTTGTTACATCATGAAAGGTCCTTTATATCGATACTTAATGTATGTATAGAAGCTTGAAATGTATCTTATTATAGTGTCAATAAGCAAAAAAATTAAACATTAAGGTTTAAAAGATCATTTTTGAGCTCCAAAAGTAGGTGTGCTTAGTTTAAGCAAGTCAATTGCTTATTTGCCTTTAAAAATACTATGTTTCCATGTAACATGCATGAATTTTTGTGTCAAAGAGTCAAGAAATTAGGTATTCCACATCCAAAATACCTTAGTGTTGTCAAAATCCACATACAAGAGTTGGAGGGAGGATTCTTCAAAGTAGTGGTCATGATTTTACAAGTCTAAACCCAAGGTTTCAAGGGTTAGATCGACATGTTTGGTTTAGTCTTCTCCTTGTTTTGTTTCTCTCCTTTAGGGTTTTCAAGTTGTTATAGGTATCTCTCATGTTGGAGGTGACCTTATACAGTGAAGATCTCAGAAAGATCAAGATGGAGTCTTTGAAAGATCAAACTCTACTCTATGTAGGCATTTTCACTTGGTGTGAGCTCCTAAACAAGGTGACAAGTGTGGAGACAGTGAGAAGACAAAGCCAGAGATCATCAGAATGGTGAAGGTTGCAAATGTGGTGAGTTTAAGAGGACTTTATTATCTAGGATTCGAAGCTTGAAGGAGCATTCTGCAGGGTTAAAAAGGATCTGACAATGGTTTTAGAGGTATGTCCATGGGGTTTGATATAGTCTTTGGAAACCTCCACATTGTTGTCACCAAAGGGATAGAGATACCATGAAAGAGATAGATATTGAAGGCCTCGAACAATTCCATGAAGGGATAGCATGTCAAGAGGTGACAGAAGATTGCCAAGGAAATATTAGGATCTGTCAAAGAATGAAGAGGTCTATGTTGTGTGTAGACCATGACAGTCATGTTGAGAGCCCAAAGCGCCTGCTTTATCTTGTTGATGGGGTCCCAAGGCTCCAAAGCAAGACATGATGCATGTTCAAGTGTGGAAAATGAAGAAGGTTTGGAGCCATGTGTCTTGTCAATAGAAGAAATGCATAGATTTTAGTTTGTTAGGAAGCTACATCGACTGAGGAGCATGGTAATGTCCTCAAATATCCCTAGTTTTTCCTTTATCCTACACTATGTTTCTTTTTGAAACATGAAAGGGTTTTTGAAGGGTTATGACATTTTACATTTTCATTGTCTTCATGACTTTACACTATTGGTGAATGATTTTGGTTCTTTCACAAGTTTGAGTATCATGCAAATGGGTCTTGTTCAAAACTTGTAGTTACCTATCCTCTTCCTCACAATGGTATGCCCTCACTCAATGATTGAATGCCTCTAAGTTGTATTGAATGTGTTGGAAGAGGATGTGTGCAAATGATAGTGTTACTTTGAAGAAGTAGCAAAAGAGAGCCTAAAGATACCCATGAACCTAGAAGCCATCAGTCGGCATTCAACACAATGAGGAACCCTAAGGCATGATGCATGTTCAAGTGAGGGAAACCCAAAGAAATAGAGGTCAAGAAAGTGGCCTAGTCAAACCATCATTGTCAAGGGTCTAATGCATAAGGACAGTTCCAATGTGGTAGTGGCACTGTCAAAGGTAGATGGTATTGTTTAATCAGGTAAAAGCATGTTGTGACAAAGCCTACATAGGCACTAAACCATAGGGATAGCATACATGGGGTTTTACCAAAAGGAGGATAGTGTTTTCATGGAGGAACATAGGAGGTTTTGGAACATAGGAGGTTTTGGAAAGACTCCACAAAAGACAATTAGGGCAATAAATGTATAAAACAAAACCTTGAGATCATCACAAAGAGCACCAAACATTGAAACCCAAATGACAATATAACAATGGACAATAGCTTTCCATTATACAACCTTGAAAGAGGTATCACAAATCTTCTCAAGAGGATGTTGAAACTCTATACAAGTCTATCAAGTGATGCTTTGCAGGATGATATGACTTGTACTAGGGGATAGTGAAAATTGAGTTTACAATAGTCATAAGAAGATCATTCTAAGAGACAATAGTTCTAGTCTCTTCATTACGTTAGAGGGTTTGTATGGAGAAGTAGCAAAAACCATAACACCTGCACTACTATGACTGTGTTGATAGGGACTATGGAGCTCTGTCAAAGGTTTTGAAATTCCTTGCACCAATTAGGCAAACCTGCACCATCAAAATAGAATCCTGGAAGAGTTCAAAAGCCTATAACCATGTGACAATAGAAGATAACATTGTATAATATTGTTACATTAGAAAATGTCCCCTTGGGGGCTTTCCCCTCCTAAGGTTTAGCTCTCGGGTCCTTTGGAATGCATTTAGGTCATCTTGCATGTTAATCGTTTCTCCTGATTAGAAACCCCTGAAGTTTCATGGCAAATAGGACCTAAGGGATGTGTTTATCATGAATCCTACCTGTAATAGGGGGGAGGACTTGGGTGCCCGCACCCTAGTCCTACCCTATTTTAGGTTAGGATCTATTTTTATGTGTCGATTATATGATTGTTATTAGGTCCTATGCCGACACCTCAAATTTGAATTACGAATTTCTTAGCAGGAATGTTTGTAGTTGCATATATAAGCATGATTAGTTATTCATTTGTAAACTAGATGGCATTTTTTATCTATGAGCTTATGTTAAAGTGATCTAAGGCTTTCATTGTGTCGTAGAGTAGTATTGTGTTGTTATTGTGCTTGTTTGTTGCAGATTTGATTCCATCTCCTCATGGCATGAAGAGCATCTTCCTTCCATGAGATCTACACTAAAAGGTCATATCTATTGTGTTTTCAATCATTTATCATTTGGATATTGCCTCTATCCCACAGGGATACTCACTCTTTATCTAACAATGGTGTTTGGAAGACTTGAATGTCTCTCCGGGGCTTGACCGAGGCAAGCCTCTAAACACCACAACCCCCAACACACCTTTCTATGATTATAGGTTACAGGCTTCAGAAGTGAAAGAAGTGGAGATGTAGGAAAGCAATGCACACTGTCAGAATTGTAAACCTGAGAAGAAAACTAGGGCCTGGACTTGGGTGCCCTCTCATTAGTCCTCTAGATTCTAAAGTGGTGAAATCTCTGTGACAGCAGGAACAGGTTATAGACATTCTTCAGAGATCCCGACAAAAGTAGGTATAGTGGACTAGGGCACCCTCTCATTAGTCCCCAACTTTTCCACACACTGAACTTTGAAATCTGGTATGTATTTGGTTGTCCTTTGATATCTCTATGTGTGGTCATTTTCTGTAATTTGACCATCTGTTTATGATTTTACGAAATTAGGTTTTTGAACATAATTGGACTTAATTGAACAACTAATTCACACAATTCCAATCTTCACCTATGTTCCAAGTGAAAGGAGATATGTAGTAGAGTTCTCTACTCGGTTGAATTTCCTTGAATGTTTAGTGGTGAGAGGAGGATCATGATAAACCCTTGAAAAAAAACTATCAACCTCATTGTCCCTCTTTTTACATTAAACATTTGGTGAACCCATGTTTTAAGGATTTTTGCTCCTTTCAGAGTGTTGTACTTCATACTTTCATTCATTCATTTCATTTTCATTTTATTGCATTTGAAAAATTACAAAAAAAAAAAAGAAAAATTGGAAAATTTTGAAAAATTTGAAAAATTTGGCATTTTTAGCTTGTATTTTCAAATAATTTGAATTAGTTTGCATTGAATTTCAATAAATTTATGTTATTATCATCAGATCTGATTTAATTTACATAAATTCATCATTCATCATTCACTTATATTGCATTTTCATGCTTAAACTATTAAAAGTTGCATGAAATTGTGCATTTTTTCATATAACCTAGTTTTGCATTAGCTAGGGTTTGTAGTCAAAATCTTGTTTAAAATTTTACTACCCTTTCAAAACACTCATTAGGACTAATTTCTAACTATAGTGTTTCATCATAATGGCTTTCTTGCAAAATTTCATGTCTAGGGTTTGAAAACCTTACATTTTCACTAGATTTGGCCTTATCATCTCTCTAGAATTGCATCATAGGCGTGTTGTGAAGGATTTTTCTGCATTATTTGACTGATATTAGGGTTATAATCTGCTGGCCCTCCTCAAATTCCTTACAACACCATTTCTATTAGGCATTTACATTGAAAATTGATGAAATTTTGCATATCTTAGGTGTATTTTCACTAGGTTTTGACTTGTCATCACTCTAGATCTGCACTATAGGCATGTTGTGAGAAATATTATTGCATTATTGGACTGTTATTAGGCATATTATGTTAGACTTAGGGCACACAACTGAGAGGGGGGGTGAATCGGTTGTGCAAAACTTTCTTCAATTAAACACTTAACTCCACTTTACAATTCAACAATATAATAATAAATCAATCAAGGAAACATAATGCAACAAATTAAGAGCAGAAACATATCAACACATGAGACACCAAGATTTTCATGTGGAAAACCCAGTTAAGGGAAAAACCACAGGGTGATTAACCCAAGATTGTATTCTCTATTAGAAGAATAGAAAGAACAAAATGGCACATGCCAATTAGGGCTCACTGCCTGAGCACACTGCTCACAAGAGGCTCACTGCCTACAAGAGACACACTGTCTACAAAGCAATAAGTATCATATACATGAACTGGAGAATAGCATCTTCACCATGCTTGAATCAGTTCCATTTAAGCCCAATACTTCTGCTCTGCCTTTTGCTCTCCTCCTTGCTACCACACACTCATCTCAACAAGGACAACTTTGAAATGACTTCACAATCCCTTACTTATACAAGACATCAACTTAGGAATGATCATCTAAGTTGGCAAACATCAACAAGAACATCTGCAGAATGTGTAACTCATCCGGTCAACCAATCTCAGAAAGAACACGATCATCCGGAAGATTTCTCAATTACAAGCTCCAACTTCAATGCGGACCACCAACATGAACTGGACATGATCCAAAGACCTCCACAAGCTTACCTGAATCACCAAGAACATCCACACTTCATCTACTTACTGAAATCCTTCTTCCCTTCATCTGGAACCTCAAGAACACAGTCTCTCATTACTGTCACAAAGGAATAGATGCTTGTGGATCTTCAAACCATGAACCAATCAAGATGATACTTCACAAAGACTTCCTCAACACTCCCTCAAATCTGTAGAACAGGATAATGCATTTCCAGATCTCACCGGACCTATTTGTAACACTCTGTCACCAATGAACATCTGTTGGAACCGGTTTTACTTGAGCAGCCACAACTTCTTCAGATCTTCATGTGAACCTCTGAAATCTCTACTGGACCACCCTAAGACACATATCTACAAACCCTTTAAACCACATCCTCTGATACTCATCCTATCTTGGACTTTTACCTTACTATCATCACTAATCTTCACTGTTCCTGATTAAGACTAATTTTCTTAATATCCTCAGCGCACAGCTCATCCAATTCTTATCATTAATGCAACAGGAGTATGTTGACATCAATGACAACACTGATTAGGCCCATACTTGCAACAATCTCCCCCTTTGTCATTGATGGCAACATATGATGTGAAAAATTGTTTTGACCATCAAGACAAGAACTTCTCCTCACTGTCACAACTCCCCCTATCAGTAACAACCATTCACATGTCTTCTCTCACTTTACTACTCCCCCTTTGATCAGAAACCACTTGTTTTTCACATGTCTTCTCTCCCCCTTTGACATCAATGGAAAAGGGCACATACTTGCAATTCTAACACTTCAGAATCATACCTGCTGCTCCCTGTCATCAATCTAGATCAAAAGATATGACTGTGATATCCACCGGACTAATGCACCTCAGTGCACCTTAGTTCATCACCGGAGGGGCAATAACCCCTAACTTCTCCCTGAGATACTCAAAAGAATCCTTAGGTAGAGGTTTAGTAAATATGTCTGCAATCTGATCCTTGGAAGGTACAAACTCCAATCTGACTTCATTCTTGTTCACCTGCTCTCTCAAAAAGTGAAACTTGATACATATGTGTTTAGTCTTTGAATGCAACACCAAATTCTTAAATATATTTATTGCACTTGAGTTGTCACAGAAGATTGTGATAGGTTCCTCATACTCCACTTTAATATCTCTTAGCATCTGCTTCATCCACAAAACTTGAGTGCAACTACCTACTGCTACAATATATTCTGCTTCAGTTGTAGACAGAGATATTGCCTCTTGTTTCTTGCTTAGCCAAGTAACCAATCTCTTCCCCAAAAAGAATGCTCCACCATTGGTACTCTTCCGGTCATCCACATATCCTGCCCAATCCACATATGTATATGCATGAAGAGAGAAATCATGATCTCTAGGATACCACAAACCATACTCAACTGTCCCTTTTAAATATCTAAAAATCCTCTTGATTGCCATGACATGAGATTCTCTAGGATCAGTCTGGAATCTAGCAACAAGACCAACAACCTGCATAATGTCTGGTCTAGTTTGAGTGAGATACAACAGTCCTCCAATCATTGACCTAAACTTTGTCTAATCTGCCTTAGGAGAATCATCATCTTTGCTCAATTTACATCCGGTTGTCATGGGAGTATTCATTGGTTTTGAGTCTTCCATCCCAAATTTTTTTAACAATTCTTTCACATATTTGGTCTGAGAAATAAAGATTCCTTTCTTGGTTTGAGTGATTTGCAGACCCAAGAAGAAATTCATTTCACCAAGCATGGACATCTCAAACTCACTTTTCATTTGATTTGCAAAAGTTTTACACATGCTATCTCTTCCTCCAAAAATTATATCATCAACAAACACTTCAACAATCAAGATGTTTTCATGAAATACAAATTACTATCAATAGTACCTTTGTTGAAACCAATCTTCAAAAGATGCTTATCCAATCTTTCATACCAGGCTCTTGGGGCTTGCTTCAGTCCATACAGTGCCTTCTTCAACTTGCAGACCATATCACCATGATCAGACAATTGAAATCCGTCTAGTTCGTCTATGTACACTTCTTCTTCCAAGTCACCATTCAGGAAGGAAGAATTAACATCCATCTGATATACCTTGAAATCCTTGAAGGCAGCAAAGGCAAGAAATAACCTGACTGCTTCAATTCTTGCCACTGGAGCAAAAGTTTTGTAGACCAATCTAGCTTTATTTCTGATTACTTCACCAACTTCATTCAGTTTGTTCCGGAACACCCATTTTGTTCCAATCACATTCTTGTTTCTAGGTGTAGGAACAAGATCCCAACTGTGATATTTCTCAATTTGCATTAGTTCTTCTTCCATTGCTTTAGTCTAGTTTTCATCATTGCAAGCTTCATTCACTGTCTTCAGTTCAATCTTTAAAATTAGACAATACTCTTCTGAATCTTGAGCAATTCTCCTTCTTGTTTGTACTCCTTTGCTTTTATCACCTAAGATCTAATCTTCATAGTGGTTCACTCTTAGATACTGTTGGTCTTTTCTTCTGAATCAACATCAGGGTTTGCCAGTTCCTATGCATGTGCAGATTCAGCCAACTAATACAGGAGGTTGCGTGAGCTCCTCCCCTTCACTTCCGGTTCTGTCGCACCAAGGGGGGTGTCCCTATAACTAAAGATGTGATCTTGACTTGCTCAATGACTGATAGATTTAGCTTGACAGCAATAGGCAGAATACTCTCATGTCTAGACTAAGATCTGCATGGTAGATCACAAGGTTGGCAACATTCTTGGAAATATTTGTCTAGTGGGTATGAGAGCATGCAGGGGGTTCCTAATCCTACTTCTACAACTAACAGGTTGAAGTGATGAAATGGGTGGACATAATGTCCTGGATGCAAGACAAGGGGTTTTGGCTCATAACTACTGATCCAAGAGCAGACTGGTGCCTATCCATTGGGCAAGGAGTCAACTAGACATATACAACAGACGGTTTGCAACTTGTCATTCAAGTTTCAAGGGGTTGAGCTTGATGCTTGCCTTACAAACATCACCCAAGGATGGGTATTTAGCTGCCTCTACTTACAGATATCCCTGCTGACATGCAACCTTCCCCATGCTCAACCTAAAACAATTTAATCCACTCCTTGAATGGAAGTTAGAGATCAAACATGTGATACAGAAAACCATACCCTAGAACCTGAGAAACCCTTAGCAACCAGATTCAGAAGAAGGAGAATAACATGCAGCAAATGGAGACAAGTAGATAAACACATGCAATGAAGCATTTCTCATATAAAATTAACATTGAAACTGAACATATGTGTAAAATACATTCATGTTGCAACTCATAAACTCCAAAATGGGATAGAACAACCAGGATCATGCCATGTTCTTCGTTATTTACACAAAAATGCCCCAGGCCTTCAACAACCAACAAATGAGCAACATAGCCTGCTATATACAGCAAGGAAGGTACTTAGCATTAATCACTGGGTGACTCAAAAGTTTGCTAGATACAATTCATTCTGAGGAAATGGCACTCAAACATTCAATGCAGCGGGTGGAAGGGAGACAAGGAAAGGTCTCGAGCCTTGCGCCACCGCCCGTGGATGTACAACTTCAATCAGGTACCTGATCCATCCACGCCATCGCCCATACCCTGTAAGATCCACCATTAATGGCACACCAACTCGCGGCCTTGGGAAAAACATCATATTGTGCATCGCAACCGTTTCCCGCCAAGATTTATCACCCTGATATTTCAAATCATGTAGGAACAAATTCTCCCACATGCACCCCACGGCGACCCCCTCAACACTTTATATACTGGGCCACAACCATATATGATGTCGATACTTTTGCTCCTGACGACACCAATATAAACCTCATCATCTTCCATCGGCCAGACCCTCCTCATCGGCAAACCACTTGCTTGTCCTCCCGACATCACATATCTTGCCGATGAACATCCTTCATCGGGAGGACCCAACATATCAGAGCGACACATTCCTAACACACCGATGACCAAAGTCATGCTGACGGCTCTTCCTGCACACATCCTCCGATATGCAAAATATCACCCTGATATGAAATATCACCCCGCAGGAAATATCACCCCACAGGAAAGTATATCTGTCCACATCACCTGATAAAAGATATCACCCTAATGTATGAATATCAGCCTGATGACCAACCTTGCCTTCATGTGAAATATCGCCCTGATATTTCACCCTCATCGGCACAACCAGATGCATTGGAGGAAGATCCTCCTGCTTTGCCGATACCATATGTCTGGCCGATGAACATCCTGTATGTCCACAAAAATCCTGATGACGTCAGCATCATATCTGCATACCGCGCATCTCCACATATCTAGATGACATCATTGTCATATTCGCAACATCAGGGGATCTCCATAAAATGACTGATGTTAAAATATGACCCCCCGGACCTTGATGACGTCACCACCACATTCATATATTGGCACCGGGCGATGAAAGAACATGAAGTGATAAAGTAACATCAGGATGATCTTAACCAAGATCACCCGATGTTCAAATATGATGACCCTGATGAATATCGGGTCATACTTAGAACCTTGCAGCAACATCATCAGGATGATCTTAACTAAGATCACCCGATATTAAAATATCACCCCGGTGAAAGATCATGCAGGCAAAAAATATGATGACCCTCACAAGCAACATTAGGGTGATAACCAGAAATATGATGATGATGACCTCCTCGGAAGAAAAAATGATGTTGACATTAAAACATGCTGAGGAGGCCCAAAGACTTAGAATTTTTTGGATTTTTTGGGAAGGTACCTACATATACATATTTAGGTACCAACAGATACCTGGGAACTTTGGGAATTTCTTACACTTCTGATTCTTGATCAAGCTCATTGAAACTCGTCTCTTCTTCCTGATTTATCGGATTAGTTTGAATTTGTCTTTCAGAGGAGGCTTGGGCTCCTTGAATCAGAGTACCATTCTGATCATCTTCATCATATTCGTAAAACTTTGAGGGTTTTTCAATTCCTTCATCAACCTTCACATTTGTACTTTCTATTATTTTTCTCAGTCTCTTGTTGTAACACCGGTATGCTTTGCTTTGAGTAGAGTAACCCAAGAATATTCCTTCATCACTTCTAGAATCAAACTTTCCTAGATCTTCATCTCTTTTAATGTAACGTTTGCTACCAAAAACTCTGAAATACCTCACAGTTGGAGTGATGCCAAACCAAAGTTCATAAGGAGTCTTACCGGTATTGCCTATGATTTGAACTCAGTTGAGAGTATAGACTACAGTGCTGACAGCTTCTCTCCAATAGATCTGAGGAAAATTTGCTTCCATCATCATGGTCCTAGATGCTTCCTGGATGGTTCAGTTCTTTCTCTCCACTACTCCATTCTGCTATGGAGTCCTAGGAGCAGACAACTGTCTCTTTATTCCATGTTTCTCATAGAACTCTATGAACTCACCGGATGTGAATTCCCCACCTCTATCAGACCTTAGACATTTCAATTTTAATCTGGTTTTATTCTCTACCATAGCTTTGAATATTTTGAATTTCTAAAGAGCTTCTGATTTCTCCTTTAGAAAGGTTACCCACATCATCCGGGAAAAGTCATCAATTAGCAACATAAAGTATCTATCACCTTGTACACTCCTAATTCTTTCCAGACCACAAAGATCAGTATGAACTAAGTCCAATAATCCGGTAGAAGACAATTCCTTATTTTTGAATGTGACTCTGCTCAGCTTACCCAACTGACATTCTTTGCACAAACTATTAGTAGGTTTCACCAATTTTGGAAGATCTCTTACAGCCTGAGTGTTGCTTATCTTGATGATATTATCAAAATTCACATGACACATCCTCCTATGCCACAATCAACTCTGATCAACTTGAACAAATAAGCAACTTTTACCAGTGCCAACCAAGTGGAAGATATTACCTTTAGTTTGAGTACCGGATGCAATCTCTGTTCTAGAACTTTTAAAGATCTTGCATTTTCCATCTTTGAATCAGAGATCATAGCCTTTGTCCTCCAACTGTCCAACACTGAGAAGATTGTGCTTCAATCCTTCAACATATAGTACATTACCAGTTTTGTTCCTTCCATCAAAAGAAATAGTTCCTCTTCCTCTGATTCTACCAGCAAAATTATCACCAAACTTTACCAATCCTCCTTCATACCTTTCCAAATCTATGAATTTGTTTTTGTCACCTGTCATCTGGTGAGAGCATCCATTGTCAATGACCCAGTCATCCTTTTCTTCAACTTGGGTAGCCAGAGCTTTTTCTACAACTTTATGATTGACAGATACAGAGGATATTGGTTCTTCTTCCTTGATGGCAATAAACACCCATTCACTTCCGGATTTGTTTCATGTCTCTGATTCATCATTTGTTACTCCTTCATTATCATCTTCTTCATGAACATAGTAACAATTCTTTTGGAACCTTGATCTGTTAGGATTTGGTCTTGAAAATCTTTCCGGACACTTTGAGGAAAAATGACCAATCTTATTACAGTTAAAACATTTAAAGGGCAATTTTCCTTCATACTTACCGGATCGTCTTAGCAGCCTCTTTGCAACAAGAGCTTCAAGTTGAGCAGTTTCTACTTCTTCTTCCAGGTCTTTTCATGTTTTTTCATACCATGACAGTTTCCTTGATGAGTTCTCTCCCTGATCAAACCTTTGTTTACCTTTTACAGAGGCACTAGCTTTGAATGCAGATTCAGTCTTTGGGGGGTCATCTCCAAACTCTGTCATTTCAAATGCAACCAATTTGCCAGCCAATTGATCTCTTGCGATAGTTGTATGGGCTCTAAATTCTTCAATGGAAGCAGCCTTGATTTTGTAAGAAGCAGGTAGGGATCTGAGAATTTTGCCAACAATCTCATTTTCATATAGGACTCCACCAGCATTTCTAATTCCACAAATAATCTTATTTACTCTTGGCATAAAAGTAGTGATATTTTCATCATCTCTCATCTTCAGATTTTTAAATTTCCCTTTCAGACTCTGTAACCTTACACATTTAACATACTTGTCTCCTTCATGCAAAAGTTCTAGTTTTTGCCAGATCTCAAAAGTAGTTGGTAGGTCAATAACATTTGAGAGCTATGAATCAGATAATGTGCTTAGAAGACCCTCTATAGTCCATAGATTATTTTCAGCATCTGTGATTTATTTTGGGTTTTTGGACCACCCTGTGGAGGTGTATATTGTGTTGTAGCCATGGTCCAGTACACCATTCCCATACATTGCAAGTGACATTTCATGCGACCTTTCCAAAGATTAAAATTGGTTCCATCAAACTTCGGACTATCCTTCTTGTAAGACGACATCCTAGATCTCCTCAAGTGGTTAAGCTCTTTTTAGAGGAACTTGGCTCTGATACCAATTGTTAGACTTAGGGCACACAACTGAGAGGGGGGGTGAATTAGTTGTGCAAAACTTTCTTCAATTAAACACTTAACTCCACTTTGCAATTCTGCAGTATAATAATAAATCAATCAAGGAAACACAATGCAACAAATTAAGAGCAGAAACATATCAACACATGAGACACCAAGATTTTCATGTGGAAAACCCGGTTAAGGGAAAAACCACGGGGTGATTAACCCAAGATTGTATTCTCTGTTAGAAGAATAGAAAGAACAAAATGGCACATGCCAATTAGGGCTCACTGCCCAAGCACACTACTCACAAGAGGCTCACTGCCTACAAGAGACACACTGTCTACAAAGAAATAAGTATCACATACATGAACTGGAGAATAGCATCTTCACCATGCTTGAATCAGTTCCATTTAAGCCCAATACTTCTGCTCTGCCTTTCGCTCTCCTCTTTGCTACCACACACTCATCTCAACAAGGACAACTTTGAAATGACTTTGCAATCCCTTACTTATACAAGACATCAACTTAGGAATGATCATCTAAGTCGGCAAACATCAACAAGAACATCCACAGAATGTGTAACTCATCCGGTCGGCCAATCTCAGAAAGAACACCATCATCCAGAAGATTTCTCAATTACAAGCTTCAACTTCAATGCGGACCAACAACATGAAATAGACACAATCCAAGACCTCCACAAGCTTACCTGAATCACCAAGAACATCCACACTTCATCTACTTACTAAAATCTTTCTCCCCTTCATCCGGAACCTCAAGAACACAGTTTGTCATTACTGTCACAAAGGAATAGATACTTGCGGACCTTCAAACCACAAACCAATCAAGTTGATACTTCACAAAGACTTCCTCAACACTCCCTCAAATCCACAGAATAGGATAATGCATTTTCAAATCTCACCGGACCTATCTGTAACACTCTGTCACCATTGAACATCTGCTAGAACCAGTTTTACTTGAGCAGCCACAACTTCTTCAGATCTTCATGTGAACCTCTGAAATCTCTACTAGACCACCTTAAGACACATATCTACAAACCCTTTAAACCGCATCCTATGATACTCATCCTATCTTGGACTTTTACCTTACTGTCATCACTAATCTTCATTGTTCCTAATTGAGATGTTCCTGATTGAGACTAATTTTCTCAATATCCTCAACACACAGCTCATCCAATCCTTATCATTAATGCAACAAGAGTATGTTGACATCAATCACAACACCAATTAGGCCCATACTTGCAACATATTATTCATTGCCCCTTTTGAAATTCTTCACAACACTTCTTCCATTAGTGATTTGCATTGAAAATTTGAGAAAAAGGTGAAAAAACAAGCATTTTAGGTCATTGCATATATCATGGATACTTCTTGTTATTCATCTTTGGAAGCTTTGTTTGCATACATCATAGACATTGATTATTTTTCCAAGTTTACTCATGAATATCCTCAAGTCTTGAAACAAATAGCATGCATATATGATTTTGATATTTCAATGTGTTCCCCATATGAAATCCTCTCCTATATATCAGATTTTGATAGCTTCACAAATCTCATGGGAATATATCCTCTGATATTAGATGATCTCACTAAATTCATAGCCAATAATACATTTAGTAGTGATGACCTCAATATGTTAGACAAAGCCCTAGATGACTTTATCTCTATTGAACATCCCACTACACCTCCTATTATTAATACATGTGATGATAACTTTGTTTTACCTTATGACCTTTCTCCCAAAGCTAACACTTTGGCACAAGAAGATGAATTCATAAACATCATACCACCATATCTTCATTCCAGTGCTCTCTCTGGCCAAGATGAAGCATTAGTGAATGAAGACCTTCCACCATCTCTTTATTCCAATGCTCTCTCTGGCCAAGATGAAGCATTGGTGAATAAAGAACCCCTTCCAACAAAGAACATTCCATGGATAGATAATGAGAAATCATTCAACAATAATAAAAATCCTCTTCCTATCATAGTGCATGAAGCCTCTAGGGATCATCCTATAGACATTCTTCCTTTAGTTGAATATTCACGTACTTTGGACATCATTAAGGAAGTAAAAATCCTTGATCTCCCTACTTTGGTTGAATGTTCAAGTCCCTTGGATATCACTAAGGATGTTAAAACTATGGATACCTCTCATTTGGTTGCATATTCTTGGAACATCACTAAAGATACAAACATTACTAATCATCCTCACAACACCTTACCTTCCCTTCATTCCTATGCTCTCTCTTCAAAAGATGTAGCACTAGTGGATGAGGAAAGGCATCTCACATTAAATCCCTTATGGATGGATGTCGAGATCACTCAAACAAATCACTTCTTCCACCTCCTAAGAGGATAGTGAATAAGTGTATGTCTCCCTCCTTAAGCCACACTCATTGTAGAACCTATTATAGTTTCTCTCAAGGGTGGCCTCCTCCTAGATATATATGTTGTTAGCAATGTGTTGTATCAGGTAAGTATTTCTAACCTTGGTGGTCACCTATGTCGTAGCATTATTCGCTCATTTATGTAACCTCCCCCCTCCATGTTGTGTTTCCCTCATGATGTGTTATGTGTTGTTTAGGCCTCCTAGGATGACCCTTGATACTCTCGTAAGTTAAAGGATATTGGGAGACCACCTCTGTTGTGACCCTTCTATTTGTATCATCATTCTTCTATATTGCTTCTCCTCTATTTTTAATGTTGTGTGTTGTGTCTTAAGGACATAGCATTGCGGTTGATGACTGGGGGGCACCCTCCTACGTGATTGTCCCTAAGGCACTTGTTTCTCCTCTCTTGATTTATTGTTTACTTTCTTCTAGTGGTTCTATCTAGCTGATGAATGACAGAACACATATTATATTGATACGGACCTAGTGTCCCTTCAGCGAGAAATCAAAAAATGGACCTAGTCCATACATGACAACAAGGTTGATATATATTATCTAACACTTGGCTAGTAGAATCATTCTATATGATATCTTGATGTTGTCTTATCGTAATTACAAAGCATAACAATACTGCTCCTCCATGCACTTTGTCTATCTTGGATCTTGATTTCCTTGGTTCTTTATGTGAATGGCTACATGCATTGTTGATTATATAGATACTAACACCTTTTCTTGTAGGAAATTGTGTGTTTGTGGGAGAATTTGGTGATTGTTAAGTACATGTCACCTCCGGGGGAGCATGGGTTTTGTGAGAGCTCATGTTCCCTTGTGTGTTTTCTTCCTATGTTAACATGCTTGATATCGGGACATGATATCAACCACCTTAAGGTGGGAACATATATAAGGTAAGTTGTCTGATTTAGATGCTAACAAAGTGTGTTTGTAAAGCTTGAAATCTATTGCAATCACTTAAGCCTTCTACGGAGGTGGGATATCATGCATATCCTTTTTTATTTTAAGCCCTTATGCAGAAGGTGGGAATGGTGTATTTCTCAAGGCGATTGCACATCCTATCATTTTCAAAAAGTCCTTCGAGTAGGCAAGGTGGATCTAAGACTATCCTACCCCTTAAGCCTGTCTTCGGTGATTGTTGTGGTGAAGTCCAATCGTCAGTGTGTGCCTGTAACGTGCCTGAGATGGCTGCAAACCTAGCAATACGTTTCTTCCATCACTTTTTGGTCGTGTTTTCTCTGTGTCTTCCTTGTGTGTGTGTATGGCATGTTTGTTCCCAAGCATAGTTTTAAGACCGGTCGCGATGAGCTCCTCCTATGCTTTGAGATTTGTATGGCATGTTTGTTCTCAAATGTAGTTTCAAGACTGGTGGCAATGAGCTCCTCCTACACTTTGAGATTTGTTTGGCATGTGTGTTTCCCCTTATGTAGTTTCAAGACTGGTGGCGATGAGCTCCTCCTGCATTTGGGTTGTTTGTTTACTTTCCTTGTACTTGTATCTACATTTTATATATATGATAAAATGAAAAAGAAAATAATCACTGCATTCACTGTATTCACTATGTTTTGTGTGTCTTCAATGTTGTCTTCTCTGTGTTTTGTGTGACTGTAACTATCTTCTCCATGTTTTGCATGTCTGTTATTGTCTTTATTGTGATTAGTGTGTCTTCTCTATGCTTGGCATGTTTGTTGTGTTTGTTGACCTTACTTTCATGCATGTATTGGCCTTATGTTTATACATACATTAAAGTGGGGGCTAAATGTTATGTTGGAAAATGTCCCCTTGGGGGCTTTCCCCTTGTAAGGTTTAGCTCTTGGGTCCTTTAGAATGCATTTAGGTCATCTTGCATGTTAATGGTGACTCCCGATGAGAAACCCCTGAAGTTTCATGGTAAATGGGACCTAGGGGATGTGTTTATCATGAATCCTGCCTGAAATAGGGGGAGGACTTGGGCACCCGCACCCTAGTCCTACCCTATTTTAGGTCAGTACCTATTTCATGTGTCGGTTATATGACCATTATTATGTCCTATGCCGACACCTCAAGTTTGAATTATGAATTTCTTAGCAGGAATGTTTGTAGTTGTATATATAAGCATGATTAGTGATTCATTTGTAAACTAGATGGCATTTTTTATCTATGAGCTTATGTTAAATTGATCTAAGGCTTTCATTGTGTTGCAGAGTAGTATTGTGTTGTTATTGTACTTGTTTGTTGTAGATTTGATTTCATCTCCTCATGGCATGAAGAGCATCTTCCTTCCATGATATCTACACTACAAGGTGATATCTATTGTGTTTTCAATCATTTATCATTTGGATTTTGCCTCTATCCCATAGGGATACACACTCTTTATCTGACAATGGTGTTCAGAAGACTTGAATGTCTCTTCAGGGCTTGACTGAAGCAAGCCTCTAAACACCACAACCCCCAACCCACTTTTATGTGATTGCAGGTTACAGGTTTCAGAAGCGAAAGAAGTGGAGTTGTAGGAAAGTAGTGCAGATTGTTGAAATTGTAGATCTAAGAAGAAAACTAGGGCTTAGACTTGGGTGTCTACTCATTAGTCCTCCAGATTCTAAAGTGATGAAATCTCTATGACAGTAGGAATAGGTTACAGACATTCTTTAGAGATCCCATCAAAAGTAGGTATAGTGGACTAGGGCGTCTGTTCATTAGTCCCCGACTTTTTCACACACTAAACTTCAAAATCTAGTATGTATTTTGTTGTCATTTGATATCTCTGTATGTGATCATATTCCATAATTTGTCCATTTGTTTACAATTTACAAAATTAGGGTTTTGAGCATAATTGGACTTAATTGAACAATGAATTCACACAATTCCAATCTTCCCCTATGTTCCAAGTGATGAGAGATCTGTAGTAGAGTTCTCTACTTGGTTGAATGTCCTTGAATGTTTAGTGGTGAAAGGAGGATCATGATAAACCCTTGAAACAAAACTATCAAACTCATCATCCATCTTTTTACATTAAACAAATACTTCCAAGGACCTATTTGATAGCAGGAGGTTGACAGTGCAAGGAAGAAAACAAGCTACGCAAGTCGGCAGATATTTGAAGGCAGAGGTTAAAGCATGACTATGACAGCAGGGTTAGTGGAAGTGAGAAGAAGACCATTAAAAGGTGATGAGTGTATAACCCTTTGAGACAGTCATGAAGAACATGTCAATCAATCTTGTGTAATTCTCAAAGGACACTGTCAAACCCTAGTAGAGATCAAGTGTGGAGCAAAGAGATATCTGAGTGGGGGCAGTCAAATTTAGATATAGCAGGACTGTAGAGGTTGTAGGATAGTTGAAAGTTTGTATACCATTTGAGGAACCCAAGATAAGTTAAGCAGGGGTCTGCATAGTCAAAGAAAGAGCCTGCACATAAGGTAAACAATGCATATACATGTAGGGATCTCCTCAAGAGGTTTATGCCAAACAAATTAATAGTGGTGTCAAGCAAGACAGTCCTCAAGGACCTTACACAAAAGAACTTTGACAAAAGGTTGAAGGCATTGAAAGCATAGCAAGGACAACTTGACAAGGTTACCACAACATCATCATATACTCAGTCATGCTAGGAAGGTTTCAGACCTATGAAGCCTTGCAAAGTACAGAAATGAATATAGGTTGAGTTACACACTGTGTATTTCAACCTTAGTGAAATACACACTATGTGAAATTGGTAGGGGAAAATTGGTTTCCTCAACACTCCTAAGCCCTTAAAGACCCCTCCAAACTCATCTATTATCTTGTTGAAGCATATGTATAGTCCCCAAAGTGGACTGAGACAGTTTTAAAAAAGAAAAATAGACCTTACATGCTATACTAGTGCCATGCAAGGGATTTCTAATTGAATTAGACACATAAGAAGGCTAAAGATTCACTTTAGTGGCACTTCCAATCAATTTTAGGCCTGATAAAGAGCCTGCATGGATAGAGTATGAGTTGAGGGGAGTTTTGAAGACATAAACAAGAAGTAAATAGTAGTTTTGAGCCCAAAAAGGGGTGTTCCTTCACTTTGCATGCCTAAGAAGCTTAAACATCATGCAAATCCTAGAGAATATAGTTGTCCTAGTTGTGTAGTTGATTTGAGTGTGAGAAGGATAAAGGTCTCCATGTAGCCAACTGGAGCACTTTCTAAGGAGCATGCAAGGGAGAAAATTCAAAAGGTCAAAGTAAACTCAACTCCCACCAACCTTGCAAGATTTGTATGTCATCACAGGCACCCAAAGCTAGAGTGCCACCCCTCAGGCACTAAGGAATAGGTTGTCCACTGCTGGTCTTTCTTTTGTGGAGTCAACTCCTAATTCCAAATAAAAGTGGAATTTTGATGTGTTTTCATCATAAAAAGGGTGCCCAACATGGGATATTTCAGTTCTTTCTATTTTTTCTTTGTTCTCAGCAAGAAAACTAGCATTATAACTTATTTTTGAGATAGTTGTAGAACAACTATTTTTTATTTTTTTTAAAGCATTTTCCTAGATTTGTATCAAGAAAACTCCTATTAGTCAATGAAAATGGCAGTTTGGCCTTCTCAGATCTAAGATTTTTTGTGTTAAAGTGAATGATTTGATGCAATTCATGTGATTTCTCATATAAACCCTTGAATTTTGTCTCATTCAAACACCTTTGTGTAAAGATAAAACTAGATTTATGTAGGTCATAGGTTATGTTAATCATTTTCAATAGGTTGTAGTTGAGAAAATATCCATTTTCCTTCAATAAACTATGAAATGCAAACCTCCTTATGAAATAGTAGTGCATAAACTTGTTTTAAACTAAGTTGTGTATTGAAAAAGAACCTTTTATTGAATCAAATTGTGAGTCAAAATAATAGGTACAAGTCTTATAAATTTTGGTGCATCACTTCCTAGGATTAGTATTTTCCAGTCATAGTATCTTCTATCCATTTTCCTTTCCAAGCAATAGATAATAGGTCTATTGAAGGGAACCAACCCTCTCTGGAGGTTCATCTTCACCATAAGCTACCCACAGCTTGAATATGTTCCCATGTTTCACAAGTTAGCTAATTTTTACACTTAGCCATGGTGCAACCTTAGCGACAACAGTTCTCTCTAGCTTTCTTGAACCAAATGAAAGGAAGCCAAATGAAATTTCTTGATTAATATATGAGAGTAGTGTCAAATAAGTTAGATCTAAGAATTTCAGATGGATACATCACACATGCAATAACTTGTAGAGACATGTATGTAAAATGCAACACATAAAAATATACATAACACAATGTTTACCTTAGGAAAATCCTTTTGAGAAAAAAACCTCCAAAACTTTGAACTAGTGTATTTCCAATTAAAAATAGTTACAGTACAATAGAAAACTTTAAGCCTTCGCAATAACAACATAAGCCTTGCAAATACAAGTCTCTCACTACACCTCCATTCAAGCACCCAATAAATGTATACAAGAGAAAATGAACCTACGAAACAAACTAAAGCAATATTAGCCTATTTCACTCAAATCGTAGTGTAACCTCATGATAGAGAAAATAAGGAATGCATAGCATAAAAAGGAAGCTAAATCACTTAACTACCATGCAAACCTTTGTTATTTGGATGTACTCTTGATAATGTTGATGTGTAGATGGCTCCTCAAATGGACAACATAACTTTTCATCTCATGGAGTCTTGAAATTGGCTAAGATGAATGCCTATTTATAGATTTTTTTGATGGGGATTAGATGGATGAGATTGATTTGAGAGATCAATGAATGATGTTTATTGAGAGGTTTGGATGCATGAACACATGTGAAGTGGCAATATTTGGTTGGAGGATAAAGGATGTCCTTGGATCAAGGAAAGATCAAGGGTAGAAAAGTGATCTTGGAAGAAAGGGATGGTTAAGATTGAAAAGGCACAAAAGGACACTTTGTACAAAGGACATGACCATGCCTTTGTAAGAGGCCCATGTGGTCTTATACAAATCCCATGCCTTTGTACACTTTGGAGGATGTGAGGGATTTGAACGAGTTGACTAAGGGTTAGGAATGTGTAAGTGGGGGATTAGATAGTTGATTAGGTTTAGTTCACTTAATGAAAAGTGAACAAAATAGGGGAATTAAATAAAAAAATGTATTTATTTAATTCATGGGATGGGAAATAGATATTAGATAAATAGAAATATTTATCTAATGTTATACAATATGAAAGGGATGATTAATTAATCATTTATGCTAGGGATAAGTATAGATACAGGTACAAATGAATAGTGAAAAGTACATGAATAGTTATTTTGATGATAAAATATTGTTTAATCATGGTTTGAAGGAGAATTGGAAGGTTAATTGAATAAATAGGGATTTATCCCATTAAGGGGTTAAATTATGCCCTAATTAGGGTTGAATAGTGTCAAGATGAAGATGGGTTGATTTTAAGTGTCTACAGTAAATACAAAAAGCTCAAACATGAAACTATAAATGGTTTCATTAAACCATGCCCGAGAATACCTAGGCTCAATGTGGCACCCAAATCTCCATGAATAATTTCAATGTCCCTCTCATGATGGATCAATAGAACTAAAATATCATGTAACTTCTGCATCATAACCATATCATGATCTCCTACTAAACTTGGGCACTCTACTTTGGACTCATTATCTCTTTTCAAAGATGCTTTATGATGTGTCATAACTATTATGTCATAAGTTGGGAAATTTTCATATTCTACCTTATAGATTCCTCTTACATGCTTTTACATATGTCATAGAACCTCTTACATCTTACAATATTATAGATGCTCTTACACAATTTACATGACATTAGATATTTTATTATGTCATAATAGAAGAAACACATGGCATGGAGTGCCACCTCAAGTGGGATGCCCTTTTCCATGAGGGAAATAAATAATAGATACAAACATTAGGATTTTTAGGGTGTATGACACCTAATCCCAATAGGGTTCAATTACTAAAACCTAGAAGGCATTGTGTAATTTTGGCATTTGGGATTGGTTGAAATCCAAGTGGAGTTGTATATTTTTTTTGGTTCACACCAAGCTAGTGTATGCTTATCGTGTTGAATGGCGAAGGTGGAGGCACAAAGGCCTCATTGCTCACATTTCACAAGTAGAAATTGAAATATGAGGGAAATTGAGGAACCCCCTAATTTGGATTAGCTTGTGTTAATAAAAGGATTCATGTTGTTTATCATCTTGGAGTTTGCAGTCTTGCATTTCCTTAGGAATATTTTTGATGGGGTTGTTTACTGCCCCCTTATTCCATGTCCTAATGTGTTGCACTAGTGTAGCAATGAGAGCCTCCAAGGTGGTTTCATTTGATTGATTTACATTGTTTGTTTCACCGCCTTGGGGAGGATTTTGTTGATCATCATGATTTTGTTCATTTGGAAGAGATTGAACCATTCTATATGTCATCATTTCAGGTTAATTTTTTATTGCATCTATTGTGAAGAGGCTTAATAATTATGATAACCTACCTTGAGAGCATTGTAGACTTCTTATGCCTCTACTAGATCATTTTCCAAAAGGCCCACCTCATTGTCAATGTGACTAGTTGTGTCTTTTTACTATGAAAAGCTAACATCTTGTCAATTAATTTTAGATCAAACTAAGACATGTCGCACTCATGCATAGTTTGGATTGGGTTGGATAATAGTTCCTTGGTATTGTCCCCACATATGGTTATTAAATGTCATGAGATCTTGATCTACTCCTACATTTTTCTCTTGTTCATGATGGGTACCATTAGAGTCAATGTCTCTATTGTAGTACCTATTGTGTATGGGAGATTGGGGATCAATGGGAGAGACATATCTATCAAATTTGGGTGTAGAAGTTTTGCTAAGAGGAACTTTCTCCTCCCTAATACCATGTAGGAATAATAAATCTTTTGATGACCCAAAAATAATCAAACCACAACAACCTTCCACTCAAAACTAAGCATAAAAGAAAATAAGAGGCATTTAGAGAAAATAATAAAGTTCAAGTTGTATTGATTTGTTTTTAACAATAACAAAGTAGAAATAAGCATATGCTTATGTAGAGCAAGGCAATGCATGAAACATGGAAGATAACTAGAGGTGAACTAGCATGATATGTGGGAGCTAACTAAAGCTAAACTAGCATGATAGATGCATCTTACTTAATCTAAACTAGATAAGTGCCAATTAGGTAAATAAGGCATAGGCACATGACTAAATGACACAACTACCTATGTGTGCTTAAGTAAATAGAAAATCTACTTTAGACTATCACATGGATAGTGTAATACTTAAAATAGCAACCTTTTAAGCCTCTTTAATCTATGGAGGCTTACTACAAAAGTAGCTACAAAACAAAACAATGTAACTTAAGAGATTATTGGAAGAGATTCATCTAGGGACTAGTAAAAGTATCAATTTACTATATGATAATCAAAGCTATTTACTCTTACCAAATACTCCTATTTTCAAAACTAAAGCACATTGAAATTCATGGGCACTTCGTTCATGGGAAAATCTGTCCATCATAAAATTACTCTCCAATTTTGCTAGATTGATTATCAGCTGATAGATATACTGTGATCAAAATGAACTAGATAAGGCTCATAATAATCACAAAATAAATCATATATGCAATATAGCACCAAACCTTTGTGCAGTACCAAATTTTCCAAATTCAAATCAATGATAGGCCATAAGGAGTTGCCATTGAGGGGGAGTGTATATGAAAATGGTACCTTTTGATGTAAGACTTCGAAGGCATAAATAAGACCTCTAAAAATTATATATAACCCCTCTAATTGTAAGACCTAAAAGGCATTAAATAAAACATCTAGGCATTATATAGAGCATAAGATTCTCTTGACTATGACCTCTAGGCATTAGAAATGACCTCAAGTGTTACAAATAGTTATGTTTAATAGTGTTTATGGATGAATATCACTTTCACAAGATTTTCTTTAATATTGTCATATGTGAGTGCTTCAATAATGGATTTATCCATAGATGTTTTAACCTAATTTAAAACCTCACAAATTTCGATATGGGTGTTGGGGTAAGTTGATCTAAGCATACTCTACTTGTGCATGAATACTCTGTTGACAAACATGGAGTTTTCCATATCTTATAACATCATACCTTGATGAAATTGATGTGATTCAATTACAACATATTGTCCCAATTGATGGATGCTTAATTTATAAATAATATTATAAAGGAGTTGGAGCTACATTTGCCATTGTGTCAAGTTTGGTTACAAATAAGCATCTTAGGTTTTCACAAATTCAAATTCATTGCAAACAATTGCTTAACACTTAGAGAAGTTGATATCAACATCCTTGACAAACTCCCTTACATTTAACTACATAAAATCTAATTACATGCAAAGAATCATTGTACACAAATAATTATTGGCAACTCTTAAACATCAAATGGTTTGATAGTCATAGATAAATTTTTGCCAATAAAATTGAGACAATTAATTACCACTTTTATGCATGGATGAGGTGTAAAATTATAGTTGACTATTTGACTATTAAATGGTTTAATGTTTAAATGTAGCCATTAATTATCTACTTCCAAAAAATTTAATCAAAATTCCCATGTAAGTGCCTTGAAGAAACTATTTTCATTAGGATGTCTTTTTTTAGTCCTCGCCCTAGGAGACTATTGTTTAAAATTATATTTGTTCTCCTTAGGAATTGGACCAGGGAGAAATATTAAGCGGGTTGTAAAGGGTTGGATTTTGTTTTTAGTTTTCTTTGATGTTTTCATGTTTCCTGATTGGATGCATATTTAACCCTGTATATTTTATTCCCAAGAGGAGGCTAGGGATTTCTCTAAAATCTTATGGACAATCAAAAATCAACGAAGGAAAAAAATTACTTGATTTCAAATGTTGCTGGAGGGTTTGCATGCAAGGCGCGTGTTCCTCCAGTTGTTCGAGCTTGTTGATGAAACATGACAAGGGAAACTGCATGGAGGTTGCTCTTTTCTTTAACTACCTGCCCTCTTTTCTATTGACATTATTTTTCATAGCATCTTCGCCATGTATTGGGCTTCAGAAACTACAAGGTTACCACAATTGTACAGTGGTAGGCACCAGGGGCATCCTTCTCCAAAAGTCCCATGGCCCCCTTATTAACTCCCATGACATGGTGATCTGGCTCAACAATGCCACCTATTTTTCTCCACAGGTTTAGCAGAGGTAGGAGGTTGGGTGGTTCAAATAATTATCCCACAAGGTGATTTTCTTTCCTTCCTTCCATGTATTTTTCTTCCTAAATTATTTTGGATTTCTCTGTTTGATTCTCAAATGGACTCATGAACATCATTATATATGGTTTTCTTCAATTGTTTGTATTTCAAGCCTAATAATAATTGGTGCATGGGCTTATTTGCATTCTATGTAAGGGCTTTTTTAAAATTTTATTTATTTTTTAAACCCATGAAACAAACACCACATTTTGCAGTGATAGGTGTCTCTGGCGTGCTACAGTGAACATATTGTTAAATCTTTTTTTTGTTTTGTTTTCTAGTATTTTATTTTATGTTTCGTCCAACAATAAAAAATAATGGATTATTTTGACACATTTACAAGGGTTGTGTGCAGGTGGTGCTAAATGTGTTTTCATGTTTTACTTTATAGCACAAAATGACATTAGCTTAAACTGCTTTAAATATAACTATATTGTTGTAGTCATCTGGTATTTATTATAAATTTCCCTTCATTTGCCTTGTTTTCTTTGCATTGCCCTCATTAATTTGTGATTTATGAAGATCTGTTAATGTTAATTAGTGTTTAAACTTGAGTTCAACCTAATAATCCTTGAATAGGAGACAATTCTCATAATGAAAGTGTATTTTGTGGGTTGAGATAGTTTAGAAAACTAAAGTTAGCCTCATGTAAATTGATATATGGTATTAAAAATATTAAACAGTGTTGAAAAGTTCTAGTCTACCCTAACTTGTTGGTCTTATGTAGTGAGCATTCCTAAATTTTCTTATGGGAGTTGTTGACCAAATCTAGGCCTCTTTTTCTCTAACATGAACTATTGTTCCAATTTCCATAAAAGGAAGGACTCTTTCCTACCCCTGGTAGACTATTTTGAAATAATCTTTCTACATTAAAAAAACAAAATTGTTATAGCATGGTTGGCCCATATAGGGGACAACTAATGTTTTTTTGTTCAACTTGTTTCAGTGCATTTGCTAAATTTTAAAATTGCATCAAAGGGAATATTTTCTTAAGAATGTAGAGCAATGATTGCTTGTGAGAGGTTTCTAGAGTGGCCTAGCAGTGGGTATTGAAATATTATTGCATTTGCTTGAGAAATTTTAGTTTTGTTGTGTTTAAGCGGCAACCAAGTGTAATTTTATAATATATAGCATTTCACAAATATATTTTGATAGTTTTTGGTATATATGAAAATAGTGTGGGGCATTTTTAAATTTCCATAGATTCACTTTATGTGAAATGTCTTAACATTTTGTAAGCAACACCTATAAATAAAATAAAAGTAGCCCATTGCATAGAGCCATTACCAGAAGCCATTACTTTTTGGCATGAAGATATTGTAGTCACTTGGATTTGCACCCTATGTTGAAGCCCATTTACTACAACAATCTAGTGAAAAATTGGAGTGAATTCGAGGTGTGGGACCTTGCAAATGAAATCAAACCTCCAAAGAAGGTCAGTTCCTCTTTTTGAATGTGAGATTCAGAGAAAACTATGAAGTAAACCTAATCTAACACTACTGGGAAAAGGGAAGAAGAAGAAAACTAAAAAGGAAAAGGTGATACACCAAGTTTAAGCGTTTGGCCCTCATATTAACCATTCATGCATAGAATAATATCAAACAAAAGGTATGCATACACAACTCATCAACTATCTATAGAGGTAAAGGAGTCTAATTGAAACCCAAAAGGAAAGAAACATTCACAAATGAAGGTTTGAATAGTCATGCTACACAGTACAAAATTTGTATAAGGTAAAATCTATTGTTTAATATCAAGGAGGCAAGATTACAGCTGATACAAGACATGTGGTTTTTTAGACCAACAGCCAACAATAATACATCTAATTTACGTGTATCATTTTACACCGATAGCGCACTCACCTACTGTAATAACTCCACCCCATGTGCCCATCAGAGATATTTGCAAAAGGAAAGGTTGTATGCATCAAATCTGCAGAAGATATCCTTGATTTGACTCATAACAATAACTATGAAAATTCTGAAGGATTGAGTAGCTAAAGAAATGTCTGCATTGAATGCTAACTCTCCTACTTAATCTTTTGTCGATAACTTTTCCACTACTCCCTTTTCCTTAAAAAGAAAAACCTTCACGCCTTGGCTCTAAAGAAACATAATGGTAACCAGGGAGATAGCTAAGCAGTCCCATCGTGCTAGGTAAAAGAAATGGTTGATCCCCAACTCTGAAGTACTTAGGAGAATTTATGAAGTTGTCAGAGATCGAGCCTCGGACCTTCCATCTTACGCTTTCCAAATGAAAGAGGAAGACTCCTCGAGATCTGCAACACTTAGAAAAAATTACGAGCTCAGTGGACTTTGGGTGTCATGCCTTCCATCTTGCACCTTCGAAAAAGGAGGAAGACAAGCCTTCCAAGCCCCAGCGCTTGAAACACTTAGATAAATTTCCAAAGGAAATAAGGCAGACTTCAGCACTGATAAGAATGTCATGACAAAGAGGAGAACCCTGAACTCCAAAACATGGAAAAGGAGGGAAACATAAGGAAAAACTTAGGATTTTGGACTTAGCCATTTTGGGGGGGGTTTCCTTGCACTTCAAAAGGGAAACACTTAGAAATTTCATAGATTTTTGGGCTATTTGGTTGAAAGGTAGAATAAGACAACATTTTGGCAACCTCTCTGGGATGTTTTCTTGCTAAACAAAATAATCAAGTGGCCTTAAGCATCTTGTTAGGACTGTTCAAAATTCACTTAGTCCCATCTAGTTTCATATATTTCATTTCCACAAGTCCATCCTAAGGGTCTATATTCTCTTTCATTCATACCAAAAGTCACTTAAATATCCTTCATTAGTATTGTGTATCATATCCATGTTAGAAACCTTTGTCTTTTGTCCATAAAAGTATTTTTGTCTTATACCGCAATCCCGCAGTATACCCTAATAGGCCTTGCGAGTGAGCGGGAGCCAAAGGAAGCAAATGTTTGTTTACCGCATCACCATAGCATGAGAAAAGTTCACTTGCGGTATTGTAGTGAAGACATAAGCTAGTTCAAGATTAACCGCAACCCCGCAACACTTCCAAGATAGTCTTGCGGGCTAGCGATAAAGGGTTCCAAGTAACATGTGTTGTGTACCGCAGCCCCACAGCAGTTTCAAGATAGACTTGTGGGCTTGTGGTATAAGTCCCAATGACATGTATTGTACACCGCGGCCTCGCGGCAGTTGAGAAATCAATTTGTGGTATCACAGTAAAAGCTGAGACAATAGTGAAAATGATATCGCGGCCCCGTAACGTTCAATTCAAAGGTCTATGGTAATGCGGTAAGGGGTTACCAGATAAGCTTACCATCCCACCACCCTGTAGAAGTAGCTTCACTAGGCTTGTGGGGTAGCAGTAAATGGTAAATGATAAAAGATGACTAACAAATGTCACCGCAGTCCCACAACTGAGTTCAATAGGGCTTGCAGTAGTGTGGTAAATAGTTAAAAGGATAAAGGTTTTCTATCTTGTCATCCCACAGAGCTCCTAAACCAATCATGTGGTACTGCGGTAAACATTGAATGCCAAAATAAATGACCCGCTGCCCCGTGGAGGTCATCATTCATGCCAGCAGGAATGCAGTAATCAATGGAAGTGACTACAAATCTTGTCGAGTTCCCCCAACCCTTGGATCTATCTAAATCAATGCCCTACATTTGAAGTGATATGAATATTGAGATTTATCAATCTCTCGGCATGCACAGAGTAATGGCAAGGTGACTAGCGCCAGCATTGATAAAACTTGAAATTCCATTTCATTTTTCTCATTTAGACAAGTTCAGAAGCGTTCAGGAGCAAGAAGTTCAAACTCAGGAGTGAGATTTGCAAGTTCTCTTAGCCAGGTAAGTACATTCTCTCATCCTTTTGTCAAAGTTGATATAGTGTGCATGCAATTTGATTTCCAAGTAGCTTAGTATTTCAAGATATCACTAAAAACCCTAATGGCACCCAAAAAAGCTGAGTTTGTAAGTAAAAAGGGATAGTCCTCTGCCCCTAAGGAAAAGAAAAGACCTCTTTAATAGTCAATTATGGATATATTACCACAATCAGTGGACAAGGGATTCAAAAGGGTGTTTAAGGATGAATTCCAAGGTTGCAGAGATGCAATTATCCTTGTCTTAGGATGAAATTTATTTTGGTATTTCTATGACAAGAAGGATATACAAGCTCCTATGTGCAATCCATGGATTTTGGGCATGTCCAAACTAATAGTACCTAATGTTTTTGTGGATATTGAGCTCATTAAGGTTATGGAATTGTGTTATCATGGAGCTACTAAAACAGTCAGGTTACCAGATGGTTCACCATTAGTAACTATTACTAGGAATACCATAATAAATTGTTTCATGTTGAACAAGCAAGCTTTGGTAGAAGTGGATGTTCAAAAACTTGAAGAGGACTACAAGAAACTAAGAAAAACTTATAGAAGTGATGAACTTCCCATGTATATGAGAAAAGGAGCTAACAATAGAAGAATGCCTATTCCTACCACCTCTGTAGAGCCATTCTCTGTTGATAATTTCATAGTCTATTTAAGAAAACATACTTTGCATTGTGTCAAATTCTTGGGATAGATGCACAAGAGAAAATGCCAATGGGGATAATGGTGATGGCAATGAGGATACAAAATTATGAGCTAAATATTGAATATGATTTTGCTTCATATCTAGAGAAGCAATTGCATGAAGGATTTCTTCAAATATTAGAAAACAAGGCACATGTCAAGTTCAGACATTATTCTCTATTGTGTTATTTGATTTTTTTTCAAAATAGGAAAAGGCGGAGTCCAAGGATGGTTTTGACCATGGTTGATAACAAGGGATACAGGTTGCCTGTACAATGTTGGTGTTACATATGGGACAAGAATTGCAACAAAGGTGATTATGTTTCTTTTCATGATGATTTTGTTGTTAGGATCATGGCTTCCCTTGGACATGTTGTACCAATATTGACATCAGAAGTAAGGGAAATGTTGAGACCAAATGCAATGAAGCTAGAGAAGGGGCACACACATAATTTTGGTGATTTATTCTTCTTACTAAAGCACACATTGATAAGAGTTTATGGATGCACTCAAGCCCCACATATTGTGCCAAAACTTTGTCCTTCTAGGTTAGCATTTTTAGAATTTATGTGGCAGATGCTCTGGATAGAGAGAGACTTGATGCAAAAATAGAAAAAGGGGACATTTTTGCCAGACCTTGTTGTATTTGAAGGATTGTCTATCGGTGCTGACACTCTTGAAGAATTGTAAGGGTATTTGAAAAGCATGTATTCATTGAAGTGTGATATAGAAAGAGTCTTTGATCCAGAGGGTCATATGAATTTTGTCAGACAAGTAATCCTTACAAAATCTGGGATTACTCATCAAGTCAATTATGAAGAGGATGTCATCAGGAACTACCTCACTCCAAAAGAACTGTATGACAGAAAAAAGAAATGGGAGATTCTAATGGAGATTGAGGATGGAAAAAAGAAAAATAACCCTAATTTTCTTGGATTTTTTATTAAGGAAAATGATCCTCTGAAAAGAATAAATCTAATCATTGATAACTTTGAGAGGATATATGGCAAAGTAGCAGAGAGACCGCCTACAAAGGCTACTAAGCTCCCAGTGAAGAGGTCAGCTGGAGTTTTGATTTCAAAACCTGCTCCTGATGCCATGTCAGTACAAGATCCCTCACTTCCTGACTAACCATTGTCAAAGAAACAAAAGGTCGATGATATTCCCCCATTGGTACCCTATGAAATGACTAAAGGGAGAGGAGATACTAAGGAAGTGGATAGCATTTTGAGGAAAATGACTGATAATGTTGAAGTTGATCAGCCTTTGACACAAGAAGCAGAGGCTTGTATGCCTGAGGTGAGAAAGAAATGTTAGGAGCGGGAACAAGCAGAAATACATGAAGATGAAAGAATGGTTGATTCTTTAAGATTCGTAGAGGATGATCAATTAATTAATACTCCTGAATTTAAGGATTTTTGGATGAAATTGAAAATGAAAGAATTTGAGGAGAAGGTAGAAATCAATAAGATGGGAAGTGATGAATCCCAGCATGAGTAAATTATTTCTCAAACATTCAAAGAAATGAAGATTGATGAAATAAATGCCAGTCCTGAAGAGGCAAGACAGCTTGTTTTGAAAAGCAATATTCTGATCATTCCAAGGATGGACTTGAAGACAATGTTTCTACTAGATCAAGTAAGAAATCAAAATGATCCAATGTTGGTTTCAAAATTTGATTTTGAGAACAGGATGAGTGGTGTGAGATACAATCCCAAAATTGAAACCTTAGCCATATGGGCTAAGCAAAATTCTACATAGAAGCCCAGATTGTTAGATGTGGTTCAAGAGATGAGAGGGACAGCCATGGTCAAAACATTGAAAGATACATCAACCTTGGAAAGCGGCCACTCTCACCATGTACTTAGCATGTTCACCAGAGCTGTTGTCAAAAACATGGAGCAAAAGTTGCTTGACTATAAAAAAACTCAGATTGAAATGAATGAGGAGGTAAATAGATTATATCTAGAGAATGTAAAATTAAAGCAATGATTGAAGGGCAATGATTTTTCTTAGAGCAAGGCAATTGTGCCTTATCAGCCCCCTATGCTAAAAGAGACTGGTGACAACACTATCCCTATTGAACAAATGAATGCTAGGAAATAGAAGTTTGAGAAAGAGATTGAGAAGTTGAAGCAAACAAATGAGGCCACCAAGCAGGAAACCAAGTCCAAGGTTTTTGGCATAACTAAAAAGATTTTGGAGTGTGGAGTCAAGTTGGTGCTAGATAAAATTGAGGAGGTGCACAATTGTTATTCTTCTATGTCCCAAGCACTGGAGGAAATGAATGCCAATGTTCCCATATTGGATCCTTTGTTGAAGAAATGGCAGCCAGTTCACCACACTCTGATCACCCTGTGTAAAGTATTGCAAAGGAATCTAGATGCCCCTATTGCCTTGAAGCCAATAGAAAAGATGGTGAAGATGATCATTGAGGAATTTCAATATGCCTCTGGAGAGAGTCAAAAGATAAGTGCAAGGTTGGATTCCTTTGGCTCCTTTAAACATCAATTCATTCTAGGCATCCTTTAAGAAGATAAGCAACTCAAGAGCCTTCAGAAATGGAAGGAGGAATGCAATCAAATGATCTCTCAAATTGTTGAGCACTTGAAGAAAGATAATGACCTGAATGTCCTCAGTTTCAATTTGATTTTGGACAGAATAATTGCACTGGACACAGGTTATGCCAAGTTCATCTCAGATGGTAGAGCTCTCCTCAACAAAACATGGAAGGATCATCAGACTAACCTACTTCAAATTCAAGAATACAAGTGGCCCAACGACTACACCATGTTTCAATGGGAATAGAAATATCATTCAACTAAAGATTAAACATGTCAAAGCATGCAGTAGAGCAGAGTGAGCATCAAGCTAGCATCTTTAGGCACCAAGTCTTCATCAACAAAATTTGGAAGTCCTCCTTTTTTGTCTCTTTCTTGTTTTTATGTTTTTCAAAATATATTTGGCGGTCTTATTTAAACTTGTCAAAAAGTAAATGTTGTAATAGGTCACACCAAGGGGTGGGAATATGAAAAGTCATTTTTGAATGTGAAAGGTCTGAAGCTTGTTTCTTTCTTCATCCCTATAAGAAGGAAACCAAGACCTTGGGACAAGCTCTCTAGGAATTTGATTTTGGAAAAGCAAGATAGTGTAAAGGCCAATTTTCTGAAGCACAATAATGAAAAGACTATATTAATCTGGTGCCTGAATTCTAGTGTCATTTGTTTGTTGAATTGATTGGTAAAATGTTTCTTGGTTGTCTCCAATTTGGTTTTCCTTGTTATTCAAGTCAATATATCAAGTATATGTTTGATTTGTCAAAACATTTCCCTATTTTGTGTGGTTTGTTTATTGGGTTTCTTCAAGAAAAACTAAATTCCTCTAAGTAAATCATAGTAACCTAGGAAATTTAATTAGAGAAAGTAAGAAGAACTAGATAATTGACATTTTTGCACATCTATGCTAGTCATAGACCTTGCAGTGCCAAACAAATTGAATTGTAGCCAAAGGGAAGGCACACATCTATTTGTATTTGGACTCTATTGCCCAGTTGAGGAAAAGGCACTGATCAATTCTTTTTTCAAAATAATTTCCTTGTATAATATCCAAAATCCAATTTTTATTTTTTGTTGTAGGAGTAGGAGTAGTTGTTAATTGGAAATTAGAAATTGGAAAAAATCTACATTCAAATCATATGCCAGTTTGGAGTAGATTTAACTTGATGATTTAATTGATTAAATTTCATAAAATCTATAATCTGCTCATAATTCACCAACCAGCTTTGAGGGGTTATCATTCAGTGGTGAATATAAGGTAATACCCACCTAGGCCATGTAGAGCCTGAAGTACAAGGAATTCTAATCATCTTGATTAATTCCATTCGTTGGCCAAATCAATTGTAAAACATGATCATAAAGCCTGGCATTCTTTTAGGGTTTTACAATCTATAGCTTTGAGAACCAATAGATTGGCAACTCTACTGGGGAGTTGCTCATAATAAGAAAAGAATTCAAATTCCATCCTGAAACTCTGGAAGACCAAAAGACTTTTTCACTACTTTCCTCTTTTTCTAAAAAGGAGGTGGCAACTTTGAATCTCCAAAGATTTGATTTGCAGAACAGAGCAATATAACATCATAGCTTTCCAATATGGATGGTAGAAGATCTCAACAAAATTTGAATAATAAGAATAAAAAATTTATAGAAAAGAATAAAGAAGGTTCAAAACCTCTTCCTACTGCATGTGCGTCCACTGGCGATAGAATAAATTCATTAAATGAACCTGTGATTTCAGAAATCCATGATAATTTACAAAGTAATCAAATGAACATTTCAGCACAACCTTATATCATATATAATAGTCCTATGATTGAAACAAAAGTATGTAAAAATGAGCAGTTTCAACCAAGAGATCTTTTTAATATTCATGAGTCTCAGAAGGAGTGTGAAGACCACTTGGAAGCAGGAATGAGAATAAATGAGGCTAAGAGAGACTATGAGCAAAGGATGGCATGACAGTATGTTGAAAGTTCACAACAAGGGTTCATGGAGTAAATGCCCAAGATGGTATGTTTTACTGATGACAATGTTGTTTCAACTTCAAAAGGAAAATTAACTGACCAAGAGTTAAAACGGGAGGTGGAGCATATGATAGCAGAAGTTGGAAGGATCAAATTGTTAAGAAGAGAGCAAGAGTTGGAGCAACAGTTGGAGCAAGAATTGCTTCAACTAAATTCTTAGCCTGTTACAAATGTATTACAGCACAGACTTGTCAATAATCAAGCTACATATGGAAATACAAGTGGTCCTTTGGTCTCACAGGTAACCCACAATACAATTGGAAGGCATGGCAATGTAAGTAATGCTCCTCATGTACAACATAATATTCTTACAAGGCCAGTCTCAAATCTTGCAAGTACTTCAATGATATCTCAAGGAAATGTTTATCCTATTCCTCCTGGCCAAAGAATTCAAAATCAAGGATCTAATCCATATGCAGGGCAATACCAATATCAATATCAAGCTCCACATCATAATGTACATGGTAACATGTATCATCCTGGAGGGATGAATCATAATGTGCAAGGCAATGTGAATCCTAATGCAGGGATTAACTATAATATGCATCTGGGAGTGTACCAGTAGCCTCAACAATAAGGACCTCAGCACCATCAGTATCGGCCTCATCAAAGGTAAAATCCATTTGCAAGAGGGCTAATGAATGTGGAAAGATTCAAACAGCTTGACTTCTTTGGTATCCAGGGATATCCAAATGACATTGACAACAAGGTAAGGAAAGCAATTCCTAAATTTTCTGGTAATAATACTATCTCTGGAAAAGATCATATAAGAGCATTTGAAATTGTCATGGATAATTTTGAAGTGCAACATGAAGATGTATATATGAAATTGTTCATGTAATCATTAACTGATGATGCAAGGGATTGGTATAGAAATTTGTTTGATGCTTCAATTAGCTCTTGGGCTGAATTTAAAAGGATGTTCAAGGAACAATATGGTGATCATTCTGATCCCAAATTTGCTTTGCATGTTGACAAATATTTAGAAGAATTATAATGAATCAGTGGCAGATTTCAATACTAGGTTCATGAAGGTGTTCAACAAAATTCCACATCATTTGAAACCAACAGATCCTATGTGCTTGGTCTTCTATTTGAATTCTTTTGATCCTAAAATAGGATATGAGCTCAAAACAAGAAATCCTCCAATTCTTACTAAGGTATTCAAAGTTGCTTTGAATATAGAGAACAATACGAGGGCTTTAGGGAAAATTGGTAGAAGAGCTGAGGTCAAAATATTGCAAAACCCTAAGGCTCATCCAAATAGGTAGCCAAAAGAAGAAGATAAGTTGGAAAAGGTCTAGAATGTTGTAAATGATTTATCATATAAGGTGGAAAGAAATGAAAAGGGAATACCTTATGATAAATAAAATTACCCAAGAAATGAAAGACCAAGTCTGCAGGATATGCCTTATAGGACAAATTGGAAAGATGGAAGACATGTGGTTAAAGGTCCGAGGCAAAATGTTAACTAAGACACACCTGACCCATTGAAGAGACATGGGGCAAATATGGTAGATGATACTCCATGGTGTGTGCCTTGCAACTTGTCTCATTCTCCTGATTATTGTGTGGTTGCATAGTCAATTCAAGAAAATGAGATGCCATATGATCATGAGAGAGATGAGCATACTATAAATATGCTAGCAGTCAAGCCTTATGAGGTAGAAAGGGATTATTCTTCTTCATAAGAGGATGGATCGAAGTATGATGTAAATCATCAGAGGTACAACAATCATGTTGGCCAACAAGAGGTATTCTCTAATCAAGAGGATAATAGCATAAGAGATACTCAGGGCTTCTCTGCAAAGTCATAGTCAAATCAAGCTTAGTTGAGGAGGCCTACTAAAGAGGAAATAAAGACACTTATAGTTGCTGCTATAGCACAAGCTAGAAGCAACTATAACCTCATAAATAGAATTGTCAATGCTGATCAAGGTACGCCAAGACGTTTGTTTATGAAGAATCCACAAGCTAATAAAAGGATTGCCCCAAAACCTCTAAGAGATGGTGAAAATAGAAATACCCAAAAGGCAAATCAAAAGTATGTCCCTAGAGATCCAACAAAGGATGATCAAAACAAGACAAGGACTAATCCCAAACAGCAAATACTGGAAGAGAAGAAACTTGCCAAAATTGATGTGAGCAAAATATAAACTCTGACAGGTATACCCTCTTTCGATATTACTTGGGCTTTGTCTCAAATCAAATTATCAGTTCCATTAATGGAGATGATGAAAATATATGAGTATAGAAATAGTGCTATGAAATTAATTTCCAATATGCCAAATAAGATTGAAGTTCATGGCAAGGGTTAGAATGACTCAGAAAAGAATAAGAAACAAGTGAACAATGTCAAAGGAGAAGCTATGAAGACTCTTGAGATTTCCTTGGGGACTACTTTGACAAAGAGTCCATCCCAAGTTGATCCTTTTTATATCACATTGTTGATCAATAAGTTGGTGAAGAATTGCATGATAGACTCAGGAGCTGCAATAAATATCATGCCTATGGTAGTTATGAAGGAACTTGGTATGTGGGTTGATTCCACATATGGAAAATGTTATGCCATGGATAACAGATCAATTCCTATCATTGGTATCATGAGGGATGTGGAGATAAAGCTTGTTGCTTATCCTAAAGCCACATATAAGACTGGTATTACTGTAGTTGACATTCCACCATATTATGGTATGTTACTATCAAGACAATGGATCGCTACAATTACTAGAAATGTTCAATTAGATCTCTCGTATGCAACCATACCTATGAATGGGAAAGAGGTCAAGTTATGCAGAGAACCAAGATCTGAGCAAGTGCTAGAAAGAATTGATCCTAATTAAATGAACTACTTTTGTGATGTGGATTTGGGGAATTTCGGGGTTAAACAATCACAGCCTCAATAACAAAATAGTGATCCAATTGGTGATGTTTAATTGGATAAAAATGGTGTTTGGCAAATGTATTTTGATGGAGCCTACAGTAAAGAAGGGAATGAAGTTGGTGTAGTTTTTATTGCACCTAGTGGTAAAACCTTCAAATATTCATTTATTTTATCATTTGAATGCACAAATAATATAGCAGAATATGAAGCATTGTTATTGGGTTTGAATTTTGTTGTCAAGAATGGGATCAAGTTGTTGACTGTATATGGAGACTCTGAGCTGGTTGTATCACAGGTGAGATCTAAATATGCCAACAAAAATAAAAGGATCAAGAAATACAAGTATACTGTATGGGATACAATTGAACTCTTTGATGCATTTTCAATAGATTGGGTGGATAGATCAAAGAATATGATGGCTGATCTTCTTGCAAATATTGCTTTGAGAAGAAATTATATTACACTGACTGGTGTCTCAGAGGTAGAATTTAAGACCAGACCTTACAGTCTTGACAATATATATAGTTGGCAAGTTTTCAATGATGATAAGGATCTGTTGAATTTCTTATAGTGTGTAGATAAGTATGAAGCTCAAGAGATAGACTTCAATGCTTTCATTGAGAAGTTTGATGGTAAGGACACTGTTTTTGGTCAGGAAGTTGTATAATTGAAAACAAACAAAATTCCAAAAGTCTAGTGGCTTTGGAGCATGTTTTTGATGAAAATGGCAAGTCAACCTTGAAGCAAACACTAGTTCATCAAGATGATCTTGAAGAGATGAATCTTGGCACTAATAATGCCCCAAAGAAAGTATATTTGCCAAGAAAATAAGTCCAAAAGTCAGGGACATGCTCATAAGCCTGCTAAGGAAATACAAACATGTATTTGCATGGTCCTATGAAGACATGAAGACCTGTAGAGAAGACCTATTTCAACATGAAATTCCATTGAAGCCAGATGCCAAGCCTTTTAGGCAAAGACAAAGGCCTATCAATCATATCTTGGAGCTAAAAATGCAAGAAGAATTAATGAAGCTTAGGGATGGTGGTATAAATAAGCCTATCAGGCATTCTTCTTAGATTTCAAATTTGGTACCAGTTAGAAAGAATAATGGTGATATAAGATTGTGTGTTGATTTTCTAAATTTGAACATGATGCGGGAGCATCCAGTGGTGTAAGGGCAATCTTGCATCACCCGAAAATAGATCTGTTTCAAAATTTGTGGTTCTAGTTCCATAATCACTTGAATAATGATGTAGAACTTTCAGTTTTCCAAACTGTTAAAAATAGCAACCTGCTATTTTTAGAAAGTTTGCATTTGGGCACGAAATGAAGTGAAATTTTATAGGAAGTTTCATAACTAAAAAATAAGACCTTTGGCAAAGGAATCATGCAAAGGTCATTTATGAGATGAAAGATATTAAAGTTTTTGTTTCCCAAAAAATGCCTAAAAATTATTCAAACTCAGGTTTGAGGCACTAAACAGCACCATACGGGCTCGAAAATGGTCGGAACTAGCAAAGCGGGTTCTTAGTGCGTAGAGCACTCCGTGAGATTTCTGACACATAAAACGGTTTGTCAATCAAACACCTAGATCAGAAGTTATGGCTCCCAGAAGTTGACCTATTTTGGAGGGAGAAGCAAATTTTGAAACTAGGTTGTTGGCCACCAAAAAGGCTATTAATAACCATTTTTGGGAACCCTAGGTAGTAGTAGAGTTAAAGTGGGAAGTTTAGAGTCAAGAATAGCCAGGAAAATAGAAACCCTAGCTGTTTTGGGGTTATAGAAGGCAGAAGATTCTAGAGCCTGGTAATGTGTAGCTGTAGTGTGTTGCAGCCTGTGGAGGATTGATTCCTCTGATTGTATTTGAGCTTCTGTAATGTAATAAGTTGTCCAAATCAATAAAGAAAGTTCTATTTTTTGTGTGCAATTCCTATTGTTGTGTGTTTTATGATTTACCCCCTTCATCAAGTGGTATTAGAGCAAGGGTTCCTGAGTGTGTAGGTAGATCGCTAACCGTGAGGCAGTTTGCACCAAGACCTGAGGTTGTGGGTTTGCTGCAGAGATCAAGATGCCTCCACGAAGAAATTGTATTGGGAGGAATGCTTTGACAGAAGAGGAATTTAGAGCCCTGCAAAGGCAAATCGATGCATTGCAAGAGGAGCTATGAAGAGGGTTTGATCCGAGAACAAGAGAGGAAAGTGAAGATGAAGCTAAAGAAAAGCTATCTAAGGAAGAACAAGAAGCTGCAAGTGATCCTGCAGAAGTTAGGTTGTTGAGGGCCACTTCGAAGATTGGAAAGAGGCCCAGGATCGAAGTTTCTACATATTCTAGAGATTTGAATTCAGAACAGCTTATTGATTGGATCAATGACATGGAGGAGTATTTCAAGTATGAAGATGTGGAGGACCCAGATCAGTTTAAGTTTGCAAAGACAAAGTTGAAGGGCCATGGCAGTATTTGGTGGAAGGAGGTCTACTTAGAGAGGACTAGAAGAGGAAAAGGAAAGATCACCAGATGGCATCAGATAGTGGAGAAATTGAAGAAGCGGTTCATTCCTGTGGACTATGAGATGGAGTTGCTGAAGAAGCTGCAAGGACTAAAGCAAGGTAACAAGTCAGTTAAGGAGTATACAGAAGAGTTTTATAAAATTACTATAAGGATAGGCCATGCAGAGCCCTACAAGGAGAAGGTAGCCTATTATATTAATGGGTTGAGGCTGAGTATTCAAGAGGAGCTGAGCCTGGTCAGAATGACCACCATAGAAGATGCGTACCAATTTTCCCTAAAGGTGGAAGAGAAGCTGAATAAAAGATTCGATAGCAAGCAAAGGGGAAGAGGTCTAGGCAGAAGGACTGGTGGAAGACCCTATGGGGGCCGAAATGAAGATTCAAAGAAAAGTGAAGAAGCCGGCACCAGTCGAAATCAGACAGGAGCTAATACCTACCGTCCTCATGACTAGAACAATGGAGAACAAAGAGGAAGAGGAAGAGGCAGACCTGGGCAAGGACCTGGAAGAGAAGTTTTTAGAGGAACCTATTTCCAATGTGGAGAAGAAGGGCATCAAGCATACGAGTGTCTGTAACATCAAGGAAGGACGAATAGAAGACCTGAAGGTAATGCACGAGTTGCACATGTAGATGAAGATGTACAGTTTGAGCGTTCTGAAGATGTTGAAAGGGGAGAAACCCTGTGGTCAGAAGAACCTTGTTGAATGAGGAGAAAAAACCAAATCAGAGAAAGAGTTTATTTCGCACAAGGTGCAAATGTGAAGGTAAATGTTGTGATATTATTATTGATAGTGGAAGCACTAATAATCTTGTTTCAGAGGAGATGGTTGACAAGTTGAAGTTGACAAGAAGAAAGCATCAACATCCATATCGGATTGCATGGTTGTAGGACCATAGAGCTTTGGTCAATGAGCAGTGTTTAGTGAAGTTCAAGATTGGAGACTACCATGATGAGGTGTTGTGTGATATCATACCAATGGACGCATGTCATATGCTATTGGAGAGGTCGTGGCAGTATGATAGGAGCAATGTCCATGATGGTCGTGCAAACACATATTCCCTAACAAAAGATGGAGTTCGTCATAAATTGAAGCCCTTGAAAGAGGTGGAAGAAAAGGTATGTAGTACTGCCAGAATTTGCTTGGTAGATGGTAGAAACTTTTTGGAGGGTATGAAGCATGAGCATCATTGTTTTGCATTGATTCCTAAGATTAGTCAAGAGAAATGTAAAGATGTACCAGCAGAAGTTTCAGATATGTTGGAAGAATTTCAGGACATTATCTCTGATAATGTACTAGAGGGTTTACCACCAGTGAGGAAGATAAGTCATCAAATAGATTTGATACCAGGAGCTAGTTTGTCAAATAAGGCCGCCCATAGAATGACTCCAGCAGAGAGTGAAGAGTTGAATAGACAAGTTCAGGTGTTGTTGAGGAAGGGATTGATAAGAGAGAGCCTAAGTCCATGTGCAGTACCTACAGTACTAGCACCAAACAAAGATGGAGAGTGGAGAAAGTGTACAGACTCTCAAGCCATCAATAAGATCACAATCAAGTATAGATTTCCATTTCCCAGAATGGATGACATTATGGACTATTTGAGTGGAGCCAAGTATTTCATGAAGATTGACCTAAAGAGTGGGTATCACCAGATTCATATCAGAGAAGGAGACAAATGGAAGACAGCCTTCAAGACAAAGGAGGGTTTGTATGAGTGGTTAGTCATGCCATTTGGGCTAACCAATGCACCGAGCACATTCATGCGGCTCATGAACGAGGTATTGAAAGAATTTTTGGGAAGTTTTGTTATTGTTTATTTGGATAATATTTTGATTTTCAGTAAGACTTGGGATGAGTATTTGATGCATATCAGAAGAGTTTTAGAGAAGCTAAGAGAAGAGAAGTTGTTGATTAATTTGAAGAAATGCAGTTTTGCAAAGGAGTTGGTATACCTAGGATTTGTTGTCTCAGAGGAAGGTCTTAAGATGGACCCAAAAAAAGTGAGGGATATCATTGAATGGCCTACACCAAGGAGTACTATGGAGGTACGCTCTTTTCATGGTTTGGTAAGTTTTTACAGAAAGTTTATCAGGAATTTTAGTAGCATTTGTGCACCCCTAACTGAGATAATGAGAGGGGATAGAAAATAGTTTAGATGGACTAAAGGAGCAGACAAAAGCTTTGATACATTAAAGCAAAAAGTCATAGAACAACCTATTTTGGCACTTCTAGATTTCAATAAGGTATTTCAAATAGATTGTGATGCTAGTAGTAGTGGTATAGGAGCTATTTTGAGCCAAGAAGGTAAGCCCATTGCCTATTTTAGTGAGAAGCTTAATGATGCCAAGAAAAAGTATTTTGTTTATGATCAGGAATTTTATGCAATAGTTCAGGCTTTGAATAAATGGAGACATTATTTGTTTCCAAAAGAGTTTGTTTTATATACTAATCATCAGGCTTTGCAGTATCTTAATAGTCAAGGAAAGTTAAACCAAAGGCATTTAAAATGGGTTGCATTTTTGCAGAGCTATACTTTTGTTTTCAAGCATAGGAGTGGGTTCGATGAAGATAGAGGTTGTTGGGTTCGATGAGCTCAAAAGTTTGTATCCTGAAGATCCAGATTTTACAAAGGCCTGGAAAGCTTGTTTAGAACCTATTACTTTGGACAGGACAAAATGGTTGGATTTCATAATCTAAGATGGCATGTTGTTTAGAGGAAGCTAGTTGTGCATTCCAAGGAGTTCCATGAGAGAGAACCTGATTAAGGAGAAGCATAGTGGAGGATTGGCTAGACACTTTGGTCAAGATAAGACCATTGCTATTGTTGGTGAAAATTATTACTGGCCACAGTTGCAGCAAGATGTGAGGAAATTTGTACAGACTTGCAAAGTATGTCAAATGGAAAAAGGAGAAAGTCAGAATACAGGTCTATATCAGCCACTACCTATACCAGAGAAGCCATGGGATGATATTAGTATGGATTTTGTTCTTGGTTTACCAAGGACACAGAGAGGACATGATTCCATTTTTGTGGTGGTGGATAGATTATCGAAGATGGCACATTTCATTCCTTGCAAGAAGACTAATGATGCTATCCATATTACTGAATTATTTTTCAGAGAGGTGGTGAGATTACATGGTCTACCAAAGAGCATAGTTTCAGATCGGGATACCAAGTTTGTTGGTTATTTCTGGAGGACATTGTGGAAGAAGTTGAAGATAGATTTGAAGTTCAGTTCTACACACCATCCACAGACTGATGGACAGACAGAAGTGGTGAATAGGAGTTTGGGTAACCTACTACGATGCTTAGTAGGAGATAAGCCCAAGGGATGGGATTTGATTTTACCATAGGCAGAATTTGCTTACAACAATTCTGTTAATAGGAGTACTGGTAAATCACCTTTCCAGATTGTATATGGCAATAGTCCAAGAAATGCTTCAGAGTTAAGGAATCTAGACAAAGGAGAAAAGACAAGTGCAGAGGCTGAAGACTTTGCAGAACACATGAAGAATTTGCATGAAGAGGTGAAAAATCACATTAATAAGATCAATATTCAGTACAAGGCTAAGGCAAATCAGAAGAGGAGATATAAGGAATTCTAGGTAGGAGATGAAGTCATAGTTCACTTGAGAAAAGAAAGGTTCCCAATTGGAACATACAATAAGCTAAAAATGAAGAAATTTGGACCATGCAAAATTTTGAAGAAACATGATTCAAGAAATGCATATGAGGTAGAGCTATCAAGTGAGATCAACATTTACCATGTTTTCAACATTGCTAATTTATCAAAATATCATGAAGGTGGAACAGAGGATGGACCAATAGAAGAACAGTGAAGTATTCCAGCATCTACTTCAAAAGAGGAGATAGAAGAGATCTTGGATAGCTGTGTGGGAAGAAGTACTCAGAACAGGCAATATGAAGAATATCTGGTGAAATGGAAAGGAAGGCCTATTGAAGATTCTTCTTGGTTGTCTAAGGCAAAGGTTGACCATTTGGGTTTTCCTCACACAAACACCTGAGACGTGACAGGGTCACTTCTCAAATTACCTTGGGTGTCTGATGCAGAAGCATCTAGTGGTGTAAGGGCAATCTTGCATCACCCAAAAAAAGATGAGTTTCAAATTATTGATTTTCTTTCTATTTCTTTTCAAAATTTGTGGTTCTGGTTCCATAATCGCTTGAATAATGATGTAGAACTTTCAGTTTTTCCAAACTACTAAAAATAGCAACCTGCTATTTTTAGAAAGTTTGCATTTGGGCACGGAATGAAGTGAAATTTTACAGGAAGTTTCATAACTAAAAAATAAGACCCTTGGCGAAGGAATCATGCAAAGATCATTTGCGAGCTGAAAGATATTAAAGTTTCTGTTTCCCAAAAAACACCTGAAAATTATTCAAACTCAGGTTTGAGGCACTAAACGGCCCCATACAGGCCTGAAAATGGCCGAAACTGGTAAAGCAGGTCCTTAGTGCATAGAGCACTCCGCAAGATTTATGACGCATAAAACAATTTGTCAATCGGACACCCGGATCAAAAGTTATGGCTCCCGGAAGTTGACCTATTTTTGGAGGGAGAAGTAAATTTTGAAATTAAGTTGTTGGCCGCCAAAAAGGCTATTAATAACCATGTTTGGGAACCCTGGGCAGTAGTAGAGTTAAAGGGGGAAGTGTAGAGTCAAGAATAGGTGGGAAAATAGAAACCCTCGCTGATTTGGGGTTACATAAGGTAGAAGATTCTAGAGCCTGGTAATGTGTAGTTGTAGTGTGTTGCAGCCTATGGAGGATTGATTCCTTTGGTTGTATTTGAGCTTATGTAATGTAATAAGTTGTCCCAATCAATAAAGAAAGTTCTATTTTCTATGTGCAATTCATGTTGTTGTGTGTTTTATGATTTACCCCCTTCATTAGAACATCTCATCATTGAAAAATAATTATCCACTTCCAAATATGGAGGCTATGTTGCAAAGGGTAACGGGTTGTGACTTTTTTTCTATGATGGATGGGTTCTTTGGTTACAACCAAGTCAAAGTCAAGGAATCAGAGTAATACAAAACTACCTTCACTGCACCTTAGGGCACATATGCGTATGTAAGGATGCCTTTCGGTCTCACAAATGTTGGTGCTACTTTTCAAAGAGCTATGGATGTTGCATTTGTAGACCTAATAAATATTATAATGGTTGTATATCAAGATGACTTGATAGCATATTCAAAGAAATCAGAGGATCACTGCTTACACTTGGAAAAGATATTCATAAAGGCACTAGAATATGATATATCATTGAACCCTAAAAAGTGTCAATTTGTTGTCATTGAGGGCAAGCTGCTCGGCACATTATCTCCAAAGAAGGTGTAAGAATATATCCAGAAAGAGTTGCTACACTTGATAAGATTCCCATCTCAAAGATAGTAAAGGCCATCCAGTCATTTTTTGGGCAAATAAATTTTGTAAGAAGATTTATCTCTAATTTTGCTAAAATTGTCAAGCCCATTACAAAGCTGTTGATTTGGTAACCAACACATCCATTGGGCATAGAGTCAAAAGGGGTTGCAATATGCTGGGAACAACTGAAACCTTTCCTTGACAAAAAAAACACCAAAGGAAAACGAGGCATGCATTCTCCTAATGAAAGTACAGCCTATGCAACAACATTTAGGGAAAAGGAAAACTAAAGCAGAACAAAACAAAATAGTATATACAAAATCTTGGATCAACCTTAGAAGTAAGGTTTGAGATGGATCCCATTGACTGATATCGGTAGAACTTCACCATCCATCTTTAAAATATTGAAAGTGTCGGCTTGGTTGCAGCTGGTGATGATATATGGACCACTCCATATTTCATCAAAGTTAGTGTGGCCTCTAGGCTTGGCTCTATCAGAATCCCATTTCAAAATGAGATCTCTTTGAAAATTTGATCCTTGGCCTTCTTGTCAAAGTACTTCTTGGTCTATTTTTGGTGCTCTTCCAATGTAGCCATGGCTAACTATCTTAGTTCTTCTAATCTAGTTAATTCAACCATCCTCATAGACCTAACACCTTCACCTTCTAACTCTAACTGTTGGGCCAACTCTAATGAAGGAAGTTCTAAAGACAAGGGCAACTGAGCCTCCCTTCCATACACAAGAAAAGGAGAATTACCAATGGCTCTTTTATAGGTGATCCTACTAGCCAAGAGAGATAATCTGATTTTATTATGCCATTGTCTCTTATTTGTTTCCTTAGTCCTCTTCAAAATTCTGATTAGGTTCTTGTTAGTAGATTCGGCTAAACCATTACCTTATGGGTAATAGTTAGAAGAATTTTTCAAAAACACATTATATTTCAATGCCCAATCAGCCATCCTAAAATCAGTGAAAGCTCTTGCATTATCAGAGATGATAGTGTGGGATGCTCCAAACCTTGTCATGATTTCTTCCAAGAAATCCATGATTGTTGATTTTGTAGCCTCTTTGAGTGGGATTACTTCAACCCAGCTGGTGAAGTAGTCCGTTGCAGTTATAACCCACTTATGGCCAGCACTGGATGTAGGGTTGATCATGCCAATAAAATCTAGGCCCCACTATGAGAAAGGATGATTTGCCTGAATAGGGTGAAGTGGAAGGACTGCCAACCTCTTCTTCCCAGCAAAGAGAGCACACTCTTTGCATTTTCTTACCCATTCATGGGAATCATTGAACAATGTGGGCCAAAAGTAACATGCCCTCATTATCTTCATTGTTGTAGCTCTTGCAAAGAAGTGACCTCCGGTTGGACCAGTATGAAACTCATTGAGCAATTTGTCAATCTAATTTTCTTCAATGCATCTCAGCAAGACTCCATCCAGATTCCTTTTAAAGAGAATCCCATCCACCAAAGCATAAGGAATGGACTGCAACCTGAAGTGTATTCTCTTAGTTTTGTCCAATTCAGGAGGGTACTCACTAGTGGATAGGAACTGGGCCTTGTATGATATCCAAGAAACTACAGATGTTGGCTCTGCTATGGGTTTTGCCTCATTCAAGAGATAGGATGAGTTTGCCTCATCCACTATAGTTTGCGATAATTGTTCACATAATTCTTTGCCTCTAATCAGCTTAGTGACTTTGATAGTAACATCATATTCCAGGATCTTAGTGACCCGTCTTGCCCTCTTTTCACTAATTTCTATTCCCATTATGTAGTCTCTCACACTAGGATGAGAAACCAATACTTTGATATGGTTATTTGTCAGCACATATCTAAACTTTTTCAATGCTCTTACAATGGCAATAACCTATTTGTCCATGGGACTATACCTGATCTCATAGTCTTTCAATGTTTGACTAAAAAAGGCTAGTGGTTCCTCCATACCTTGGTCATTTTGTTGCATCAGAACAATTACAATGTTTCTCTCTCCTCCATGGGCATAAAGGACAAAGTCCTTCTCATAGTTAGGGTTCATGAGGGTAGGAGCCTGAGTAATTTCTTCCTTTATCTTCTTAAAACCATCCCTCCCCTCCTTGGTCCACCTAAAAACGGCATCCCTTTTAAGCATTAGGGTCAGTGATTATACCAAACCAGCACAGTTAGGAATGAATTTTCTAACAAAATTAATCTACCCCAAAAATGACTGTAGACTCTTTTTATGAGCGGGTAGAGGAAGAGAAAGAAGAGCTGAAGTTCTTTCTAGATCTATGGAGATCCCATCCTTGGACACCAAATGGCCCAGAATTTTATCCTCAGAAATAACAAAAATACACTTTTAGGGGTTCAGAGACACCCCAAACTCCCTGCACCTTTCAAAAAATTTCTCCAGAGGCTCCATGTGATTTTCTCCTCTCATGGAGAAGACTGAAATATCATCCAAATAAATTAGGATGTATTTGTTGATGAAGCCCTTGAATACAATATCCATTGCCCTCTAAAAAGTGGTGCAGCATTGGAGAGCCCAAATGGCATTTTTGCACACATCATGGTTCCCCACTTAGTGGTGAAAGCCATCTTGAATCTGTCATCTTCCCTCACAAAAATTTGGTTATAACCAGAAAAACCATCAAGGAATGAGAATCTCTCTGCCCCTACAACAGTTTGCAAGATTTCGTCCATGGACAGCAGAGGGTAGTGTTCTTTCAGGGAAGCTCGATTCAAATCTCGAAAATCCATGCACAACCTTATCTCACCATTTTTCTTCCTCACTAGAACTAAATAGCTACCCAAGTGGAATACTTGATGGGGAAAATGATTATGGCTTGAATGAGCTTTGCAAGCTCTTTCCTCATCAAAGGCTCGATTTTGGGATTCATAGGTAGTTGTCTTTAGCGGACAGGAGTGGCACTTAGATCAAGATCTATGGCATGTTGGGAAATATTAAGGTTAAAACCCTTCAGATCCTCATAATTCCATTCAAAAACATCACTATATTTCTGAGAAAGGTGAATAAAATTATGTTGTTCATCATCACAACATACCTTTCCCAGCAATAAATCCTTGTCCTGGGCGATAGCAACATTTTTATAGTCTTTTTTAAATGTGATGGTCTTCTTCACGCCCTTGAATTCATCATCGTGGCTAAAAATAGCCTCAAGAGTGACCAAACCTTTGTGCAGCTTGTTTGTTTTTAGTTGCATAATCTGATTGCCATACCCTTCTTGCAGTCTAGATTGTGCGCTTGATGAGAATTCAGCTTCATTTTGGATGAAGTTTACAATCTACTCATTGATGTCAAAACTTTGCCAATTTACATCATTATCAGGGACTGAGGGCCTAACCACTATTTTGACATGTTGATTAGGGCCTTGAAAGAGGTCTGTGGGGGGAGAAAACTAAGCATCAACTGTTGCCAATTGGTCCACATCAACATTTAATCTCCTTGGGATCACCTATAGGTTGAGAGCATCAAAACTCTCAAACAGACCCCAAACTCTGTGTCTATAAACTCTTAGGAGCTAGTTTTTTGTTGCATATCTCTCTTTGACCTAGTTGACCACCATCTCAGTGTCTCTAAAAATCTCTAGATGTTGGATTTTCTTCTTTTCGGATATCAATAGGCCATGTACCAATACTTCACACTCTGTAACATTATGTGTAAGAAAAATGCAGCCTTTGAGCAAAATGCAATTTCTTACCAATCAGAGAGATTAGTAATACTCCTACACCAACTCCATTTCTACTCTTTTCACCATCAAATAAAATTTTCCATGGGCCATTAGAATCATCATCTAGTTTTAGTATAGAAGGGACAGAGGAAATTCCCTCACAAATCATGTAGGTGCCTAGTCCAGTCATCTCGGTGGTGTCATAGGGATCAAATCAAAATGATCTTTTGCCCACTCATCAAGAAAAAGTTATGGGGTTGCAAGGGGTGAAGATATTGCCTCAAGAGATCCTGAATCATTCACTTCCTCAGCCTGAATCATGCAATGAGGGTTCACCAGACTATGATCATAATTCTCCACATGATAACTTGAAATTGGTTTAGCCTTAATGGTGAACCTTGTGCCATATCTTGTCCTCAGAAGCATGTGAGACCAATTAGAAGAGAGCTAACCACCCACCTTAGCTGTGAAGTCTCTTGAAAAGCAAATAGCAAAGAAAGGAGGAAGATCAATGACTAAAATATCTTGACTAATAGTCAAGTTTTGACAAGCATGTAAGGTCAAATCCAGTCCTTTGATCACTTCAACGGTGTTAATAGAAGTATCATCCAGTTGTAACACACCTAATGAAATGGAGGTATATTTGATGCCTAGCACATTTGTTATCTTCTTTGGCATAACTGAAATACTCGCCCCTGAGTCTATCATGCAATTATACACTAGAAACTTCCCAATGATTAGAGACAAGTAGAATGGGGATGACTTCTTTGCTGGACTTGCCTATTCTTCACTTGGTTGTACAAGACTGATTGGGCCTTTTTCCTTCTGGACTGCTGAGTCAACTGTTGCGAATTGCCTTAAGGCATCTTGCAACAAATCCCTTTGAGAGGGAGTTGACAATGCGTCCCACATGGACACATTCAGGTTTGTCCTTTCCGTTTTCTCCACAATATTCAGAGAAAATGTTGTTTTGTGCATGGAAGGAATCCATGTTCCTCTCTTTCAATGTTTTTTGGCTTGTTCAGGCAATTTTCAACATGGTAGAACCTTATTTGCAGTAACAGGCCTATTGTTCTAAGTTGAATTTGTAGCACTAACACTTTTTGCCTTTGATACAGGTTCCTTTTGTAATACAACAAACATGGGGTTATCCTCTAATTGTCTCTTCTTAGATCTTGTGTTATCTGCAACATTGTTTACAAGCATGATCACATTATCCATAGGCTGATTAACAAATAGAAATCCTCACGAGTCCAAAGTATAAAATTGGAATCAAAAGCAGCTTCATTTGGTACCTCAGGGTTATTGTTGACTGCTTGAGTGTGAAAATTTTGCACCATTAGGGCTCGTTCTTGGACTTCAAATGCACAAGTGGATTGATTATGAGGTTGATTGCAAGGATAACACCAATCTTCATCTTGGGCCATATTGTTTTGGATAGGAACCAAGGTCTTAACTGGGTTAACAACTGGTATTTGTTGAATGGGTCTAACCGTTTGCAAAGGTTGAACAGGGTTATTATTTTGGTATCTATTTTTCTAGTAACCTTGATTCCAGTTTTGATTTCTATTAGAATTATAAGCCTGGCCCCAGGTCTGATTTGAAGACTACCCATGGTTATAATTTTGATGAGGTTTAAGGGTAGTTTAGATGGCTATAGTATTGACTTTGTTAGCCAAGTTGGCCACCAGGGTTTTAAAGTCATCCTCTTCTTGTGCAAGAGCAGATGTAGAGGCTTTAGGCCTTGGGATGGGCGCAATAGTAGGTTGTGCAACTTGTGAAGGAAATTATGAGAAGATAGGTATAGGAGGTCTGGGGGTAATTTTTCCAGCCTGTATTAAACAATTTTTAGCTCTCAAAGTTGTCTCATATGCATCTGGTAAAGTCTGAGCACCCATGGATTGCATCATAACAGCTATATCTAAATTTAAAGCTCTTAGAAAATATAAGAAAGCACCTTGTCGAGATGGTTTGAGGAGAGCTAGAATTCTTTCCCATGTTCTTTGAAATCTAATGTTCTAATCAGCCATCATCTCACTGGGAGCCCTCTTTATAGTTGTCAACTATTCCAACAGAGAAACATTATCTTCTCTTTCTACAAACTGCTTCCAGACTACTTCTCCTAGGTCATCCCAATCATGTATTGAAGTAGGGGGTAAACTCTTAAACCATTGAAGAGGTGTTCCCTTGAAGGATGAAACCAAGAGCCTAACAGCCACATCCTCATATTGAATATGGTGAGTTGGGCATACATTTGATATGTCTTTAATGTGTTCAGCAGGGGTAGTGGAACCATCACCCATAAAGAGTGGGATACTCTTTAGGGCCGAAGCAGGTATATCATTATGTACAACCAGAGCTAAAGGGCTACCTCCATTGAAGGTTGAAAAGGTTAAATTTCTTGCCATATTGGGGATATTCAAATTTATTCTACGTATGTGCAAGCCTATTCTTGAATAGTAGGCATGAGTTTTCCACAGTCCATAGAGTATCAGAAGAAATGCTTTTGGATTAAACTGTGTGTTTCTTTGCTTCAATGTTTCAGATCACACTCAGTGATCCATCATCAGGAAGAGGATGATTATGAATATTGGATTCCAAACTTGCCTTTAAAAAGGATGAGGAGGGGGAAAATAGGGTTAGTGAGGTGGTTGTAACATTAATAGTAATTAAGAATAACGAATTAGAGCATAAGACAAAAATAGGAAAGAAATAAAGAAATAACATAATATATGTAAAGAGAGTTATACAATAGATAAATTAAATATATCAGATATTATTAATATAAAGAAATAAAAAGTATATCACACTATATGACAAATAAGTGTGACTAAAAAGCATAGAGTGTGGAGGTAAAATCCCTTTCTTTTTACCTCCACACTTTATGTTTTTTAGTCACACTTATTTGTCATATAGTGTGATTTATCATTTATTCACATATTCTTCCTATTAATACGATGCTACTTGATATACTTTTTATCTCTTTATATTAATAATATCTGATATATTTAATTTATCTATTGTATAACTCTCTTTACATTTATTATGTTATTTCATTATTTCTTTCCTAGTTTTGTCTTATGCTCTAATTCATTATTCTTAATTACTATTAATGTTACAACCACCTCACTAACCCTATTTTCCCCCTCCTCATCCTTTTTAAAGACAAGTCTGCAATCCAATATTCATAATCATCCTCTTCCTGATGATGGATCACTGAGTGTGATCCAAAACGTTGAAGCAAAGAAACACACACAGTTTAATCCAAAAGCATTTCTACTAATACTCTTCTTGAATACTAAAACCTAACAGGAGGAGGTGTAGATTGAGCTCTTGGATGAGATGGAATAGCAATGTTATTTCCTCTCGCAGGAGACCTAGATAACCTAGTTCTTCTCCTTGAAACAACAAGTAATTCAACAAATTGATAATTTTCACCTCTTGAAGAAGCCCTCATCTGCACTCTAGGCATATAATGTTGGACTGATATGAAACCAAAAGCTTATAGAGTCGCTGAGTGCATGAAACTTGTCTGCTAAACTATAGAATACTGAGAACAACACCAATTTCTCAGCTTAACTCTTAAATCAGAGTAAAGTGGTCCCACCAGGCGTGCCAGAAACTGTAGTCACTTTTATTTGCACCTTATGTTGAAGCCCATTTGCTGTAAAAATCCAAGGAAACATTGGAGTGATTTTGTGGTGTGGGACCCTAAAAATGAAATCAAACCTCCAGAGAAGGTTGGTTCTGTTAGCGCCTGAATTGACTGGCAGTTTTTTGAGCAATTTTCATGCGGGCGCTCTCCCTAAGTATCCAAAAAATGTTCTAAGTGTTGGACCTCCTCAGCAGTTTTCAGCTGCATCATCATATTTTCTTGAGGAGGAGGTCATCATCATCATGTTTGTTTCGATGAAGGTCAGCATCATCATGTTCTCTGTCGACCGGTTTCTCATCGTCATCATCATATTGAAATATCGGGTGATGTTTGGTTTTTATCCTGATGATGCTGATGAGCTACAGTGCGCCCTGATTTGCTTGCGGGGGTGATTTCTCAAGTATCCGGTGATCTTCCATTTATCACCTTGCCCAGACATGATGATGATGTTGCCCTGATATTCTGAAGGGGTTGTTCTTTGAGTTGTTTTGACCTGACTTGTTTTTTCTTAAGGGTCGTCATCATCATCATATTTTCAGTTATCACCGTGTTGCTTGCGAGGGTCATCATATTTTCTGCCTTCATGATACTTCGCCGGGGTGATGTCTTTATCATCAGGTGATCTTGGTTATGATCATCCTGATGATGTTGTTGAAGAGTTCTAAGTGCGACCCGATATTCACTGGGGTCATCATATTTTGAACGTCAGGATGATCTTAGTCAATATCATCCTGATGATGTTGTATCACTTCATGTTCGATTGTTTTGTCATCCTGATGATGCTGACGTCATCCTTATATCAGGGTGATATCTTTTTCTCTGCCTATCTGCATCATGATATTTCCGAAGGAGGGGGTGATATTTTCATATCACTCGAGTGTGTGTTTGTTCCAGCATCATGATGATGCTGATATCAAGGAGATATCCGCCTGCCGGCTTCGTGCATTATCTAGTGGGGGTGATCTTTTCAAACATCATCATATTCAGTTATCGCCCCGATCTTATAGTGGAGCTACAGTGCAACCTGATATTTGTGCATCAGGATGATATTTCCAAATATCCGGTTGTCTTCCGAATATCATCCTGATGTTAATATGATGATGACGTCATCAGGATGTTCATCGGCCAGACTTTTGGTATAGGCTCAGCAGGAGGATGTTCCTCCGATGGATCAGGTTGTGCCGATAAAGGCAATTATCATGCAGGTTATATTGCGATATGATGCTGACGTCAGGGTGATATTTCGGGCAACAGGATATCATGCTGCTGGAGGATGATGATGATGAAGTCTTATACTAGTGTCGTCAGGAGCAAAAGCACCGACATGATATATGCTCATGACCTAGTATATAAAGTGTTAAGGAGGTTGCTGCGGGGTGCATGTGGGATAATTGATATCCTGCGTTTTCAAATATCATGATGATGAATCTCGGCGGGAAATGGTTGCGATGCAGAATTAATGTTCTTCCCGAGGCCACGGGTTGGTGCGCCATCAATGGCGATTGTTGCAGAGGTATGGGCGATGGCGTGGGCGGATCTGGTACCCGATTGAAGGTGTACATCAGCGGACAGTGGCGCAGGGCTTGAGAAATCTTCCTGTCTCCTCCCCTACCTGCTGCATTCAAGTTTGGGCGCCAATCTGGTAGTGTTTGAGCGCCATCCTTCTGATACTGTGTATCTGGCGGGATTTTGGGTCAACCATGTAATTAATTGCTGAGCACCTACCTGGCTGTTATAAGCAGGTTGTGTTGCTCATTTGTGGGTTGTTGAAAGTTGAGGATTTTTGGCTCTGTAATCCATAACCAGCTGATCTGGTTGCTCTATACAGTTTATCTTGTGAGTTTATGTATCTCCTGTTGTGCGACTTGGCATGAATCCACTGATTTCATGGTTGATCTTATATGAGTAATGCTATCTTAGCATGTGTTGTGTTAATTCTGTCTCCAGTATTGCATGTATTCTTCTTCTGGATCTGGATATTTGCGTAATGTTTAGATTCTAGAGCATAGAATTCCTATGTTGAATGTCTGATCTTTTAACTTCTGCTCAAGGGGTAGATTAAACTGTTTTCAGGTTGAACATTGGGAAGGGTATACTGCAGTAGGGATGCCATAAGTAGAGATAACTTGACACTCTTTATTGGGAGATATCTGTAAGGCAGATATCATGTGTATCCCCCTGAAATCCGGTTTTAGCTATTCATGCTGATCATTCACAGGTGTATGTCTACCGACTCCAAGCCCTGGATAGGCACCAATCATGCCGTGTTCTTGTGTTATACACCATGTCCAGCTTTGCATCCAAATTCATATCAAAACATTTCATACTTCCACCTGTTAGTTGTAGGAGTAGGATTAGGAACCCCCTGCATGCTCTCATACCCAACCAGACATCATGTCCAAGAATGTTGCCAGCCTTGTGATCTATCATGCAGATCTTGGTCCATACATGAGAGTATTCTGCCTGTTGTTGTCAAGTTAGATCCTTCTATCTTTGAGCTAGTCAAGGTTACATCTTGAGTTATAGGGATACCCCCCTTGGTGCGGCAGAACCAGAAGTGAAGGGGAGGAGCTCACGCAACCTCCTGTATTCAGTTGGCTGAATCTGCCTATGCATTAGAACTGGCAATCCCTAATGCTGATTCAGAAGAAATTACCAACAAATTGGCGACTCCGCTGGGGATGGACTAAAAAATGATATACTTGTGGCCCATCCGAGTCACTAACAAAATGATGCTCTGCTGGTGGAATGAACCTGGAAAAGTAGCTTTCAGCTATTGAAAATTTTGTCCTCTCTGGAGAGGTGGCGACTCTGCAAAAAAGATCCAAATGCACATGAAAGATGGATGTATGTGATGTGACAGAAATGTGTTGTTCATTTTTCTGCATCTGTATGAGAAAAGGTACCTTGTTCCTTCCCCTTTATTTGTTGTTTTACTGCATAGGTTAGATGCCAGGGGAAGCCTTGGGTCTTAGACAGACAAAGGATGTCTAAGAGTAAGATTTTTATGAATCCAAGTATGAATTATCCCATACTCAGTGGTGAAATGTTGGATAAAGGAATAGAAGAGATAAGAAATAGGTTGATATTCTTAGAGGCTGAGCAGGCCCAGTTAAAAAGCAGTAACCCTGTTGTGTCTGCCTGTCAGAAAGCTAGACCTCCTGTCAGCCCTTTTGATCCTTTGTATGACCAACTGGATTTGTCATGGGTGGATTATAAAGTAGAAACTATGCCTACTAGGATATACTGTCAGATGCCTAGATTTAGTGGTCACAATGTGTGTGATGGGAATGCACATATCCAAAATTTTCACAGTTTTATGGGAAAACATTCATTCAGAGATGAGGATATGTGGATGAGGTTTTTTGTTAAATCCTTTGATGCAAAAGCAAAAGACTGGTATTTGAGCTTTCCAAAGAAATCCTTTGCCTGTTGGGATGAGCTTGCTGACTGTTTCAAGGAAGAATTTGCAAAAGAACTGGCTGATCTTGTTGCAGAATTGATGAGAATCAGAAAACAAGATGAAGAGCCATGTGTTGATTTCAGTCATAGGTTTGCAGTAGCCCTTTCACATGTCCCTGAAAGTTTCAGACCTGATATTTCAGCCTGTGTTGGCATATTCTTTGAAGCTTTTGAGGAGGGCTCTAGTGCATTACTGAGGGATTTCAAGGTAACAAGTATGCAGATGGCATACAAATTTTTAGAAAATGTAGAAGAAATGAGAAATGTGCACCTGCTGAAACCCCTGTCCCCAGGCCTTGGTGTGAATAATGGTTATGAAGCTGCAAATAACCTAATGATTATGGCATCATGTGCAGATAAAAATGAAAATAAAAGCATAGAGGTTGAGACTGCTGTATTTGAACATAATGCTAATAATACTGCTCAACTAGATTGTTCACCAGTTGAGGATGCCAGTGAAAGGACTAATGAGGATTCCCATTGCAATGATGAGGCAGCTGACCATGAAGACAATAACGAGGTTGTGGACAGCAATGAGCAATTTTTAGAATGGACCTATGGAGACAATTGTGAGTATTGTACTCAAGACAGAGAAGATATAAGCAAACAGAGAAGCAGTCCTATGTGTGACCCATTGCCTACCTTTCAAACACATGGAGATCATGAAGAGCAGTCAGAAATTGAAATAAGTGCTAGTTCAGAGCATGATTGCTTTTCATTTGATGGCTGTTTTGCTTATGACACACAGGCTGATACTCCTCCACAGAGTGAATCCATTGGTGATGAAGAGGTGTGCTCTGCTGCCCATGAACAAATGGCATACTATGATGAAACTGATGCACCTGGGTCACCCATTTATGACACATATGGTGATGAGGATCTGTCTGAGTATGGTGAAGATCTAGACATTATTTTTGGCTTGGATTCTGTTTCTCATCCTGATGAAAGAGGAAACAACATACATCAGGTAAGTGACTGTGAAAATGTGCCTGACTTGAAAGAGATGCCAGAGCCTGATCTTTTCCAGCCTGGTGTACCAGATGGTTGTGTACATGATGTACACAATTGTGATTTTGAAAGCTTTTCTTTTGATGAGCCAGCATATAATACAATGAGCCTTGATCTTCCTAGTTTTGTGGTGGACTCCGAGTGTTTCCTATTTGCAGTCCAGCTAGGAGATCATGTTGCAATGCATGATGATGATATAGGTGATAAGTGCTATATGCCATATGAATATGCATTGTTTGATACATTGTGCACCCACATGTCACATGATGCTGAGGGTTATCTGCACAAGGGTGATAATGACAAGCCAAATCAGAGGGTTGAATATGCAGATGACAAGATTTGTTTGTGGGTGGATCTTTGTAGTATCTCCAAGCTTGACCCAGTGCATGCAGATGAAAACAAGATATTTGACAAAGGGAGATACATGTTTTTCTTTTCTTGGTGGCCTTAGGCCATCAAGTGTGTTTGGTGATGCAAGTCAGTGCGGTATTTGACTCTGTGCCCAATGGATAAGGGACTGGTCTGCATCCCACAGATCTGGGGTTCTCGCTGCAGTCTTGCATCTGCACGTCCCCAGACAGAGCCACTGTTAGCGCCTGAATTGACTGGCAGTTTTTTGAGCAATTTTCATGCGGGCGCTCTCCCTAAGTATCCAAAAAATGTTCTAAGTGTTGGACCTCCTCAGCAGTTTTCAGCTGCATCATCATATTTTCTTGAGGAGGAGGTCATCATCATCATGTTTGTTTCGATGAAGGTCAGCATCATCATGTTCTCTGTCGACCGGTTTCTCATCGTCATCATCATATTGAAATATCGGGTGATGTTTGGTTTTTATCCTGATGATGCTGATGAGCTACAGTGCGCCCTGATTTGCTTGCGGGGGTGATTTCTCAAGTATCCGGTGATCTTCCATTTATCACCTTGCCCAGACATGATGATGATGTTGCCCTGATATTCTGAAGGGGTTGTTCTTTGAGTTGTTTCGACCTGACTTGTTTTTTCTTAAGGGTCGTCATCATCATCATATTTTCAGTTATCACCGTGTTGCTTGCGAGGGTCATCATATTTTCTGCCTTCATGATACTTCGCCGGGGTGATGTCTTTATCATCGGGTGATCTTGGTTATGATCATCCTAATGATGTTGTTGAAGAGTTCTAAGTGCGACCCGATATTCACTGGGGTCATCATATTTTGAACGTCAGGATGATCTTAGTCAATATCATCCTGATGATGTTGTATCACTTCATGTTCGATTGTTTTGTCATCTTGATGATGCTGACGTCATCCTTATATCAGGGTGATATCTTTTTCTCTGCCTATCTGCATCATGATATTTCTGAAGGAGGGGGTGATATTTTCATATCACTCGAGTGTGTGTTTGTTCCAGCATCATGATGATGCTGATATCAAGGAGATATCCGCCTGCCGGCTTCGTGCATTATCTAGTGGGGGTGATCTTTTCAAACATCATCATATTCAGTTATCGCCCCGATCTTATAGTGGAGCTACAGTGCAACCTGATATTTGTGCATCAGGATGATATTTCCAAATATCCGATTGTCTTCCGAATATCATCCTGATGTTAATATGATGATGACGTCATCAGGATGTTCATCGGCCAGACTTTTGGTATAGGCTCAGCAGGAGGATGTTCCTCCGATGGATCAGGTTGTGCCGATAAAGGCAATTATCATGCAGGTTATATTGCGATATGATGCTGACGTCAGGGTGATATTTCGGGCAACAGGATATCATGCTGCTGGAGGATGATGATGATGAAGTCTTATACTAGTGTCGTCAGGAGCAAAAGCACCGACATGATATATGCTCATGACCTAGTATATAAAGTGTTAAGGAGGTTGCTGCGGGGTGCATGTGGGATAATTGATATCCTGCGTTTTCAAATATCATGATGATGAATCTCGGCGAGAAATGGTTGCGATGCAGAATTAATGTTCTTCCCGAGGCCGCGGGTTGGTGCGCCATCAATGGCGATTGTTGCAGAGGTATGGGCGATGGCGTGGGCGGATCTGGTACCCGATTGAAGGTGTACATCAGCGGACAGTGGCGCAGGGCTCGAGAAATCTTCCTGTCTCCTCCCCTACCTGCTGCATTCAAGTTTGGGCGCCAATCTGGTAGTGTTTGAGCACCATCCTTCTGATACTGTGTATCTGGCGGGATTTTGGGTCAACCATGTAATTAATTGCTGAGCACCTACCTGGCTGTTATAAGCAGGTTGTGTTGCTCATTTGTGGGTTGTTGAAAGTTGAGGATTTTTGGCTCTGTAATCCATAACCAGCTGATCTGGTTGCTCTGTACAGTTTATCTTGTGAGTTTATGTATCTCCTGTTGTGCGACTTGGCATGAATCCACTGATTTCATGGTTGATCTTATATGAGTAATGCTATCTTAGCATGTGTTGTGTTAATTCTGTCTCCAGTATTGCATGTATTCTTCTTCTGGATCTGGATATTTGCATAATGTTTAGATTCTAGAGCATAGAATTCCTATGTTGAATGTCTGATCTTTTAACTTCTGCTCAAGGGGTAGATTAAACTGTTTTCAGGTTGAACATTGGGAAGGGTATACTGCAGTAGGGATGCCATAAGTAGAGATAACTTGACACTCTTTATTGGGAGATATCTGTAAGGCAGATATCATGTGTATCCCCCTGAAATCCGGTTTTAGCTATTCATGCTGATCATTCACAAGTGTATGTCTACCGACTCCAAGCCCTGGATAGGCACCAATCATGCTGTGTTCTTGTGTTATACACCATGTCCAGCTTTGCATCCAAATTCATATCAAAACATTTCATACTTCCACCTGTTAGTTGTAGGAGTAGGATTAGGAACCCCCTGCATGCTCTCATACCCAACCAGACATCATGTCCAAGAATGTTGCCAGCCTTGTGATCTATCATGCAGATCTTGGTCCATACATGAGAGTATTCTGCCTGTTGTTGTCAAGTTAGATCCTTCTATCTTTGAGCTAGTCAAGGTTACATCTTGAGTTATAGGGATACCCCCCTTGGTGCGGCAGAACCAGAAGTGAAGGGGAGGAGCTCACGCAACCTCCTGTATTCAGTTGGCTGAATCTGCCTGTGCATTAGAACTGGCAATCCCTAATGCTGATTCAGAAGAAATTACCAACAGGTTCATCTTTCTAAATGTGAGATTCAGAGAAAACTATGAATTAAACCTAATCTAACACTACTGGGAAAAGGGAAGAAGGAAACTAAAAAGGAAAAGGTGATACAGCAAGTTTAAGTGGTTGGCCCTCAAATTAACCATTCATGCATAGAATAATATCAAACAATAGGTACGCGTACACAACTCATCAACTATCTATAGAGGTAAAGGAGTCTGATTGAAATCCAAAGGAAAGAAACATTCATAAATGAATATTCAAACAGTCATGCTACACAGTGCAAAATTTGTATGAGAAGGTAAAATCTATTGTTTAATATCAAGGAGGCAAGATTACAGCTGATACAAGATGTAGTTTTTTTTATACCAACAGCTAACAACAATACATCTTATTTACACGTATATATATCATTTGACACCGATAGTGCATTCACCTACTACAATAACTCTGCCCCATGGGCCTGTCAGAGATATTTGCAAAAGGAAAGATTGTATGCATCAGTTTTGCAGAAGATATCCTTGATTTGATTCACAACAATAATTATGAAAATATCTGAAGGATTGAGTAGCTGAAGAAATATCTGCATTGAATGCTAACTCGCTTAGTCTTTTGTTGACAACTTTTCCACTTCTCCTTGTCTTAGAAAAACTTTCACGCCTTGGCTTTGAAGAAACATAATGGCGACTAGGGAGATCATTGAGCAGTCTCATTGTGCTGGGAAGGAGAAATGATTGATCCCTGACTCTGAAGTACTTAGAAGAATATATGAAGTTGTCAGAGATCGAGCCTCAGACCTTCCGTCTTATGCCTTCCAAAAGAAAGAGGAAGAAGAGAACCTCCACTCCCTGAGATCTGCAACACTTAAAAAAACTTAAGAGCTTGGCGGACTTCGGGCACTGGGCCTTCCATCTTCTACCTTTGAAAAAAGGAGGAAGACAAACCTTCCGAACCCTAGTGGCCGAAACACTTAGAAAATTTTGAAACTCGTCAAGCCTCAGAAGTCAGACCCTCCATCCACGGCCTACCAAAAAGGAGGAGGAAGACAAACCTTCTAACCCCCAGCGCTCGAAACACTTAGATGAATTTCCAAAGGAAACAAGGCAAACTTCAATGCTAATAAGAATGTCATGACGAAGAGGAGAATCCCAAACTTTGAAACTCAAAAAAGGCAAGAAACACAAGGAAAAACTTAGGATTTTGGACTTAGCAATTTTGTGGGGAGTTTCCTTGCACTTCAAAAGGGAAACACTTAGAAATTTCATAGATTCTTGGGCTATTTGGCTGAATGGAAGAATAGGACAACAAATACTTAGACTATCATGTTAGTTGCAAAGATAAATTACATCCGATACCTTTGGCCCTATAAATTGAGCAAGCCCTATAAAATTATGTCAAGCAAATGTCTCTTCTAAATTATAACGCTATGTGCAATGTGTAGCTCCATCACAGAAGACTCTCTAGCCTACAAAAACAAAAAGAATTGGTACGATTGATATAGCTCATTAGCACTTCTTCCAAATTTTCAAAATTCTTTGCTTTAACATAAATCTGTTTCATATCCATCCTTTTCTTCATAAAAATACTACATTTTCCTAGAATCATGTCTCAACTTTAAGCTCCCTCATATTTGGTTTGATATTGATAATCAACAGAACATATTTGCCAAAACTACTATTATTTGCATTCTTGGTGCTTCCATGGAAGCATCGTGATATATGTTCTGCTAAACTTGCAAGAAAAAATAGAGCCACTATAAGTTGAAATGCAAACAACAAAAAATATGTCCAGATGCATGTGTAAATATGTGGGCTGTAAAACAACCACCATGTGAAAAATATATGCATGCATCATGGCACATCTATGCAGTCATATCTTCCAACCAGTCCAGAGGTAAAACAGATAAATATTTTTAAATTCTTCTAATTTTGAATTAAGAAAGGGGTTTAGAAAATTGTTGTTTTAAGGCTCTAATGTCTATTTTCAAGAAATATGTATTCATGAGACATGCCATATTTTTGAAAGAGATTGTGGTAAATAGATAAGCATTATTAACTATAGTCGTACAACTATAATCATGGCATGAAAGGGATGTTTCCAAAGTTAAGATACATTAATATGTTTACTGATAAAATTAAGATTAAATAATTATTAAAGAATCTACTAAATGGCCTGCCATCTCCTGCAGTGACTAAGAATTTGTATGTATTATATCAACTTCCACTTTTTGTAAGTAGTCATACCATGCATAAGTGATCATATTGATATCTATAATTTTCCTTGTATAGTTTCATGCCGAAGGGCATAAGGCCCTAAAGGTTTTTCCTTCATTTTTAGAAAAGTATGTTTCATCACAGGGTTGTTCCAATTGCCGTGTAAAGTATCTTTTCTTCTTTTGGATTGGGTTCGCATCAATTTATTAGGAAATCGATGGAACAACCTCTTAGAGTTGGTAGCTCAGTGTAGCATAGTTGAAACTTAATGAATGTGCAACCATTTCTGATTGATCACTAAATGTCAATGTATTGCATCTAAAATTCTAGCTTCTCGAGGAATGGGTCTCTGGAAGTGATATGGTCTGATAGCTTAAGGTTAATATTCTTTTTGGTTTCAATCCAAGCATGTATTTTATTCTAGATTTAACTCTAATGGAAGGATAAATCTATAATTCCTAATATTGAGAACAACTACAATGTGATAATTTTAGAGAATAGGTATGTTTAGCCCTCTTTAATTTGAAACCATGATAAAATTCAACAATGAAATTGATAAAGAGAATCACAATTTCAACTAAAAAGTGCAACTTTTGTCCATAGTGATTGCCAAAGTTGTTGATTTTTTCATCTTTTATAAGCTGTGGAATCGTATTTCTATTTTCCATTGCATTACTTTGTAAAGTGCTAAAGTTATTGATTCCTTCTCCTTTTTAAACTTTGGAGTCACATTTCCATTGGATTATACAAATTGTGAAGTACTAAGTTTTAACACAATTACACAACTTTCATGCTTAATTTTCATGTGTTTAATATGCTTCAATTTTAAGCACTTGTAGTGTCTTTAATATGCTTCAATTTTAAGCACTTGTAGTTAAATTTGATTTCAAATGAAAGTTTTACATTTAAATTTTGCCTTCTATTGCAGTGCATTTGCAAGCTTTTAAATACTCTCAAATTTTAGCTCAAATTGACTAGTCTTCAATCTTGCCTGGACCTACTTGAATTGTTAGTTTTAAGGACAAAATGCATTTCACATTCCATTATTCACTTTGCTCACTCTAACCAGAAGTCTTTGAATCAATTTCTAACTAGGCTTCAATAGTTTCCTAATTCTTAATTGTATAAGGCATGTGTTAGTGCTAATAATTGAAATGGCAATTTAGAGAATGATCTATATGCTACAATTAGCCTAGAAGATTCATCTTTATCTTTGCAACTTAAGAGTACATGTAATTTTAATGGGATTGAGGGAGTCGTGTCTTTGAATTGCTTGTAAAACTTGCATAGAAATGTTTTTATTTTCAATGTTACTTATTAGTGTTGCTGACATTGTAAAAATTTCCAGTCCTTTGCTTGACTCTGAGTTGGCATTTTTATAGAGAGCATGTGCAACAGTTGCAATGCATGGAGATAGATCTTAGAGCACAGTTTATTGATGGAGCAAATGTGATTAGTATCCAAACTAAATTTGATGGGCAAACATGAGAAATTTAATTGTCGAATATCTCCTAGCATAGTTTATTGCTCAAGCAGATGTGATTAGTATCCAAACTGAATTTGATGGGTAGACATGAGAAATTTAATTGTCAAATAGAAAATGACTTTTATGCCTATTTTATACAATTGTTTCAGGTACATTGATACTTTTTGCCACAGCCAGATGAAAACGCTTCACCAACCTTATGAAGATTATCTCCTACAACCATGTGGAAAAGCAGAAATCCTCGTATTTGTTTGTAATGTTTAATTTTTAATGGGCAATTTGGTCTTGCTTGTGTTGAATACACAAGACAACTAAGAGGGGGGGTGAATCAATTGTATCATAAACTTCAAACCCTCACAAACATTTAGATCCACATTAACCTTTAAGCTTGTTATGATGATTAAGCATGAAAAGAAAATAACAGAAACTGAAACATAACAGCACCAAACACAAGACAACACCAAATTTTACCTGGAAAACCCAAGAAGGGAAAACCACGGTGAGGATTAGCTCACAATATAAAGTAGTAGCAACACCGAATTACAAAAGGCTTACTGCCCAAGGCTCACTACCCAGAAGAAAGAGAGAAAGGCTCACTACCAAAGGACTCACTATCCAAAAGAAAGAGATAGAAGAGAAGGCTCATTACAAGGGATGAATTGATATAATTGCATCTAACATATGCATGGAGTTCAGTTCCAATGAAGCTCAATATTCACCACAACACAAACATCACCTTCGCAGCAACACTGAAAAATAGTACACACCTTCTTCTCGCTGCATCCAGTAGCCTAACACATGAAAGCTCTCACTGCACTGATTGAATTCGCATCATAGACATCATATTCATCACGCATGCCCCCAGTCACAAATCCTTAAAACTTATTTATACCATCATTAACCTTGAAAACATTCTCCAAGGTCAGAAATGTTGGAACCTAAAATTTCCATTCATTTTTTGCAAAATTTTAGGTTCCCATGATGTAAAATTTAGTTTCAGCACTCGGAAATATATTTGCAAAATCAATCTCAAGAGCCTACTTTGAAAAATCACAAAATGAAGCTTGCTCAGTTTCATACAAAATCACTTTGCAAGCATACTCATATGTCATATGTAAATTTACATCTCTAATTTCAGCCTCCCATGATCATATTTGACTGGGTTTTGAAGTGCCAATTTGAAGGGTTCTGAGAAAGTTTTGATGTTTGCACAGTGTTAAATCTGTCAAAAGGGTCAACTTTGGAGGATAATAATTATAAACTGGAAAATTATCATGACAAATCAATTGGTGTCTCAGATTCTTCCCATATGAATGTACTTTCATGCCAATTCTCAAAGTCCCAACACCTCATTTGGTATTTTTCCAAAACCAAAAGCAAATGGGTTTTACATAGTTTTGACAATTGCACTTCTAGAAAGTTGTCACAGAGGTCAACTTTGATGCCTAATATTTGGTGAAGCAAGATGACTAGTGAAAAATTCTCTTGCACATATTCTCATGGAGTTTAAACGAACTCATTCCCCCAGTTACAGCTTCCTAGGAAGAGATATGATGATTTTTCAAAATAGCAAGTTGGTGAGCCCTGATTAGTTTTGACAAGATGTAGTTTCAAAAATGACTGAATGAGCTACTTGGGATGTGAGTATCTTGCATCTCAGGATACATTTGGCTGAACCATTTGTTGCACTAAATTCTTGGGTCAAAAGTCTACATGCATGTGCATTTTTAGGACTCCAGAAGATGATTTTGTTGATATGCATCAGACAACTAAGAGGGGGGTGAATCAGTTGTCCCAAAACCTTAAACACTTTCTGCAATTAAACATTCATCACTTATCCACAATTATTATGATTTAACAATTAGTGCATGAAATCAGAAACTTAACCATAGATACAACATCAAACACAAGAGACACTAGATTTTACGTGGAAAACCCCAAGGTGGGGAAAAACCACGGAGAGGATTAGCTCTCAAATATATATTGCAATATTTACAAAAATGATGTTCAGGCTTGGTCTCTCCACGGGCCTAAACATATTGGCTTACTTCCATGATGAACAACTAGGTCTGGCAGGCTCACTGCCTCAACCCTAAACCTAGCAAGATTACAATAAGGGTTGTTAAACCCTACTAGCGGCTCACTGCCAAGCTCTCTGCCTCAATCAACACCTTCTTATGCTTATGACTGAAGTACAATAATTCCTCTACTCTGCTCTGCTCTTCCTCTTCTTTCATGTTCCTCTTCTTTTCTGTTCCTCTTCTCTGCTTTGTCGTTTGGACCTTTCTTAATATCTTTCCATTTTTGCTCAAGGACACTTTTTCCATGACTCAACTACAAGTATTTATACACTACATCAACCTTGGAATGATCATCAAGGTCGGCATCACAATCATCAACCATTGGAACAATCTCCAAGGTCAGTATTACAAACATTTACAAAATAGGTCCTGACCTATTACAACATTGTGCAAAGGAAATGAAATACGGATCATGCCATGCCTTAGCTAGGACTCAAACACAATCTTCCATGCCACAACACGCTTCCACAATCTTCCAGAGATCTCTGCAATCACTGGGATTAACCCAGTCAGCCAAGACTAGTTACATGCTACATTATCTGGGAACAATCTTCAAACACAATCTTAATTTCTTAATGTAGACCAAAGTCCAGATAAAAACATGATTAGGAGGCATCCACAAGCACGTTATAATCATCAGGAGCAACTGCACGAACCTTAACCACTTTATTCATAGGAATCTTCTCACCGGAACACATGAACTTCACTGTCTTCAACTGTCACAAAAGAAAGATAGCTTGCGGACCACCAAACCATGAACCATTGCAACTGAAGGTACTTATCATCATCCCAGACTTCCTTCTAGAATCGTAGAGAAAAATATTTTGTTGCAGAGGAATGCGGAGTAGAATACTTTCTTCCTATCTCAACTGAACTTATAGAAAAAGTAGGTTTCACTCTAGTGAACACAACTCACTCAGATCTTCATGCAGAGGGCTCAAACCCAAAATGTAGCATCCTTAGTCATACCTCTAAATTGCTTCCAATCCGCAGACCATGATCTTCAAGTAGAAGTAAATGTGGAGCAATTTACTGGATTGTTCTTCAGTAGACAACTCATTGTCTATATTGTACTTCTCTGTAACTCACGTGTTCCTTTCGGAGAGGCTAATTTTCTAAATATCCTCAACATACAAGTCTTCTAAACAAGTAATAGAATAAGATACAGTTGACACCAATGACAACAAAGATATGTTGACATCAATGACAACACCGATTAGGCACATACTTGCAACAATCTCCCCCTTTGTCATTGATGGCAACATATGATGTGAAAAACTGCAACAGCCATCAAGACAAGATTCTCTCCCTTTCTCTTTACACACCTGCACTTTCTTTCTCCAAAATTATCCCCCTTTCTCTTACACATCTGCACTCTAAGTTTTTCACATGACTTCTCTCCCCCTTTGAAATCAATGGCAAAGGGCACATACTTGCACTCATCTTCTTTGATCCAATCTCTCTACTTCACTTTATGACTAATCCCCCTGAGAAGTAGCCCTAAAAAGCATCAATTCGAACCTCTGAGCACCTCCAGACTGATGCACTACTGTGCATCTTAGTTTAGAGCAGGAGGGGTGATAACCCCTAACCTTTCTCTGAGATACTCAAAAGTATCCTTAGGCAGAGACTTGGTAAAAATGTCAGCAATCTAATCCTTGGTAGAAACATACTCCAACTTGACTTCATTCTTTGTCACCCTTTCTCTCATAAAATGATACCTGATGGATATGTGCTTTGTCCTTGAATGCATCACTAGATTCTTTGCTATGTTTATGACACTTGTGCTATCACAAAAGATTACAATGGGATCTTCATCCACAATTTTGATGTCCTTCAAAATCTACTTCATCCATAACACTTGCATGCAACTGCATGCTGCTGCAATGTATTCTGCTTCTGCAGTAGACAGGGATATTGAATCTTGTTTCTTGCTCAACCAAGATACTGATCTTTTTCCCAAGAAGAATGCACCTCCACTTGTACTTTTTCTATCATCCACATCTCTGGCCCAATCTGCATCAGTATATGCACTGAGAGTAAAGTCACAGTCCTTAGGGTACCACAAACCATAATCTATTGTACCTTTTAAATATCTCAGAATTCTCTTGACTGCCATCACATGTGATTCCTTGGGTTCTACATGAAATCTTGCCACAAGGCATACTACATGCATTATATCAGGTCTGGTTTGAGTCAGATAAAGTAATCTTCTAATCATAGATCTATATTTTTTCTAGTCTGCCATGGGTGAGTTATCATCTTTACTCAACTTACAACCAGTTACCATAGGTGTGCATACTGGTTTAGAGTCTTCCATCCCAAATTTTTTTAACAACTCTTTCACATACTTAGACTGAGAAATGAAGATACCTTTATCTGATTGACTTATTTGCAGACCTAAAAAGTTCATCTCTCCAAACATAGACATTTCAAATTCACTTTGCATTTCTTCAGCAAGAATTGAGCACATACCTTCATTGCCTCCAAAAATAATATCATCAACAAAAACTGCAACAATTAGGGTTTGTTCATCATTGATCTTGAAGTAGAGATTGCTATCTGTAGTACCTTTACTGAACCCTATCTGTATCAGGTACCTGTCCAACCATGCATACCATGCTCTGGGAACTTGTTTTAATCCATACAAAGCTTTATTCAATCTGCATACCATGTCACCCTAATCTGATGACTGAAATCCTTCCAATTGTTCTATATAGACTTCCTCTTCCAACTCTCCATTTAAGAAAGCAAACTTCACATCCATTTGATAAACCCTAAAATCTTTATATATTGCAAAAGCTAAAAACATTCTTATTGCTTCAATCCTTGCCGCTGGAGAAAAAGTTTCTTCAAAGTCTATTCCTTCAACTTGAGCATATCCTTTGCATACCAACCGTGCTTTGTTTCTTACCACTTCACCATTCTTGTTCATCTTGTTTCTGAAGACCCACTTTGTACTAATTATATTCTTGTTTGTTGGTCTGGGAACAAGATCCCAAGTATGATTCTTCTCTATCTGCATCAATTCCTCTTCCATATCCTTTATCCAATTCTCATCTTTGCAAGCCTCGTCCACAGTTTTAGGTTCAATCTTGGAAATCAAACAAAAATTTACTTGTTCCTCTACAGCTTTTAGTCTGGTTAAGATCCCTTTGCTCTTATCTCCTATGATTTGATCTTCAGAATGACTGATTCTTACATATCTTGGAGTTTTGGTAGCACTTACCGAAGCTTGTTCTTCTTCATCTGGGTTGTCTTCATGCTGCACCACTTCTGAAATATCTGGATCATCTAACTCATATTCACTTGATTTTGAAAACCTTTCCTTACATTCATCAACTTTAACATTTGCACTTTCAATGATCTTATTCAGCCTCTTATTATAGCACCGGTAGGCCTTGCTCTTGGTGGAATAACCAAGGAAGATTCCTTCATCACATCTAGCATCAAACTTGCCTAAATCTTCTTCTCTTTTGATATAACATTTGCTACCAAAAACTTTGAAATATTTCACAGTAGGAACTCTACCATGCCACAATTCATAACGAGTCTTTGAATTGTTACCTTTTACTTTAACTATGTTTAGGATATATACAGCAGTGTGAATTGCCTCTCTCTAATATGCTTCTAGAAGATGAGCTTCCTTCATCATGGTTCTAGCAGCTTCTTGAACTGTTTTATTTTTCCTTTCAACAACTCCATTTTGTTATGGAGTTCTGGGCGCAGATAGTTGTCTCTTTATTCCGTGTTCTTCACAAAAGAAATTGAACTCATTTGATGTGAACTCTCCTCCTCTATCAAACCTCGAGCATTTAATTTTCACATCCATAGCATTTTCAACCATTGCCTTAAATGCCTTGAATTTATCTAGAGCTTCAGCTTTCTCTTTCAAAAAGGTGACCCAAGTCATTCTAGAATAATCATCAATGAGCAACATGAAATACCTGTCTCCTTGAAAACTTCTTACTCTGGTAGGTCCACACAAATCTGTATGCACTAGCTCAAGTAGTCCTCCAACCGATTGGTCCTTGCTTTTGAAACTTGTTCTTTTCTATTTCCCAAATTGACACTCCTTGCAAATAGGATTAGCAGGCTTCACAAGCTTAGGCAAATCTCTAACAATCTGTGCAATACTTATCTTCATAATATTATCAAAATTTATGTGACACAACCTTCTATGCCATAACCAACTCTCATCAGTTTGAGTCAACAAGCAATAGTTCTCGGTTCCTTTCAAGTGATAGATATTACCTCTGGTCTTCTTACCATTTGCAATGACTGTTCCGAAGCTTTCCCTGATCTTGCATCCATTGTCCTTGAAGCTTAAATCATAGCCCTTGTCACACATCTAACCCACACTCAAAATCCTTTCACATACAAGACATCTTCAGTATTATGCTTGCCATCAAAAGAAATAGATCCTGTCCCACAAATCCTACCAGCTGTATCATCTCCAAACCTAACCAGTCCACCATCATATCTTTCCAAGCTCACAAACTTATTTTTGTCACCAGTCATGTGGTGAGAGCAGCCACTATCAATAACCCATTCATCCTTGTCCTTAATGACTTGAGCAGCTAAAGCACTTTCCACTAGTTTTTCTTCCTTCACACAACTAGAAGAATTAGTAGACATGGGATCTTCCTTAATAGCAATGAACAAGCATTCATTTACAAAGGAACTAGCATTATTTGGTTCACCATTATCTGATACTCTTTCATCATCATCAAAATCTTCACCATAATAACACTTCTTTTGGGTCCTAGGCATGTTCTCATATCTTCTTCTATTTCTTTCAATTCTTTTAGGACATCTGGAAGCAAAATGACCTACTTTACCACAAGAAAAACATTTGAAAGGTAATTTGCCTTTATACTTACCAGATCCTCTTTGCAGTCTGTCCACGAAGTTGGCTTCAACTTCATCAAAATCATCATCGGATTCTACCTTGTACTTTTTTGATCTAGAAGTACTTCCAAGAGTACTGGCTTTGAAGGCCATCTCAACTTTCGGCAGAGCATCATCAAAATCCCTCATTTCAAAAGCAATAAGCTTACCAAGCAGCCGATCCCTGTTAACCATTTTTACTTGCATGAATTCTTCAATGGCGGCTACCTTGTGACAGTAGGACTTGGGCAGAGAACTGAGAATTTTCATAACAACTTCCTTTTCGTTGAGAGTTCTACCTATGGCTTATATCCCTGTAACAATTTCATCAACTCTTTGCATAAAGGTTGATATGTTTTCATCATCATTCATCTTCAAGCTTTCATATTTCACTTTCAAACTTTGTAACTTGGCTTCCTTCATACAGATTTTTCAACTTTTCCCATACCTTATTTGCAGTTTCAATATCCACAAATTTCATCAATATTGAGTTGGTTAATGAGCTTAGCAGAGCATCCTTTGCCTTGATATCTATCTCATATTCTTTGATTTCATCTTCAATCATCAGACCATTTGGAGGTATGGTGTATTTTATTTCTACAACTTTCCAAAATTTGTAACCAAGAAAAAGAAGATGGCTTTTCATCCGAACCTTCCAGAGAACATAATTAGTTCCATCAAAATGCGACGCTTCCTTCTTGTAAGACATTTTAGATCTTCCTCAAGATGTTAAACATTCTTCAGAGGAACTTAGCTCTGATACCAATTGTTGATATGCACCGGACAACTAAGAGGGTGGGTGAATCAATTGTCCCAAAAACTTAAACACTTTCTACAATTAAACATTCATCACTTATCCACAACTATTATGATTTAACAATGAGTGCATGAAATCAGAAACTTAACCACAGATACAACATCAAACACAAGAGACTAGATTTTACATGGAAAACCCCAAGGTGGGGGAAAACCATGGAGAGGATTAGCTCTCAAATATATATTGCAATCTTTACAAAAATGATGTTCAGGCTTGGTCACTCCACGGGCCTAAACATACTGACTTACTACCATGAAGAACAACTAGGTCTAGCAGGTTCACTACCTCAACCCTAAACCTAGCAAGATTACAATAAGGGTTGTTAAACCCTAAGGGCTTTTAAACCCTACTGGCAGCTCACTGCCAGGCTCTCTACCTCGATCAACACCTTCTTATGTTTATGACTGAAGTACAATAATTCATCTGCTCTGCTCTGCCTCTATTCTACTCTTCCTCTTCTTTCTTGTTCCTCTTCTTTCATCTTCCTCTTCTCTTCTCTACCTTTTGGACCTTTCTTAATATCTTTCCATTTTTGCTCAAGGACACTTTTTCCATGACTCAACTACAAGTATTTATACACTACATCAACCCTGGAATGATCATCAAGGTTGGCATCACAATCATCAACCATTGGAACAATCTCCAAGGTCAGTATTACAAACATTTACAAAATAGGTCTTGACCTATTACAACATTGTGCAAAGGAAATGAAATGCGGATCACGCCATGCCTTAGCTGGGACTCAAACATGATCTTCCAAGCCACAACACGCTTTAACAATCTTCTAGAGATCTTCGCAATCATTGGGATTAACCAGGTCGTCTAAGACTAGTTATACACTACATTATCTAGGAACAATCTTCAAACACAATCTCAATTTCTTAACACAGACCAAAGTCCAAATAGGAACATGATTAGGAGACATCCACAAGCATGTTATAATCATCAGGAGCAACCGCACGAACCTTAACCACTTTATTCATAGGAATCTTCTCACCGGAACACATGAACTTCACTATCTTCAACTGTCATAAAAGAAAGATAGTTTGTGGACCACCAAACCATGAACCACTACAACTGAAGGCACTTATCATCATCCCAGACTTCCTTCTAGAACTGCAGAGCAAAATACTTTGTTGTGGAGGAATGAGGAGCAATATACTTTCTTCCTGTCTCAACTGAACTTATAGAAAAAGTAGGTTTCACTCTAGTGAACACAACTCACTCAGCTCTTCATGCGGAGGGCTCAAACCCGGAATGTAGCATCCTTATTCATACCTCTAACTTGTTTCCAATCCGCAGACCATGATCTTCAAGCAAAAGTAAATGCGAAGTAGTTTACCGGACTGTTCTTCAACATACAACTCATTGTCTGTACTGCACTTCTCTATAACTCACTTGTTCCTTCTAGAGATGCTAATTTTCTCAATATCCTCAACATACAAGTCTTCTAAACAAGTAATAGAATAAGATATAGTTGACACCAATGACAACAAGGATATGTTGACATCAATGATAACACCGATTAGGCACATACTTGCAACAGATTTGACTAATTTTCTAGAACAATTCCAGAGGCTACTTGGCATGTTTTGCTCACAATACAAAATGCCTGAAAGTGGACTCTGATGATTACCTAGTTCATTTTTTCATCTTCAAAACATGTTGAGGCAGTCTCTGGTTGATTATGGGTGAAAACTTGTTTCAAACCGAAAAAAAAAATTAGTCGGGCCCATATGAGGACCCAACTTGTATCACACAATCATTATTTGTAAAGGCACAAGGTGTTGAGAGTGAGTTCTGCATTGGATATGAAAACAATATCAGCTAGTGTAGTTTTGGTCCAGATGGGGATTCTACACAACCTAGTTTGACAAATAAAGTGTAAATAGATGGGTTAAAGTAACAATCGAATCATGGGAAGCAAAGGCAAAATGCATTCATGTAATCCTAGTACCATTGTTAAGGGAGATGATGATGTCCCCTCATTTGAAGAAATGTTTCAATATGAAATAGACATAAATCTTACTCCACCTCCAGTTTCAATTTTAAGGAAAAGGACACTTCAAGCCTATAAAAAGAGGATCAAGATTTTGGTAAACACTATAAAGCATCATCAAATGACATTTCTATATGAGAATGAATATGATAGGGAGGCCCCTAGTTTCTTGTTTGAATCTGTTAAGCAAGGTCACAAAGGCACCAATGTGGGTCGTTTTAGTATTGTTGGAGCACAACCGTCAATGGAAATTGTTGCTAAAGAAAATTCAGTCACAATAATGGACCATGAGCAAGGAACTAGGAAGGAAGAAATTATTGAAGATCATGTGACCTTACCTCCTTCTATAATGTCAGATTGGAAACCAATACTGACAAATGAGCTTCTTGTTGTTTTTGTGGTGGATGGGTTGGATATTTTTCATATGATACCATAAGATATGTGGAAAAGAGAAAATTACCATTTTTAGAAGAGCCTAAGGATGACAGAGGGCTACCTGATATACACTTAAGTCTTTACAATGATGTTGTAGTGTTTGATCATGTCGAAAAGAGAGAATATGTGATCCATTAAGTGAGAGTGGAATAATATTCTTCTGTAGAAGAGGCATTTTGGGATGAACAGCAACAGCTTGATATCCTGGTTTCCCGAGTGCAAGACATAGATCCTCCCAGACTTTCCTTAGGCTATGTCAAATTGCAAACTGGACTCTGGCACTATTGTCAAAAACTCTAATGTGACAGAAATGGAATACAATAAAGCTGTTTTGGAGGCACAAGAACACATTGCTATAGGGGAAATCTTCCAAATTGTTCTCAGTCAATGTTTTGAGTAGATCCCTTTGAAGTTTACAAAGCATTACGAGTTATGAATCCAAGTCCTTATATGATATATCTCCAAGTTCAGGGATGTATTTCTGGTTGCTGCTAGTCTTGAAATTCTCACACGTATAAAAGAAGGTAAAGTAATCAATCGTCCTCTTGCTGGAACGAGAATAAGAGGCAAGACCATTTAAATCGTTACTTGCTAAAACATGAAGGGGAGTTGTAGTTATCAACTTTGTCCAATTTGAAACGCCATTTGAATCAACGCAAGGAGAGAGGCAAGTCATGGCAGAGCCAATCTGTGAAGTCCAAAGAGACTAACAAGAAAGATATCTGTCCAGAACTGGATTGTGAAAAGGCTTTTAAATATCCTTCAAAATTGGCAAAGCACCTTGAGGATGTACATTCAACAATATACACTGAGATTATTTGTTGTGATCCTGCCTGTTTGAAGTACTTTACAAATGCAGAGGCCTTGAAAGAACATTTATGGCAATGTTGAAAGTGTAGAAAATCATAACCCAGCTACTACTAAACACCACATTCTTCTGCATGTTCCATAGGAAAGTGAGATTAAAGGAAGCCCAGCTATACAACAGGTGAAAAAGGGATATGCATTGAATGGAAAAAGGCATAATGTGGAGAAACCCTAATTGGAGTATCGATGTGAAATTCAAAGAGTCACTCTAAAATGTAGATAAGGTCCAAATAAAATATCAAAGAGAAAATCAATATCGGTGGAACTAAATTTTTTGTCCCTTCAAAATCCCGATAAAATGATAAGTATCATCGGAGTGACTGTGACGTTTCGAAGTAATGAATTTTCAAGTCCCTTTGATAAGCAGGAATGAACACAAAACATTATTGGAGAGACCTTGGCATATCAGAGAAAGTTTGTTTAGCGTCTCTTTGAAAACCCGATGCAGCACATGGAAGGCATAAAAATCATTAAAAAGAAAATAAATAGCTACAGAAACTGCAAATAAAGGGATTAAATAAAATACAATTATAGTAAAATGAATTTTACATTTTCACAGAAGAATTTAACACACTAAGATATGGATATTGGAAAATCGGGAAGACAAGGTTTCAAGTCTCTTCGATGTCCCGAAGGGTAAATCGTTTGTTTGATAAATTTATCGAAGAGGGAGGACAGATTCGGCAAGAGTCATATTGTGGTCTCCCTGATATGGCGATGGCACATCCGTGGGGAAGAATACAATTAATGCTTAAATAAAATCGGGATTAGGATGATCATTTCAAAAGTAATCCTACTTTGAGAAATTTTCACCAATGGTAATGGATTTTCACTATGAAGGAGCGAGTAATCATTTCCGCCCAAGTAATATTTTTAATAAATAAATGTGAAAATGGATACATAAACGAGAGATTTGCCAAACAAAGAAGATTAAAATTAAAGTATTGTGAAATACTTTATTTTTTCATGGAAGAGCCTATCAAAACAAGATGAATAAATTCACGAGCAGGTAAACATTTAATCACCCCTTAACATAAAATGAAGTTGTGAGATATTTTCACCAAAATGTGAAGTGGGTAAATATTTTGTCCGAAGAGCATGGTGAAAATGCATATAGAAGAACTCCGGCAAAGGATGGTTAATAGTTATTATTAAATTAATTTGCACGGAAATGCAAGGCTGTGAGAGGTTAAAATTAATATATTTTAATCAAAGATAATTAAATAAAGAGATGTGCCAATAAGGGCGTGGTTCGGTAGTTAAGTCGCTTGGTTGTAGTGGCGGCCACCAGAGTTCAAACCCTCGCTGGGCCAACGAGCTCGCAGGCTTTACGCCTTCGCTGGGCCAACGAGCTCGCGGATTTGAAGTGTTCTTGCTAGGGGATGAGGTCCCCCGTGTTGTGGCCTCACCAGTTCATTGCTCCGAGCAAAAGCATTCGTGTGGAGCCGGAGGGCGTGTCGCACCAGCGTCGCCGATCACGTTAAAAAGTTTACCGGGCGCATTTAAAAAAAATAAAAATAAAAATAAAGAGATGCACCAAATGAAAGTTGAAGGGTTGTAACCCTAAAATACAAAAGTATATATGGGAAATTGAATGAATAATCAATGAAGAAGGAAGAATTAAGCAGTAGCAAGGAGTTAGGCAAAATATATCTAAATGAAGACTTCCAAGCATTTATTGTAAAATTTTGAACAGAGAAGGAATATAATAAACTAATGTCCAATCTTTCTGGTATTCAATTATTTGTTAATGTTCATTTATATGTGCTATTTGTGTTGTCTCTAGAATGGTTTTCCTTTGTTGTTTAAATTAATATATCAAGGATATAATTTATTTATCAGGGCACATTTGTTGCTTCTGTGTGACCAATTTGACTGGTTTCTGCAAGAAGTTGATTTAAGTCCTTCTGAATGGTTTATGTTCATTGGTCTCTGACAGGAGTTAAAACCCTTCAAACAAACGATCTTGGTTAGGTTTCTTTCTCACCAGAATTAAAATTCCTTTTAGTTGTTCATAGTAACTTCAGAGAATATTATTCGGATTGGGTAAGAAGAGCACAAATAACCTACAACCTTGCGTGTTTATACAAGGTATAAACATCTCAAAAGTGCCAAATAATTTGAGTTAAGCCAAGAGGGAGGAGACATTTATCATACAAATCATAATTTCGTTGCCCATCATAGATAAAACACTGGTCATTACAAAGTACATTTTAAAACCTTATTCACATTTTCAAACTACAAACATTAGCATTGCGAACAATTCACAAACACTACAGCTACTTCACATCCATTTGCCACCGTGAAGGTCAAACAAGTCTACACTAACAATTAAGGTACACCCACCTAGGTCTAATAGAGCCTGAAGTGAAGGAGGTTTATCCATATCTACCCCGTGTCGTTAGCCAAAAATGTCAAGAGAGCTCGGCAACCTCTTAGGGTTAATGACCTGCATTTTTGTGACCTAACAGGCAACATATCTTAACCCATAAATTCAAATTAGGTCTAGACCAAAACATTCCCACGGAGAAAAGGAATGAATGTGGACCACATAACATCTTAGCACGGACCTAAATCCATACATATATGCTTCATCACGCTTTCAAATCACCGAAGCACAACCGCAATTAGTGTAAACAACCAAGTCATCCAAACTTGTATTAACACTCTGAACTTCTAAGTGCACGCTTCCTCAAGACCAAAAGATGACATGTGGACCACGCTCCAAGCTTGAACATGATCTAGAAACATCCATAAGCACCTAAACACCAACAAATTCCTTTGCAACATCTTTCACCTGAAGAAAGTTCTCGCTGAAGTACTTAATCAGCGCTATCATACTCTGTCATCAATTGCAACTTAAGAAATGAACTTGCGGAGAACCAAACCACAAACCACTTGAACTAAAGAAAGATATAGACCTTATAAGCATGAATCCAGAACCGCAAAGCTAGAAACAAATCTGTGAAGAAATACAGAGCGAAACAATCTCCCAGACACCTCTGCACAACCTAGAAACACAATCCACATACTTGTGAACTGCTACGCCCTTAATATTGGTGTACATAGGGTTATGAACAGTCAGCTTGTGGCTATCTTAACTCCTAATTAAGTCATGTTATCATTATTATATTATTTTTTAGTTAGATAGGTCAGACTAGGTGTTATATAGGGGTGTGTCCATTCATCCTAAGCATAATTAGGTATATATAGGAGGATGTGACTCTTATTTCATCATGATATTATGAAGTGTGTTCTCATTGGAGATATTTGGAGGTTGCCCCCTCAAAGTGGCCTGTTATTCTTAGTTATTATCAAGTATTTGTAGAATATTTCATATCATCTTTTTCCATTGTGCAAGTTATTTCATTACAAGTGGTATCAGAGCATGATCTTGGCACCGTAGAGGCAAGGTTTTTTCTCAATATTGGAGGCAATTTTGGGAAGAGCATAACTTTTAGATTTTAGTGAATTTTTTAAATAATTTTAAAGGGTTTTTGAAGACCATATTAAAGAAGCTACAGTCCAGATTTCAGAGGAATTGGAACATAATTGATTAAATTATTGCAGAATTATGATTTCTACAAAATTTATTTGGGATCTACATATATCTCACATCCTACCGAATTGGAGCCTAATTTTTATTAGGTTTTTGAAGACATAATAGAGGAGCCTACAGTCCAAAAATTAGAGAAATTGAAGCAAAAATAAGTAAATTATTGCAAAATTAGGGTTTCCAACAAATTCGCTCTCAAGGCTGCAAATCTGCTAATTTTTTAGAGTTTTTTCTGGGTAAGTGGTATCTTGGCCCTAGTAAGTTACAGTAAAAATTTCAGAGAATTTACAATTCATTTGTGTGATTTATTTCAAAAATATTGGTTTCCATCATGACGGGGCCTGCAACAAGAGGCAAAAAGAATGTTGCCACACCAGGGAAATCCTCTGATACGGATGGGAAAACAATAGACGATAGTAATCCCGATGAGGAAATAAGTAAGGTCAAAGAAGAGATTTCCTCAATTAAGAGGAATATGTGTGACCTAAGAGGAGATATATCAGATATACGAAGCATGTTAAGCACTTATATGAATGAACCAAGAAAGGAGTTCTCAAGCAACCAAGGTGAAACCTTCAAGTCGGCTAATACTAACACAAATTTTAATACTCCTATGGGATCTAGGAATTTGTTTCCAAAGGTGGATATGCGCAAGTTCGATGGCAAGGATCATCTAACATGGATAAACCAAATGGAGAATTTCTTTTAAGTACATCAAATCCCATATGGACAAAAGGTCACGATGGCTTCCCTATATCTAGATCCAAATCAATTCATTTGGTATTGTTGGCTTTGTACTCATCAGAGGAAAAAGGGTCTCACCGTCTCATGGTCAATTTTTACAGAAGAACTCCAAGCACAATATAGCAATAGTGTGACAGACAACTTCTTCAGCCAACTTGCTAAACTTCAACAAACAAGATCAGTCAAGGATTATATTCAGAAATTCCAAAATCTATCCTTAAGAGTGGATATAATTACAGAGGAGAACTTGAAAGATTTATTCTTGGCTGGTCTCAAGGATCACATTCAACATGAGGTATGCATGTTTAGTCCTAGCTCAGTAAATGAGTCTTTTATCTTGGCACGCAGGGTAGAAAAGTATTTGATTCCTAGGAAGCAAGGGGCTAATGTGACAAGAGAGAAAGGATATTCAACACCTTCTCTTCCTCGACCTACTAAGATGACTCCACAGCAAATTGAGGAGAAAAGAGCAAAAGGGTTGTGTTTCAATTGTGATAGCAAATACAGTCGAGGGCATAAATGTAGAGAAAAGAAATTGTTCTATATTGAAGGTCCAAGTGAGGAAGAAGAGGAGGAACCCATATTAGAGGAGGATAGGGAGTCAAGTGAGGAATCACATGATTCTCAACCAATCATTTCTTGTCATGCACTCTCAGGTTTCAGTGCACCACAAACTCTCAAGGTAGTGGGTTTCTTAAAGAAGTAGAAAGTAACAGTGTTGATCGACTCAAGTAGTACTCATAATTTCATCAACAAAAAGTTGGCAACTCGTCTAAATTGTTTTATATATCCAGCCCTAGAGTTTCAGGTTTTGATTGCAGATGGTGGTACAGTTAGTTGTCCAGGGAAGTGTCATAGCATTAAATTATCCATGGGAGATTATCAACTTGATACCCCAATTATGCTATATCCATGGGTGCAGCGGATATTGTTTTGGGAGTACAATGGCTTACTACATTGGGAACAATTGAGATGAACTTCCAAGAACTATTCATGAGATTTCCATCAGAAGGAAAGGTAGTGGAGCTAAGGGGGTTGAAGGCAAAATCCCCACAGATGGTAAGCTCTCATCAAATGCAAAAGTTGCTTAAGAAAGGAGCAGATGGATTTGTGGCCCATCTATGTTCATTAGAAGTCTCTCAATCTAATGCTCCTACTCATCCAGATTTACAAGCAATAATTGATCGTCACTTAGTGGTTCTTGGAGATATGCCGAAAGGACTTCCTCCTAAGAGGGATCATGATCATGCCATGCAACTAGTTCTAGGGAGCCAAACACCAAACATCAGGCCTTATAGGTACCCACACATACAAAAAAGTGATAGAAAAAATTGTTGAAGAGATTCTAGAGGCAAGAATTATCAAGCATAGCCAAAGTGCTTATTCCTCACCTGTGGTGATGGTGCGTAAGAAGGATGAAACTTGGCGCATGTGTCCAAATTATAGAGTGCTCAACATGTACACCATTAAAGATAAGTTTCATATTCCAGTCATTGATGATTTGCTAGATGAATTGAATAGAGCTATGTATTTTACCAAGTTAGATCTTAGATCTGGTTATCACCAAATTCGGATTAAGGAGGAAGATATTTGTAAGATGGCATTTCGAACTCATGAGGGTCATTATGAATTTTTGGTGATGCGATTCGGTCTTACCAATGCACCATCTACATTCCAAAGTTTGATGAATTCCATTTTTAAGAAGTTCTTGAGAAAGTTTGTGTTAGTGTTCTTTGATGATATATTGATTTACAACAAGACTTGGGAGAACATTTGCAGCATGTAGATCAAGCATTACAATTACACGAAGATCATCAACTCTACGCTAAGCCATCCAAGTGTACTTTTGGTCTTAAGGAGGTGGAGTATTTGGGACACATAGTTTCACATGGAGTAAAGGTGGACCCTAACAAAATTAAGGCTATCATGAAATGGCCTATTCCAAAAACCATTAAGAAACTGAGGGGTTTCTTGGGATTGACAGGGTACTATAGTAGCACCCCTCACCACTCTATTGAAGAAGGATTCTTTTCATTGGAATGAGTCCGCTAATGTAGCAGTTGAGCAATTGAAGGAGGCTATGTGTACAACTCCAGTGCTTTCCACTCCGGACTTCACCAAGGAATTCATTGTGGAATGTGATGCTTCTAGAAATGGGATAGGAGCAGTTCTCATGGAAGAAGGTCGACCAATTGCTTTTGAGAGTCGTCAATTAAATGGTAAGAATCAGCTCAAACCTATTTATGAGAAGGAAATGCTAGCAATCCTTCACGCAGTTAAACAATGGAGGCCTTATCTAATGGGTCGACACTTCAAGGTTAAGACAGATCATGATAGCCTAAAATATTTTTTGGAACAAAGATTATCCTCTAAAGAGCAACAAAAATGGGTCACTAAGATGTTGGGATATGACTTTGAGATTGTATATAAGAAAGGGAAGGAAAATATTGTGGCCGATGCACTTTCTAGGAAGGATGAGAAAGATGAAGCCTTATTGTGTGCCCTTTCAATATTACGAGCAAATTGGGTGGAAGAAGCCAAAGCAAAGTGGCAAAATGATGTTGTGACAAGTAATCTCATCCAACAATTAATAAGTGATCCTAGTAGTTCAGATAAGTTTTGTTTGAAGGAGGATATTCTTTGGTATAAAGAGTGCTTGTATCTCTGCAAGAATTCCACTCTTAAATACAAGATTCTCACAGAGCTACATGAGTTCCCAGTTGGTGGTCATTCAGGATTTTTGAAGACATATCATCGTGTCAAGCAAGATTTTTTTGGGGAAGGGCTAAAAGGTGATGTTCAAAAATTTGTTGCTGAATGTTTGGTTTGTCAAAGAAATAAGGGGGAGACAATTAAGACACCAGGTCTCTTGCAGCCCTTATCTATTCCTAGCCAGTGTTGGGAAGAGGTATCCATGGACTTCATCACAGGGCTTCCCAAATATAAAGGTCATAATGTCATCATGGTAGTAGTTGATCGCCTCACTAAATATGCACATTTCATTGCATTATCACATCCTTTTACAACAAGTGCAGCAGCAAAAGTTTTTTTGGAGAATATCCAAAAGCTACATGGTACACCTAAGGTTATTGTCAGTGATCGTGATCCTATCTTTACTAGTCACTTTTGGAAAGATTTATTCTCATGTTTGGGTACTCAATTGGCTCATAGTTCTTCATACCATCCTCAATTAGATGGGAAAACTAAGGTTGTTAATAAGTGTTTGCAAGGATATCATGTTGTTTCACTTTAGAGAAACAGTCTCAATGGGTAGATTGGCTACCACTTGCAAAATGGTGGTATAACACTTCTTTTCATTGCTCATCAAAAATGTCTCCATTTTTGGCACTTTATGGATATCATCTTCCTTCCATCACATCATCATTAAAGGTGTCACCAAGAGTTCAAGCAGTAGAGGACCACTTGCTTCATCAACAACAGGTACTTTCAGGACTCAAGGAGAATTTAGCTATGGCACAAAATCGAATGAAACAATAGGCAAACCAACATCGTAGTGAAAGAAATTTTGAAGTTGGGGATTGGTTCTTCTTGAGATTATAGCCTTATAAACAAATATCACTGAAGCAACAAAAAAAGAATAATAAATTGTCTCCAAGATATTATGGGCCATATCAAATCATGTGAAAGATTGGTAGTGTTGCCTACAAGCTAGAGTTGCCACCAACAACAAAGATACATCCAGTTTTTCATGTTTCTTATTTGAAGAAGGTAATTGGCCATAATATTCCTACTCAAACAGTACTTCCAGAGCTTGATGAAGAAGAAAGAATCATTTTGGAACCAGAGTGCATTCTTCAAACACGCATGAAGACGCTGAGGAATAGAACCCTCACTGAGTATCTCATCCAATGGAAGAATTTACTAGTTGAAGAGGCCACATGGGAGGACGAGGAGTTCATTCAAAAGAATCCACACTTGGTTAGCATTAAGGACAATGCTTCTTTGAAGAGGAGGGGCATGCTACGCCCTTAATATTGGTGTAATGCCCTTAATATTGGTGTACATAGGGTTATGAATAGTCGGCTTGTGGCTATCTTAACTCCTAATTAAGTCATGTTATCATTATTATATTATTATTTAGTTAGATAGGTCGGACTAGGTGTTATATAGGGGTGTGTCTATTCATCCTAAACATAATTAGGTATATATAGGAGGATGTGAGTCTTATTTCATCATGATATTGTGAAGTGTGTTCTCATTGGAGATATTTGGAGGCTGCCGCCTCGAAGTGGCCTGTTATTCTCAGTTATTATCAAATATTTGTAGAATATTTCATATCATCTTCTTCCATTGTGCAAGTTATTTCATTACATGAACACAACTTTCTCTATGCAACAAACCGAAGCACAAAATCTGAAATATAACATTTTTGAACACCTCTGAACAACATATTCAAACTGCAAAAGCAGATCTTCAATGAGAAAGAAACGTGGAGCAAAACTCGATCACAACTATGTTAAGCCAAAACACATCTTCAACACATTGTTTCCTTTATTAATAAAATTTTCTCAAAAGCACTTGGAAACCAAACAATAGAAGCATATTCTCAACATCTTCAGCTCCTCTACAAAGCAGTCAAAACACCTTCAACAATAGCTCATATCCTCATCTCTACTCAAATTGATCTCTAATCTTTGGTTAGAACAAACTACTCATACTCTTGACACAGTTGACACCAATGACAACACAAGTTTGTTGACATCAATGACAACACCGATTAGCACATACTTGCAACAATCTCCCTCTTTGTCATTGATGGCAATACATCATGTGAAAAACCATCAAGACACAAATCTGCACCAATCTTCTTTACTTTCTTACTCTCCCCTTTTCTTTAACACATCTTACTCTCTCTCCCTAATCACTAATTCATTTATTTTTCGCATTGCTCTCTCCCCCTTTGACATCAATGGCAAAGGACAACACACCTCTTCTTTCACTCTTATCAGGTCACATGATCTTTTCTCTTCACTGCTTTGAATACTCACCCTTAAGAGTGCACACCAAACTATATCAACTCTTACTCCCCTTGTCCGCAACAATCATCATGACCACTACCTGCTCCCCCTAAGAGGTAGCCTTCCAACATCAGTCCAGAGAAAAGAATGAATCTTGAAGTCAACTAGACTAATGTACCTCCTTATGCATCTAGTTCAAAGAACGAGGGGCAATAACCCCTAACTTCTCCTGGATATACTAAAATGTATCCTAAGGAAGAGCCTTAGTGAATATGTCAACACCCTGATCCTTTGTAGGCACATACTCTGTTGGAATCCAGGACAACATTGAGAGGGGGGTGAATCAGTGTTGTGTAATTTTTAAAATTTCAAAACTTGATTCAAAAAGGTTGTGCAAAGGAGTTCACTAAAGAAATAATCATCATGATATGCAAAACTTAAATAAAGATGATCAAATAGATGCAACATAATCAACCACAAGAAAAAGACAAGACACAGGTTTTGATGAGTGGAAAACCCTCTAGGGCAAGAAAAACCACTCTGAAATGCTTCACTAGCTTAATCAAGAACCTTACAGGTTACAAACAGGTCTCACTGACCATTCAAGCCTCACTAGCTACAAAGAGGTCTCACTGACCATAAAAGCCTCACTGGCAAAAACAATCACAAAACAATACAAGTAATACAAAGGGTTTCTCTATTTCAATATAAACCCCTAAATTTTCATATATTTTTGCAATCACATCCAATTCAATCTACATATTAATCTCATTATCTCTACACAATCAATTCACCTGATTTTACCTCTGCATAATCAATTCACCTGATGCACAATCAATTACATATTGTCTTCATGTTTGACATGGTTCAATCTATGAGTTTGTTGCATAATATCTTCAACCTGTGTTTTATTCATCACATACAAAACATAATGTTTTATCTGTATTTGCTCTTCAACATAATTTTCACAAAAATATCTTCAATACTACATGTTTTTCCATGCACACATTCCATCTACAATACCATTATATAAAAATTTGAAAGTCCTTCACATTCTTCTCTGCAAAATCCATCTTCAAAAATTCATTCACCTGCAAAAATAAAATCAAATATGTTTCTTCTCTGTATTTTCATTTGCCCTTCTCAACAATAAATCTTTTATACCTGCAATTAAAACACAATGCACCTTCAGTATTAAAAAAAAAATTGTTCATATTCTCTTCTCTGCATTGATCAAAAAAAACATCTTCCCCTTTTAAAAAAATTCTTCAATAATATCTTTATTTTATCCTCTCTACAAACAAAAACATCTTCTGCAATCTCTATTCTGCATAAAAATATTCTGCCTCTCGCATTCCTTAAAACTCTTCATATTCTTCAATCTGTCATTTTCCCTATATAAAAAAAAACATGAATGATGTCCACCATTTATCATCAAATAAAATCTTTAAAGAATTTGAACTGCCTTTAGAGAAAATGAAAATCTCTTTCATTTCATGCTCCAAAAAAAACTTCATATTTTTCTTTTCAAAAATCATCTTCTCCAACCTGCAAAGAAAATAATCTTCAAGAAAAATAATTCAATCTGCTTTGAAAAGAAAAATAGAAAGCTTCTTTATTATCTCCATTTCCCATTATAAAATATTCTCCAAGTTCATGATTTTCTCTCCAAAAAAAACTTAAAAAAAATAAAGGCTCCTCCTTTAGTCTTCAAAGTCATGTGAGTAGAGTTTTAAAAAATAGGAAAAAAAAATCATTGAAAATTTTCCTTAAGATCTCCTTAAAAAACTCTCAAGAAAATCTGCCATAAATTCTCCTTTTTAAAAGACTAAAAATAGTCTTATAAAATCTTATCTTTGTTGTCATAAAGAAATGACATCCAATAGGCCGTCAACTTAGGAGTTATTAAAAAGTTTTTAAATTTAAAATGAAGCCATTGATTCCTTTTTGGCTCTCGTGCTTATAAGAGAGGATCGGTCATCTTGATGTTCTAAAACCCTTCTGCAGGTCACTTTAAGTGACATGACTTGTGATCATAGGTCAATGCTCCTTTAAAACAAAAAGTGTATATCTAATATGGCAGTCCTAAAAGACTATATTAGAAATTTTAATAGGTGTCTTATTACCATTAAAAATACATTAAACCATGAAAAACATAGTCTTTATTTTATAACCATTTCCTTGACAGATTATTGAACACCTCTGTCACTCTACCACTCCTTTGATGATGTAGAAGCATTGATACTATATCATGAAACCAACATTACCATGCAACCTTGAGTGTGGGTGGACAAACTGCTCCTATCAACCTCTATCATGAATGTCACAACACTTCAATGTTTAACTTTGTCACACTATGCAACTCTTGATTCAAACTTCATGACAAGCTATCAACTGATTAACTCAACTTTGATCATACACAAGTTGACATAAAGAATAAAGACTTGATACTCTGCAACCAACAAATCAAGTAAGCTCTTGTGATGGCAAAAACAAACTTATATGACCATCACCATTCCTTATGGTTGTGAACCCATCAACTGATCTCATCAATGCATGTGAACACTTGAAGCAACCTAATATACCAAGAAGACTTCAACTAGCATTACATACCATGACCTTGATGTCTTGTATTGATGCAATCCCATAATGAAGTTTTCTTCACAAATGAAGCATGATCATCAAGATATGAACTTTATCTTAAACAGATATGAAGCAACTTCATCAAGCATGTTCACTAAATGGACTCTTGTGAACTCTTGAAAGCATGATCCAATTCTTGTCATATGAAGACCAATCTAACTTTCATTATGATGTATCTGCATCATCAACTCACACATTTTTGACATCAATGACAATCAATCACCATCAATCTCCCCCTTTGTCATTGATGGCAAAACTACATGATGTATTTTCTCTTTCTCCCTCTTTTTGACATCGGATGACAAAGGATAGGATGCTCCCCCTGTCATTTAACTCCACTGAAAGATGTTAAAGATTAATCATAATATTTAAAATCACATTACATTATGAAGATTTTGAAGACAAACTCATGTTCATCTGTTATCTTCCCTTTGAGCCTATGATGACAAAAATATCAATCCTGAAGCAAGAGTATGACAAACCATGTTGACAATACCTAAAAACAACTCTTTATCTTGAGAGCAACATCATGAGAGGCACACCAAACAAAGCAACAACTCACTGTTATAAACTGCCCATACTCTACATATATAAAAAGAGATTTGTTACCTCATAAAATCTGCACAAAAGAGCACTATCCTAATAGAATGAAGCATGCATATCTATCTCAACACAATACCACTTCATGTCACAACACCAATATGAAGATGAAGATGAAAAACTGACATCATTGAGATCCTTTGATCACTTCTTTTGACAAGATGAAGGCTACCATATTTCTGCTATCAAAATACAAACTCCTGATAATCACTTGTGGTTACAAAACAAATTTTTCATGACAAACAAATCTTTCACAACCATCAACCCTTTTTGACCTAAATGACACATCTCCATGATCTTCCAAAGCATAAAGTATGATGTATGATTATGAAGACATAAAATTGACTCCTTTGATATGACTAATATGAACTTGAACTCTATGCAAAGATATTATAATCACATCAACACTTATAATGAACAATAATGCAAACTCAAATCATGAAGACTACTCATCACAACTCATGATGACATGATAACCACTCAAGGGATGACCTTGCCAAGACTTCCATAATAGTGACAACAATCAATCTGTAACAACCTGCAACCAATCTACTTCTGCACACATTTCTTAACATGATGAAGAATGAAGACCATCCCGTTCCTGCACATGACACCTTTTGCAACACAATGTCAAATCTGATATATACATAATCACAATCAATACGTTTGCAAAACCAAATGCAGAGACATGCTATGAATTAACTTCTTCCATTTACAACTTCCTCAGCCAACATATGCTAGCATCTGATGAGAACTCCTTGAATACACCCAAGATCCTGTCTTTCAGTGTCAGGTTTTATCCTAGGACCTATATCACTGTCACACACTCAAGATCAACATAGTTATCAACACCATTAATAACTTCATCTCACAAGACAGATATGAATAGCATATTATCAAACATTATCAAGCATGAATCCAATAGCATGATCATCATATTGACAAACATCAAATAATCTCTTTCCAGAAACTTCTTGGAGATAAATGATAGGACATGGACAACTCCCCCTAAATTTATGCCATATGTTATGCAACTGATGATGTGACTTGTGCAAAATACACAAGTTTAGGATCTATCTTCTCTTGACCTAGTTTCTGCCTCCAAACTTTCACAGATTCTTTCTTATGTTCAAGTTGCTTCTCCCAAACCTTTTCAATCTCTTTCATTTTCCAACTTTTCAAATTAGGTGATGTTTTTCTACAACTATGTGCTTTGTGTCCAAGAGAGTTGCAATTATAACAAATTATGTTGTGATTCCATGTATGAACATGAAAGGAAGCTAGGTGTACGGAATTCGCTTCCTACACTAATCTAATGAGAGGGCTATGCAAATTCAAATTAATCCTTACGACTACAGCAACATAGAACATCTAACAAAGATATTACAGCAATACACATGAACCAGAAAGAAGACAGAACAAGAGAGAAAGATTTATGGTGGGGAAAACCCTTATCGCGTAAAAACCCCCACACTCAGAAACCTACACAATGTATTAACAAATCTGAAAGTTGTTTATAATACACTTGCAATGCAAGCTTCAATGGTCTTCGACACTTGTGTCTAGAGTCAATCCGACAGCATAACAGTACCTATAAACCTGTGATACAACTCCCTCTCCAAGCACCAATTTATATAGAATATACAAGGCAATATTGGACCTATCTTCGGATGGGCATCCAACTTGGCCTCATGGTCCAAAACCCATGCCTAAGGACACTTGGTCAACATTGTAGAATGTTCCTGACACTTGTCCATAGCTCCCATCCCAAAGAGGTCACCTATTTCTAAAATGGGCTATGACAGATGCTCTTATGACACTTACGACAATCATAGAACCTGTCATAGCGGTTACAACTTACAACTGTAAGAGAATCTGTCATACATACGCTATAAATAGCATATTCTCTTACAACATGTCATAGTCCACCTTGGGGTGCCAAAATATGCCTTTTTCAAAGATGCTTCATGACACATGTCTTCACCTGTCTTACAAGCTTCTATTTCTGACTCTTACATGTCATAATTCCATCATAGGAATCCATCATAACCGTTTCGGTCAAACATTCCATTACACAACATGAAAGATACCAACACATGGAAAAATGCTCTTACCACAAAGTGGGACACCTATCTCCTCATGTGAGGAAAAACTTACGAGTTGTCATATGTAGGATGACACATCACCGTGCCACATCCCACAATATGACAATATGAAATTTACAAATATTTACAACATAGGCAATGAATTAATAAATACAACCATAAATAATGCAAGGAATTACCAAGGTTGAGACACCTTAATTCCCAACATTCTCCCACTTATCGAACACCTTGTAAGAGCCAATAGAATAACAGGATTTAATTGTTATAGGCCGAGAGGCCCATAGACTCCGAACACCATATGAACTTCTCTATGCCCACTGGTTTTGTCAATGCATTTGCAACATTCTTCAAAGTATCTACCTTCTCCAAATTTACCTTTCCATCCTCAACCATGTCTCGCATAAAGTGAAACTAAACATCAATGTGCTTTGTTCTAGCATGGAAAGTTAGATTTTTCACAGGGCAAATTGCACTCTGACTGTCAAAACTGATCGTGATCTGACCTGCATCAACACCAATATCCGAACACAATCTCTTAAGCCAAATGGCTTCCTTACAAGCATGAGTTGCTACCATATACTCAGCTTCTGTCGTGGACAAAGCAACAACAGGTTGTCTCTTACTCATCCAACTAATAACACCACCAAATAGTGTAAACACATAAGCACTGGTGGATCTCCTGCTGTCAATGTCACCTCCCAATCTGAATCCACAAATCCACGAATATCAACAGAATGTGGAGGCCCTGTAACATTACCGTGATAGCATATGGAATACTCAAAAGTACCCCTCAAATATCTGAACACTTGCTTAACTACATCCCAATGAACCCGTCCAGGATTAGCCATAAATTGACTAAAGACTCCCACTACTTGGGCAATGTCTAGTCTTGTGTAGACCTTAGCATACATCAAATTGCCAACAGCACTAGCATAAGGTACTCTGCTCATGTCCTCCACCTCACTAGGAGATTTTGGAAAATCCTCAACAGATAACTTTGTCCCCAAAGAAACGGGAACACACAATGGTCTACAATTTGTCATGCTGAACCTGTCCAACACGGTCTTCACATACTTACTCTAGCTTAACCAAAGTTTTCTATTGGTTTTGTCTCTTCTGATTTCCATTCCTAGAATGTACCTGGCTGCCCCTAAATCTTTCATTTCAAATTGTGTTGACAACTGAGATTTAAAATCAGAAATCATATTCTTACCCTTCCCAATGAGCAACATATCATCAACATACAGTGCAACAATAAGAATACGATCACCATCAAACTCATAATACACACAGTGATCTGATTTTGATCTCACAAATCCAATTGACAACACAAAGGCATCAAACTTCAAGTACCATCTCCTAAGGGATTGCTTCAAACCATACAAAGACTTCTTAAGTTTGCAAACCAAATTTTCTTTATCTTTCACCATGTAATGATCTGGCTGTGACATGTATATTTCTTCATCCAAATCACCATGAAGGAAAGTTGTCTTCACATCCATCTATTCTACCTCTAAGTCATAAGTTGTTACAAGAGACAACAGGAATTGAATGGATGTCAGCTTTGCAACAGGAGAGAAGATCTCACCATAATCTATACCCTCCACTTGTGAATACCCTTTCGCAACCAATATAGCCTTATACTTCTCAACACTGCCATCTGCACCAAATTTCTTCTTGAACACCTATTTGCATCCAATGGGTTTTCGTTTAGGAGGCAAAGGCACCAAGTCCCAAGTTTGATTCTTTTCCAAAGAAGCCATTTCATCCTCCATGGCCTCCTTCCAAGAACCTGCATCTTTCATGCCCATAGTCTCTGATACAGTTTTAGGTTCATCATTGTTAGTAAGCAAAGCAAAAGCACAACTAAAATCAAGCAATGTAAAACCAAACCTTTTAGGTTGCTTTCTTATCCATGTAGACCTCCTTAAGAGCTGAGGTTGAGGTTCAGCTTCTTCATCTGAGCTTTTAGAGCTGCTAGAGCTCTCCTCATCATCAAGTCTGACATTCTCTTTTTGTTCAGTCTTCTCAGGGGTAGCAGGAAACTAAACATCTTCTTTCTTTTCTTTTTCTTCTGGTTGTAAAATAGTGGAAGAATGTGTAAGCTCTCTGAAGATGACACTTCTGCTATACAACATTTTTTTAGCCACATGGTCCCAAAGCTTGTATCATTTTACACTAACACCATAGCCAGTGAAGATACACTTAACAGCCTTGTTCTCTAGTTTTGACCGCTTCTCCCTAGGCACATGTGCATATGCCTCACAACCAAAAACACTAAGATGCCTTATTGAAGGCTTTCTACCAGACCACACCTCCATGGGTGTCTTTCCAACAAGAGCTGATGTAGGAGATCTATTAACAAGATAGCAAGCAATGGCAATAGCTTCAGCCCAAAACTTTTGTTCTAGGCTAGCTCTACTAAGCATACTCCTAGCCTTCTCCATCAGTGTCTTGTTCATCCTTTCTGCAACTCCATTTTGCTGCAGGGTGTATGGAGTTGTCTTATGTCTTTCAATCCCAAGTTCCTTGCAATATTTATCAAATTCTATAGAACAGAACTCACCACTGTTGTCAGTTCTCAAACACTTAATCTTTTTACCAGCCTGATTTTTAGCAAATGCCTTAAACTCCTTAAACTTACTATAGACTTCAGATTTGCTTCTGAGAAAATAAATCCATGTCCTTCTACTATAGTCATCTATGAAAGATACAAAATATACATATTTTGATAACGAAGGAACATTAGCAGGACCAAATACATCAAAATGAACAAGGTCCAACACACCAAAAGACTTGCGAGAACTCGAATAAAACTGAACACGGTTTTGCTTTCCATAAATGCAATGTTCGTAAAAGTTGAACTCAAGATTACAATCATCTAACCCCTCAATGAGATTTTTATTTTTCAGGGTACGCAGACCCTTCTCACCAATGTGGCCAAATCTCTTATGCCATAACATTATCTTTTCAGCGGGAAGCTTATCTTCCAAGGCATGATTACAAACATCAAAACTAGAAACAACAGATTTCTTAACTGCTCGTTCAGATGGTGGGGATGAAGTGACTACTACCCTCTTCCTTGAATCAGAAGAACTATTGCATTGTGAAATGCATGCCTCCAGCTGAAACAGAGTACCTCTCCTAGTACTCTTAGCAAGCACCATAGCTCCTCTAGTCATCTTGCATCCTTCTTTCGAAAGGACAACTTGTACACCTGCATCATTCAAACTACTTACAGAAAGCAGGTTCTGTGCTAAGCTTGGGATATGCATAACCCCAGAGATCCCCTTCACTCGACCATCAGGGAATCAGATAGAGACTCTTCTATGACCAACAATCTTCATATGAGAGTCGTCACCCAAGTACACCTTTCCACCATCAAACTCCTCATACTTAGTTAACCAGTCTCGATGCGAGGTCATGTGGAATGATGCACTAGAGTCAATCAGCCACACATCATCAGATGCATGGGTTGCCAAGGTTGCGATGAAAGCATCACCATCATCTTGCGATTTGTCAGAATCTGAATCTAGGGTCTTCTTTTTCTTTTCTTCTTTGCATTCCTTTCAGAAATGTCCAGATTTACCACAGTTCCAACAGATAGCCTTGGACTTTCCAGGAGATTTGGATCTCCCACGGGATTTGGATCTACCCTTCTCATCTTTCTTGTCCTTCTTTTTCCCTTTGTCCTTGAGTCTTCCACGAACTACAAGAGCATCTTTGGCTACATCAAAAGACTTTCTCTGCATCTCTTCAGATAACAGCAAAGAAACCACTTCATCCATTTTGAATGTGGATGTGGTGCTTCCAATAGCCATGACAAGGTGATCCCACGAGTCCGGCAAAGAACAAAGCAAGGTCATACACCGATCCTCCTCCTCCATCTTTACACCAATAGATGTCAACTGTGCAACCAGCATGTTAAAAGCATTCATATGTTCGACAACAAATCCTTTGTCCTCCATTCGAAGAGAATACAGCTTCTTTCTGAGAAAAAAGTTTATTAACTAGGGATTTGGCTTGACACACATCTCCCAACTTCTTCCAAAGCAAGGTTGTAGTCTTCTCCTCATGGACATTTAACAAGACAGAATCAGCAAGACTAAGTCTTATGAGACCCTTAGCCTTCCAATCCTTGAGATCCCAATCATCTTGTGACATTGCAGCTAGTTTATTTCCATTAACACTTTGCCAAAGGTCTCGGTCAACAAGCATGTCTTCCATCTTGAGCTTCCACAGCTCGAAATTAGTGCCATTGAATTTATCCACTTTAAATCTTCTGGATGTGCTTGCCATCTCCTTGCTGTAATAGAATTCAGAATACTCTGCACAGACTCCCACTCAACTTAAGATCAGTTCAAAAAGCCCCTACCCAATAGCTAAGACCAAAACTGGTCGGGCTCTGATACCAACTAAAAGGAAGCTAGGTGTGCGGAATTCACTTCCTACACTAATCTAATGAGGAGAGGGCTATGCAAATTTAAATTAATCCTTACAACTACAGCAACATAGAACATCTAACAGAGATATTGCAGCAATAAATATGAACCAGAAAGAAGACAAAACAAGACAGACAAAGATTTACTGTGGGGAAAACCCTTATCGGGTAAAAAACCCCACTCTCAGAAACCTGCATAATGTATTAACAAATCTGAAAGTTGTTTACAATACACTTGCAATGCAAGCTTCAATGGTCTTCGACACTCGTGTCTAGAGTCAATCCGACAGCATAACAGTACCTGTAAACTTGTGATACAACTCCCTCTCCAAGCACCTGTTTATATAAAATATACAAGGCAATATTGGACCTATCTTGGGATATGCGTCCAACTTGGCCTCATGGCCCAAAACCCATGCCTAAGGACACTTGGTCAACATTGTAGAATGTGCCTGACACTTGTCCATAGCTCTCATCCCAAAGAGGTCGCCTATTTCCAAAATGGGTTATGACAAATGCTCTTATGACACTTATGACCATCATAGAATCTATCATAGCGGTTACAACTTACAATTGTAAGACAATCTGTCATACACAAGCTATAAATAACATATTCTCTTACATGTCATAGTCCACCTTGGGGCGCCCAAATATGCCTTTTTCAAAGATGCTTCATGACACATGTCTTCACCTGTCTTACAAGCTTCTATTTCTAACTCTTACATGTCATAATTCCGTCATAGAAATCCGTCATAACCATTTCGGTCAAACATTCCCTTACACAACATGAAAGATGCCGACACGTGGTAAAATGCTCCTACCACAAAGTGGGACGCCTATCTCCTCATGTGAGGACAAAATTACAAGTTCTCATATGTACGATAACACATCATCGTGCCACATCCCACAATATGACAATATGGAATTTACAAATATTTACAACATAGGCAATGAATTAATAAATACAAATATAAATAATGCAACAAATTACCAAGGTTGAGACACCTTAATTCCCAATAGTACATTCCTTCCATGTATTTTGCAATTTCTTTGTATACAACCAAGAGAGTTGCACTTGAAACATACAAGATTAGTATTCTTTTTGCAATCAACTACTTTGTGCCCAAAATGATTACAGGTATAACAATAACCATTAAATGAATAATTATACTTGTACATATAAGCTTGTCTTATAGAAGTAGCCCTTCTTGAATTTCTTCTTTGATTGTGAATTTTTACAAACTCATATTTGTTTTTCACCTCAGCTTCACTCTTCTTTTTGTCTTCAGGAGCAGTAGCAAGATAGTCCAAATCTATTTTCTTTCTTGGAGTTTCTCTAACTTTAGAAGACTGTCCATTTTCATAGCCAAGTCCAGTAGTGTCCCTATGTTGTTTTTGTTTACCTAGCATCTCATATAACTTGATGGTGCTCTCTTCAAACTCCTGACTTCTCTTTGACATAGTCTTGAGATTTTCAATATCTTTTCTCAAGTTGACAATTTCAACCTCTAGTTTAAGGCATTGAATAGATTTGATTTCACATTCAGACTTAGTAACATCAATTATTCTTTTTGCCTCTTCAATCTCAACCTTTAGGTTGATAATTAATCTATTTGATTCATTAATTTGTGTCCTTAGATTTACAATCTGATTTCTTGCCTCTTCAAGATCACAGAGTGCTTTGTCTTTAAAGTCTTTTTCTTGTTGTAGCTACAACTCTAATCTCTAATTTTCCTTTTTGTATTTCTTGATCACACTTAGAGCACATATCAGCTCTCCTTCTATGTCAATTTCACATTCTTGTTCATTAGACTCATGATTGTAATCTTCTTCTTCTAAATCTGATTGAGTCTCATCTCCTTCATGTGAATGACTTCCATCGTTGTCACTCTTCTCAGATAACAAGTTGTCCTCTCCTTCAAGTGCATCACCTTGATAGATTCTTATCAACTCCTTCCACACATCTTGAGTTGTTTCACAATGCATAAATTTACAAGAAACATCATTAGATAATCCAGACAAAATGGCCTTCTTTCTTGTATAATTGCATTCATAAGCCTCTTTGTTACTTGTAGAATTAAATGATTGAGAGGAAATAGAAAATCCATTCTCAACAGACATCCATACACCCTACCCTAAGGAGGATAAATAAACTTGCATTCTAATGCACCAGACAGAGAAATCTGAACCATCAAAGAAAGGAACCCCTGAAAACACTTTCTCTAATTTAATACCCAATTCAACTTGTGAGACATTTCTATCAACAGATTCTATATCAACATTTGAATTTGATAAAGATGATGTCTTTTGATCAATAGGAGACTTGACATTTTTCTTTCCTCTATTTCTTTTACACTTACATATGGTACTCCACACTCAAGACCTACCCAAGCTGATTAAACTTCTATAGGGAACCTATGCTCTGATACCAATTGTTGGAGTCCAGGACAACACTGAGAGGGGGGTGAATCAGTGTTGTGTAATTTTTAACATTTCAAAACTTGATTCAAAAAGGTTGTGCAAAGGAGTTCACTAAAGAACTTAATCATCATGATATGCAAAACTTAAATAAAGATGATCAAATAGATGCAACATAATCAACCACAAGAAAAAGAAAAGACACAGGTTTTGATGAGTGGAAAACCCTCTAGGGGAATAAAAACCACTCTAAAATGCCTCACTAGCTTAATCAAAAATCTCACTAGTTACAAATAGGTCTCACTGACCATTCAAGCCTCACTAGCTACAAAGAGGTCTCACTGACCATACAAGCTTCACTGGCACATAAAGCCTCACTGGCAAAAACAATCAAAAAACAATACAAGTAATATAGAGGATTTCTCTATTTCAATATAAACCCTTGAATTTTCATATGTTTTTGCAATCACATCCAATTCAATCTACATATTAATCCCATTATCTCTGCACAATCAATTTACCTAATTTTACCTCTACATAATCAATTCACCTAATTTTACCTCTGCATAATCAATTCACCTTATACACAATCACTTGCATATTGTCTTCATGTTTGACATGGTTCAATCTGTGAGTTTGTTGCACAATATCTTCAACCTGTGTTTTATTCATCACATACAAAACATAATGTTTTATATATATTTTCTCTTCAACATAATTTTCACAAAAATGTCTTCAATACTACATGTTTTTTCATGCACACATTCCATCTGCAATACCATTATATAAAAATCTGAAAGTTCTTTCACATACTTCTCCTCTGCAAAAATCATCTTCAAAAATTCATTCGCCTACAAAAATAAAATCAAATATATTTCTTCTCTGTATTTTCATTTCCCCTTCTCAACAATAAATCTTCTATACCTGCAATTAAAACACAATGCACCTTTAATATTAAAAAAAAAACTTTTCATATTCTCTTCTCTGCATTGATCAAAAAAAACATCTTCCCCTTTTAAAAAAATTCTTCAATAATAATATCTTTATTTTATCCTCTCTGCAAACAAAAACATCTTCTGCAATCTCTATTCTGCATAAAAACATTTTGCCTCTCACATTCCTTAAAAACTCTTCATATTCTTCAATCTGTCATTTTCCCTATATAAAAAAAACATGAATGATGTCCACCATATATCATCAAATAAAATCTTCAAAGAATTTAATCTGCCTTTAGAGAAAATGAAAATCTCTTTCATTTCATGCTCCAAAAAAAAAAACTTCTTCATATTTTTCTTTTCAAAAATCATCTTCTCCAACCTACAAAGAAAATAATCTTCAAGAAAAATAATTCAATCTGCTTTGAAAAGAAAAATAGAAAGCTTCTTTATTACCTCCATTTCCCATCATAAAATATTCTCCAAGTTCCATGACTTTCTCTCCAAAAAAAAATTTCTTAAAAAAAATAAAGGCTCCTCCTTTAGTCTTCAAGGCCACATGATTAGAGTTTTAAAAAATAGAAACAAAAACTCTAAAAATTTTCCTTGAGATCTTAAAAAACTCTCAAGAAAATCTGCCATAAAATCTCTTTTTTAAAAGACTAAAAATAGTCTTATAAAATCTTATCTTTGTTGTCATAAAGAAATGACATCCAATAGGTCGTCAACTTAGGAGTTATTAAAAAGTTTTTAAATTTAAAATGAAGCCATTGATTCCTTTTTGGCTCTCGTGCTTATAAGAGAGGATCGGTCATCTTGATATTCTAAAACCCTTCTGCAGGTCACTTTAAGTGACATGACTTGTGATCACAGGTCAATGCTCCTTTAAAACAAAAAGTGTATATCTAATATGACAGTCTTAAAAGACTATATTAGAAATTTTAATAGGTATCTTATTACCATTAAAAACACATTAAACCATGAAAAACATAGTCTTTATTTTATAACCATTTCCTTGATAGATTATTGAACACCTTTGTCACTCTACCACTCCTTTAATGATGTAGAAGCATTGATACTATATCATGAAACCAACACTACCATGCAACCTTGAGTGTGGGTGGACAAACTGCTCCTATCAACCTCTATCATGAATGTCACAACACTTCAATGTTGAACTTTGTCACACTATGCAACTCCTGATTCAAACTTCATGACAAGATATCAACTGATTAACTCAACTCTGATCATACACAAGTTGACATAAAGAATAAAGACTTGATACTCTGCAACCAACAAATCAAGTAAGCTCTTGTGATGGCAAAAACAAACTTACATGACCATCACCATTCCTTATGGTTGTGAACCCATCAACTGATCTCATCAATGCTTGTGAACACTTGAAGCAACCTGATATACCAAGAAGACTTCAACTAGCATTACATATCATGACCTTGATGTCTTGTATTGATGCAATCCCATAATGAAGTTTTCTTCACAAATGAAGCATGACAGACATGAAGCAACTTCATCAAGTACGTTCACTAAATGGACTCTTGTGAACTCCTGAAAGCATGATCTAATTCCTGTCATATTAAGACCAATCTAACTTTCATTATGATGTATCTACATCATCAACTCACACCTTTTTGACATCAATGACAATCAATCTCCATCATACTCAAGCTTCACTTCATTCTCTGCAACCTTCTCTCTCAGAAAGTTGTACCTAATTGAGATATGCTTTGTCCTTGAATGCATCACCGGATTCTTTGAAATGTTAATAGCACTTGTATTATCATAGAAAATAGAAATTGGGTCATCATACACAACTTTGATATCCTTCAAGGTTTGTCTCATCCATAACACTTGTGTGCAACATGATGTTGCAACAATATATTCTGCCTCTGCAGTGGATAAAGACACTAAATCTTGTTTCTTACTTATCCAAGACACCAATCTGCATCGAAGAAAGAATGCACCACCACTTGTACTTTTCCTGTCATCTACACAACCAACCCAATTTGCATCTATATAAGCACTTAAAGTAAAGTCAGTATCTTTTGAATACCACAAGTCATAATCTGGAGTGCCCTTTAAATATCTAAATATCCTCTTAACTGCCATAACATGTAACTCTCTAGGATCTTAAAACCTAGCCACAAGATAGATTGCATGTATAATATCTGGTCTAGTAGCAGTCGAATATAGTAATCCTCCAATCATTGATCTATACTTGCTCTTATAAGCCTTAGCAGATTCATCATTCTTGCTCAACTTACAACTAATAATCATAGGAGTACAAACTAGTTTAGAATCTTCCATTCCAAACTTCTTTAACAACTCTTTTACATACTTTGAAATCCTTATGTGCTACAAGATCCAAAAACATCCTAATGGCCTCCATTCTGGCCATTGGAGCATAAGTTTCCTCATAGTCTATTCTTTCCACTTGTGAGTAGCCTTTACGCACAAATCTTGCCTTGTTCCTTACCACTTCTCCATTCTCATTCAATTTGTTCCAGAATACCCACTTAGTTCCAATTACATTTTTTTTCTCTGGTCTTGAGACAAGTTCCCAAGTTTGATTCTTCTCAATCTGCATTAGTTCTTCTTCTATAGCCTTGATCCAATACTCATCCTTGCATGTCTCAACCACTGTTTTAGGTTCAACTTTAGAAAGTAAACATAGATTTACTTGTTCTTCAGTAGCTCTTCTTCTTGTCAATACACCATTGCTCTTATCACTAATGATCTGGTCTTCAGTGTGATGTCTCTGCACAAACCTAGGGGTCTTAGGAATCTTTTTCGAAGCTTCTTCAACCTGCACTTTCTTTTCTTTATCTTTTTCTTCTTCACTGCTTGAAGACTCATCTGATTCATATCCATTCACCTTTGAGTTCATCTGTAGATCCCAAACACTTCCAATCAACATGAAAATTGCTCTATACTAGAAACAACTGTGTTATGTCAAGTTGAACTTCTATTACTCATTACTTTCAAGCCACTCATCAAAATCAGACAAAATTATGGATGTAGATGTATCTAATGATTAATAACCATATGCCAGAACCGCAGAGTAATATCTTCAAAAGTGTACCAGTGTGGACCAAAATACCAGAACACTGTAGCTTGATTTTACCGGACAAATACTTAGCCAAAATTCATAACATGTCTTCTTAACTGATCAAATTTTATTGCACAACAGACTTCTTGTGGAGGATAAGATCCTCTTGCAAAATTACCCACCAAGCTAATCTGCACAACTCTACCTTTATCCTTTGCAGTCACAGTCTCTGTCCTAACTTAATCTTTTCTTGCTAATCCTTAACCTTATCTCTTCATGCGGAGGCATTGGCACCATTCCTTTGGCAGGGGAGAAAATATTTTCAATAAGGTTGTCCCTGAGCCAAAGCTCTAATCTTAGTTCCCAAAGGGAACATCTCCACCGGATGTCGGTACATGCTCATCCTTAACCTCTGTTACATCCTTCTTTATCCAGATCTTATTCATTTCCCTTTTTTGTCTCTGCTAGATCAACCTTTTGTACTAGTTCAATTTTCTCTATCAGATTATTCTTCTTCATGCTTTTGCTTCTGCAAAACTTAGAGGTATGTCTAAATCTATTGCAATTATAGTACACAACATTTCTCTAACCAATATTCCTTCCATTCATTCTAGATTTGCATTGGTTATCTTTATGCCCAAATTTCTTGCATGTATAACAGTAGCCACTGAAAGATTTAACCATTCTATCCTTGCCATAGCCATTTATCATTTGACTTTTGCACTCATTAGCTCTATGTCCCATCTTATTGCATGCAAAATACCTAATAGGGTTCTGACTCACTTTACTTCTGTATACAGCAGCTCTATGACTAACCTTATTGCATGTGAAGCACTGACCAGAGAAGGATGGAACATTTTCATTCCTTCTACTTCTACATTCTATTGCTTTGTGTCCATACTTATTGCATAAATGACAAAAACCATTGAAAGGTGGGTACCTTTGAGCATTTGGTTGTTTGACCGGAGGTCTTCTAGCTTTATTATTTTGATTTTGAATCTGCTTGCCATTGTTCCTCTGATTTGAAATCTGATCTGATTTTGAACTTTCACCTTTTTCAAATCCTAAACCCTCTTTATCATTGAGACTTTTCTGACTTGCAATCATCTCATCAAGCCTTGCAGAACTTATCTTGAATTTTTCTTCATAATTATTTGCCTTCTCCAAATCTGATTTCAGTTTCACAACTTCTTGTTCAAACATTATACATTCTTCAGATTTACCTTTCACCATTAAGTTTAGATATTCCTCAATCCTTGCCTTTTCTTCAACTTGCACTTTCAGACCATTCATAGATTCAGTTGCTAGCCTCAATTGTTCACTGACCTCCTTATTTCTTTCTTTGAACTTCTTGACTTGCTCTCTTAATTTTCTGATACATCCATCTACTTCTTTGACATTCTCCTTCAAATCTTTGATTTTTTCTTCAGTCCTCTCTAGGTCTTCAAGAGCAACCTTGAGTTCTTCACTACTAATAGACATGCATTCATCTTTTGAAGATCCATCAAACAGGGGAACATCCTTCTTGTGTGTCATCCTAGATCTACCTCAGGTTGTTAAACTTTCTTCTAAGGAACCCCACTCTGATACCAATTGTTGAATGCACAAGACAACTAAGAGGGGGGGTGAATCAGTTGTATCATAAACTTCAAACCCTCACAAACATTCAAGTCCACATTAACCTTTAAACTTTTTATGATGATTAAGCATGAAAAGCAAATAACAGAAACTGAAACATAATAGCACCAAACACAAGACCATCAGATTTTACGTGGAAAACCCAAGAAGGGAAAAACCACGGTGAGGATTAGCTCACAATATAAAGTAGTAGCAACACCGAATTACAAAAGGCTCGCTGCCAGAGGGCTTACTGCACAGAAGAAAGAGAGAAAGGCTCACTACCAAAGGACTCACTATCCAGAAGAAAGAGATAGAAGAGAAGGCTCACTGCCAAAGATGAACTGATATAATTACACCTAACATATGCATGGAGTTCAATTCCAATGAAGCTCAATATTCACCACAACACAAACATCACCTTCACAGCAACACTAAAAAATAGTAGACACATTCTACTCAATGCATCCAATAGCCTAACACATGAAAGCTCTCACTACACTGATCAAATTCGCATCATATACATCATATTCATCGCGCATGCCTCTAGTCACAAATCCTTAACACTTATTTATACCATCATTAACCTTGAAAACATTCTTCAAGGTCGACAACACATCTTAACCCATAAAATTCAAATTAGGTCTGGACCAAAACATTCCGGTGAAGGAAAGGAATGAATGTGGACCACATCACATCTTAGCACGGACCTAAATCTATATACACGCTTTCATAATCACCGAAGCACAACCGCAATTAGTGTAAACAACCAAGTCGGCCAAACTTGTGTTAACACTATGAACCTTAAAGTGCACGCTTCCTCAAGACCAAAAGACGACATACGGACCACGCTCCAAGCTTGAACATGATCTAGAAACATCCATAAGCACCTGAAACCAACAAATTCCTTTGCAACATCTTTCACCTAAAGAAAGTTCACACTGAAGTACTTAACCAGCTCTATCATACTTTGTCATCAATTGCAACTTAAGAAATGAACTTGCGGAGCACCAAACCACGAACCACTTGAACTAAAGAAAGATATAGACCTTATAAGCATGAATCCAGAACTGCAAAGCCAAAAACAAATCTGCGGAGAAATGCAAAACAAAACAATTTCTCCTAGACACCTCTACACAACCCAGAAACACAAACCACATACTCGTGAACACAACTTTCTCTGCGCAACAAACCGGAGCACAAAATCTGAAATATAACATCTTTGAACACCTCTGAACAACATATTCAAACCACAAAAGCAGATCTTCAATGAGGAAGAAATGCGGAGCAAAACTCGATCACAACTCTATTAAGCCAGAACACATCTTCAACACATTGTTTCCTTTATTAATCAAATTTTCTCAAACGCACTTGGAAACCAAACAACAAAAGCATATTCTCAACATATTCAGCACCTCTACAAAGCAGCCAAAACACCTTCAGCAATAGCTCATATCCTCATCTTTACTCAAACTGATCTTTGATCTCTACTCAGAACAAACTACTCGTACTCTTGACCAGTTGACACCAATGACAACACAAGCTTGTTGACATCAATGACAACACCGATTAGCACATACTTGCAATAGCTTGAACATACGCTTGCTTATTTACATGTTATCTTTTGGCTATATATTTGGTAAGTTTCTTTGGTGCGTATTTGTTTCAACTCTATTTTTCATTGCTTTATGTTTTGTATTACACTAAAAATTCTTTAAGAATATCAAATTCATCATTTTGCAGCTCAAATGTCCAAAATCCATGCTTTCATTCAGGTGATAAGAAGATGGCATAATGCAGTGTTCGATCAAATCAATTAGCTATTCAATGTAGAGGCAAGCCCTCGAAGTCTTCTTTTAATCCTGCACTTTTGTATTTATGGAATAAATTGTGGAGGAGTTACTAATAATGTTTTGATCTTTTGCGTCTTTATCTCATATTAGGAACAACATTCAATTGTAAATCCCCTACAATCAACTTTGTTAAATACAAAAAACTCTAATAAATGCTTTAAACACTTGCTTTGTAAATGTACAATTAAAAATAATAGTTACAATATAAAACTGATATTATTTAAATCAATAAAGATGATTACATGATTTGACATGACACTTTGTGCACTGATAGTATGTCAAAATTCATCCGAGGATCTAGTTCCAAGATGTGCACAGACATAGTTTAAGTAGAGATATATGTAAACATAGCAAACAAAGTTGTTTTCTCGTCTCAACAATAAATACATGTATGAGATAAAACTGGTATTTCTGAGACTTTCGCATCCAGTATGCTAAGGGCCATAGTTCTTCATTGGCATTGGTAACTTAACTAAGTATTGAACAAACAACTCAATGGGAGGTTTAAGCTAGTCCCATATCATTTCTTTGCAGAATTTTTCCTCATATAATCTAGTAATTATCCTTGGTGCTTGGGAAGGCATACATGTAGGCTTACACATCTACTCTTGGTTGTGTGGTTTGTGACTCTTGCTCAAGGAGAGTTATCTAGCCCTACACATTAATGACATCTGGTCTAAATTTTGTAGCAACATCTTATTAAAAAATTGTTTAAATTGTTTTTTCATTAGCAACTTGTGTTTACCTTGGTTAAGGGTGATACAAGAATAATTTTTTTGTTATTAATCATTGATCATTTTACATTTTATTATATATCTTCTAATTGTCTTTGCTTTCCAATACCCTGCATTCTCCATCCATTAATAACTTTATATGTAGATTATTTAAAGGTTCCAACAAAATTGTGATCTTGGGTGTCTTGGCAGTCAGCCCTTGAAATGTGGAGTTTTGCAATACCTCAGTTGTTTGTTTTTGCTTGTGTGGCAGAGTCCAAACACATTCATCCACTTTACCACTCATTATTCATGCAATGAGTTTATCATAATGCATATTCTTAATACTTGTCATGACTGTAATGAGCATTGCGTTCTATCTTTAAATTTCTTAAAGAAAGAAAAAACCAGAACATCCAAAAACTTGGCTAAATATGAAGATCATGTAGGACATGGCACTTGTTCTTGTCAAGACTCCATACTGAAGACGTGATTGTGTCATCAAGACTTGTCATAACACAACAAATATAAATGTTATTTCTTTGTCATCGTCATCTTTTATTATTTATTGTATGAGTGGATTTCTTCCTCCTTTACAATTGTTCCTACTAGACATTATTTTAAGCTTTCAAAAGCTAGACTAACTAGTACTAAATTGCAATTACTTGTGCAATTGTTGGTTGGGTGCTAAGGCGCTTGCTTTATAAACATACCTTTATGGTTAAACATTTGTGATGGCTTTTGATATAAACTTTATTTGTTTGTGTAGCTTGTTTTATTGCATGATTCTTGCATGAATTGTAGATGCTTGGGGAGCCAATTAAAAGTTGAGGACTATAAGGCAGGAATATATAGCAATTTAATCCTACATAAATTCCAATCCAGTTGTAGGTTTCCAGCCTTGCACAGGCAGTGTACTGGAATAGTTTCCCTAAAGAAAAGCTTCATTGTTTGTAATGTTTAAAGTATCTTGGCGATTGGTAGAAGCAACACAAATTGTTGTTTAAAAGCTTAATACCTCAGGCTTAGATGTCTTCTTTTTTGATGTACTATGCTAACCACTTTCCTCGTATTCATCATAAGCATGTGAAGGCTTCTTATCATGGCCTGCATTTATCTCTTGCAATTTAATAGATTCCTAATTCTTGATTGTATAAGACATGTTAGTGCTAGTAACATTGTGCAACAAACGCAGCTTTATACAATTGCTTTGCACCTATCCTAGTAGCCCTTGGCAAGGACTCTAGCTGCTAGATCAACAAGACAAAACATAGAGCTCTATCAAAGCACAAAAGATAGAGGAATTTCATCAAATGATGTCTATTGTGACTACGCTGATTGACATTTGTTTAAAATGTACAAGTGTTGACAAGGCATGTGGGCTATTTGACAAATGCCTCAAAGAAATTGTTTTATAATCTACAATAATTGTTGGACAACTTTTAAGCAAATGTAATCAAGCAAAATAGTCTCATACTATGTGAGAATTCAATTTTGTTTGATTTAAAACCTATGTCTACTCTACCCTACTAGAGAGTGACATGTCTATACTATACATTGTTTCTAAAAGCCACTATTATATAATCAGACATTACAAAATCCTCAGTTTAAATCTGCCCAACATCTCCAAATTAGCGTGATGCAAATCATCTTCACTTATGGAAAAAGGTTGGTAAATAGAAAAAATGCAATGGTATTTTTGTTGGCTTAATACAATTGTGGAAAACATGTTCATGTCAAACTAGATTAGCATACAAAATGCATGTTGTAGATATTCTTAAGTGATACCATTTTCTTTGTTCTGAAACATTCATCTAGCATCTTTTAGAAAAAGTTTTTGGCATCATTATGTTTATTTTGTTCTAATCAAAGGAGATTCATGGAAGATATTTTTTAGTCTTATAGCTAATGTATAACCATAGTTGGGACTTTCCTCCCTTGCAATATTAGAGATCCAAAGTTGATACCCCGGGGAAATTGAAGGCTGAAAATGAACTAGTTGAAGCCATGGCACATCCGTCACATGTGGATAGAAGCATAAAGCTTATTGGAAAGCTTTTATTTGGATCATAAATAGGCTCTTCTGTATTGAGTGTCGTACGACCACATGGGCAACCTTTGGTTGATAATTGGGACTACCTTAAACCGTTGGTAATATTTATTTCTCAAATTTTTCATTTGCATTAATTATATGTAGCTTCCTGCTTCTAGTCTTTTGTAGAATCTGATATCGTTGCTAATATTGTTTGTCTATGACAAGTACATACATATGAATCACATGCGTGCTCTAGCAAATATCTATAACAAAGGTATTAGTGTGGATACCATGGCTAAAGTTTCATCTGAGGCGTGCACTCAAATCCCAGCTACAAAATGGAGTTCACTCAAAGTTGCTCACATTGAATGATCGCTTACAATGCAAATATAATGCCACAACAAGTTTCCCCATACTATGTAAAATATCATCTTAATCTATTCCAGTTTCATAATTAAGCTGAAATTAGAGCATTCACTAACTTATTTATAGATATTATTGTAAGTCTATTTTGTAGCTTTGTTTCCACCATATTGATTCATGTAATGCCATTATAGTGATGTTTCTGGAGGAAGGCTATGCAACCATTCAAAATCCAAATATGTTATGTGCAGCATCACTGCTATCGCAAAATTGCAATGAGGACCAAATAAACAAAAAATGGAACTTGCTCAACAAATGTATTGTTGAGATATATTTGATTTTATAGAATTCAATTGAACGTCTTATAATTATGATTGCATTCGTGTCAAGCCATGATATTGTGATTCTGTACACTAATGAAAACTCTCTTCATTGAGGCTACCCTCAGTCAACAAATGAACATATCAATTGGAAAAATAGCTCACACATAATCAAGTGATCATTTTTAACCTTGGACTTCACACTACTTCTGATTCTAAGTGACCCAATAAAGTTCTAATACATACACATTAAGTCAAACACACTGATATTGTTTAATGCTTAAAATACTTTACTATTAATTTAAAAATGAAAAAGAATTTGGGTGACAATTTATAACATCTATGATTAACTCTGCAATTATTTGTAACTTGGTGGGTTAGCCATAACTCATGACAAACATTTATCTAACTGCACTGCCTAGTGTTTGTAGTATATAATCCTAAACTAAATGATGCTTTATAACCCAAGAATCAATATAGATTGATGCCACAACAAATCTAGAAGCAAATCTTTTTTCTTCGTAAAGTGGTCCCGGCCCTGGAAAATTTGAGTGCTTGAAATGACCAACATCACACATTTTGTTAGAATCCCTAAAGGAGTGTAATGTTCCCTCCTTATGAAGGAATTGATTATGATTAAGGCAAGAATGAAGAATGGTTAATCCACCAAATCCATATGAAGGAATTGATGATTAGGATGAGTAATTGGCCTAACCATGGGTGATGCTCAAGATGAGCTTAATGAATATGCCCTTGTCTCAAGCTGGTGCAACATCACCCCTTCGAGACAAGTGGATAAGCCTTTGGCTAAAGTTGGTGAATTATTCACCCCTCGAGCCAAAGGAGAGAAATAATAAGCCTTTGGCTAAAGTTGAACTATTCACCCCTCGAGCCAAATGAGAGAAATAATAAGCCTTTGGCTAAAGTTGGTGAACTATTCACTCCTCGAGCCAAAGGAGAGAAATAATAAGCCTTTGGCTAAAGTTGGTGAACTAGTCACCCCTCGAGCCAAAGGAGAGAAATAACAGGCCTTTAACTAAAGTTGGTGAGTTATTCACCCCTCGAGTCAAAGGAGAGAAACATTGGACCCATGGCAATAAATTGGTCTATTGCATCCTAACATATCATCTCATATGGAATGAATGGTTGGATTAACGTATAGACCCATACGTAATGGATATGAGGAAAAAAATGTGAAATGCATATTGATTGTGTTTATAAGGCTCTAACCCTAGAAGGAGATGTACAAAATATATGAATTTGATATTCTTGTGGATATTGCAATAAGTTGATATTATGAGAAAGAATTGTGTACTAATGTTCTCTTTCCTAAGTTGAAATTGTGTGCAAGGTTGTGAAATTTTGGACTTGCTAGAAGGGGACATTACAAGGAACAAGATGTCTATAACAAAATTAAGCAAAACAAGTGACATGTAGAATCCCTGAAGGAACAAGATGTATATAACAATATTCAGCAAAACAAGGGACATGTCAATTCTAGGGATTCTAACAAAGTGTGATGTTGGCCATTTTAGGCATTCAATTGTTGTAGAGTTGCAAGTAGAAAACAATTTCAAGTATTGCTCACATAGACTAATTAATAGATACAAAGAGGTTGGATAGGTGTCTAGCACACATCTAGAGACCAAAATAAGCTAAATACATGGTGCTAATGTTTTTGCCTCATTGATTCACATATTAGTTGTATATCATTCTCTGATATTAAAAAAGAGGCATGGCAACAATGGCCTTTTGATCAACAAAACCAACCTAAACATCATATAATACATCAAAAACATGTAGCTTATTGCACAATATCAAACCAACATATTCGATAGTATGGCAAAAGTAAATGATTAATCTACCATCATCGATACCTTATTCTTTCTACATTGTTACCTTGATTACAAAGGAAGATGCTTGCCTTGAGATTTGCCTAATGGGCCTGAAAGGTTCTCTAAATTCAGTGCATTGAACTCAGCTAGTAAGGCGAATGCAAATTTGTTTAACGGTGCAAGAAATAACTATCTTGATCATTAGCGGTGCAAGAAATGACTATCTTGATCTGCCATGGAAGGATTGCTTTTGCATCGACAACAAGTAGCCATCGCAACCATCCAATCTAGCTATAGTCATCAACTTGAAGCAGGTCATCATCAGGTTATGCTATAATCTTAACACAGTTTGCTCCACGTGTTGTGTAGTGTGTATGTGATACAGTGTGTAATCCTCGATTAAAATATTATTAATAGATTTGTATTTAGAATACATATACATCATGTATATTTAAATTGTATGTATCAGTTTTGATAAATGATTAAAAATTATTGTTGTAACAATCGATACCCTGCATCTCCAACTCTTTCTAGCTTATTTAAGTTTAAACAAATGCCTTAAACAGAGTGTTCAACATAGGCCTGAAATATGCATATTGAACCCTTGATTTCAAAACCATGTTCAAAGTTTAAGAAAGGTGATACGCTCAGATTATAGAATGAAGTTGACATTATAGAATGAAGGCTATCAACACTAACTAGACTTGAACAACATTATCAACAAAAATTTCCTCTCTGCTTTCGATGGCCTTCTAGGGTTTTTTAGGGTTTCTCCTTTCTTTCTTCTTTGATGATGGAGGTTATTGCCTCGGGCAATACCTCTGGGACCCAGCCATTGGCGGGTGAGGATTGTTCCAAGGGATGGAAAGGGGTTTTGATAGGGAAGAAGAATCTCTCCCCGAAAGGCGCTTCTGGGTTTCTAGTTCAAAAGGAATCGGCGGAAGGTATGGCTCTGGACATACCTGGTGATTTGGTCGAAGAAATAGTGGTGGCCATGGATCTGGCTCTGGTTGGTAAGTTTTTCTCTCTTCGCCCTAATATTGAGATGGTGCGAAAGTGGGTGTCTAATCGGTGGAAGATCAAAGGCAGCGTATCTCTCATCGCTATGGCGAGAGGAATGTTCCTATTTTAATTTACTAGTAAAGAGGATATGTTAGCCATTTTGGCGGGAGGGTCGTGGCTATATGGCACTCATTCGCTCGCTCTGTGTACTTGGAGCCCTGGGTTTGATCCCAGCACTGATTTGAACCGGACTGGCCCAGTTTGGGTGAGGCTCCCGGGTTTTCCCTTGGAATATTGGGACGAAAAGATATTTTCTGCTATTGGTAATACCTTTGGCCAGTATGTGACTTTGGATAACACCACTCGGGCTCAATCCCATCGTGTGTATGCTAGATTCTATGTTAATGTGGAGATTCACAAAACCCTCCCCATGACCATAGAGTTAAACTCTAAATATGGGATCTGGACCCAACCGATCCTATATGAAAATGCTACTACATTATGTCATATTTGTAAGAAGGGCCATTTAATGACCCATTGTAAGTTAAAGAAAATGGGGGAAAATGTTGATCTCAATAAAGAGGGAGATGATAACTCATCCAAAGAAGACATCCCTAACAATCAGGGAATGGGGGGTAATGAGGAAAATGTTATTGCAGAAGAGTCTACAGAGAGGGATATGGAGATAGGTACTCAGAAGGCTGACGGTGATGACTGCCAGAACCTTGATCAGCAGGATACACATAATCCTCCGATGCTTGAGGACGGTGAAATTCAATCCCAGTCGGCTGAGGTTGCTAATGAGGGCGAAGAGTCCCCTGTAACTATTAGGCTGAATGCCCAACTCCCAGAATCAGATTTCAATAATAGTGTTGCGGCCATTCAACCTTCTTCTAAGCAGAGGTCTTCTGTTCTAGACAGAACCACGGTTAAAACCATTAAGGAGGGATTTTTTGAGAATCAGTCAGCTATTCCTTCCCTGTCCACTGGAATCAGACCTAGTGGTAATTGTAATGACCAAGATGAGTGGATTACCCCTAAGAAAAAGAATCGTAGGACTAAAAAGTCTGCTGATGTTGGAACAGACTCTAGGCAAGGAAGACCGACTCTTAGAGAAACAAGGCAACGAGAGATTAGCAGGGAGATTGCCAATGGTAAGCAAAAAACACTGGAGATTCAATCCCAAAAACTTCCTAAATAAGAATTTTTTCTTGGAATTTGAGGGGTTTTAATAGCCCCACCAAACAGTTCGAAGTGAAAAACTATATTCTGGATCATAAGATAGATATTCTTTTACTTCAGGAAGTTAAGATGACTAAGGAGAACTTTAAGATGATTGCCGATAAAATCTGCCCCAAGGCTGCTTTCTGTATTAGCCCAACTATGGGTGCTTCCGGAGGGATCGTTACTATGTGGAATGATGCTAAAATTCATGGTACACTTATTGCTTCCAGTAAGTATTTTCTGATTGTCAACTTCTCTTTGCCTTCTTTTAATTGGTCCCTAATTAATATTTATGCCCCAAACACTAGGGCCCTGCGGAAAACCTTGTGGATAGATTTGTCTAATACTCTTTCCACTTCCCCTCGTTCTCTTTGGATGTTGGCTGGAGGCTTTAATACTCCCTTATATCCTTCAGAGAAAATTGGGGATATTCTGGACTATTCTGACAGTATGTTTGATTTTGCGGAGTTTAGCAATACCTTTGGGTTACTGGATGTGGAGCTTCAGAATCAGAATTTTACTTGGTCTAACAGAAGAAAAGGGGATCAAATGATACAAGTTAAGTTGGACAGATTTCTTATTTCTAACAATTGGGATAATCACCATAATCTGAGTTTGGAGGCCTTACCAAGAACCATTTCTAATCATACTCCTATTCTATTTAATTGGATGGACCAGCATAAGTGTGGCCCCTTCCCTTTCAGATTTGAAGCTATGTGGATTAAACATAAAGATTTTAGAAATCTTTTGGCTCGTTGGTGGCAAATTCCAATTCAGGGTACTCCTATGTTTCGGCTGGTCAAAAAGCTCCTTCATATTAAACAAGAGGTTCGTGGTTGGAACAAATATAGTTTTGGTAATGTGTTTGTTCAGAAGAAAACTATAGTTTTGGTAATGTGTTTGTTCAGAAGAAAACTATCTCTGGTAAATTAGTTGACCTTCAACATTTAATGGCTCAAGGAGTTATTACTGATAACATTACCCAGGAGGAAAGTAATATGATTTTTGACTAGAAGAATCTTATGAGCAAAGAAGAAATTTTCTAGAAACAGAAGTCCAGAGTTCAGTGGCTCAAAGAAGGGGATCGGAATACTGTTTTTTTCATCTTTCAACTATGAAGCATAGGAAAGCTAATTCTATTTCTAAATTATGTTTGGAGGATAGCAATATTATCACAGAGGACAATGAGATCGGGAATCAAGTTGTGTTGTTTTTTCAGAATTTGCTATTAGAACACGCTGATAATGCTGTCAATGGGCAGATTATGGATCAGTTCCTGGATAAAATCCCCTCGATTACGGAAGAGGATAACATCGAAATGTTACAACCAATTTCTAAAGAAGAGGTTCGTGCTGTCTTATTCTCCATGGGTCCTTTCAAAGCTCCAGGCCCTGATGGCTTTCCTTCGATATTTTTTCAGGAATATTGGGATATTGTGGGCTTTGATGTAACTGTTGTTGTTAGGGACTTCTTTAGAACTGGTAAACTTCTAAAGCAGATCAACAATACTTTTATTGTTCTTGTTCCTAAGAAGCCTAAGCCCATGCACCTTACTGATTTCAAACCTATTAGCTTGTGCAATACCATCTATAAGTTGTGCACTAAATTGATTAATCTAAGGTTTCAGCCTTTTCCGGATAAAATTATTTCCCCTTCTCAGAAAGGCTTTGTCCCTAGGCGTCAAATTCTTGATGTTGTTATCTCCACTCATGAAACAATCCATTATATGGATAAGATCAGGATCCCTGGTATGGTTCTAAAGTTAGACATCTCTAAGGCTTATGATAGAGTTTCATGGAAGTCCCTGTTTAAAGTCATTCAAAATTTTGGTTTTAATGATAAAATCTCCCTTCTCATTAGAGAAGCTGTCTCAACTACTAAATTCTCAGTTTTGGTTAATGGGGTACCTAGAGGTTTTTTCTCTTCCACGAGGGGGATTAGACATGGAGATCCTCTTTCGCCATATTTGTTTATCATGATCGCTGAGGCCCTTGGGAGATATGTTCACTCTAAAATTACCTCTAAGGAAATTGTGGGTATTAAACCTACCTCTTCTATACGTCCTATGTCTGTGCAGCAATTTGTTGATGATACCATCCTTTTTGGTATCTCTTCTATGGTTGAAGCTCAAAGTTGGAAGAATATTCTCAACGACTATGCCAAAGCTTTTGGTCAATACATAAATTTTCAAAAAAGCAATGTGTATTTTTTTTAACACTCAGGGTGATCTCCGAAGAAAAATTATTAATATCATTGGTTGTGCTGAGGCTGATCTTCCTGCTGTTTATCTTGGCCTCCCTCTCACTGTTAAAGAGGTTTCTCAAGGATTTTGGAATGGAATTCTGGAACGAACTCAAAAGAAGTTGATTCGTTGAAAGGGGAAGCCCCTGAGTAGGGCTAGTAAATTACAACTTTTACGAGCTTCTCTTCAAAGTATTCCTACTTATTTCCTATTTCTTTTTAAAATGCCTAGGTTTATTGTTGACAAATTGGAGCAGATCCAAAGAAATTTCCTATGGACAGGTGTGGAAGATAAAAAGAGAATGTCTTTGGTTAGCTGGGAGAAAGTCTGTCTTCCCAAATCTCATGGTGGTCTTAATATTAGCTCTGTAAGGAATATGAATAAAGCCCTCCTTTCCAAAATTAACTAGAATTTGGTCCATAGTCATAAAGAGTGGGTGGCCATCATGCAAGCTAAGTATTTAAATGGAACTGACAATCTTAGTTTCCTTCATCATAAGGGGCTTCCTCAGGGCTCTGTTATTTGGAATAAAATGTTGAAGTCTAGAAGCTTACTTAAACAAGGGCTTAGATGGAAACTGGAGAATGGTAACTCTATCAATTTCTGGGAGGACATTTGGGTTGATGATAAGGCCCTTGATGCTTAGGGAGATTATGGGATTGTTGTTGGTATTGCAAAACAGTTTTTTGAGTCCAAAGTTTGTCATTATATTCATAGTGACAATGGCATCAGACTCTGGAAAAATCTTCTTGATTGTTGTGCTCAACGCCCTGAGTTTATCCCTAGGATGAGTTCTATTCAACAAATGCTGCGGGGTGTCAGAATTCCCCTCTTTCCTAGGGAAGATGAGTTGTATTGGTGGCCGGATAAGAAAGGTCGGTTTTCTGTTAACTCTGCTTACCATCTGTTGATCCCCGATGTTCATAAAAATGAGCTTTGGAGGAAAGTCTGGAATCAAAGCTTATTCCTAAAATTAATATGTTTTGGTGCGCTGATATTCATAACAAAATTTTAACTCAAGACAATTTGCAAAGGAGGGGATTCACTCTGGTGAATAGGTGTTTCATGTCCTGGAGGAGGAAACTGTCTCTCATTTAATTCTTCACTGTGATTTTGCCAGGGAAATTTGGAGTACTATTTTAAGGAACTTTGGCATTCAATGGGTCTGTAATCCTAATATTAGGGAAGTCATTGCTAATTGGTGCCCTACTTTCTCTCATCCTTGGCTTGTAGAGCTTTGGAACCAAACTCTTCCTTGTCTTGGTTGGACATTATAGAAGAAAAGAAATAACAGAATATTTAGGGAGGCGGTCAGGGATTCCTCTCAAGTCTTCCAATCTTTTTCCAAGATCTTCATGGAAAGTGTGATTAACTCCCACATCAAAACTGCTGACAAACCACTTACTCAAGAGGAAGAACAAATTGTGATCAATTGGAAAATTTTAAACCAAATCCCGACTTATGATAACTCCAAACAACTTCAGAGATTAAATACCAGATGGATTCCGCCAAGGCCCCATTAGTTCAAACTTAACTTTGATGGAGCCTCTAAGTCTGATGGTAAGGCTAGTGGTGGTGGGATTATCAAGGATGACAAAGGGAGGCCGATTGCTGCCTATGCTGGTGGGATAGGTTTTCAAATAGGTTTTCAAAGCAATAATTATGCTGAAGCCTCTGCTCTTTTATGGGGGGTGAAATTGGCTATTTCACTTGACATTTCGCAGTTGCATATACAGGGGGATTCTAAACTGATCATTGATGCAGTTACTAAAGTCTCAACTTGTGGGTGGAAACTCAAAGACATTATAATTGATATCCAAATCCTTGTGCAGAGGATCTCTAGAGTTGAAATCTCTCATATATAGAGAGAAGGGAACAGGGTTGTTGATGCCCTTGCTAATTATGGCCAGCAATTTTCAAATTGGCAATGTTGGCGCCAATTTAAAAACATTCCTTTAAAGATAAGGGAATTGATTCAAAAAGAGCTGACTTGTCAAGGATGACTCATCATGCAAAGGGAGAGCTTGTTCCATCGGCTTCTTTGGGCGCTGCTAACGTGTATCTCGAAGTACGTGTTATTTTGTACTTCTTTGTTCAATGTCATTTTAGCTTTAATAATCACTTGCGTTAAGGCAAGTTGCTTATTTGGTAATCATAGGGAATTTATGATTATCATGCTCGAGCATGGGAAGGGCAAGCTTCAATTGGTTTTTAGGAAGGCGTTCCTAATTAATGATAATTCATGCAATCTCATTATCATTATTCCTTATCAAGCTGTTACAATTACCTTTCACAATTACTCTGCGAATTCCTGGCTTTGTGTGTTCTGTGGTTTTGAGAGTAAGACGAAAATGGGAGGAGACAGGATTCGCATGGAGCCAATTTCTTGCTACGAATTCAAGGATAATGTTGTGGTCTGGCATTACTGCAAGGAAGGTGGAATCAGCCCTTTTCTGGAACGCCTTAATGGATTTGATGAGAATTTATCTGTGCAATTTGCCCGGCCCTGGCAAAATCGTAGTTACTGTTGGGAGAATTGGGTTCAAGATCTCTGAGCAAGTAATTGCCATAGCGACTGGTCTATCTACTAAGCGGACTAAGTTGCAAAGGAAGGCGAAAGTGGCAGACCATTCTAACCAGAAGTTACTTTTGGGGGAAGGAGAAGAACTTGTTCCCTACCAGGGAGGGTTTGAACGGGCCAAGCTGCCAGAGTCGTGGGATGAAATGTGCTTCCTCATGAAATACTTCACTTTGGAGGGACGGTTTACCATGTTTTATAATTACCACCTCCCTTTGCTTAATCATTTTAGGTGCAATGCTCTTATCAGTTTCCCTTTCTATTTATTGTCGTCCCTTGAACACTCGGTCTTTAGGGCTAAAGCTAAGATGGATAAGAAACCCTCCAAAAAGCCCGTCCCTTTGCACCAAGGTCTTATCCTCTGTTTATACAATTTTCATCTTGCTTTGGAGCCGCTTAAGCCTATCCAGACTCATAGTGGTGAGGTTTCTGCCAACCCTGATGATAGTCGTTTCTGAAGAACCTTGCCCTTCCCCTACTTCTCATAAAATGAAAAGGGTTTCTTTTTCTGTCCACTGAGGAGACCACCATGGTAAAAGTTACTCATACTCCGGCTTCTAAAGGGAGTGTGAAAAGCAAGAAGAGGAAAATCAAGGAGTTGGAGGAGGATATTGTGGGGGACGTTGTGGGGACCCCTAAAAATCTGAGCAGTGACCCTGTGGGACCTGACAATAAAAATAAAACTAATCTATCTGCTAAAGAAAAGGAAGGTTTCTCTTCTGGGGTTAGGAGGTCGAGTAGGATAGCTGGTAAGCCTGCGCCGCGAGCTAAACTGATTGAATACTCTAAAAGTACTTCTGATGCCTCCACACAGGGGGATGATCAACTGAATTCTAAAGACCTTGAGGTTCAAGAGATCTCTAAAGATGAAGCGGGTAAGAATGAAAGGAAATAGGTTGATGATTCGAGAGGTGCTGACGGTGATCCTGAGGACAATGCTGGTGAAGGGGAGAGGATGATAGTGGAAGAGGCTGGTGATGAGACTGAGGAAGGGGATGACCACAAGCATGATATTGATGTCCTAAGGGGTCGTGTGGAGGAGCTGGAGCAGAAGGTTTCTTCTATGGGAGAGCTCATAAGCAGCGTGCTCCGTCGTGCGGCGTTGCTTAACCTCTCTCTGTTGCAGGATCTTGGGACTCATGCTGATGATGAAAAGGAGGAGAAATTCAAAAAACTGGATGAATTTGTTGAATTTTTGGCTAGAGGATGGGAGAATGTTTCTCCTTAGTTCTGTTTCTTTTTATGATGTCTATCATCTGCTACTTTGTATCTGTTGTCTATAGGTTGTTTATGTTGTTTATGTTGTTTATGCGAGTTATGCTGTAGTGGTTTTGAGGCTCTTTGTGCTTGAGCCTCTGGGATCTCTTTTTGTCTTAATGTAAGGGTTCAGCCCCTGGTTTTTGCCAACTTATATAATCAAAAACAATTGATTAAAAAAATTAACTTTTTAACAAAACATTTTTTTCATGCTCGTCATGCTCTATGCTAACAGCATTTGGCAAGGACTCGTGCTGTTGCACAACTCTTGTTTTAAATTGCAATCAATTGCTTATGTTTCTACTTCCAATGCAATATTGCTAACAATATTTAAAACTATACATTAGATCACCTAAGCTACTTGTAGTGATATTCATTTTTGTTGCTTACTTTATAACAATATGATCTAATCGTATGTGGAATAACAAAGATATACAAGTTTGATGGGGAATAAAAGGATGAGAGACATGGCAAGAGTTGGCCAAAGAATTGGTGTTGAGTGTGACATCCATCAATTGTCTTTCTTCATTATAAACATTCAGCCTCCTATAAATTATTTTAAGACTTTGTATTCAAATGATCAATACATTCTCAAAAGATAATATATACACAAACTATTTGGTTTCTTCCTTTACCAAAGCAAAGACCTCCACACCACATTAAAGAATCATTTTTCAATATGTTCATTAAACATTGACTTCATAAATTAATCATAATTGTTTGATCACTAACCATTTTAATGTAACTTTAAATATTGGTTTCAAAGTTAATGTTATGTATATATTTGAATAGTATATAGAATTATAAGTATTGATAGATTAGTAAATAGATTAGTAAAATTTACCTTACTCTAAATATTAATCAAAGTACACAATAAATAAATAATGAAAAGTAATATTCTTTTCAAACCTTTCCAAAATGTTCGAATGAAACCTTAAATCATGTTCTCTTTCTCTTTCTCTTTATTCAATAAAGAAAGACAATGAACAAATATTAGGAAATTGTTTTTCTTATAGTTAATACTTAATATATTAATTTTGAGTATATTTGAAAACAATCATCAATATTGATAATATATTCAAAGTTGCTTCTTTTTTATAGAATCATCTAAAATCTCTTAAATTATCACCTCCATAAGATTCTTAAAAACTAGTAAGAACACTAAAAATGTTATCAAAAAGTTGATAGCATAAATATTTAGAACCCTATTGACCAAATACTGAACCCAAAACAAACAAAAAAATACACAATGCTTAGCTGATAGGATTATTAATATTTATACCAATCAACCATTTGATAACACATTTAAGTGTTGTTGCCAGTCTTATTTCATTTGCACAGTTCTCCACACTAACAAATCCGCAAGGATTACGTCTGTATTCCATATTTCTGTCAAATTGTATTCTTTTATGAAACTTTCTTATTTCATTTGCACAATTTCCCTTGAACAAATCCGCAAGGATTAAATATGTTTCCAATACTTTTCTTACCTCCTAAGAAATTATTCTCTGGTTTCAGAAATGATTGGATGGTTACAAGGTATTTCGTACTGAACAATTGGGAACACCGCCTAAGAAGGTATGTCGATAAGATATCTAAAGGGATGTATCTCTGTAGTGAAAGTATTTTGTGGCATGTATACGATTATAACAAAATTCAAGTTTGAAGATCTCGTGGGTGAGGAAGCTGAATCCTATTAACCTGTTTTTATCATTTTTTGTGGACTCTTTAACACCACACCAATTACATAAATAAATAATAAAAATATATGAATTGTGTTTATACTGAAGTTTGAATTATATTAAAAACTAGGATTGCACAGATCCTCTTTAATCAGATCATAAACTGAATTGTTCGACTAAGCAGAAATCAGGTTTAGGTTTGTTCATAAACAAAAAAGCATATAAAAGAAGCCATTCATATATAGTCAGATGAAGATGGTGATTATACTTCACCCTGTGCTTGATGTATTTAAAATCATGCAATATAAAATTGATGTTTGGAAATCAGCAATTAGGCCTCTTGATATCTATTAGTCTAATATGATCATAAGATGAAAGAACAGGTGGAAAAAGTTCTTCTGATTTTTTTGAACATGCTATAGTTAAGCCTGTTGCTTTTACTTTATTAACATTAACAGCCATCTATGTTGCAAATAAAAACTGCAAAGCTTTAGAGAACAATGATTTTCTTCAAATCATGCATTTTATTCCAATTCTGTCATACAAAATGAATCGATATTTTTAAATGGATTATAGGATCTTAATTCTTTCAGTATACTGCAAAAGTTGCCTAAAAGTAAAAACAAAGTTTCTCATAGAAAAGATCAAGCATTAAAACAAACTCAGGAATTATGTTAAGAGCAAGAAGTGATGCAGGAGCACCCGGGCGTCTATGCAATCCTGCATCACCAAAAAGAATGGATATCTCAGTTTTGTTTGATTTTAATCTAGTTTATTGTTTCTGTTCGTGTTTTTCCGGGATGTTGGCTGTGATGTCGCAGTTGCTGGTGATCGTTTGTCGCATTTTCATTTGTCATACATTGTTTCAGTTTGGGTTTGATGCTATGCCACCGCTAAGTGTCGGTGACCGATATTCTTGTTGCCATATGCTTGTTGAAATGTTTTGCAAACAATGTGATATGCCGACAAAGCACTTGATGGAGTTGTTATTTTCGAACAGCTATATGGTAATTTTGGTAAATTATTCCTTCCAATATCAAGGCGCCACTATGGTGAGCACATGTAATGCATATATGAACGGAAGATAAATGCTTCTGGAGATTTAATGGCATACACAGGTATGAACCATTTCTTATTTCTGCGAAGGTTTTAGTTCATTTTGACTATGCTAAGTCGCCTTAGTGGAGGCATAGCATGTTATATTTCCTTGAAGATTATTTCAGATTCTTGACTAAAGGTGTGAGGGCACGTTGACTACACAAGGGATCGCCCAAAATTGAAATTCATTTAAAAATCATTCTAATTTCTTTCCCATTGGGGGTGACGCCTCATTGGTCTCTATATTCTTTAGGAAATGAAAAGCCACGCATTAATATTGCACAGCAAATTGATAATGAGGAGGGTTGATTTGGAAGTTTTGGCGGCCAGAATAGAGGACACAACACAGAAAAGAAAAGAAAGAAAGAAACTAATTGAAAAGGAGGGTTGATTTGCTGCAGAAAGGGAGAGAAAAGCCTACCAAGAAGGGTACGGCAGAGAGGGAGGAGGATTCGAGGAAGATTGAATAGAAATTGCCAAAGGAAAACAATCGACCAAGTCTTCAACTGTGATGGAACAGCAATTGAATATAAAAGAAAGACCAAAGAAGTGAATTGAATCAGCAAAGAGGTGGCCCAGACATAAAACAGAGGATTTGTATATTGGAACAGCATAGAGGAGTTGAAGTAGAATTCTATAATTCATTTGCATTGACTTGCTTTGTAAAAAGAACAGAATTTGTAGGAGATCATACTGTGGGATTGGGCTTTGGCCAAATTTGAACATCTGAACTATGGTATGCTGGCAATTTGAATAAATTGAGGTTGGAACATCTGATTACTCCCATTTCCTGTGATTTTGTTTACTTCGAATAAATTTGATATTCCTGTAGCTGCATAAGGACAAATAAAATAATGAAGTTAACTTTACTGGTGAACGGTGTGGGCATGCTGCTAGTGTTGGTTGTCTGGTGAGACTCCAAACTGTAATGTCCCCTTGTAAGAAGATCAAAAATTTCTTAACCTTGCACACAATTTAAACTTCTTAAAGAGAACATTAGTAACCAATAATTCCTTATAACATCATAATATTGTAATTAGGGTTAGTAACCACATTCATAATCAATATCAAAGTTCATTTCATATATGTATTTCACATTTTTTCTCATTTCTATCATATAGAGGTTTCCATGATATACCTCGGGAGAGTTATCCATGAGCTTGATCATTAATCTACTCTACGCCACTCACCCCATATGAGTTGGATACATTAGGGCGCTGTTGTAACAAGACTCACTGCCCTAGGCCCAAGGGGCTTCATTACTACACCCAGTAATTCTTCGCCTTCTTGGCTCAAGGGGCTTCATTACTACACCCGGTAATTCTTCACCCACTTGAGAATCACAACCGTTAAGCCATTAATAATATTTAGGTCTACGCTACCTTAGGCCCAAGGGGCTTCATTACTACATCCGGTAATTCGCCTTCTTGGCTCAAGGGGCTTCATTACTAGACCCGGTAATTCTTCACGCACTTGAGAGTCACCTAGATACTAGATCCTAACCGCCCTTCCCTAACTCCACTCCCATACTCATAGGGTGTGTAGATAGATTAATGGTGAGGCTCTTATTCTCATCCCGGGTATTCCATGTTTTAAAGTTATATATCATGTCTTATAAGAACTTATCCTTACTATCTCATGATCCCCATGGATCACGAGATAGTACCATTGATCATATTGTTCCTCCACGGGAACTCAACTTGTACTATCTCATTGATGGATTGCCATACATACTACTTGGCATCATACTTTATTCTTTCATGGAGGTTCGGACCTTGTCCTTCCTTAATTAAACATTCTTATTCTTATTGCATTCTCATTCCATTATATTGTAAGTATTCTCATTCTATATTATATGAATATTCTCATTACATTCTATATTCTTATTCTACTCAATATAAATATTCTCATTCTATTCAATAAAAATCTTCTCATTCTGTCATGTTATAGACATTATCATTATATTATGACTATAAACCAATTTCATACTACTTTGATGATAAACATTCATTCTATGTTATAAGCATTCTATTACAGTTATGTGCATCATTATGATCAGGTAGAGGGACGATTATAAAACATTATGATTTGAGGTAAGAAACATACCTTATATGGTCTATTGCTTCTTAGATTGTACTTGCTGATATAAACCTTATACTAATCAAAATACTTGTAACAGTGGAATATTTATGGAGTCACAATCTGCTATGATTATTTGCCAATGATGACTGATGTTCGATTTCCTTGGATAGTTATAATGAATGCTGATTGGTGATGATTGATGATAAGCAATGAGATGCTGTGAATGATATTCGGTGAGTGAGATGATAGATGGTTCCCTCGCCTTTCCTTTTACTCAATATATATCCCTCCATATGCTGTGATGGGTCAAAGGGTGTGTCTTTTGCTTCTTCCTTGACCGATTCATGTAACTAGTTGTTAATCCTTAATCATTGTCTTTATCATGGATCGATGATCCCATAGGAGGAAGATCCTTATTGTCTTCAAATTAATTTGTCTTTTGTGTTCTTCGTCCCATTCGTAGCTTAGAACTTTTTGTCTTATCCTTGTGCACCGTAACAACGAAAGGCGAGTATATCTTGTCTGAGCACCGATATGAGTCTGAGCAATTGAACATCATTCCTTGAACCTTTGAAGACACAGATCTCACAGAGTGTAGACTTCTACATATCGGTGAATGCTGAAGGCATTGGGAATAGTATCGATATCAAAGAAGACATCATTGTGACAGAATTATAATCTATCCTGAGCACTGGTTAAAGTGTTGCCGTCTTATGTGGCTGATTTGGATGTCGCGTAGGATGTTCCTTGATTCGTTTGGGTTCTCTTGATCGGCGCCTTTATTCATAGTCGATCATTCTATGGCGATCCATATACATGATGATCTTATTCCAATTGATGGCAGCAATGGAGTCTCGATCGGTCTTAATAGTATCTTTTCTTGGCAATGTATGAGGATATTTATGTATATGCTGGTCCATTCTTCATCGAGCCTCAACTATGCTTCTATGTAAGATAATCAATGGTCTTTTTCCATTCCAATCTTTAATTGGAATGGGATAATTAGTGGGACATGACACAAACCTAGGCTGCATCAAGAAGCCATGCGAATGAATCCTCCTCAAAATCTAGGGTTTATAGAGAAAAAAACAGTTTATGTAAAATGATACCAAGCCAGCCCCATTCCAATCAACCTCTCCCAAATCCCCTTTAGAAACAACCAATAAAGTTGACAAAACCCTACATAATACATTATTAAAGAATTAAGCTTGAGATTATATGAACAATATAGTAGCACAGAGGTGTAGACATCAAATGTATACAGCAAGGAAAAAATCAGTAATTTCCAACTTGTCTATGACAGTTGGGAAGATGTTTTTAATGTTGTCCAACTCCTGATAAACATCCACTCTAAATGCAAAAAGCAACCAACCTGTTTACCAAATTGTTTAATTTACGATATATGATACGTTAGCACAAACTTCTCAAACAGCAGCATGTCAAATGGAAAATTGCAACTTCTTTAGGGGATGGCAATACCAGTTTCCTGAACTTCTTGTAAAATTGTCCACTTCCAATTCTGGCATAATTCACAGCCCAAAAGTACAGATACAATTCCAATAAGAATTTCAGATCTCAAATAACTTCAAGTTACTAAAGATTCAATGTTACGTAAGCAACTAAAAAAATAGGAGCTTGTTGGAATTTGTTGTCATTGATGTCAAAGAAGGGAAGAGGAAAACCATTGAGATCATGGCCGACTTCATTCAAGTTATTGCAGTGCTGAAATTACACCTAAAGTATTGCTTTTGTAAGGGTGAAATTAAAATTAACATTATTGGTTCTTGTTGGGGCCGACCCCTTTAAAGAATTGTCATCTTCCTTAGGCCGACCCTCCTCATGTGTGATCGCCGCTTTGAAGAGTTTAAAGTTAAATAAATTAATCTGTTCTAATTGCTGGCTGACCTGAAATTTATGGCGTCTACATTGGAATTCAAAAAGAAAATTATTACCTTTTATCATGGCCGACCTCCCTTGTGAAGGATCGCATCCTTTTGAAGAGACATGATGTTGTATAAAAGGAGATAAGATGCGGTAGAAAGAGCAAGCAAGGAAATGTGAAATATTTCGAATTTGAGCAGACCTGGAGCAGAAAATATGAAGAGTATTGCAGATTTGTATTGAAGGAAGTTGGAGAAGAAGATATGAAGAGTATTGCAGATTTATATTGAAGGAAGTTGGAGCAGATTTATAAAGGAGACTATATGTTGAAGAAGGTGACATTAAATTTGTGAAGGAGAGTATATATGTTGCATCATCCACAATCAGATCTTATGAAGAAGTTTTAAATGATTATCATCCATTGAAGAAGCTACATTCAAGAAGGTGAAATCTTTGGAGGTTGGTGCCTCTTAAAATAAGAGATTGGTGTCTCTTGCTAAGTTGGTGCTTAGTAGTGGGGATTGGTGTCTTTAGTGGGTCGGTGCCTACAAAGATTAATGGGGATCGGTGTCTCCAGTGGGTTGGTGCCTACAAAGAAGATTTGTAAAAGAATGATTTTTGTTGTAACTGGATTAGGACAGTAGATCCAAGCAGTCCTTCTCCGTGGTTTTTCCGAAAGGGTTTTCCACATAAATCCGGTGTTCTTAAATGTTAGATCTTGCATGTTTGTTGTTGTTGTGGTTGATTAAGTTTTTTAAATAAGTAGAAGATTGTCTATAAGTTTAACCCCCCACCCTCTCAGTACAAGTGTGTGCTCATCAGAGCTCATGTTGGAAGTCAAATAATTGGCATGTGTACCTTGCTTATGGAGCAACTCAACCTAGAAAACATTGTAATAATTACTGAAACAGAGCAGCACACTATTCACAAATAAATGATTGGTCAGGCCAGATATTTATATGTAGCAAACCTACGTTATAGTTCTTTGCTCTGCCTCTTCCTATTGAATTATTATTTCATCACCTTTCTCTCAGAAATTGTCTTTTTCCTCTACATGTTAAACTAATGCTGCTAAGCCCTTTGTAAAGGGCCTGAATAGAGGGCCCAGAAAAAAAATTGGCAGTCTTCAATAAGCTACCTTAAATAGACTATAAATTCAAACAGAATTGTTATTATCATTTTTTGGAAAGCTCAAACCATTTTATTACATATAGAAACAATTAAACCTTCCTAGAGTTTTAAATCCGTAAATACCATGTCATTTATGAGCCTTCAAATTTTTGAACATTTTTTCAAATAAACTCCAGCTTACATTCCAACAGATACATTGGAAAGCCGATAAGAACACACAATTTTATCTTTTGAGGTAGTCTAGGATTTTTAATATCCTGAGTTTATTGAGACCGAGAAGGAATATTTTTCCTCGTAGACTACTCTTTTCGCATCTTTCAGTCCCATGAGTTAGATATCCAAGATGATAATAGAACACATCAATAAACAAAATAAAATAGAATGGTCAATGCATCTCCTATGAGCTAAGATAGTAAATATATGGCACTGCGAGGTTATGATGAGTTTATCTCACATTGCCCTTTATAACTCATAATCCATTGACTTGCTTGGTGAGACAAGGAAGATGACTTACAATTAACTTCAAGAAAAGATGTTGTAAATGGCAAACCTCTATAAACACAATAAAATAGAATGGTCAATGCACCTCCTATGAGCCAAGATGATAAATACTTGGCACTGCAAGGTTATAACAAGTTTCTCTCTGTAATGTCCCAAACTAGATATTTTGATATTCTGAAAATAACCTAATATTCATGCACAAATTCTAGCACTTTCTAATCACCAAGATCCCAGAATGGGCAGGGTGAGAGCATACGGTGACTAGAATGTGATCAATATTAAACCACCAATGCTTGCTGGCAGCAGGCCGCACAGCTCTATAATGCAAGCAAATACAAAATATGAAACTACGGATATGCAGGTCTTGGCGGTTGAGCCTTCCAATCTCCGTCCAATTACAATATCAATATAATCTAACAGAAATCCACACAGAGTTCTTCAATCAAACAATAAACTATTGTTGCATACAATATGTAATCAGCTGAAACCCTCATGAACATATATTAAACCCAGCAGAAAAAATGATCAAAATCCTGATATAATTGTCGATCAAAACCCTGATATAATTGTCGATCAAAACCCAATCCAAGCAACTGTTGTAAACCCTTCTGAAATATATTTTAATCAGCGGAGACTAATATCTAGAAATTCCTCAATGATCTACTTAGCTGAGCATCAATCAATAACAAAGACTTACAGCAATAAGCAGGTCCAAAATCGATGAAGTTATAAATAGAATGCTACAGTGCAGCCTAGAAACACTCCACAGCCCTAACAAAAACCAGATGCAGCTGTATGGAAGCATGATGACATGGATCGCAGATTTATAGATTCCCAGAATTGCTGCAGTATGGAACAGCAGTCATTGCAAGAGCAGCTCCTTACACCTATACAGCAGCAGCAATAGAGAACAGAGCTGCAATCAGATTGTAATGTAAGGTACGGCAGCAAGTGATGCTGCGATTCTCATGAAATGAGAATCAGGAGTTCCCCAACGACCCTAGTGTAAGAGCACCAGACCCTGCTACTACTGTGGGTTAATTCCAATCAGATACAGCAGCCTCAAATGCTATATGGTACCCAGAGTGAATGCATCGATCAAGACACAGCAAGTATTATGTGTACGGCTATCCAAGGAACTTGCTCAGTTGAAATACCTTCTCCAAAATCATCCAAGAGTTGCCACTACACAGAAAATAGAAGTAAATCAATGTTCTTCACAAATGTGAAACTGAAACATGTAATCCCTTCAGCACAAATAAAATCTTCAATAAGCTCCTAAAACTGTTAAAATCTTCAATCTTTCAGCATACTGGTGATCCCTAAATGGAATTACTCCTGTGAATCAAAGTGTTTCCATCTTTCAATCCACATCGAAAATCCAGAGTGTTTTCATCCTCCAAATCCCAAGCCAAGAGGGTTTTCGTCCTTCAAATCCAAAACCAAGAAGATTTTCGTCCTTAGGGAAAGATGAACACAAATGCTTAATCTTCAAGAAAAGGGTTTGATGCAAATGTCAATGGATGATTTTTTTCTCAACCCAACTACTTTTATAATCACACTTTTTCTAATTTTAGCCACCTCCTAGAAATTCCTTTAAAATAACATTATAATTGGCCCTTTTGCCTAGCAACATTTTTTAACATTACATTGACCCTCTTTTTGATAATAACTTATACGTCGTCCTTTTATAATGTTGTATCATAAAGTGACTAGAACAACTAAAGTTATTTTTAAAATATTGCCCTCACCTTAACCTTAAGCCTACAGTAAGTAAAATAGGCTAAGGGACTCCCAAACGCTAATCCCTGAAAAGGGGACATGACAGTCCGCCCTTTCCAAAATTGCTTGTCCTCGAGTAATTCAACTCCAACTTTTCCAAACTGAATATTTCGACAATACTAGGATCCCAAATCATCCTTGGAAGTTGGTGTGTCCATCTACCCAATTTATCATACTGTGAAAAAGCTTCTGCAAACTCCTCCATTATTTGTTTTGTTCCTAAAATTTCAAGCGTACCTAAATATTAATAAAAACATATGAGGTGTTTCATCATGGAAATCTAAGTGGTTCTCCGCCAAATTTATTTAGACTTTGATATTGATATTGATATTGTAATTCTAGAAGGCATACCCACTAGACCCGCATATCATATCGTTCAATTTAGTCATTACAAGCATTATTGATTGTGTGGCTTGCCGTCAACAAGCATATTTAGTTTCATATTCTAGTAATCGTATGCTCTCACCCACCCATTTCGGGATCTCGGTGATCAGAAAGTGCAAGAATTTGTACATGAATACTGGGTTATTGTCATAATATCATAATATCCAATTTGGGACATTACACTCCCACATTGTCTTTGATAACTCATAATCCATTGACTTGCTTGGTGAGACAAGATGACTTGCAATGAACTCAAAAATACAAAGAAAGATGTTGTCGATGGCAAACCATTTTGTTGCACTATCAGAAGATAAAATTAATATTAAGCATAACCCTTTGAATAGCCCTAACATTTGTTGATAGGATATAACTATTTGAACTTATTCCTGAAAGTTCATTTATTTTATATCTCAATGGATCAAAATCCAATTCCCTGATTTTGGAAACACTTTCTTGGGCTACATAACACTAAAAATTTGCTCAAATGTCTAAAACTTAAAATCACAACTCAAATTTTCATCTAAAAGCTATTTTTTGAACTCTACACAAAGTACATAAACTAGATTGTGGGCAAAACCTGCAAATCTCTCCTAACTATCATTTTAATTTTTTCCTCAATCATCGTATTCATGTGATCTGCAATTGTCTTAGAGATTCCAATAGACAATTCACCAATCAGATTTTATACGAAATAATTAAAAATTTAGAACTGCTTGCAGAAAGTAATTGTTTTCCAACTATGTTCCACGAGGACTTCCTCTAGTTGTCCCCAATTTTCTTCAAAATTCTGGAACGTCCTCAGGACATCATAGAAACCACTAGAACATTTGTGGGACGTTTGGTCGTCTCTGGGACAGCTGTGGATGTTTGAGATGTCCCTCAACTATCTTGAGTATGTCCAGGCATCCTGGGCGGAAAAGAAATTGCCTATTTTTTTAAATACCTGACATTTATACATATAATATATATATTTAAAAACACACTAGTTTTAAAAGGGGTCTGGGGTGGCAGGAGTCCATGTTGTGTACATTAAAATAGAAACAGAACAGTTAAAACAAAGATAAAACGGCAAAATTGGTGAAGAAAGGAGTAAGATTTTGGGAGGAAACATGGAACTTTTTAGCCACATTTACCGCTCTCAAGCTCTAGGATATGCAACACCTGACATACAATGGACAAGAATAAACTGCTTACCATGTAATTCCCTATGGAGAGGACAAGGTATATAGGGATACTTAAATGATTGCTCATGTAGGAGCTAGGAATCAACAACAAAGGTGATAGTGGATATCTAAATTGGCCAAATGACCTATCTTTTTCTCCCACATAGCAAATAGACACATCTGACCTCATGCTACTAGGGATCAATTTTTGTTTTACTCTAAATTTTTTATTGCTGCTATACTCCTATCCTGGGGACGTTTTGGCATTTTGGAAAAATCTGGGGTGGCTAGAGGACTTCCCTTGCTGTCCCACCATCTCGGACACGCCATTGGGGAAAGGTAGGGATGCCAATTTTAGAATTGGGAACGCATCCTTGTGGAACATAGTTTATTTTACTACTGCTACACTGCTATCAACCTATCGCTAATCGATTCAACCATGTCTATTGTATAGGGATGCCAATTTTAGAATTGGGAACACATCCTCGTGGAACATAGTTTATTTTACTACTGCTACACTACTATCAACCTATTGCTAATCGATTCAACCATGTCTATTGTATAGCAGACATGGCTGAATCGATTCAGCATATTTCAGCCATGTCTACTGCTAGCAGACATGGCTAATGGCAGTATAACAGCAATAAAAAACTTTGTTCCATAGGGACACGCCCCCAGCTTTGAAATTGGTATCCCCATCCCCAATGGTGTTTCCTAGATGGTGGGACAGCAAGGGATGTCCCCTGGCCATCCCCAAATTTTTCCAAAATGTTGAAACATCACTAGGACATGTAATAAAAAGGCAAAATGTCAAGGGGATGTTTATCTGTCTTGGGGACGTCTAATACATCCCTCAACCATCTCGGGGATGTCCAAGCATCCCAACACTAAAAAAAATTCATGTTTATGGCATGAATGTGTATCTATTTCTTTGACATGTGAAAGAATTGGTGAGCAACAAAGGCAACAACAATGACTAAAACAATCAGCATTAACAAACATTGAAAGGTGATATATTCATTGCAGACTTTCCAATGGACCAACAGTATATTAAACGGCCTATTTTGGAGGCAATAAAATATTGATCCCTTTAATTTGCTCGTTTTGATTAGTCCATGACTGAATGAAGATGTGAGTCTAAACTTTAGACAGAATATGAAACACAAGATAGGAATATTCAATAAATAGAATTCAATTCATCAATTAGCATTATAGCAGTGTTCCAGAAGGACGTGCCCCCCACCCCCAATTAATCAATTTTTTTAGGGATGGGGACATCTTCAAGACGTGGGGACGCCAAGGAGAAGTCCGCCTGCCACACCACCACCGTGTCTCCAAGACGTCTCTAGGATGTTTCCCTCTGAGAGGGGACATTTCCAGCATGTCCCCCAAAAAGGGGGGCTTTTAGGGGACTTAGGATGTTCCCGAGACATCCAAGGGACACCCAGGTGTCCCTCAACCCTAAAAAGAAACCTTCAAGCGTCCCCCACGGCATAAACATGAAAAAAGTGACTTTTTTTTTTAAATTGACTCTAGCACCCATAGCCCTAACCCTAATTGCTAATGGATGCCAGCCCCACCAACAAGGCCTCACAAAAATCTATAAAAACACATTTCAACCTCATTCCAAATCACAAAAAAAGTTAATTGAGTGAAGTAGAAAGTTGGAAGTAGAGGCAGCACGCCAAAAGGGAGAAGATTGCAAGAGTGAGAGAGCATTAGGAGAGAGAAAGTGAGATCAAGAAGTGGACTTGGAAGAGTGAAGGCATTTGCTAGATTCAACACATCATTCAAGCCACAAGGTGGCATTTGAATTTCTGATTTTCATTTCTTCATTTCTTATTTGTGATTCATTTTTTAATTTTTAGATTTGTAATGTTCATTTCATTCTTAATTTTTAAAACTTAATTCTTAATAAATTACTTAATAGTTATTGAAATTCTGAAATTTATTTTGGTTTGTAGGTTGTAGCTTTGTTTTCAATTTCAAAATAAGTCTTTAGAAGTCAAACTAGGATTTCATATTGTGTATCCTCTGCTTATGTTCTTTGTGCAACCACGAGTAAGAAAAACAAAGTGAATTCCTTGTTTGACCATTTAAGTATTTAACTATTTACAATTGTCAATTTATGACAGCAGTATTTAGGTTTTCTAATTTATTTTTTAATCGTTTTTAAAGTTATTTTTGTAAATTAATGCATAAATATTTGATTATTTTAAAATCAATCATAAATTTTGAGAGTCAAATTAAGATTTTAACTTTTGTGTATCCTCTACTTCTATGCTTTGTGCAACCTAAAGTAAGAAAAACAAAAGTGAAATCCTTATTTGGCAAAGGTTAAAAACAAGGATTCCTATTTGTGTATCCTCTACTTCTGTGCTTCATGCAACCTAGAGTAAGAAAAACAAAAATAAAATCCTTGTGTCTTAATCCTTTGCATTATGCATGGTTTGAATTTTAATTTCTAAATTATAAACATAAATTTTATTATTATTTCTTGGAGTCTCACTATGAGTTCTCACAGCATGCGTGAGGACGAGGGTGAGCTTCAAGAAGTTGAAGTTGAAATTGAAACTGAATTTGATTATGCACCTGATGATCCTAGTACAAAAGCAGAGAGGGGTGAAACAACTAGTTCTACTAGGAGTGCAAATTATAGTTGCCCTTCCAAAATGCTGCAAAAATATGCCAAGGGTCCATTCGAAGTCCCCTTTAAGGCAATTTGCAACTAAATTACCAGCAAAGCCTAGGACATCTAGGGGCACTAGGTTGTGGAAGTGCCATTTTTGTAAACTTGAATAGTTTGGCAGCATTACCAAAGTTAATGCCCACCTCCTTCATATCTGAGGCAAAGGTGTAGATGTATGTACGAAGTTGGGAAAAAAACTGAAATATAGGGCTGAAATAAGTAGATTATGGAGTGCTACTAAAGAAAATGCACCTACATCTACTACTTGGCCACTAAGGGGGAGGGGTCTTCAAAGTACTTCTACTTTACAAAGGCCACAAACAGCCAAATTCCATCTAGTTCAGGGGCAGCAGAGCCTAAGGAGAAACGTAAGGTGACTCGTGATGCTCCAAACCCACTAGCAAAACTATTCAATGTGCAAGCAAGGTGTAGAGTGTCAAAACTCTACATTTTGTTTCAGTTTCGGCTTAATATCTGCGGCTTAGTGCGCGGGTCTTCAAAATGTTTCTGTGCGCGGGTTGCGCCAAGTGTCAAAGCCACAGCAATGTTTCAAGTATCAAGTTGTATGTAGATGGCGCCATGTGTCGCTTGCGGAAGCAGTCTCAAAAAGCTTCCTTTCTTGCTACTTTGTATGCAGAGGGCGCCGTGTGTCTTTTGAGTTTTGTTGCTGATGATGCCGCGTGTTTCTTTCCGTATTAATATTGATGTCAACATAAGTCATGGTGAGCCACAGTTTATTTTGTTTCGCTTGCGAAGGATGCCACATGGTGGTATGCGGAGGAGTTGTTTGTTCATAACTCTTGTGGCGAGAAACTTTTTAATTCGCAGTTTTGTGCGGAATGTGCCAAGTGTCAACTTCCGTGGGACCTTTCAAAAGTTTTATTTGTTTCAACAGTGTTGCGGAAGTTGCCACGTGTTAGCTAGCATGAGCGCGGGGGCTGCCATCTATCCAAGTTTTATTCCCTTTGAGGGTAGTGAGTTATAAAGGTTGTGGGTCCCATTATTATTGTGTCTCAATTTATAAGTGAAAGGGGTTGCGACAAATATAATAACGAAAGGCACCTGAGTATAAAGACACTAGTTTTTAAAAGGCTCCGCAGGATAAGACACGTATCATATTTTGGAGGCTACAGAATGCGACAAGTGTCTTTTTCCTGTTGTTTTCTGAAAAGACAAAGGAGTTTCTAAGATGCGAACGTTGCCATCTGTCATATTTCTTTTCAGTTTTAAGCGTGCGGGTCTCGCCATGTGTTTGAGTCTCAATACAGGAGGTGTGCCACATAATACTTTGCCCCAGCCATTGAGCGTGCAGGAGGGACGGCCGTTGCAGATTCAGAGGATCGTAACCGCCATGAACTTCTAGTAATCTTCAGTTCTGTTGGGCCGTTGAGGATTTAGGTTGTTGCAGGCAATCTTGTGTCAGATCGATGATTATAAATATGCAAAATTTGTAATAGAGAAGATTCATTCATATAGACTCATTGATCTTTGATAAGTTTTAATCAGAAATCTAAAAGAGGAGTCGGAGACTTTGCTGTGACCAGTTTATGTCATTTTGCCTTTATTTTGTTGTTCTTGATAAGAAAGTTAATGTATCTATGCATGTATCTGTGCCTTTTATGTTGCTGGAAGATTAATAAAAAAACTTTGTTCTGTGCCTTGGTTGATATCATCTGTGTCATTGCAAAGTTGTCTGGTTATAAGCCTTTGATAATATTCATTCTATTTTGTTTATATTGATCATGCAGTATTTGCTCTTTGATATAACTGTATCTTGAGAATAGCTTCACTGTGCTTGAATTGAAAGGATACTTTTTTACTTAGGCGCATCTCCATAATTAGATTTGCTTATTGTATCTGTAATCCTATTAATTTCTTCCCCTTTGCTCAAAACCCAATTCAAATAGAGAAGAGCCAGCTTCTTTACAATACGTAGGTCGTTTCAAGTAGCAAGTTCCACATTCTTGAAACTTCTCATGTTAGTGTTAGAACCTGCGCAATTTTATATATCAACACGAGGGATGAGGCAGATGATGCCATTGGCAAATTCTTCTTTGCCAATGGCATTCCATTCCATGTGGCTCGCTCTTCTTATTATAAGGAGGCTTTTTCAAAGATAATAAGGGTGGGACCATCATATGTGCCACCAAGAGAGACTAAATTGAGGACAACAATCTTGGATAAGAACTATTCCAAGATTAATATTTTAATGGAGAAAATGAAGGATAAATGGGTCACAAGTGGATGCAGTTTAGTCATGGATGGGTGGATGGACATGAGGCATCATCCACTCATCAATAGCATGGTTACATGTACAGAGGGCCCTTGTTTCCTTAGGCTGTTGATTGTTTAGGGCATCGCAAGGACGCTGATTTTCAATTCCAAATCCTCAAAGATGCTATAGAGGAGGTTGGGCCACAAAATGTGGTGCAAGTAGTGACAAATGTGGCCCATGTGTGAAAAGTTGCAAGGAAGTTAATTGAGGAAGCCTATAGACATATTTAGTGGACTACTTATTGTATAAATGCCATAAATAATGCACTCAAGGACATGGGAAAAATAGCTGGATCAAAGCAGTTGTTAGTGATGCTAGAGATGTGCAGATATTTATCTGCAACCACCACACTTCACATGCACTCTTTGGAACCTCCTAACTTCACATGCACTCTTCAGGACCTTCTCCAAGAAGGAAATCTTGAAACATGTAGAGACTAGGTATGCATCATACTTCATTCTCTTAGACAAAATGCTTGAGTTGCAAGAGGCATTGCAACTAATGGTTATGACAGCAGAATGGAATTGGTGGCTTGAGTCTAAGACAAAGCAGGGGAAGAGGGTGAAGGAGGTGGTGAAGAGTGATATTTTTGGGGCTAATGCCAAATATACCGTCTCCATCATTACTCCAATCTTTAGAGTGATTAGATATGGGTATGCTAATGCACCTACCCTTGGAGAGGTGTATGAGTGCATTGATACTATGCTTGACCAAATGAAGGTTGTGGTACGACTTTAAGACCGCACATTGCAATTCTACACCGAACATATTTAGCTAATCATTCATCACAAATGGGAGAAGCTCAACACTCCCTTGCACATGACTGCCTATGCATTAAATCCGAAGTGATATGTGCAAAGGCCTAGCAAAGTTACACCTATACAGGATGCTGAGGTGAAGGCAGGGTTCATGAAGGCCATTCAGAAAATGTATGATTCTACAAATGCTAGCATCATTCATACTAAGTGGACAAAATTTGCGACTCTTGGGGGATATTCAGAAGAGGCCAAGATAAATAGGGAGCTATGACACAGAAGGACCCAATTTTGTGGTGGACTATGCATGGTGTAATGTCCCCTTTTTCCTAGTGGGTTAGTCTATACTCAGTTCCCGTAGACTAACCAAAGTGGTTAGGGAACTCTGGGAGTTCGTTTGGTCAGTTTCTGACATTCTGGCTGAGACTTACTATTTTTAGTAAGTCGCAAAGTTGGCTATTTTGAGAAACTCTTTATTGGAGATGGAGCGTTTCGCCGAGACCTTTCCAACGGTCTATAACTCATGGGATTCTGTGACCGTTTGGGCTTTCATATTAAAGTCCGTAAATTATACTTTATTATTATATTTGGACTTTAATTTATTAATGTCGGTGACTTTGGAGAAATAAGAAAAAATGCAAAAATAAGTCACTAAGGGATTTGGGTGCCCCTTTGAGGAATAAAAAACAAATTTAAAAATAACATTTCCCTCTCATATGGGTCGACCCACTTGTGGAGTTATAAAAAAGCAAAGAGTGGGAAATGTTATTCATTCTAGATATTACATTTTATGCTTCTATTTGCTCTGCAAATGAGGGTTGAGGGATTTCTTCCAGCCAGGGCTTTTGGTGACGGAAACCACCATTGGTAGCAATCTTCCGCGGGTGTGAAAGATCACCCAAGGGGATTTTGGAGCAGCCATACTCAGTGGTTGTAATTGAGCTTCATTTTGATACCACCATTGACGAAGATAGAGATAACAAGATATATCTTATTGCAGTTTTGTTGCAGCTGAGGAAGAGTATTGGTGACGGATTGTATTGCAGATTTGAGAAGGGTTGGGGCTGCCATTTCTTCATTGCTGGCTGTACTTCATTTTGCTGGCCGTACCTCTTCATGTGTAGGTCGTACCACTTCATATGCTGGCCGTATTTCTTGGAGCAGTCGTTTGGAGTTTATTGGGGGTTGTTCTTCCTTGCTTAGTGGTCGTTTTTGACCTAAGGGTCTATGCTGATAGTTGTAGATTGTTTCCTTGCATTTGCTGATACTTTCAATGCAAAACTCCATTGTCATGTTGATGGTCCGTCAACAACAGAAATATGAAGATGTTTATTTTGACATGGGTATGTGATGGTTATTCATTTTATGCCATTCTATGAACTGGGTCTTTATTATTTAGTTCATATCTGTTATAGTTTTTCTGGGTTTTCAATTGTATGCTATATTCCTTGTATTCTAACATACACACTTCAAAAAAACAGAAACCCCCTTCTGCATCTTCTATCTAGTTCTGAAAGATCACAGAAAAAACTTAAAAAATAATAACATTAAAAAGATAAATCAAAAGAACAACAGGTGCAGTTATTACAGTGGTATCAGAGCTGGTGCATCTTGCCAGCCTGTGTTGATCAATTTATATGAGTGACGAAAGAAGATTCTACACTAGACCCACTCCACATTGGCATCCACCAGAGGTTCCAGAAGGTGAAATAGTTTCAGGTATATTGGGTATGCACAGGAACTCTTCCAGCGGGAGCGATAACATAACAGGTAGTATGGGAGACAGAGGAGCTTACCAACCTGAGAGTCCTGGTGCCAAAGCAGAGAGGAAGTTCGATATTATGCTCGATATGATGTCCCAGCTCCTTGAGAAGTTTAGCCAAGGGATTTCACACCAATACCACACCCGGAGGTGAGATCAGTGGCTCCAATGATGGTCACCACAGACATGCAGGACAAGGCAGTGGATATGCAGGACAGGCCAATGGATATGTAGGACAAGGTGGTTGACATGCGGGACAGGGTAGTGGACACGCGGGTCAGAGTGGTATTAATAACACCAGGGTTACCCCAGGATCAGTTACTAGACCCTTACAACTGACTTTTCCGCGTAGAGAGGAGGCAGTGGTTCAGCAAGAACCAGAGTTTCAGCTTCCCATGACGGATGATGTTCAGATACAGCATGCAGAGTACATGACATTGGCTCCTAACATCAGAGAGATGTTGACATTCGACCAGTATATGAATCAGAAGAGACAAAGGGGATTTATGATGGGTCGAGGAGATCACAGAGCGAACCAGGACTACCAACATGCATTGAGCAAAGTCCCTATGGACCGGTTTGACAGAAGTGGCAAGATTTCAGCCAGAGCTTGGGTGTAGAAGTTGGATAAGTACCTAACACTTAAGCCGATGCCGGAGGATGAGGCACTTAACTTTGCCACTATTCATTTAGATGGTTTAGCACGAGTGGTGGTACCATGGGTTGGTCACCTTGGGCCACAGCCTTATCACCACATACGATGAGTTCACTAACAGACTCATCGAGTGGTTCAATACCAAGGACCCAGAGTTGCAGTTCAGAGAGCTGGCGCAGTTGAAGCAGTATGGGTCACTTGAGGGATATATTTCAAATTTCCAGAGAATCAGTGTGATGGTTCCCAGCATATCGGAGAGGAGACTTGTAGTCCTGTTCATGGAAGGACTAATGGAACCACTTATGGGTTGGGTTAAGACATTTGATCCACCTTCACTTCAGGAGACTATCAAGAAGGCACGTAGTATGGAGTTTGTTGTGCCTAGGAAACAGTTCGTCTCCAAACCTTTTCCTCCACGAAGAGACAAAATACCGGTTAAACAGCGAGACACCTTCCCATAGAGGAAACCAGGGCCTCGTTTAGATGATGATGCATTGAATGAATACAGGAGGAAGAGACTATGCTTCAAATGCAAAGAACCATGGGATCCTAACCACAGGTGCCCAATGAAGGGGCAAGCAAAACAATTGGAGTATTATTCTACTGAGGAGACAGCTTCAGAGCAATCATCGCAGCAAAGTGATAGGGAGGACAGTGATGTAGAGAATATAGTGCAGATTGTACAGGACGTGCATGATGAGGACATTCCGATAGCACATATCTCTGCTATTCAAAAAGAGGGTTCCTTCAGAATACGGGGAGTATTGGAGGGACAGAGAGTGACCACTTTGCTAGATACAGGTGCCACCCACAACTTCATTGATGAGGGGCTTGTGGCACGAAGGGGACTCAAAACAGAAGAGTTCGAGGGATTCAAAGTCAGAGTTGCAAACGGGTTTGTCATTACTTGCAAACGAAGGATCCCAAATTTAACCATCAGGTTAAATAACTATAAGTTCCAAGCCGAATACTATGTGATCGGTATGGGTGACATGGATGTAGTCCTAGGAATGAAGTGGCTACACATGATAGGTGAATTTTCACTCAACCTGAGGACCATGGAGATGAAGTTCGAAGTAGATGGTCAGAAACATATTTTGAGGGGAATGTCCGATGGGGGTTTAAGAGCAGTGTCCATTCAGAGGATGGAGAGGATACTACGGCATGGCCAAGTGCAATGGACAGCTGAGATTCTTGTGATGCCAGAGGCACCGAAACAGCAAAAACAGGATTATCTAGTGGAGATTCAGTCAGTACTAACTAAGCACTCCAAAGTGTTTAGTGATATACCTCCAGGTACACCTCCAGACAGGGGTTTTGAGCATGTGATAAAGATGGAGCAAGGGGCCAAACCAGTTATCACCGTTCCCTACAGACATCCTAAGAGATACAAGGTTGAGATTGAGAAGGCTATTCAAGAGCTTCTCAAGATGGGTCACATCAGGCCTAGTAAGAGTCCTTTCGCTTCTTCTGTTGTTCTGGTCAAGAAAAAGGATGGCACACTCAGGATGTGTATTGATTATAGGGAACTGAACAAAAAGACTATTAAGAACAGGTACCCCATCCCCAGGATTGATGAGCTTATTGACGAGCTGCATGGTGCATGTTTCTTCTCCAAGATAGACTTGAGCTCAGGGTACCATCAAATTCGGGTACGTGAGGAGGATGTGGAGAAGACAGCGTTTAGGTGTCACTATGGGCACTTTGAGCTTCTGGTTATGCCTTTCGGCTTAACCAATGCACCTGCCACTTTCCAATCTTGTATGAATAATGTCTTCAGAGAACAGTTGCAGAAGTTTGTACTCATATTTTTCGATGACATACTCATATTCAGCAGGACTTGGGAGGATCCTTTGAGACATCTGGATATTGTGTTGGGTATACTTGAGCAGGAGTCCCTATATGCAAGAATGTCTAAATGCGAGTTTGGCATGACGAAGTTGCTGTACTTGGGACACATCATCAGTGTAGAGGGTGTCCGTGTGGATCCGGAGAAGATCCGAGCTATAGTTGACTGGCCACCGCCCAAGAATCTCTCTCAGCTCAAGGGGTTCTTTGGCCTTTGTGGATTCTACCGCAAGTTCGTAAAGGGATTTTCTCAGAAAGCAGCCCCACTCACAGATTTGACACGGAAGGGAGCTTTCGTTTGGTCAGATGGTGCTTAGCAATGTTTCGACAAGTTTAAGGAGGTGATGAGCACTTGTCCAGTTTTGGCCATTCCTGATTTTTCGAAGCCGTTTGAGCTTCAGTGTGATGCCTCCGGGAAAGGCATAGGTGTGGTGTTGATGCAGGACAAACACCCTATTGCTTTTGAGAGCCGAAAGTTAAGGGGCCCTGAAAGGAGCTATAGTATCTACGATAAGGAGATGTTAGCCATCATGCATGCATTGGCTAAATTCAGGTAGTATCTGGTTGGAGGGAAATTCATTGTTAAATCTGATCACAATAGCTTGAAACATTTCCTTAGTCAGAAGGACCTAAATGACCGACAGGAAAAGTGGGTCAGCAAGCTGCAGGCATATGACTTCGACATTGTTTTTGTCAAAGGGAAGAAGAATATAGTTGTTGACGCTTTATCCAAGAGACCACACTTGTGTGCCTTAGGAGAGATTGCAGAGGATTGGAGAGATATGATCACTGCAGAATATGCAAAGGATAAGTGGGCCTCTGGGATTATGGATGGCACTAACCATGATGACAGGTACACTATTGTAAATGACTTGATCATTTACAAGGGGAGGATATTTTTGGTGCCAGCTTCTGCTATGAAGTAGAAGATCTTGAGAGCTTTCCATGACTTGCCTATGGCTGGGCATCCAGGATTCTACAAGACCTACAGGCAGGTTAGAGAGAGGTTTACTTGGAAAGGCCTCAAGTTAGAAGTACAGAAATATGTGCGGAAGTGTCCAGTATGCCAACAGAACAAACATGAGCACTCCTACCAAGGAGGATTATTGCAGCCCTTACCCATTCTTGAGAGGAAGTGGGATTGTATATCGATGGACTTCATTACTGGCTTGCCGAAGTCCCAAGGCAGGGACTACATCTTTGTGGTGGTTGACAGGTTGACAAAGTTTGCCCATTTCTTTGCCATTTCAGCCACTTATACAGCAGCTCAGGTTGCTGATTTACTCTTCAGAGAGGTGTTCTGACTTCACGGGTTGCCTAGGAGTATTGTGAGCGACAAGGACAGCAGGTTCCTTAGCAATTTTGGGCAGGAGCTTTTCAGGTTGACAGGGACCGAGCTCACCCACAGCACGAGTTACCACCCCCAGACTGATGGACAGACGGAGATAGTTAATAAGTGGGTGGAGGGATACCTCAGGAATTACATAGCCGGGCACCAGAAGGCATGGGTCAAGTGGCTTCACTTGGGAGAGTATTGTTATAATACCACTTACCACATGTCTATCCAGATGACACCATTTACGGCACTTTATGGGTACGAGGCTCCCAGTTTCTTGGATTTATTGTTTGGAGACAGCAGAGTACCCAAGGCTAAAGACCTCTTGCAGGAGAGTCAGGACATCGTGAGGTCTTTGAAAGAGAACATTCAGAAAGCGCAGAATCAGCAGAAGCAGTATGCAGACCAACACGGGGTTGAGCGTTCTTTTGAGGTGGGTGATATGGTGTACCTCATGCTGCAGCCATACAGACAATCTACTCTTAAGAGGAGTGGTGCAGAGAAGTTGAAGCCACAGTATTACGGTCCATTCAGGATCTGCAGGAGGGTTAGAGAGGTGGCTTATGAATTAGAATTGCCAGCAGAGAGCAAAGTTCATAATGTCTTCCATGTGTCACGCCTCAAAAAGGCACTAGGGCACAATGTGATACCTTCTACAGAGTTGCCTCCTCTTGATGAAGAGAGGAAGTTGGTTTTGATACCTGAGGCCATCATTGACACCAGAGAACGTACACTGAGGAAGAGAGTCATCAGGGAATATTTGGTGAAGTGGAAAAACCTGCCGGTAGAGGACGCTACATGGGAGAGTGAGCAAATCTTGTTGCATCCAAATCTGAGATTGCTTGAGGCAAGCAATCTTGGGAAGGGCGGACTGTAATGTCCCCTTTTTCCTAGTGGGTTAGTCTATACTCAGTTCCCGTAGACTAACCAAAGTGGTTAGGGAACTCTGGGAGTTCGTTTGGTCAGTTTCTGACATTCTAGCTGAGACTTACTATTTTTAGTAAGTCGCGAAGTTGGCTATTTTGGGAAACTCTTTATTGGAGATGGAGCGTTTCGCCAAGACCTTTCCAACGGTCTATAACTCATGGGATTCTGTGACCGTTTGGGCTTTCATATTAAAGTCCGTAAATTATACTTTATTATTATATTTGGATTTTAATTTATTAATGTTGGTGACTTTGGAGAAATAAGGAAAAATGCAAAAATAAGTCACTAAGGGATTTGGGTGCCCCTTTGAGGAATAAAAAGCAAATTTAAAAATAACATTTCCCTCTCATATGGGTCGACCCACTTGTGGAGTTATAAAAAAGCAAAGAGTGGGAAAAATTATTCATTCTTGATATTACATTTTATGCTTCTATTTGCTCTGCAAATGAGGGTTTGGGGGATTTCTTCCAGCCAGGGCTTTTGGTGACGGAAACCACCATTGGTAGCAATCTTCCGCAGGTGTGAAAGATCACCCAAGGGGATTTTGGAGCAGCCATACTCAGTGCCTGTATTTGAGCTTCATTTTGATACCACCATTGACGGAGATGGAGATAACAAGATATATCTTATTGCAGTTTTGTTGCAGCTGAGGAAGAGTATTAGTGACAGATTGTATTGCAGATTTGAGAAGGGTTGGGACTACCATTTCTTCATTGCTAGCCGTACTTCATTTTGCTGGCGATTCATGTGTAGGCCGTACCACTTCATATGCTGGTCGTACTTCTTGGAGCAGTCGTTTGGAGTTTATTGGGGGTTGTTCTTCCTTGCTTAGTGGTCATTTTTGACCTAAGGGTCTATGCTGATAGTTGTAGATTGTTTCCTTGCATTTGCTAATACTTTCAATGCAAAACTCCATTGTCATGTTGCTGGTCCGTCAACAGCAAAAATATGAAGATGCTTATTTTGACATGGGTATGTGATGGTTATTCATTTTATGCCATTCTATGAACTAGGTCTTTATTATTTAGTTCATATCTGTTATAGTTTTTCTGGGTTTTCAGTTGTATGCTATATTCCTTGTATTCTGACATACACACTTCAAGAAAACAGAAACCCCCTTCTGCATCTTCTATCTAGTTCTGAAAGATCACAGAAAAAACTTAAAAAATAATAACATTAAAAAGATAAATCAAAAGAACAACAGGTGCAGGTTATTACACATGGGCCTACTTCTTTGACTACTACTCTAGCCATTCGTTTGTTGTCCCAAGTTTCTAGTTCTTTTGTTGTTGAGAAGAACTAGTCTACTTATAGCTTCATCCACTTCATTAAGAGGAACAGGCTTACCTCTAGGAGGGCAGAGAAGCTTGTGACTATACATAGTGCCTTGTGTCTCATTGACTAGAACGCACTTACGTACAAGGAGAGTCCAACAACCCAATGGGATGTAGAGCCAGAGGAGCCAACATAGGGTGATGATGATGGTATTGGTTTGGAGGAACTTGAGCCTGTGGAGTCCAACAGTTCTAGTGATGAGAAGTTTGGCGAGAACTTTGGGGATGATTAGAGGCATCAGGCCATTAATCATTGACTCATTTGTATTTTGTTTTTGAACATTGTAATCATGAATGATCATTCTGAAATTTTGAGAATTCGACATTTTCATTGTTAATGTTCAATGCAATCATTGCAATGTGTTTACTGTTTAGTAGTTTACTTAATATGCGAAAATTTCATTTGTAATTCTTATACTTGTTCCTTATACATCTTTTTATAACTAATTTTTCAATGTATTTGCGCCACCCCCTGCCATCCTCAAACTTAGGCCCTTGGTCCCCCCGTCCCTAAAACCTGTCTCCTTGTCCCCCCCCATCAGGAAACTCTATGGAACTATGCATTAGAGTGATCTTCCTCCCTTAATGAGACAAAATTAGATTCATACACATGCGGCCCTAACCGTCGCTTGTTTCACTTTTCAATAATTACATGATTTACCTTTAAGGTCAGAAATTTTACAATAGTTAAACCAAATTCCAGAGCACCAAAAAAAAGTCATTTTTACCTTAAGCAGCCTTGAATGTCCAAGGGGTACGATGAAAAATGACATCTTGCCACATTCTCTATTTGGGGAAATCGGTCTTAGAAGGCAAGAGATCAGAATTTGCATTAAATTACATAAAGAAAAGAGTTTTTGAAAAGCTTTTGGCAGAAGTTGATAAGGACATTCACACCAATTAGTTTTAATATTGAATTCGATACACTATATGAATGTCTAAACTTAAATTTTGATTTCATGTATAGTTAAAAAAAAATTGATGTCATGTATAGTTAAATTTGTAGAAATTTGTATGTGTATATATTTTCTGCTCTACCCTACTGTCCCCCAAAATAGCCCCCGGACTGTTGTCCCCTGCCATCCCACCGTCCCCATCCCCAAAACACCATGGAACACAGTTTTCCAATGCTCCATTTATCATCACAACAGATGTTCAAATCTAAATTGCAGAACTTAGCAACATAAAAGAAATATGGAACTAACCAAAAAATCTTAATTTAAACAATCTACACAGACGAAACTTAATAAGCAAGAAAAACTTCAGGCTCCAATCAGGTCTTTCTCTATAACAATTGCTTACAAGAGTGTATTGCTTAATATAAGAGTTCTTTCTCTCTCTGCTCCTTTCTGATTTCCTGCTCCATTCATTCATTGGCTATGCAACAGACCCAAAACAGCTATACGCAAACCTCACATCAGCTAAAATTTATGGAGTTTTAAATGCTTTTTTAGCCTTCCATATTCCCAAATTTGCAACTGCAAATCTGAGAATATGAAAAGTTTTATTTTTGTTCTTATTTGAATAAACTTCAAATGAGGCTGACTAATGGCCTTTGGGTCTCACAAAAGCTCAATTATGGAGGAGTCGTCTGTCACATAGGCCTTCCACTTGATGTTTGCATGTGATTGTCACTTTGTCTTCTCTACAGCTGAATTGTTTTTTCCTTTGTGTGTGTAGATAATTAATGACTGCCCATGCTTTGACAACTGTTGATGGTCTTTCTTCTCATGAAGATGGCATCTTTCATTGACATGTAAGGACTATCTCACATAACATCAGAAATTTCTAATGGACTGCACCACACAGCCTCACTAGGAGACTGTGGAAATTGTGAACTTAATTTCGCACTGCGTAGTGACTTGTATATTTGCACCTTTGTGCAACCAACCCAATGCCATTTAGGCCTCGTGTAATATCCCTAGGGTTATTCTTAGATTCAACTTAAATAAAATCAAACCCAAAATATCAGTTACTGTTGAATCCCTAGCATATGATGGTAGCTACTGCAGAATCTGAGAACCGTTTGGTTATGGCAATATCACTAATCAAATGCACTCAGATTTAAATGAAATCAAACCACCGTTAAACTTTGCATATAATGGCAGCAATTCCATCTCTTAGGAAGGAATAAGTGATCTTATGACAATTCCATTCATAAAATGTGCCCAGAATATAACTGTAATGCATGAAGAGTTAACAGCAATCAAGTAGCTGGTTGTTATTACTCTCACAGAATGTTTATGCTGCAACATATATTGCAAACCATATACAAATGGGTTGATACCTCCCAAAATCAGACTATCATCATAAATATAAAATTAAATAGGAGACAGAGATGTTCGGATCTGTAACATATTCGACCATTACTCAAGATCTAACAAACAGAAATTCAGTATATTCTGAATACAAACTCAAACGTCCATTGTTAGCTGATGTGCTACCTGTTGTGACCAAATCACACATCGCCCCATTACAAATGGGGACCCCCTTTTTTTGAGCTCTTGTGCTTTGCATTAAGTTTTTTGATGATGTCTTAGAGCTATTTCATGATGAAGTCAGTGGTGTTTGAGTCTTAGAGCCCGTTGATGACCTGATCTTGATGTTTGAGATCCTGAAAATGACTAAGTCTGGTATCCTGATTCTGAAGATCCTGAAATTGGCTAAGTTTGAAATCTGGTGGATCCTCAAAAAATCTAGAATATGCATGTTAAGTCCGGTGGATCTGAGACCTATCTCAAACATCCTGAAAGGTATATTGAAAAATATTTAAAGTATAACTTATACTTAAATATATTTTTTAATATACCTTACCCTCTGCGACTTCCAAATCTAGGCGCAAATTCACTCTAGGAATTTAGGTGCATTTTGTCGACTTGCAGAAGCCCCAATGTGCGCCTAAGGCAGAAACCCAAATGTGCGCCTTGAGCAAGGAGAGAGTAAACTAGGGCGCCTTGATTGAAATTGATATTGGGAAGCCTGAAACATTGAAAATCTGACAAGGAAACCCCCTATAAGTCTAGGCGCCATTTCATTCTTAAATGACACCATTTGGGCGCCTTGAGTTAAAAAGCAGTTTAATTTGTCCATTTTGAGCGCCCTGAGGAGTTAGAACTCCAAGATTGTTTCTAAGTGCATTTTCAAGACAAGGCGCATTTTTCATCAAGATCACTTCATTCTGGCGCCTTGAGGATAGAGTTTAGGCGCCTTCAAGGAGGCAGTCTATTTGATTTCCAAAGTTGATCTAACATGCCAAGTTAAGCCCTATCAATCCAAATAATGAACACTGAGACCAAGCCTGATGTATGTTTGAGATCCTGAAAATGACTAAGTCTGGTAGCCTGAAATCCTGAAACACTGAAAAATTGACTAAGCCTGAAATCTAGTGGATCCTCCAAATTCTATAATCTACATGTTAAATCTGGTGGATTCGAGACCTATCTCAAACATCCTGAAAGGTATATTGAAAAATATTTAAAGTATAAGAAATTTCTTATGCTTAAATATATTTTTCAATATACCTTACCTTGGCGACTTACATTTCTAGGCGCGAATTTGCTCTAGTACTTGGGCGCAATTTTCCCACTTGCAGAGACCCCAAAAGTGCGCCTTAAGTGTAGACTTCAAAGTGCGCCTTAGGTGTAGACTTCAAAGTGCGCCTAGAGGACAATCAACCTTCAACCTCTCCTAGATAGGTGCCTTGATTGAAAATTTCTAAAAGACCTCATGAAATGAAAATTTCGCAAAAATGAGACAACTTGAGTAAGGCGCCAATTCACCCTTCAAGTTTAGTCGCATTCTACATCTTTGGGCGCCTTGGTATGGGATGAAGTTTAAATAGATGATATATAGCGCCTCAAATGAGGAATGCGAAGGTGAAGGAGAAGAAGTATCAAGTTGCAAGTGTTGGGTGCCTATACATGTTCAAACAACTCCATTTGAGCGCCTAGATTGAAAATGATAGTCAAGCCTAATCAACGTTGAGCGCCTTGTGTAAAGGACCTCCAAAATGACTAAGATGTGTTGAAGGACTCAAGGCGCTACTTGATACCTAGACCAATCATCAAGGGCGCCCTAGGGGATCAATTTTCACTCAATGGAGTCTAGGCGCTATTTCATCATTGGGAGCATCATGGATGAGCGCCTTGCAAAAGAAGGACATAAAACTATGAAGTTTGATGTTATTTTGAGGTAAGAAGCCCTCTAAACACCCACTCATTGAGCTATAACTATCAAGATGTCGAAATTTGCCAAGAATGAGTTAGGCGCACTTCATGTAGCATTCTAACCTTATTGGCGCCTTGAAGAAAATCACTCAATCCATATCAAAAGGTTGGGCACTTGAAGTGTAAGGCCATTCTAAGTCATAATTGATCACTTAGAAGTGTAAAATTGCAAGTACAAAGCTTCAAAAGGTTGGGCGCTACTTTCTCCAGAATCACATCATTTTGGCACCTAAGGGAGGGAGTTTGCATTGAAAGATACCTTTTGAGTGAACCTTATAGGGCATTGACTTCTTTTAAACATTACAATTGCTAGAAATCATTTAAAGTTATGAATGTGGGACTAAATTGATGTTAGGCGTTTTTTTGCTCCTCTTTTCACATGTATAAGCGCCTAAGCTTGAGGAAGGATTATTATATGTTTTAAGTGATTCTTGTCTTATGAAGTGATTGATATATTGTTTATCTTGTCTTGTAGGATCATCAATCAAGGCTAAGGAGTTATACAAGGAGTCACCTTCAAGCAAGAAGTCCGGAGTTACCTTCATCCAAGGAGTGAAGTTAAGAAATTGTTATTGCAAGAAGAAGCATCATGCTACCCACCTTTGGAGATCACTTCATGATCATCATCAAGTTGAGAAGAGTGTTGGTGAAGCCAAGGAATCATCTAAAGGATAAGCATCTGAGCCATCTTCAAGTTGCAGAAGGATCACACCTCAAGTCTCCTACATCAATGACATCATGTTAGATCACATCAAGTTCAAGTATATTTCATCAATGGCATCATGTTCGAATACATTCATCCATCCAAGCTTCAAGTCAAGTTCTCCCAATCTTCAAGATTCATCAAGCTTCAAAGTCTCTTTGAGAGGTTATCTACTCCACATCCAAAGTAGGTGTTATTATCTACACTCCAAAGGGCCACTTCAAAGATCATTGTGTTGGAACACTTTTTCACCAATGGCATCATATTAAGATCATGTCAAGGACGTTCATCCTTCATACTTCAAGTTCCATTCAACCTTCAAGTCCAAGAGAGATCTCTACTTCATGTCATCATCATCTACTCTTACATGAAGGAAGCATCATCATCATCTCCTACTACTCTATATGAAGAAACATCAAGGAAGATCATCAACTTACCTACAAGAAGAAGAAGCATTACAGAGTTAGTCAAATGAGCGACAAGTATCATATAGCATACTACTTACAATGAACAAGACAGGATCATTGAAAATACATTCTCAAACATATTGAATTAACAGTTGAAATCCACAAGATATGCTGAAGTGGCACCTATGTGGCGAGTATACATCAATTCAATAGCATTAAATGTATCATTTAATAAGGTACAAGCCAAAGGGACGCCTATGTGGAAGATGTTTTAAATGATTTCGGCTTATCCTTATCACATTGGAAAACGTGCCGTCATTGCCTCTCTTTGTACTAAAAATAGCAAGTTGTTGTAACTACCTGTGAGTTGGCATGATCTAAGCCCTTGGCTACATGAATTGATCTGAGTCATTTATTGTAATCTGGACTCTATATAAAGGCCTTGTTGCCTCATTTGTAATTCAGTAGATTAGAGATCAAATATAGTTTTTGTAGGAGTAGAATAGGAGAGACTCTCGAAATTCCCTGAGAGTACTTGAAATTGTTGTAAATATTGCTCAAGATTAATGCAAGGACATTGGAGTTCACTTGGTGTTTAAGTCTTGTCTTGTGGAATGGCATGATTTCTTGTATCTTGAATTGAATGAAGAGATGTTTCAAATAGATTAGAAGTAGATTAGAAGCTCTTTGATGTAATGTATGTTTGTATTGGATATTGATCAACTCCTAGCTCATGCTTTTAACATTCATCGCTGGTGAAGTAGTCTGAGTCTTATTTGCATAAGTTCGATTGTGGATGTTTGTTTGAGCTGCGTCGTTTAATGGGTGCTTATATGAGCCTTCATGATTTGAAAACCATTCGCATACCTAAGAAGATTGCACCAACTCCATGTAGTTGTAGGCATCCTTGGTGAAGTGGAGTTAGGTTAATTCAGGAGTTTGTCTGTTCATGCACCATCATTGCTTCATTGACCTTAGATTAGATTCCTTAAACTTTATCTTTTGTCTTTTCTTTATCATTGATACATCATCCACACTGAAGGAGGAATAAGCTAAATGAAAGATGAAGAAATCTAATGTAAGTCCCTTTGTGATTATCAGCAAAGATCACATGTAATCACTGAGTTAACCCATCATGAATCATAAAAAGGAACCTTGAAGTTACTTCACTGGATCACATAGTTCAGCCTTTGAAGAGCTTTATTCAAGAGAGTGGGATACTCTAGTGTTTTACTCTATTGTTGACCTGTCTAAAAACAATCATCAACACTACCCAGATCCACACAGATTCTAATATTTCCTATGCGCCATTTCCATACCCTAAACCAGGTGATGATCAGCATGAAATAAAGATCCTAATTTGGCTATGATTCGGCCTTCCACCGCTCGGGCCAGGGATGATGTGTCAATCAAATTTGTACCCGTCATTGCCTCTCTTTGTACTAAAAATAGCAAGTTGTTGTAACTACTTGTGAGTTGGCATGATCTAAGCCCTTGGCTACATGAATTGATCTGAGTCATTCGTTGTAATCTGGACTCTATATAAAGGCCTTGTTGCCTCATTTGTAATTCAGTAGATTAGAGATCAGATATAGTTTTTGTAGGAGTAGAATAGGAGAGACTCTCGAAATTCCCTGAGAGTACTTGAAATTGTTGTAAATATTGCTCAAGATTAATGCAAGGACATTGGAGTTCACTTGGTGTTTAAGTCTTGTCTTGTGGAATGGCATGATTTCTTGTATCTTGAATTGAATGAAGAGATGTTTCAAATAGATTAGAAGTAGATTAGAAGCTCTTTGATGTAATGTATGTTTGTATTGGATATTGATCAACTCCTAGCTCATGCTTTTAACATTCATCGCTGGTGAAGTAGTCTGAGTCTTATTTGCATAAGTTCGATTGTGGATGTTTGTTTGAGCTGCGTCGTTTAATGGGTGCTTATATGAGCCTTCATGATTTGAAAACCATTCGCATACCTAAGAAGATTGCACCAACTCCATGTAGTTGTAGGCATCCTTGGCGAAGTGGAGTTAGGTTAATTCAGGAATTTGTCTGTTCATGCACCATCATTGCTTCATTGACCTTAGATTAGATTCCTTAAACTTTATCTTTTGTCTTTTCTTTATCATTGATACATCATCCACACTGAAGGAGGAATAAGCTAAATGAAAGATGAAGAAGTCTAATGTAAGTCCCTTTGTGATTATCAGCAAAGATCACATGTAATCACTGAGTTAACCCATCATGAATCATAAAAAGGAACCTTGAAGTTACTTCACTGGATCACATAGTTCAGCCTTTGAAGAGCTTTATTCAAGAGAGTGGGATACTCTAGTGTTTTACTCTATTGTTGACCTGTCTAAAAACAATCATCAACACTACCCAGATCCACACAGATTCTAATATTTCCTATGCGCCATTTCCATACCCTGAACCAGGTGATGATCAGCATGAAATAAAGATCCTAATTTGGCTATGATTCGGCCTTCCACCGCTCAGGCCAGGGATGATGTGTCAATCAGATTTGTACCCAAATGTGGTGTGCTGGTAGTATAGATGGTGTCCTAATGAAGGCAAGCTTCAGCAGATCCCTCAATCCCAACGACTTTAAGTGACTTTGGTGGCAACTCATGCAAGTGGACAGTTTGTCAATACTCTGGGTGGCATCTTCGAGATCAACTTCCCACCATAAAGATAGAGTTTGTCAATACTCTGGAGTCTGAAGATCCTGAAGCCACAAGGCACTATACAAGGCCACCAACTTCTCCATTCGTCTAGAGGTAAGCCTATTCCTCTTGATAGAGTGGATGAAGCTATATGTAGACCAATTCCTCTCTACAAGAAACGAATTGGAAACCTGTGAAAGGAAGTGAATGGCAAGCATCCTCAACTCTGGTGTATCCTTGCCATGCCATGTCCACCATCCAATAGGGTCAGTTTAAGCTAATGTAGCTCTATCTTCATCTCTGGTTTGCTAATTGTTGGACCACGATGATTAGTAAAGGCAAGCCATTGTGTGCGAAGTAAAGTCAACTCCTCATTTGAATACATCTTTTGAAGGGCCTTCATTAACCCTTCTTTCACCTCTTCATCATCACAAGGAGGCAGCCTCCCAATTTGGGATTTAGAGCAAAGGTTGCCATATGAAGCGGAGTGTTCATTAATGTTCCATCACCGCATCACAATGGGCTTAATATGTTGCTCATATAATCCCAAATTAGGATCCCTATCACAAATTGCTTGCTTCGTCTGCCCAAGCATGTTGTCAAATGTCTCAAATCTCTCCAAGACTAGGAGAGTCCATATCAACATATCTAATTACATCTACAATGGGTGAGATGGAGCAAATATATGTACAAACAAAAATTTCAAAAAGAATAAGACTCAAATGACAAGTTAGAAACTTAGGAAAAAAAAATTTTAAAATTTAATAATAAAATCAGCAATTTCTTACCTCGCAATGGGCCAGCAATCATCATCAAGGATCTTTTGTTTGACACATTTTCTTTCACCAATGTTTGCATTAAGCCATCTACTCCACTCTAAATTAATCATCATCCAGGATCTTTTCTTTGACACATTTTCCTTCAACACTACTCGCATTAGGCCATCTACTCCACTCTGAATTAACCATCATCAACTATAGAGGCTCCTACACCTCAAGCATCCTCTCTAACAAAATGAAATAACTGGCATATCTAGTCTCCACAAGTTTGAGGAATTACTTCTTTGAAAAAAGTCCTGAAGAGAGCAAATGAGGTGTGGTGGTTGCAAATGAATGCCTGAATATCTCTAGCTTCTGTCACCACTTGCTTCACCTAATCTATCTTCCCTATCGTTCAATGCGTTGTTCAACGCATGAAACATGGGGTCCTAAAGATGTGCTTGTAAGCACCCTCCACCATCATGCCATCTAATTTGCATACATGTGTCGAATCAATGGCCACCTATACAACATTTCAAGCTTCAACCTTCTCTATGGCCTCTCTCAAAATGTGAAATTGTAAATTTGCATCCTTGTGCTTCTTTGAACAATCAATAGCTCTAAAAGAATAAAAGCCAACCGCACATGTGACTATGATGTTGATGAGTGGCCGACGTCTAATATCAATCCACCCATCCATGAGAATAGAGCAACCCATCCTAATCCAAGTCTGCCTCATGTCCTCCATCACCAAACTCGCCTTAAAATATTCTTTATCAAGGAGGGTACTGCATAGTTTATGTTCTCTGGGGGGTAAATTGGGGACCAACAAAAGTTGTATCTTTGAACATTTGTTTGAAATAAATAGAGCATGCCATATGAAATGGGATGGCATGAGCATAGAAAAATTTAGCAATGGAAGACTTTGCAACATCCCGTGGTTGCATATTGAACAATGAACATACATACAATTGTCCCCGACCTCTCACTACCACTAGTCTCTCTCTTTCCTCTTGTGGAAACATCACCACTACAACTAGCAAACCATGGCTAGCATAGGCATAGCTGATTGTGCATACTATACTGGCATTGGCACACCCTTAGACCTTGCTTCCGCCTCTGTATGCAATCTATTAACCTCTACCTTCATCCTCCTGTATATCTAGACACGCCTTAACCCATGCCCTGTAGTGCCCAAGAGATGAGAATATACCCTAGTGTAGCTCCCTCTAAAATCTGACTTGCAAATATGACACAACCACACTCTACTCCCCCTCGAGTTTTTCTTTTTGTCTTTGTCTAGGGCTGTCACAAATTGGAGAAGAGGTTTTTTGGAATTAAAAGGGCCCTTTGCTAAGTTTTCAAGATGGTGGAAGGGCACTCAAACGGGTTATGTGGTTAATCTCCTTCAGCCACAGCACTCCCACACCCTGATGAACCCCCCAATTGAGGCTAAAACTAATATTTCTTTCTTCCATTTTCTGTTCACTACTATCATTGCTACTGTCCATGTTTTGTGAAAAAAGAATGCAAGTACAAACTAAAAATAGAAAAAAAATAAAAAAGTAAATCAAACATTTCTTCCTTAAAACTTTGAAAAAATATCAGAAAAAATAAATAAATAATCACTTACCTCTACTACTTGTTTTACTATCTCACTATTCATTGTTCACTAAAGCTGCCCTAGTTTTGATCTCTCTAGTTGCACCTTCAAACCTTGCTCAAAAAAAAAAAAATCCTCCAACTTAGCTGCAATTTTTTTTGGCATGCAAAAATGAATTGGAATGGAAGAGGAAGGCTTCTTTTACTCATTTATGGCTGAAAATGGTGTGGAGGCCCACAAAAGAAAACAATAAAATAATTTGAATTCATTTTGGGCCTTTTTTTAATAAACTTGAGTGTAATTGCGCGGGGATGGCCGCTCCCTGCATTTCAAGGATGTTAGGTCCAAAAAAATTTTGATTGGGGATGGCAGGGGGATGTTTTCGAGGCATCACCACATCCCCGAAATGTCCTTGGTACAGGTACATGTCAAAAAATGTTAGGCATGCATCCCCAAGGAACATTGCTTAGGACCTCTCTTCTAGAAAAAATTATTCAAGAGTCAATGTGATGAAGAACAAGATGAGGGAGACATGGGCGAGGACAACATGCTCAATCATCAAGGATGGTTGGATGGATATTGGGTATCAACCCCTCATCAATGTCATGTTACATGCCATGATAATCCCCATTTTCTAAGAGCTATTAATCTTTCAAAAAAGCATATTGTTGTGACGTTTTCACACATCGCCCCATTGCAAATGGGGACCCACCCTTTTTCTCGCTTTCTGTCTTGGTTTTGCTTTAGGTTTAGATTTTCTTTGAGTCTATAGGTTTGGTAGTATTGATTTGTCCAAGTCTCGCCAAATTCTTGCTCAAATCCAGGAAGTGATTGAAGAAATTGCCTAAGGGATGGATATTCAACTAAGGAATCCCTATGCCTTCATCCTGATGCATGTCCCTGAAATCCTGAAATTGACTAAGTCTGATGTCCTAAACTCCTGAAAACTGACTAAGTCTGAAATCTGGTGGATCCTCAAAAATCTAGAATCTGCATGTTAAATCTCATGGATCCGAGACCTATCTCAAACATCTTGAAAGTATATTTCAAACTATTTAAAGTATCTAAACATATACTTAAATATAATTTAAAATATACAGGATTTCAGGTACTGAAAAAATGGCTAAGTGAGGAAAAATCGCAAATTCCAGGCTCATGAGGAATATGTGAAATTCCACACCATCACAAAAATTGCGAAATTCCTTAAGGGAGTGAAATATGTGATGAAGATTTAATCCTCATCATGTTTGAAAATATGCGAAATTCCAAGCCAAGATCAAAGGAGCGAGACAAGTTTGAAAGGTAAAAGGTGCTAAGGAAAAATCACAAATTCCATGAGTATATGGAAATTGCGACTAAAAGCACGAATTCCATGAGTATATGGAAATTGCGCCACTTCTAATTCACTTGCCTTGTCCAATAAAACTCACCAACTTGAGAAGGAAAATCGCAAATTCCACTCTCATGTGGAAATTGCGCCCATTTTGATTATATAAAATTTCAAGAAAATCGAAATTTTGATTAAGTATCCTTTGAATCATCAAGCGAACTTCAAAATCTTTGCAAATCTTTGAGAAATGTTTAAAGAGAAACATCATGAGAAAGTCGCAAGTTTTGACAAGTGGAAATTTCGCAATTTCCATGCTAGAGAGGAAATTGCGCCACTCTTTTGGATCTCATCAAAAATCAATAAAAGTCAAAATCCTCAAATGTTCTTCAAAAACGTTAAGGAAAGCCTTGAAATGTTGCAAAGAAATCATAGAAATCAATGAAGAAGAACAAGCATCATGGAGAAGGAAAATCGCAAATTCCATGCTCATGTGGAAAATGCGTCAAAATCAAGTGCTCAAGATTTTAGTCCAAAGTGAAAAGATACATCGAAATCCTCCTTGAAATACATTGAAAAATCCTTTAGAATCACTTGAAATTTGTAAAAGAGATCCATTTGAAATTTGTAAGTTAATGATGAATGCCAAAGAGCGCCAAGCATTGATCGAGAACGACACCAACTTGAGACACAACGATATGGACGAAATCAAGAGTAAGATCAAAGAATCCGGAGGCGAGCCATCCAGAGGAGCATTCAGAGGATTAAGACATCATCAAGATCATCCACCTTGCATCCAAAGAAAACATCGCCACTGGAATACTGCACTTCATCAAGATATCATCAAGTTCACCATCATTCTGCCTCCAGAGAGAAGAACTTCATTTTCACCTTGCAAGCTCCATCATCTGAGTATCCAGAAGATCACTTCCACATTCAAGAGCTTCCCATATCATGCACCAAAAGAAGATCAAGAGGAAACATCATGAGGTCTACTCCAAGAATTCATGCCCAAGTCATCTCCTCTACTTCAACATCCAGCGCAAGAATCCTACATGAGCATCACAAGAAAGAAAGACGAATGAGCATAAGTATCAAGAAAATCCACAAATTACATCCAGAAATGTAAGGAATGCAAAGACAACAACAAGGAGAAAAGAACAAGGACAAGATTCCCAAGTTCCACGTTGAAAGCTCCAGAAGTGAAAATTCAAGTTCGAAGACTCGTCCATGAAGGAAGATAAAATTTGGGAATAGCATCAAGAGATTGGAAAAATGTTGAAAATCAAGTAAATTTGCTCAAGAAATGTTGAGTTGGCGTCTATACATCATCAATCAATCAAAGTTCGCCACATCACTTGTCCATGTTCAACGTATATGCAACAAATCCAAGAGAAAGATGGCGCCCTATCTAGAAGATTCCCAGAGATTCCAACATATCATGCTTATCACCTTGGGAAACGTGCCTTCATTGCCTTTGGATTTTTATGTACATAGGTTGTGTCAACTTTTTCTTTTTACTAAAAATAGCTGGTTGTTGTAATTAATTGTTGATGTGGCAAAATCTTGGCCATCGGTTGCTCAAATCGATCTTGGCCCTTCATTGTATTTTGAGGACTATAAAAAGGCTTATTCGCCTCATTTGTAATCATATATAGATTAGATAAGAGTTGTTGTGAGCAAGTAGAGTAGAAGCAGAGTAGAGGAAGCTCTTCTAAGTTGTTGGAGAGAACTTGAAATTGTTGTAATCACTTCCAAGATTAATACATTTCTCATTGAAGCTTGGTGACAATTGTGTTGTTTTGGAACGTAGCATGGTTTCTTATTTCTCGAAGATGATTGAGATGTGTTTCCAAGTAGAAGTAGAATAAAATTAGAAAGTTCATTGATATAGTCAATGCATTGTGAAGATATTTGATGATTCCTAGGTTCATACTTTTGATGGTTTGTCGCTGGCAAGTCATTGTGCAAAGTTAGCCTGAACCTCAACTTATTGCAATAGTTCGATTGTCAATGCTTGTTTGAGTTGTGACAACTGTGGGTACTCAAATGTGTGTTTGCAATATGAAAATCCTTAGTCATCCTTGGGAGATTGCACTTGTTCTAAGTAGTTGTTGAATTCATCATGGAGAAGTGGAGCTTGTTATAAAGGAATTTGTCTATCTTGGCGTCATTCATTGTCTCATTGTACTTAGAAGTAGGGTAGATTCTCTCTAAACCCTTGAACTTTTTGCAGTTTCTTTGTAATCGTGGTTATAACTTTTGCAATATCATCCAATTGTGGAATAAGGAGGTTTTCATCCATGAAAAGGAGTAGTAAGTCGAGTAAGTGAAGAAGTAAATTCAGCGTAAGTTCCTTTGTGTTAACAGCATATCACATCAAACAACTGAGTCTATCCATTGCAAACCACGAATAATGAACCTTGGAGTTGTCTCACCGGATCACATAGTTTAGCCTTTGAGAGACTTTGTTCAAGAGAGGATAGAATACTTAGTATTTTATTCTGCATGTTGCCTTGTGCATAAAAAACACATCAACACATACAAGCACTAATATTTAGTTCAATATTTTGAAGGATGCCATAGACAAGATTGATGAGAAAAATATCATATAGGCACTATCTTTTTTTTTTACCTTTTTTTCCTTTAACTTTTGCTGAAATATTATTTATGCTTGCATATTTTTATTTTTTAAGTTCTTATTATAATTCTAGACTCATTTTTAAATTCTTAATTTTTTAATATTTCTAAATTTCCCATGTTGAGAAGGTGGCCATTTGAGTGACTTGCATCATTGTTTACTTGGATGATATCATAATTTTCAGCAAGATTTTTGATGAACATCCAACCCATGTGAAACAAGTTTTGCTAACAAAGTTGCAATAAAATAAGAAGTGTGAGTTTGCATTATAACCACTTTTCTACTTGGTGTATGTGGTTGGAGATGGACAGCTAAGAATAAATCCGACATAAGTTGAGGCCATCTTAACGTGGCCTAAACCTTCCACTGTAACGAAAACGAGGAGCTTTGTGGGTGCAGTCCAATATGAGGGAGTTTATTAAGTTTTTCTCTTCCATAGCAGCATTTTGATATTTTGTAACCACAGTTGGTAAGTCATTTATTTAGGATAAGGAAAAACAAAAATCATTTGATAAGTTCAAGAAGAGGAATAGCAATGCACCAGCACTAGCTCTGCCTAATTTGCAATTTTCTTGAGTTAGAAACTAATGCGAGTATGCTATAGGGGTTGTCCTAGTACAAGGATGTATGCCCGTTTGTTATCACTCAAAATTATTTTGTGACTCTGTTTTGGGTTATTGCACTATAACAAAGAAATATATGCTCTTGAACAAGTAACCAAGAAACCGAAGCATTATCTCATTGGTAAAGAAACTACCATGAATCATCAGCCTTCTCTTAAATATTTACATGCTTAATGTAAATTACAAGCATGGCATTACAAATGGATGGCTTTCTTGCAATCTTTTCAATTGATCATTAAGTATAAGAAACGTGTGAATAATAAGTCGATTGATATGTTATATAGACCTCCTTTGAATTCAACTGTAGATACACTAACTCAATTTGAGCCTTTTGTGCATGAGAAATACTTGGGAGCTTATGAGCATGATGCATATTTTGGGGATACATTTCAGTGTTTTATTAAGTCAAATAGTGCAGGTTTTGAGCCAAAAGAATATTATTATCTCCAAAATACGATAGTCTACAAGTTGGGTAAGTTGTATGTGCCTAAAGAAGTGAGGATTCAGCTAATGAGAAAGGCTCTGCAGTGTAATTTGGAAAAAAAAACAGTTATAAATCTACAAATGTATGTTCATTGGCCAAACATGCAAAATGATGTTTCAAAGTTGATGAGGGGATGTGTGTTGCGTAGCACAAGCAAGTCAAGTAATAGGAAGTTGGGTACATACATACACTATTGGTTCCTTATAGGCCATGGGAGAGTATATCTATGGACGTTGTAGGAGGATTGCCCATGTTAAAGATGGGCAAGATTATTTTTTTGTAGTTGTGGACTGGTTTAGTAAAATGTGTTCTTATTGCTTGCAAAAAGAATATTAAGGCACAGGATTCAGTTGAATCATTTTTTTTCTAATGTGTGTATTCACTTTGGTTTGCCAAGCTCCAATGTTTCAAATAGAGATGCCCATTTTGAAAGACAGTAGAGTCTGAATCTATTAGGACTAGGTGTGTTTTGCAAGTACTAGATGTAGATTGATTATTTAATATTTGAAGGGAGTGGTAATGATTAAGGAAAAAATGACAGAGGAGAGCATAGGCAAAAATCCTAATGCGATTTTGCTGAGTACAAAGCTGCCGCTATTAGAGGATGTTGCTACTGGGGATCTAGGGCAAGTGAATGTCAATGAAGAGAAGGGCAATCATCTAGATGAAGAAAGGACTCCTCCAAGCTGCACCAAGGAGGAAATGTGAGTTTCTCAAGAGACCCTCCAGTTTGGCAGCAATGTTGAACTTATTACGCCCAACAAGGTGCAAGATAGAGAAGGAAATAGCAAACAAGCCTAGACTTCCAAAGAAAATATCAAAAAAAAGAATGCAAAGGCTCTGTATTATGTCAATGTTGTTAGTCAATATACAAAGGCCCAAAACAAAATGGAGCGACCAAATCCCAAAAGCTTGAAGCAATAGATTAATTTAACAATGTCAAAATAGTAGAAAAGCCCATTTTGGAGCTAGGCAAGGGTGTACAAGAAGAAATAGAGCACTACTCGAAGATGGAAGTGACTGCAGGTTCAATTCCTTATGGCCCTCTCTACTAGATTTGAATAGACGGATTGAGTAGGCTTGGCAACCCTTCTGTTGGCACCTGAGAAAACCAAGTTCCCAAACTGCATTATCTTGCCAAATCCATCAAAATTCCTACTTTGTGCCTTTGTTGTTGAACCCATCATTTATATCCAATCTAAGAGTATTTGGAAATGGGTTCCCTCCGAAAAAGTTCTAAGTGTTTTCCTTTTTTGAAATGAAAGGAAGAAGCCCACAAAATGGCTAACACCAAGGGATTCCTAGCTTTTTCCTTGTGTTTTCTGCCTTTTTTGGAGCTTCGGAGTTCCAGGGTTCTCTCTTCCATCGTGCCACTCCTTTCGACTCCGAAATCCGCCTTGGTAATTTGTGAATCGCCCAAGTGTTTCGGGCGTCAAAGGTCGAAGTGTTGGTCTTCAGTCTTCTTCCGAGCATGCATTAGCAGGAAGGCCCGATCGCCGAAGTGCGCCAAGGCTTCAAAAATTTTCTAAATGTTGCGGATCTCGAAGGTCGAAGTGGTGGCCTTTCATCTTCTTCTGAGCAAGCTGAAGGGTGAGGGTTCGACGACCGAAGTCTGACGAAGCTTCATTTCTTCTAAGTGTTGTGGGCGTCGGTGACCGAGGGGTTTCTCTTCCTCTTTTCTTTTCGAAGATGAAAGGCGAAAGGTCCGATCGCCGAAGTCCAGCGAACTTCAAAAAATTTCTAAGTGTTTCAGGATCGGGCGGTTCCTTTCTTCTCTTCCAAAATGAACGATGTATGGTGAAGGCCCGATCTCTGAAACCCGATGGTTTCCCTTTGTTCTTTTCGGACTTTGGAGATCAGGGCTTCCTTCTTCACCTTTTCAAAGGTTGATTGCCTGGTGGAAGCCCGATTGATCGGGGCCCGACTGTTTTGCCTTCCCTACTCCTTCCACTGTTCAGAATGCGATGGGATTGCTCAACGGCCTTCTTGGCCACCATTAATGCTTCTTCAAAGCTCGATTGATTGTGGAAAATGATTTCCCACGCCCCTATGCCGCTATAGCTCCTTTTGCATTGAATTTCTTGTACCCAAGGCATGGGCGGATGTTCTTCAGTGGATTTCCAAGGCAAAGCCATGTGGGCGCACACCAAGGACACAGAGATGAATTTATTGTAGCATGGGCGACTAATTTTCCTTGTTGACCACTCTTCCCCACGTCCATAAATGCTACAGTATGATTTGAAAAGCTATATATGCATGTTTGAGATACATTCTAGGGGTTGGTCACTTAACCAATTGTCTGGTCTGGAAAGCCTAAGGGAGATTTTAGGGCATCAAGCAGAGCATAAGGTCTAAACTAGGAATCAAGGGATGCGTCCAGCAAAAAGGAGGAAAAATTTTCATTGAATATTCTCATATTATGGTATGTCTCCAAGATAATTTGTAATGATTCAGGGGAATATTGAATCGCAGTTTTGTATTCTCCTTTGCCACATTTGTTGGCATGAATGTAACAGAAGTTCGATAGTGTATGACAACATTTAAATCATGCAAACCTTTTGTATGGGTCTTTCCTCTGTTATGTGTGAATTATTGCAGTTGTATTTGGGATTAATAAGTGTGTCCATTCTATGAAATATATTTCAGATTTGTATGTGTGCAACTCATGATTCTGTTGATATTTTGCTGGGTGTGTTTCTTTCCATTTGTTGTTCATGACTCAGTTGCCCAATGGAGTAGGCACCGATCCATATTGGGGATGGATCAATCATTATTTTAATCAAACCCTTGTCCTATTAGCTGTAGGAGTAGGAGTAGGTTTAGTTTAGGGTTTCTCATGCTGTTCATGATTCAGTCCAATAACCAAGGATCAATCTGAAGTGATGCAAAATTGTTTTAATCATTGGTGAATCATGTACATGTATGCCTACACTGTGTATCTTGTGTATGTAAAGTTAAGCGGAGTCATCTTAAGGAATGTGAAGTAGTTATATTTGGGTGCAAATGCATAGTGCAGAAATCAGATTAATATAGAGGGCCTGTGCAGCCAGTTTGTCTTGACCTAGTGACAGCCATGGGGGTCAAGTGTACATTGGGTATGGTTGCGTTTTATTTCATGCCTCTAGGAATATCCCTCCTAGGTCTAGTTGAGCCTGAAGTGCAGAGGAGTATACCCACTCCTACCAGTTGGCCAAAATTGCCTTTGACCTGTTGATAAACCTCTTTCAATCACCTTGACGACACCCCTACCCTGGGTGATTGTGAAATGTTTAGGGTTTCGGGTTGTTATTTTGGGAACCAACATTTTGGCGTCGTCGTCGGGGACGAGAGTAAAGTGCTAAGTTAGGAAAATGTGAGGACTCTGCTGGTGTGCGCAACCCACAATCAATTTTTTGGCCTTGAAGATTGTCACACTTCAAGGAATTCCTCTTTTTGGGTGAGGTGGCAACTCTGCTATTAAAGGAACGAAGTTTTGCTGATGCGTGCATGTGCTCATGTGCGCGTTTCAAAGAGACTACAGTTGGTTAAGGTACATATTCTTTCTTCCAGCTTTGAACCATGGTTTCTTTCTCAGTAAAGAAACATGTTATTTGTTCTCCTTTATCCCTGCACAAGTGATTTGTAATCAGCAATGGCTGAGTGGAATGGGCAAGTTTACCCTAGGGAAAAAATTTCAAACGTATCATATGATGAAAGCCCTAGATACTGTGATAGGGAGAGAGTCCATGAGTATGACGAGGATGAAGGTCCGTGCTGTTCATACAACCCAACACCAAATGGAAACTCACATTCAGGCATCAATACGTAAAAACATGTTAATGATAGATGCCCTCAATGAAATTGAAAGACAATGTGAAGAGAGGGTCAGGGCCCTACAATCAAGTAAACACCCTGTACAAAAAAACAAAGATCTCCAACCCCTGTAGTTCCACTTGATCCCATTTACAAGCAACTTGACCTTTAAACAATGAAACTTGAGGTTTTTAGATTGATGCCAAGGTATGATGGGTATGGCCTTCAAGTAGGTGATGCACATGTTGGAATGTTTTCCGGTTTCATGGAAGAACATCAATTCAATGATGAAGACATGTGGATGAGGTTCTTTGTTAGGTGACTTTGTGGAAAGGCAAGAGATTGGTACCAAAATTTTCCTGAACATTTCTTTGCTTCATGGAATGCACTTGTTGCTGCATTTGAAGATGTGTTTGTATTGCATCTAGACCCTGCTGACCTCGTCCAAGAATCAGAAGACATCATATGGCAAGAGGGAGAGTCCAGTATAGAGGTCAGCCACAGATTTGCAATTGCCCTATCCCACATCCCAGAGGATTTCAGACCTAATCTACTTGCTTGTATTGACATGTATCTTGGAGCCTACAATGTTACCTTAGGCTCAGGTTCTATACGCGAGGATTTCAATCTTTTGAGCATGCAACAGGCATACTTGTTCATTCATTATGTTGAGAGAACTAAGAGGGATACGATTGCAAAATCTTTATCCTCAAATGCAGAAGTAGCTGGTAATGAACAGGTTGTTGTAGGCAGCAAGGACGTGAATGCTTCACATGATTTAGGCTCAATGTCAAGTGATGATTGCGTGTGCAGGAGGGTAGAGGAAGGTGCCGGTGCAATGTATGATAGTGATACAGATGAAAATAGTAGTGTGTGCACCTACCTTCAATTGGATCAGTCATCAGCGAATGAGGAAAATGAGAAAATCAATGATGATTCCCAATTTAGTGAAGAGAAGTATGACCTTGTTGTTTGTTGTAGTATTGTGGACCACCAAGAAGGTATGTATGCAAATGAAAATTTGAATAACTCAGCTCACGTAGTTGATTATATAGAGCATACATACATTGATGATACAAATAATGATGAAGGGATGAGTATAAGACACAATGTCCTCTATGAAAAGCATGCAAGTCCATCAAGTGGCATAATTCATGATTATCATTGGTGCATTGATAATCCTCTATTAGAAAGTGACTTAGAGTTTAATGGGTTTGAAGAGCCAGCAACTTTGAAAAGGGAGAATCAAATGCCATATTACCAATATGACTCTGCTGCCTATGGCAACTAAGTGTACAAAGAGGGGTATGTACACAATGATGAAGAGCTCACTCAATCAGTTCTTAAGGTTGGTTATGCAGAGTGTATGCATGTAAATGATATTGAGAATGAGCAAGAGGTTGATCTCTTGTTTGGTGTATTGCCTTCTTTTATCCCTAATGACGACATTGAAGCCATTAACATCTGTTTGTATGACGATGATGTAGATGTGATTGCACTGGATGATAGAGTTGCATAGATAAATGATGGTGCAACCAATGAGGTTCAAATAGAAGACCTTGCCTATGAGAGTTGTGAGGATGAGGAGCATGTGGGTGTATGTGGGACCCTGTCTCAACCATGCAAGAGTCGCTTTCATTCTCATATAGATTATGCTTCAGCTAGACTTCATGGAGGCACTACTACAATTACCAACGAGGTTGAGGTAACAGTTTCCAACTATGAAGACTATGTCACAGATACAATTTTAGAGCTTTGTTTGGGGCAGTTATCTCTTATTGATGTGGATTGTGTTGAGAGCATATTTTTGAGCTCATTGGTTGGGCTTGATAACATTGAAGTTGGGCGTTCTCAAGTGGGTCAAGTTGTTGATTTGCAAAAGTGAGGAGGAGCAAATCATCAGTGACTTTCTCAACAACAATTTTTACACAGCAGAGTGTGTCAAGGAATACAAAGCAGAGAGGCAACTTTAAGATTGTGAATCTTCACTTGAAATGCCTCAAATTTCTGATCTATATGTTTATAGTGCAGAATTGAATTTGAATCAAGTCTTTGATTCAATCATGGAGGAATATATTAGCATTTGTGGTGCAGCTGGGTCACAAGAATTTGAGCAATCATATGGCATAGCCCAACTTGAGTCCACACTTGAACAAGATGCATTTCAGCTTGATTTTCAAGAGGATAATTTTCTTCATGCTGATATGTATGCAAGTCTAGATATGCATCATGCTAACAAGGATCTTGAAGATGAGTATTGCTATGTGGGCCAGCATGATGATGGACCCTATTATCTATGGCTGCCATGTCCCGGTGATAGTCACTTCCATTTTCAGCATGATGGTATGAATAGTTGTAGTTTGTGTGTGCATGCATGCAAGGCGTTTTTATTGTTGATGTTGGGTGATCAATGCAGCAAAGGGTTGAGGGAGATCAGCTCCTTCAATAGGCTTGTCTTTGACAGAGGCAAGTAGTCTTGGTCATCTTGTGCAGGTTTGACCTACAAGTGACTACAAATTTTGATTACAGTCAATTTTCCTTTTGTGCCCTTATGCCTATGACTATATGCCTTGTAAACACATCTTGTGTTATTCCCATGTTCGTGTTTGCCTTTTGGTCTGTCCGGCGATGTCCTGGATTCTTGTTGTGCCATTGCTTGACACATGTCCCCAACCAGAGCCAGTGTTGGCACCTGAAAAAAACAAGTTCCCAAACTTGCATTATCTTGCCAAATCCATCAAAATTCCCACTTTGTGCCTTTGTTGTTGAACCCATCATTTATATCCGATCTGAGAGCATTTTGAAATGGGTTCCCTCCGAAAAAGTTCTAAGTGTTTTCCTTTTTTGAAGTGCAAGGAAAAAGCCCACAAAATGGCTAAGTCCAAGGGATTCCGGGCTTTTTCCTTGTGCTTTCTATCTTTTTTGGAGCTTCGGAGTTTCGGGGTTCTCTCTTCCATCATGCCACTCCTTTTGGCTCCAAACTCCGCCTTAGTAATTTGTGAATTGCTTAAGTGTTTTGAGCATCGGAGGTCAGATTGTTGGTCTTCAGTTTTCTTCCGAGCATGCGTTAGCTAGTGGGAAGGCCCAATCGTCGAAGTGTGCCAAGGCTTCAAAATTTTTCTAAGTGTTGCGGATCTCGGAGGTCGAAATGGTGGTCTTTCGTCTTCTTCCGAGCAAGTGGAAGGGTGAGGGTCCTGTTGTGACCAAATCACACATCGCCCCATTGCAAATGGGGACCCCCTTTTTTTGAGCTCCGATGCTTTGCATGAAGTTCTGACGATGCCTTAGGTTCGTTTCCTCTGTCAATCCAACAAGAAGTCTTTCTCCTAGATAATTTTGCTTTATAACTGGAGTCTCATCTGGTACATAAACTTGTAGTAATGAAGAATCTTGATCAAATCCCATCCAAATGATGAATAATGAGACCCGTCTTGATGTATGTTTGAGACCCTGAAAAGACTAAGCCTGGAGCCTGAAATCCTGAAAATCCTGAAAAAATGGCTAAGTCTGAAATCTGGTGAATCCTCCAAATTCTATATTTTGCATCTTAAATCCGGTGGATTCGGGACCTATCTCAAACATCCTGAAAGGTATATTGAAAAATATTTAAAGTATAAGAAATTATACTTAAATATATTTTTCAATAGACCTTTACTCACGCGATCCTGAAAAATGCTTGACGGTTTCAGAGGATTTAAAAACACTGATCTAGTGCGACAGGGTACTTAAATGGCGCAAAATCTTGGCGCAAAATCGTGAAGGAGAAGGCACTTGAGCCAGAGGATTTGAAAACTCGATCTAATGCGCCCATCTACACCTTGATCCAATGCGAAAAATGTCTTGAGGATTTCAATCCTCTATCTAATGCGCCATATCCAAAGGAGGAGAGTAAAGTTTGATTCCGAAGATCTCATGTTACCTATCCCATGCGCCAAATGCCTTGAGGATTTCAATCCTCTATCTAATGCGCTATTCCTTTAAGGAATCCAAAAACATCATCCAATGCGACATGGTTAAAGAGGAATCAAACAAAAAAAAACTTCATCTAGTGCGAAATGAGAAGAGGATTCTCTACCCTTTAAGTAATGCGCCACTTCCTTCAGAGGATTTTTATCCTTTAACTAATGCGAATTGCCAAGAGGAATTCTAATTCTTGATCTAATGTGACTAGAAGGATTATGAAGAAAGATCATGATATTTTAAAGGGGAGAAGATCATCAAGGCTCCATCCAATGTGAAATTCAATAAGAAGTCAAAATGCGAATCCAAAGGGTATGAGAAGACTCCAAAAACCTCAACTAATGCGAAATATAAGACAAGAAGATCGTCAAGACCTTATCTAATGCGTCATCAAGGGAGTTAGAAACATTTAATAATTGTTGCCTTGGAAAACGTGCAAAATGCATTTATTAAATAAAGATCAAATCTAAATTAAATGTTCGTGCACAATAGTAAAGGAGGTCGGCCTAGAGAAAAGGAAAAGTTTTAAAAGCAAATTATGTATATATACCTCATTTCCTTTTCATTTTTATTATTTTCAAGAGCAGATTTGTTCTTCAAGAGCAGATTTTTCCTCAAGGAGCAGCAACAAGAAGTTGTTTTACAAGTACAAATTTGATTTTATCAAATTTAAGCAAGTGGTGGATCAAATTGCAAGGTATGCAATTCAAAACAGCCTATCAAGTAAGTCTGATCTGAATATTTTCTGATCTGATTTTCTTCTTTTTCCTTCATTAGATGAATTAAAATTGTTCAAATATTGGTAAAATTCAAGAAGGATAAGTGAATTTTCATAGGTTCCTTGAATCTAGATAGCAATATTTCATAATTATAAAGGAAAATTTCATAATTTAATCCACTAAGGTGGCTGAAGTGAAGATTGTGTTTGCAATTACTTATTCGCGTCAAGTTTGCAGGAATGTCAATGATGCTAAAGAGTCATCAAAGAAGAAGAAGCTGGAACCACCTTCATGCTAGGAGTAAAGTCAACCAATTGTCATGTGGAGAAGACATCAAGTAGCTGCTTCACCTCTAAGGAAGGTGTTATCATCAAGCAAGAGCATTCATCCATCAAACTTCAAGACTCTTCGAATTTCCAAGTCCAAGAGAGTCTCCTACTCTTCATGAAGGAATCAAGTGTCATCATCTACTCTCTAGTCTACATGAAGATACATCGAAGAAGATTCACATCAATCTATCTACAAGAAGAAGAATCATAAAGTTAGTCAAGTGAGGCGACAACTATCATACATCCAGTCAACAAGAAGAATGAACAAGGCAAGATCCACAGGATGTATTCCTAAATATACAAGTTCAAACAATCACATTGAATACATCATTACAAGTTGATACAATTTTCAAAGTATGCTGAGTTGGCACTTATGTGGCGAGTACACATCATTCAATTTTGATTAGCCGCATTATTTAATGCATGCAATGTATCATTTAATGAAAGAAGTCAAAGGGATTCCTATGTGGAGGAATATTTTAAATGCTTTCGCCTTACCTTATCACATTGGAAAACGTGCCTTCATTGCCTCTCTCTTTTTTGCTAAAAATAGCAAGTTGTTGTAACTACCTCTGAGGTGGCACGATATAGACCCTTGGCTATTGAATTAATCTTAGCCCTTCATTGTAACCTGGACGACTATATAAAGGCCTTGTTGCCTCATTTGTAATTCATTAGAGAGGAGTAGATGATTAGAAAGTAGATCATTTAGAAAGTAGATCATTAGTAATAGTAGAGAGTAGATTTTAAGAGTAGAATAGAACAGACTCTCAAAATTCTCTGAGAGAACTTGAAATTGTTGTAAATATTTTCCAAGATTAATGCAAAGACATTGGAGCTACTTGTTTGGTGTTAAGTATTATCTTGTGGAGTAACATGGTTTCCTGAATCTTGATGGAATTAAGAGATGTTTCAAATAGCTTAGAAATAGATTAGAAGTGCATTGATGTAATGAATATGCGTAAAGATATTTGATGAATTCTTCTGGTTCATACTTTTCGTGTATTGTCGAAGGCAATCCACTTTGCAAAGTTAGACTGAACCTTCATTTTCTTTAGTTCGGTTGTGAATGCTTGTTCAAATTGCGCCAGCTGTGGGTGTTTGGATGGAGATTTACAACATGAAAATCCTTGAGTTTCCTTAGAAGATTGCATCGGCTTCGTGTAGTTGTTGGTTCTCATGGCAAAGCGAAGTCTGGTTTCATGAGGAGTTTGTCTATCTTTACATGTTTCATTATCTCATTGTCCTTAGATTAGCCTTCTAAACCCTTACCCCTTTTTTTCATTTTCTTTATCATAGAAACCTTGTATATACATCATCCACATCAAAGGAGGAATAAGTCGAATGAAAGGAGAAGAGTCTGCGTAAGTCCCTTTGTGTGTAAACAGCAAAATCATGCTTAAATCGCTGAGCTGTCTCTTACCGAAAACATTATTAGAAGGAACATTGGAGTTATCTCGTTTGATCACCTAGTTCAGCATCCGAGAGGCTTTGCTCAAGAGAGTCAGATACTCAGTATTTCACTCTATTGTTGACTTGTTGAAAAACAACCATCAACAGGTCCGACGGCCGAAGTTCGACAAAGCTTCATTTCTTCTAAGTGTTGCGGCCGTCAGCGACCAGGGGAGTTCTCTTCCTCTTTTCTTTTCAAAGACAGAAGGCGAAATGTCCGATCGCCAAAGTCCGGCGAGCTTAAATATTTTCCTAAGTGTTTCGGGATCGGGCAGTTCCTTTCTTCTCTTCCAAAATGAACGATGTATAGTGAAGGCCTGATCTCTGAAACCCGATGGTTTCCCTTTGTTCTTTTTGGACTTTGGAGATCGGGGCTTCGTTCTTCACCTTTTCAAAGGTCGATTGCCTAGTGGAAGCCTGATTGATCGGGGCCCGACTGTTTTGCCTTCCCTGCTCCTTCCACTGTTCAGAATGCGATGGGATTGCTCAATGGCCTTCCTAGCGGCCATTAATGCTTCTTCAAAGCCCGATTGCTTGTGAAAAATGATTTTCCACACCCCTATGCCACTATAACTCCTTTTGCATTAAATTTCTTGTACCCAAGGCATGGGCGGATGTTTTTCTTCAGCAGATTTCTAGGGCAAAGCCATGTGGGTGCACCAAGGACACAGAAATGAATTTATTGCAGCATGGGCGACTGGTTTTCGTTGTTGACCACTCTTCCCCACATCCATAAATGCTACAATATGATTTGAAAAGTTATATATGCATGTTTGAGATACATTCTAGGGGTTGGTCGCTGAACCAATTGTCTGGTCTGGAAAGCCTAAGGGAGATTTTAGGGCATCAAGCAGAGCATAAGGTCTGAACTGGGAATGAAGGGATGCGTCCAGCAAAAAGGAGGAAAGATTTTCAATGAATATTCTCATATTATGGTATGTCTCCAAGATACTTTGTAATGATTCAGGGGAATATTGAATCGCAGTTTTGTATTCTCCTTTGCCACATTTGCTGGCATGAATGTAACAGAAGTTGGATAATGTATGGCAGCATTTAAATGATGCAAACCTTTTGTATGGGTCTTTATTGCAGTTGTATTTGGGATTATTGCAGTTGTATTTGGGATTAATAAGTATGTCCATTCTATGAAATATATTTCAGATTTGTATGTGTGCAACTCAAGATTCTGTTGATATTTTGTCAGGTGTGTTTCTTTCCATTTGTTGTTCATGACTCAGTTGCCCAATGGAGTAAGCACTGATCTATATTGGGGATGGATCAATCACTATTTTAATCAAACCCTTGTCCTATTAGCTGTAGGAGTAAGAGTAGGTTTAGTTTAGGGTTTCTCATGTTGTTCGTGATTAAGTGCAATAACCAGAGATCGATCTAAAGTGATGCAAAATTGTTTTAATCATTGGTGAATCAAGTACATATATCCCTGCACTATGTATCTTGTGTATGTAAAGTTAAGCGGAGTCATCTTAAGGAATGTGAAGTAGTTATATTTGGGTGCAAATGCATAGTGTAGAAATCAGTTTAATATAGAGGCTTGTGCAGCCAATTTGTCTTGACCTAGTGACAGCGATGGGGGTCAAGTGTACATTGGGTATGGTTGTGTTCTATTTCATGCCTCTAGGAATATCCCTCCTAGGTCTAGCTGAGCCTGAAGTGCAGAGGAGTATACTCACTCCTGTCAATTGGCCAAAATCGCCCTTGACCTATTGATAAAGCTCTTTCAATCACCTTGATGACACCCCTGGCCTGGGTGATTGTGAAATGTTTTAGGGTTTCGGGTTGTAGTTATTTTGGGAACCAACACGTTCCTAGAGGCACTAGTGGTGATCTATCCTAGCACCCAAGGCTTCTTTGTGCTGGTCTATTGACTTATTGTTAGACAAAAACAAAATATTATAAAAGGGGTCTTGGTTTTGTGATGATATTGCTTTGTTCCTAAAACCATAGTTTCCAAGCTTCAACCTATTCCAAGAAAATTTTAGGGTTTCACCTATCTAGGTAAGGCTTTTGGACCTTCCTCTAAATTTTTGGATGTATTCTTCTTTGAAAATTTAGGAGAATCTTTGGGAAGATTTCTAGGAACGTCACTTGATACACATAGGCACGCACTTACAACTACAGCAAGGATCCTTGTGCAAAGGGATTTGAGTCTTGGACTTCCAAAAGAAATAGTGTTTAAAGTTGGTAATATAATCTGGAAGCAAGCATTAGACTACAAAAAAAAAAATCCTCACTTTTGGAATTGCTTTTAGGTAGGACACAAGGTGGAAAAATGTTCAAAATCTAGAAAGTCCTCTGAAAGATCCTCCTAGTGGAAAGATGCACATCCTCAACATCGGTTCTTGGGATGCTCTTCAATCTTAGCTCCTAATAGCTCTGAAGGAGAAAAGAAATTGAAGAAAACTCGTCAATAACCAAAGGCAGAAAATGCTCAGAGGCAGCTTCGGGGCAGAAAGAAAGTCAAACAGCAACAAAGGGAAGGAAAATAGTTGAGAGAATGTGACTGCAGGAAAAGATATCTGGGGATCTAGGCATTAATATTCAAAGTAGGGCAGAAATGGATAGGGAGGCAATATTAAAACTTCTAGAATTATCTTATGCTAACTCAAAAGAATGTTTGAAGATACATGGTTATGTAGAGTAGGATCCTTACTCCGAAAAAGAGGATTTTACTTTAAAAGTTGGGAATAATAGTGAAAATGATGTGGATAAAGGGATGTGTCTTCCATCTTCAAAAAAATTGAGATGGATAATGATCAAAAGGAGGAAAAATAAATCAAAAATGAATGAATCATTGAATATGGTGTTGAGATCTCATTTAAAACAGAAACATTGATTTTGTTTCAATGGGTGCAAGATAGTAGAGCTTTTAGAGAGTTTGGTTGTAGACAAATGTTGTTTGTTTGTGATTAGCATTAATTGGTCTGGACTTTTATTCTCAAGGGCAGGCGCCCCAACACAACCCCCACTACTTTATCTTAAAAAAACATTTTAAAGACACTGTGTGGAAAAGATGAACACTATATTGAAATGGTCAATAGCTTTCCTTCCTCAAACAAATGAGCAAATGGAGGTGGTCAGTAAGACGTCGGTTCAGCTCTTACAGGTGTACAATAGGTAGTATCATAAGGCTTGGGGTGAGAATTTGGCTTGAATAACATTCTGTGATAGGGCTTTATATTCTTCTACTAATAAATCTCCACTTGAAACACATTTTGGCTATTTACCACCTAGTCCTTTGATATTGTGATGGGACTGCCAAACAGGAAAGAAAAAAATGTAAATCCAAAAGTCCACAAAGCTGAAAAATTCATTGAGAAAAATTGGCAAATGCACCTCCAAGTGTAGGGGAAGATTAAAGAGTCTCAAGCCGAGTACAAAGCTCGGCATTACTAGCATCGCGATGAGCACAAATTCCAAGTTGAGGATAAAGCTTGGTTGTACCTAAGCAAAGAAAGACTTTAAACAAACCTTCAAGTGAAGCCCTTGTGCCCAATTCTCAAGTAGAATTCAACAAAGATGTTATTGTACAAAAGAAAAAAAGTGTGACAAGACGAGGGATACAAGAGACATAGCAAGTTGGTCTGAAAGGTCAAAAACTAGGCAAGGTGAAATGTTATCCTAAAGATAAGGTAAGAGAATTGTTTCCTCATCTATTGAATACCTCCTAATTGGGAGGCATGAATCCAAAATGGATCAGACACAATAGTAAAGTTGGTTAACATTGTCCCTAAACATACACTTGAAGACTTTTCCAATGACAAGACATCCATAAGACTCATTTTCTGAAGGCAAATATCACAAACAAAGTTGCAAAGAACTCAACAAGTCAAAACAAGTAATAAAAGCCATCTTAGTGTTTCAGACACTCAAGAGACTATCACAATGATGAAAAACCAGCATCAATTACACTTTCAACCAAAATGGAAAACGTCACTCATCAGCCTGCACATACAGGACAGTTTCGCCTATAACCAAAACCATCCTAAATGAGACAAAAATAAAATCCTACAAACAAAGGAGATGCTAGAGCATTTAGAATTATATCTTTTGGTCTTCAAGGCTTTTGGGCTTCCATTCAAAGCTCTCTTGTAACTCGTGAGCTCTTTTACCCCTTTGGGGACATTGTAAGGGGGTTCCTTTCAGCTGTAACTGATTGTAATTTACTCAGTTGCTTCGATCAAGTGGTCTTATGAAAGTTGAAGTGCAATTGATAAGGTTAGAAAGAAATAGAAGTTTTGCATGTGTTTGGGCATACTCTTGAATGTGTAAGATGTCCATGAAGACCTCTAGAAGACAATAAACCTCTGTAAAACAACAAAGAGATAGTACCATGAGGAGAAAATCTCTCTCTTCTGAAGTTTTCTCCCAAATTGAGTTTCTCGAGATCAAAGGCTATGTTTGCACTCAACAACAACAAATTCAAGACATAAGGACTGTTTTTCTACACTTCTGTCAAAAATCAGCAACTAAACCAGTCCACACAGTGTTGATGAGTTCAGTGGAATATCCACACTAATTGTTGATCTGAAACTGATATACTATTTATGGGAATACAGGCAATACACATGTGGATATACGCCTACCTAGACAACTCAGAGTGATTGGATACAAGATATTCTACCAACAAAAATAAAGTCAATACCCACATTGAAATGTTCAACATCTTGAATATCACTCCAGATTTGACTAGTTCGATCATTCTTCCATTCCCTATGCCTTTGTTGCTCTACAAATCTATAAATTGTACTTACTTCACCATGAACAATTTGACCATCTATAGGAAATTGGTGATCCATAATCAGCCTAGATATTCCAATGCTATATAAACACCAACACAGATTTAACTTTCCCCTTATGTGTTGTTCCCAAGTTTATGCTATTACAATCATTGTTTTAAAACTCAAACATGGAAAAAACTCAACAGCCAAATATTTTGACTCATACTCAGAACTGGACAAAAATCTTTGCAAAAACTCAGCAAAGTAAAAGACCATACAAATTCATTAAAATTTTAAATAACATGCAAAATTCTGTTAAATAATAAAATGTATAAGAAATGAAATTTGAGAATGAATGATAATGCCTTGGGGACTGAGACCCCCAGTAGTGGTCTTGGCGCTAAAGCCATGGGAAGAGATCCCCCATAAGGGTCTCTCCGGGCTCGGACCAGGCTAAAAACCTGAGTAACCCTCATCAAAAAAAATAATTGAGAATGAATGGCTAACAAAACTATTGAAAATGTATTCAAATCCACAAGGAAAAACAAATAAAAATTGGAAAATTTGAGGAAAAAAAAAATAGAATCAACTAACTGACCAGTTTCAGACACTATAATTGGGTCAAGTTATCAACAATCTAAAGCTGAAATTGGATGCATTCTACAACAAAATGTCTATGTATACATCATATATTCATATGCAATCTCAAAGATGCGCACTTTAATCCCTAGGCTTATGTGAATCAGTTTTCATTCTCTTTTCATTACTGCCACCACCATGTGAAAGTTTTCAATGCAACAACAATAGTGCAAAAAAATTATGTTGTTATTTGACTTATGTGAGAATCATATTTGACTCTTAATTGCTTTTATGAACAAATGCTATTCTTGTAATGAGCTGAACCCTAACATTCTGGTACATTATTAAGCGCTTAAAGTATAAGGTAGTTTGCAATGGAAAATAAAAAGTAAGCAACAAATATACATCACACATAATAAATACACATGACAACATTTACCCTGGAGAACCCAAAGTGGGAATAAACTCCAGAAGAGTAAGGCTCTGCCTTCGCTTGCCACAATCTTCTTTGAATATTTAGAATGCTTATTGCCTTTGCACACTTTCAAGGATCAAACTGCATGTCAACAGTATCCTAACACTTGCAATACTTCTGTAAATTATTTAATTACACTCTCTATTCTACATCCATGCTACAACTCTTCATAACACTCAAAATTGTGTAAAATAATGAGATTATCAACCCAAAGCCCATTCCAAGTCTTCCTAGAATACTCAACTAAGGAGCACTACATCAACAAGAAACAAAAAAATGAATTACACAACAACCATGATCATGAATGGTGAAAACAAAAAAAAAATCATCGACTTTGGTGACCCCTAAAGGGTTCAAATGTGACAATTCAACAAGAAAGGCTCGAACAAGAAGCCCAAAAGCTAGAAATTGGAAACACCATTGTTTTGTAACTAATACTGTGCCTCTTTATTTCTCTAGTAAACACCACCACATATGACAAGGAGTAACCACCACCCACAGGAGTAACCACCATGACACATTACACCACTTGTTGCAATTTTCGATTCTGCAACCGCCACCCTGTACAATTGGTGGTTTTATGACTGTCAAAAAGTCTGCATCTTTTGTGTTTGACCCCAAGATGTCTAGATCACCTCATAGCCCTGTAGACTCGTAGAGCTTTTTGACTTTGTTTTTTATTAGAATCCATCATAATGGTAGCACTTAAAGTCACATACTTAATCAATTTGACTAATGACTGAAAATAGGGGCTAGTAAGATACATGCTTACTAACTTACATGATCCAAATTTCAATAAATTGTCTATGGACTGAAATGTTTTCCCAGAAGCCATCGAAAACCTGCTGCAAATTCTCTCAAATCCTGCAATCTCCCATATTTTCCCTTTTTTTTATTGAAGCAAGAGAAGTTTGGTCCATGGGGTCAAGGATATGTGATATGCCACTAATGCACCTGAGTAAATAAATAAATAATTCATACCCAAAGAAAATAGTTCTACAATCCTAACAGATTATAGATATAGTCACAGCCTAACAATATTCTCGCCACGTAATTAAAGTATTTGCAAATAAAATGAGTTATAGAACAAAGTTCGAACCTTGCTTATTAGGTGTACTCTTTTGTATCAATTTCTTAGTGGACATTGTGAACTTAATTCTAGCTCCTCTCAGGGACAATTGTCAATCATGTATCTATATATTTCACATTGGTCTGCCCATTTCCTTGTCACCAATTTTGGTCAATAACTAAAACACATTTATATCACTGGGGAATTGGAATATACAAGCTGCAGGTCATGAAGCAAAATTTGTGATAAAGATAATGTTGTGCTGATGTATTCATGGACAGAGGATCCAATGAAAGACTGTCCAAACATGCAGCCTTAATACAAACACACACACAACACGAAACTCAATTACACAACAAACAACAATATGATCATTGATTCACAATCATAACATTACAATTTGCTGCACATAGTGAAATGGAGAGCGTAGGAAAGGGAGCGAGGGCGGGAAAAGGTTTTTTGAAAAATGGTAATGGCAGAATTGCAGGAAAGGTGGAAGAAGGTGCAGGAAAGGTGGTGGGTTTGACGTCGGTTTCCGGCGGTCTTGCTGACGGTAGCCAAACAACTAATGGCAGAGATGCGGTGGGAGAAGGTTCCGAGGAGGGCCCAGCTGACGATGGGACTTTTGCTACTTTTGAGGTTTGTCCGTCTTCCTTGGAAGCTGAGATTAGGCCTTCTGACCCCGGGGGCACATCGGGGGTGGTTAATGTGGTTGAGGCTGATTCGGCCAAACCCTCTACGAATTTCATTAACCCGTGGAAATTGCTTTTCGGGTCTCTGCCTAAAGGGAAAAGCTCGAGTCTGCCGTTGGTTTGTTCTTTTAAACCCGGATCAGGTGAGTTCTCTTTATCGGTTCCTGATAGTGTTGTGGACTGCGGTATCTCCCGTATGGATTTATCAATGGTAGGCAAGTTTTTGGGTCCCAGACCTATTATTGAAATTGTGAGATCTTGGGCTCGCCGGAAATGGGCCCTGAAAGGGCCAGTAGACATTGCTGCTTTACAGAAGGGGTTCTTCTCCTTTACCTTCTCTTGTGAGGAAGATCTGCTTTGCACCATGGCTGGGGGTCCCTGGGTTATTGGGAACTCTACTTTAGCTTTAAGAAGATGGGAACCTGGCTTTGATGCTGCGAAAACATCCTTCAATGTTGCCCCGATATGGGTCAGATTCCCAGGTTTACCTATGGAGTTCTGGGATGAAGAAGTTTTTAAGGGCTTGGCTAGTGCTTTTGGTTGCCTGCTTACGGTGGACCCAGTCACTGTGTCGAGAAAGAGGTTAGTATTTGCTAGGATATGTGTAATGGTGAATCAATCTACTAGCCTGCCTTCCTCCATAAAGATCAAATCTAAACTTGGTGTGTGGGACCAGGCTATTGAGTATGAATCTATTCCCTTTGCATGTTTTCTTTGCAAAAAGACAAACCACTGGGCAAAAAATTGCCCATCAAAGAGAGTGAGGCCTAACCAAAAGGTTTGGAAGGAAAAGAAAGAGAATGACCAGGGGAAAGCCCAATGCCAAACGGAGGAAGCTGAGAAGGAGGATGTTCCTGTCTTGGAGGAAATTGTGGTTGTCTCGTCCCAAGAGGCAATGGCGATTATCCCATTTGAGCCCAGAAGTGTGGGATCCCTTGATCTGGTGATTCCCTGCAAAGAGAAAGGATCACCGGGTTGTGCCCTGGTTATGAGTAATAACGAAGACTCCCATGAACCCAAGGGTGAGGGGGATTTCCCCCATTCCCCTAGGCAGCATTCTATGGTGGAGTATGCCGAGGATAATTCTTTGGAGGAAGTGCCCTTCAAGGAGGTCAAGGGAAGGAAGAAGAAAAAACTTGTAACCCCCCCACACAGTGAAGTAGCAACTAGAAGTTCAGCCAAGGTTGATTTTGGATCGGAGAAAATAAGGCCAGGGAGACCTTCAACCAGTGTTGTAAGAGAAAGAGACAGTAAGAAGGAGATTGCAGGAGAGACGCAAAAAACCCTCATGGATCTGTGCTCTAAGAGCACAAACCCACTCTTATCATGAAGATCCTATCGTGGAACATCAAGGGGTTAAATAATAGTCACAAACATGACCTCCTGTCTAACTTAATCAGGGATCTTAAGCCAGATATTTTGCTTATCCAAGAAACCAAGATGCAGACGGATAAACTTAATTTTATCAAGAACAAATTCTTTGTTGTGTGGCTTACATGGAAGCAACTCTGAGGGTGCCTCTGGAGGGGTGGCCACTCTATGGAACCCTAAATCTGTTATTGGTTATCCTATTCTGGCGGACTCTAATCAAGTGGCGAATAAGTTTGTTCATAAGAGAGATGACTCCTCCTGGATCGTTTGTAACATTTATGCCCCTAATAACAAGATTGCCAGGAAGAAACTTTGGCAAAGATTGGGAACTTTCAGAAGGATGTACCCTGAGTCGAAATGGCTTGTCATGGGAGACTTCAACTCAACTCTTAGAGATGACAAGAAAAGGGGTGGCCATCAAGCACCCCTAGATAGTAGAATGGACCTGATGGACTTTGTGAATGATGAAGCTTTGTTAGATCTGGATCTAAAGGGAGTTAAGTTTACCTGGTCTAACCAAAGAATAGGAGATAATCTCGTCCAAGTCAAACTAGACAAAGCCCTCATTTCAATGGACTGGTTTGATTCTTATTCCTGTTCCCTATCTGCCATCACTAGATTAGGGTCTGACCACTTCCCGATTGTTCTCACAGCGGATAAAATGGGTAAGAGGAAAAGGTTTCCCTTCATATTTGAAAGGATGTGGTTGCGTCACCCGGATTTGAAAGAGAAGATCAGAGAGTGGTGGAATATTGATGTGGAAGTACTGCCATGTACAGGTTGGTGAAAAAGTTACATAATGTCAAGATCAATGTGCAAAAATGGAATAGATCATCCTTTGGATAGATCTTTAAGGAAAAGGAGGCCACCAGAGGCGAGTTGAATAGGATCCAAGGAGAAATCCAAGAGGATGGTATGAATCAAAACACTAGGGAAGAAGAGATTAATCTCCTCAATGCTCTCCACGAGATCATTTCTAAGGAGGAAGATTTTTGGAAACAAAGATCTAGAGCTGCCTGGCTTAAGAGTGGTGATCGTAACTCTAAATTCTTTCATATGACTACTTTGAAGAACAGAGCGGCCAATAGAATCAAGGAAATTTTTTCGACTGGTAGGAAAATCACGAAGGAAGCTGAAATTCAGAAGGAAGTGATGCTTTTTTTCTCTCGTCTTCTCAACAAGGAAGGGCCTCTCGATCAAAATATGGAAAACACTATGCTACAGGTTATACCCAAAGTTGTGAATGACAGCAATAATAAGATGATGACTAAAATTCCTTCAGAGGAAGAAATTAGAGGTGTTGTTTTCTCGTTTGAAGGTAACAAGGCTCCAGGTCCAGACGGCTTCTTCTTCCAAACCTTCTGGGAGATTGTGGCCAAAGACACATGTAATGCCACAAAAGAATTTTTGGGAGCAAAAGTTTGCTTAAAGAATTAAACTCTACTTTTCTTGTCCTCATCCCGAAGAAGAATGGTGCTAACTCCTTTGTGGATTTTCGGCCCATTAGTTTGTGCAACTCGATCTTTAAGATCATCTCGAAGGTGGTGGCTTGCAGGCTTTAAGTGCTTCTCCCTAGCATTGTGTCAGTGTAGTAGAGTCGTTTTGTCCTCGGCCGACAGATCCTTGACTCCATTATTTCGGTTTAGGAGAATATTCACTCTTTGGGTATGAATAAAAAAGAGGGTTTCCTTCTTAAGCTTGACCTCATGAAAGCTTACGATAGAGTATATTGGAACTTTCTTCTCAGTGTTTTGCGGAAGTTTGGTTTCAATGAGAAAACCCTTGACCTTTTTCGGCAACTTATCCTTTCTCCCAAGTTTTTTGTCCTTGTCAATGGCTCTCCTTCGAGATTCTTTGTGAGTTCTAGAGGATTGAGGCAAGGGGATCCAATCTCGCCTTTCCTGTTTATTGTCATGGTGGAAATCTTTGGTAGAAATATTCAGAAAGAGGTTCAAGAAGGTCGGATGGAGGGTTTACGCCCCTCCTCGCTAGGACCGTCCTGTTCTCATCAACAATTTGTGGATGACACTATCATTATGGGAGAGGCCTCTATTAGAGAAGCTCGCAAGGTGAAGAGTATTCTACAAAATTACGAAGAGGCTTCTGGTCAGAAGATTAGCCTTCCCAAAAGCTCAATCTTCTTTTTCAATACCTCTGAGCCTAGGCAACAAAAGATAGCACGTATTTTGCAATGTAAACTTGAGTCCTTACCAACCATTTATCTTGGTATGCCTCTGTATGAGAAAAGGAATCCTAATTCCTTCTGGCTCGGAATGGTTGATAAATTCCAGTCCAAACTCGCAGGATGGAAGGGAGGGATCCTTAGTCAGGCGGGTAAGATCCAATTGATTAAAGCTACCCTTCAGAATTTGCCTGTTTATTCCATGTCCCTGTTTAAAATTTCGGCTAAGATCTAAGACAGAATTGAACAAATCCAAAAAAGATTCCTCTGATCGGGAACTGAGGAGGAGAAGTGAATCTCGCTGGCCACTTGGGACTTGGTTTGCAAGCCTAAAAATATGGGGGGTCTTGGTCTAAGGAAGTTAAAAGACTTCAATTATGCCCTCTTGGCGACCAATGCTTGGTGCCTGATGAATGAAAAGAAAGAATGGATGGAAATTGTGAAGAATATATACTTGAGAGGTTTCAATAACTTCAGGGATGCATTGGATTGTAATGATCTCCTGGAGGGGTCTAAAATCTGGAGAAACATATCTCAGGCCAGAGAAATTATTAAGAAAGGGTCTAGATGGAAGATTGGGGACGACAGACAGGTGGACTTCTGGAAGGATCTGCGGTTTGGCAGCACCCCACTTAGTCAGCAAGAATGGGCGAGTCCTTTCGAAGAAGTTTGCTCTACCACCTTTGGAACGAAGGCTGTGGATTACATCATTGAACGCATATGGAAGAACTTCTTGATGACCGATAGGCGGATGGAGGAGTTCCAAACCAGGTTAAATCTATTTCATATCCCTCTTGGTCTGAAAGATGATCAACTCATTTGGCAGGCCACTCTTACGTCGGCTTTCAAAGGTTTGATTCCTAAGCTGGATAACCCTCCCTTTTGGGCCAGCTTGTGGGATGATAAACTTATTCCTAAAGTTAACATTTTCCTTTGGCTGCTGGTTCAAAATAGGGTGCTTACCTTAGATAACTTGTGTAAAAGGGGGTTCTCGTTGGCTAACAGATGTCCCTTATGCCTTAAGAATTCTGAAGACTCTTTCCATTTGCTCCTCTCCTGCCCTTACTCTCTGGAGGTCTGGAATAAGGTTCTTTCTTTGTGGAACTTGAACTGGACCTTCCCTAATTCCTTCAAGGAGTTGGTTTCTCAGTGGTCCTGCCCTGTTCTTAGATTTCTTTGGTCCTTGACGATCCCTCATATTGCTTGGAGCCTCTGGAAGGAGAGGAATAATAGAGTTTTCGAGGACAGCAGCTTGGATTATGAAAATTTGTTTTTCAAGGTTGTCAAGTGCATCAAGGAAAATTTTTAAGTCAGGATTGAAGAGTAGTTATCTCATGGAAACAAGTTCGAGGTGTCATAGGTAGAGATTGATATCTCTAAAAACTGGAACATCATTGAAGATATTTCCATACTTTTTAAAAGAATGAAACAACCCAGAGGGGAAGTGGTGTGGAAGTTGCCTCCGAAAGGGTGGATCAAAATTAACTTTGATGGGGCAGCAAAAGGGAACCCTAGAGCTGCTGGTAGTGGGGGAGTGATGAGAGATGATCTTGGTAGGTTCTTAGCGGCGGTGGCACTCCCTCTGGGTACCCAGACAAACCACTTTGCCGAAGTTGCGGCTGCCTATCACACTGTTGCACTTGCTCAAGTAAGAAGTACAGAAATGTTTGGGTGGAGGGGGATTCTAATAACATTATAAATTGCCTAGAGAACTCCCTAAAACCTAGTTGGCCTATAGCGACCCTTATTGAAGAGCAATTATGATTTTAGGGACCTTGGAAGAAACTTATATATCTCATATCTATCGCAAAGGAAACAAGGTGGCAGATATATTTGCCAACCTTGGGGTTACTAGCCAATTGAAGATTATATGGGATGATGTGGAAAAAATCCCGAGCAAGGCTTAGGAGCTAATTGTCAATGATTGCAAGCAGGGTACAAAGCTCGAGTAGTATTGAAGAGATCATTATGATCTCAAAGGGTTTGAAGAGCTACTATTTCCAGAAGAGTCAATTCACACGGATTATGGGTAGGATGAATGGCAAGAATTTCCATTACAAGCTTCAAATCCTTCTTGTTATCGTTTTGCTCTATGATGGTTGTGATAATTACAGGGGTTCAATCTTCAGCATGGGTGACGAGAGGAATAGAGTTGAGCCTTCGTCCTGTGAAGGGACCCATCAGAAACAGAAGGTTTGGACAAATCTTGGAGGCTAGGGAGTTAACTCCCTACATGGAGAAATTACATGGAGCTGACCCTAATATCACCAGAATGTTTGTGAAAAACTACAAGAACAAGGTCTCTGCGTATGGTTGGGAGTTAGCCATCACAGAAGACCTCATAGCTTCGGTCTCTAGGTTATCTACCAAAGGGAAGAAATTCATCTGTGAACGGAAAATACAGCGAGGAAGCCCTCAATAATTTTTTCAAGGGCAGTGAACGTGATAAACTGGTTAAGATGCAGTCGGGAGGGTATAACTGCCTTTCTATCAAGCCTATATGGGCTAAGGTGGCTGAAGTGATTATGAGGTATATAACGCTGAATGGGAGGTACATTGCAGTCTACAGCTACCACTTCAATCTACTCAACCATTTCCACCATGGTATGTATGTCTCCATCCCGTTTTACTTGCTCTCCTCTCTAGAGTATGGCATTAAGGAAAATAGTAGAAACCCTAAGCTGCCCATTTTGCATGAAAACCTTATTCTTTTAATCGTGGAACATATGAAAACCAACACTCCTAGTAAAGGGCTTAAGAAAAAACACAGTGGTAAGAAAAAGGTGTGCATAGTGTCTAGTGAGGAGGAAACCCATTCGGATGATGAGGATTGGATTATGGAAGATGAAGAGGAGGAAAGTGAAGGGGAGTCTACCAAAAAAAGGACTCAAAGGAGGGAAGTTAATATTTCCTAGTCTAATGGGTCGAATACGGGAGACGACTCTAATGCCTCTATCAAGGAGGTGAAAGGCAAGAAGGCTATACCTGTGAAAAGGAAAATTTCTACCCCGGCAAAGAAGGGTAAGAAGGTTCCTGAGGAAGAGAGTGAGGATTTGGGGGTTGAGTCGGGCGGTGATAATATCACCCAAAAACAGGGGAACCGTGATGTTATGGCTGAGATGGGAGTGGAGAGTGAGTTCAAATCTAAGGAAACCCCTAGTAAAACTCTATAAATTCCTGAGCCCAAAGTTGGCCTCCGTTTTCCTGAGATTCCTGACCCGTCCTGCAATCTCCCTAAGGATTTTGATGATATGCGGGCTCAAGCCAAAAACAGAGACCAGGTGGAGGAAGTGTTTGAACTGGTGAAAAATGTTGTTAATTCACAACATAAGATGACAAAATGGTTCTTTCTTGAGATCAACAAAATCAACATCAAATTACAGCTAATGCAGGAAAGCTTGGGGAAAGGAGACAACACGGCTGTGGAACAAGATTCACTGATTTTCAAAAATTGGGAAGCTATACCGAAAATGGAGATTGAACATGAATTGGAAAGGATGAGGGAAGAGTATAGCACGAGAGTTCAGTATTTGGAGGAGAAACTCATGGATGTTAATAATAATTTGGAGAAGATAATGCATATCAGCAAGTTAACCATACAAAACAATTTAAATGGAATGAAGATGCTGACAGATAAGCTCAAAGAGTTGAAAAAAGAGCAGTTCAAAGATTTCAAAGCTGGGGACATTCTAAATGTGGAAGAGCTTGGCATACAGGACAAAGAGGAAGGCACTAAAGGTACTGGTAAACAGGTTGCTATGGAGGAATTTGGTGGCCCCTCTACCCTCACAAGGGGGAGTAAAAAGAAACAGTTTGAGGAAGAAAAGAAGGAACTGATAAATTTTGCCAAGATACATGAGAATTTCTACTAACAAGAAATTGAGGCAGCAGAGACCCTTAAGAAAATGAATTAATCTGGTCTGTTCTTTTTTGCTATGTTTTTCTATGCTTATGTTGTTTATGTAGCTTTCAGTTGGCAGACGGTTGGCTTACTATTTTAGTTTGCTTCCTTTTGTAAAGGGTTTCGGGGCCTCTTCAAAACCTGTTTGACCATTATAATCAAAAACATTACAATTTGCCGCAATGGACTTGCAACATACTAGACCTTAACAACTGTTTGATTACAAATTACGGAATTCAAAAGATATTACAATACAATGCCTAAACTTGACTCCCATCTAAAATGTCCAACTTGACTACCTTCAAATGATTATGAGTGATGTTTATATAGTAGTCTTAAGCCTTAGAAATGATCACAATCAGCCGCAAGGTGACACAAAGTCCAATGCCTTATGAAACATGTAGTTGGCCAAACGTGTGGCTGGGAACCTTCTAGAATGAATGTGGTAAAGAATATGAATTGGATCTCGATGTGGTTTATACCACAAACCTTCCTGGGACCGTTGAGCTTGGTAATCTAACCAATAGTTGCTGCAAAGCTCGCAAGTCCACTGCAACTAGAAATAGTGAATTTACTAAACTTCGTAAATGAGTCTAGAACTCTAACATACCTTTACAGTTAAAACTTAAAACCACATGTTGTGGTGATCAAATGATAACTAAAATATTGTTGTAAACCTGCAAACAAACAAAACAAGTAAAGAAAATATTTTTGGTTGATGCAAGATGGCTTGTTAGCCTGGGATGCTCCTTCATCAAACACCGCAAGTAAGTGATTTGTGAGCATAATGCTCGCAAATAAGAGTTGAGTGATAGAATCACCCTTTCAATTGGAAACCAACCTCAATGCACCCTCAACACATGAATAGGCTTCTGGGAACAACTCAACATTGCTACTCATTCCACCTCTACCAATCCCAAGTAAGGAACTAAGACATGCCCCAACTTCCACAATTCCACCTACACCTACAATCCTCCTCCAGTAATTTTTCATCTTCCACATCACTCTTCTGGAACTAAATCTTTTCCACCACTCTAATCTCCTTTTGTAGCTCTCAACCTCTATCCTCAACTCAAACTAAAATTCATCTCTTAGACCACTTTCTATCCTTTTTCTCTTTTGTGGTCTCCAAACCTCTAATCCTTCCTCATTCCCATATTGTATACTACTCCTTGGTCCTTCTGTCATTACTATTTCCACTTCTACACCAATATGTTTTGTCACATACTTCCAAATGTTGTCCTTTACCATCTAAAACACAATTGTTTCTATCTTTTTTGCTACCAACCTCCTGAAATCTCACAACCGCTACATCTTTTGTTATTTTAGGTTTGCCACAAGGTTCTATGTCATATTTTCCTTCGCATACATCTTTATTATTGTGGTACAAACCAACACATGTTTCTATCCTACAATCACTTTTGACATTCTTCCTGTTATCCAATTTGAAAAATTCACCTCCTATCACCCTTTCCTGATTACTGCACATCTTCCAACTACCTCCTATGTTACCACAACTTCTACATTTTTCTTTACCTTTAGATATCCATCCTATCATACCCTTCCACTTATATTCTTTATTCATTTCAAACAATTGTATCAACCACACCAACTCTAAATTACTATTGTCACCTCCACAACTCTAACTTCTGTCACCACACAATAAGTATTTACCTTATCTATACTCAATGCACACTATCTCAACTCCACCATAAACTCTCTAATTTAACTTACCGCCATCACAAACTATTGTGTTCAACTCAATCCCACCACACACTATTTGATTCTTCTACATCTCTTTTCCTCTTAACACTTCATCCTTTACGACTCTATAAAATGTCTCTTGCCCTATATCTAACTCATTTTCTTCCACTACAAAATGTATTACATTCTACAAATCACTTCTTATACCTAGGAACTCTGACAATTCTTCATTATGTGCCTTATGTACTCTTGGTGGTTCCTCCCTCTGCATCCTTGCTTCCTCAACATCTTCATTTTCAACTATAAACTCCTCATGCTTTACTAGAACTCTGTATTCCTCTTTTGTGTTTCCGCATTTTCTTATTTCCTCATCTATCTTACTTTGAATGTCTTCATTACTATTTCCTAACTTGTCGCATTCTTCTTCAATCTTAGTTAGTATCATTCATATATTCTCTTCTAGTTTTTCAACTCCACTTGTTTCATCTTGTTCAATCTCATCACCACTTCCAATGTCATCACATTATGTACCTCTTGCAAGTATTATTTCTTCTTTGATTTCATTCTTATCAATCCTTAGATCTTCAAATCTATCTCTAGATAACTATCACACATTTGTTCACAATTTATACCTCACAAATCTTCCTCCCTTGTTACCTCTTCCACATAAATGTCTTGATCTTCCCAATCATCTAATTCTTCTACTTCCTTTGCCAAGTTCGAAATGATTTCCATGTCTACATCCTCTATACCTTGTCCTTCTTCATTCGAATTAATCTATGGGCTTTTGCTTTCATTCGCCTCAAGGCTTGTCATTTTGTTTAAAATATTCTTTGCCACGTTGAAGATCATTTCTACCTTGTCTACAACATCATCCTCTCCAAATTCATCTTGATCTTCTTTTGGTCCCTCATTCTTTTGAATTCTCATCAAAAATTTGTCTTCAACTTCACCACACACTCTTCATATCTCCTGGCATTATTGCACTTTACACTATTGGATTTATTCACTTTGATCTCTATCGTTTCTTTTTCATTGTTACTCGCATCCAAAACTGGCTTTCTCTGTTCATCTCTTTGCAATCTATCAATCTCCTTGCTACATCTTTCATCATCAAATCTAACATTTGCAATTTCTTTTCTAGGGATCTTTCCTTCATATTAGCAACCTTAACTCTAGGACTCACATCCATTCATTTCATGTTCAAATCAAATCACAATTACTTACTTGTAGATTGCCTCTCTGGTCAGCGATCTATCTACCTCGCTCACAACTCCTCTTACATTTCACATACCACTACCAGATTGCCTCACTATTAGCGCTCTATCTGCTTAGGGTCTCAACTTTCTCCTTCACAAGTCTAATGTTGATTGTCTCAGGTTTGACAATCTGCTTACAGCCTCCTTGTGACTACCTCACATTCAGCGATCTGCCCACAAGCTACCTTTGCAAACTGCCTCAATTCGACAATCTGTCAACAAGCAAAAACTTCCTCTCTTTCAAGATTCCAAACCACTTGATGTAGTCATTGACAAGAGGGTCCAATGAAGGACTATCCAACCATGCAACCTTAGTACAAACACACACAATAAAACTCAATTACACAACAAACAACAATATGATCCATTATTCACAGTCATAATAACATTACAATCTACAGAATGGGCTTCCAACATGCTAGGCCTCAACCATTTGATTAAAAATTACAAAATTCAAAAGATATTACAATATAATGCCTAAACTTGACTCACATCTCAAATCTCCAATTTAACTGCCTTCAAATGATTATAAGTGATGTTTATATAGCAATTTCAAGCCTTAGAAATGATCACAGTCGGCTGCAAGGTGGTGCAAAGCCCAATGCTTTATGTAACTTGTAATCGGCCAAACATGTGGTTGGGAACCTGTTGTGATGTAATCACACATCACCCCATTGCAAATGGGTTGCAAATGGGGACCCCCTCTTTTTTCTTGCTTTTTGTCTTTGTTTTGCTTTAGGTCTAGTTTTCCTCTAAGCTTGTAGGTTTTGGTAGTGTTGTGTATCCAAGCCTCAACAGTTTCTTGCTAAAGGTCTATATGCCTTCATCCTGATGCATGTCCCTGAGACCCTGAAAATGACTAAGTCTGATATCCTAAAAATCCTGAAAAAATGACTAGGTCTGAAATCTGGTGGATCCTCAAAAATCCAGAATCTGCATGTTAAATCCTATGGATCTAGGATCTATCTCAAACATCCTAGAAGTATATTGAAAAATATTTGAAGTATAAGAAATTCAATATACTTCCATTCAGGAAAATCCAAAATTTGACTAAGGCAAGAAATTCCTCACTCTATGTCTAAACCCGCCCAGATTGGGCGGCCTTGGCATGAGGTCGTGGACTCAGCGTCCTGCACATGCTGTTGTCCAGACATAGCCTCCAGATCCGCCTTAGGGAAGTAGGTTATCAGTTTGCAAGGTTTTAAGACAAAGAAGTGATAAACTTCAAGGAGATTTCATAAGTTTGAATGACTCTAAGGCATCAAAAGGCAGAATCCAAGCATCACTTCCCAACCCGCCCAGCCTGGGCGGCCTCACAAGGTGCTCATGGACAATGTCTTCACCAGGAGGATCTCTCCAGGCACTGCCCTCAAATCCACCTTAGGGAAGAAAGTTGTCAAGTTTGCAAGGTGTTAAGAGCAAAGCTCAAAGATATGATGAAATTCCAATGAAAGTTTATAAGTTTGAAGGAATCAAAAGCATTTCAAAGAAGAATCCAAGGGTCACCTCCAAACCCGCCCTACCTGGGCAGCCTCAAGAGGGAGTCTTGGACTCTGTCATGTCTCACAAGGATCTCTCCACACACTGCTTCTAGAACCGCCCAAGGATGTAGACAATACAATTTGCAAGTATGACTCAATGAAGATGATGAAGATGAACACCTGGGAGATGAGATGATCAAGTCTAAAAGGATGAAAGTTTTCTAAGTGTGAAATCGAAGGGTCACTCTCAATCCCGCCCTACCTGGGCAGCCTAGAGAGGTGAGTATGGAATCCAGTGTCCAAGCACTCAAATCACTCCATTCTGACCTTCCAAACCTGCCATCTTGCCTCACACTCATGCAGGATCAATCAGGAGGAAAGTTGGTAAAAATCATAAGTCTTAAGGTATAATCCAAACACCATCACCAAAGCCGCCCTTCCTAGGCGCCCTAGACACCGCCTTAGACACCTTGTCATGGAGAATGTATTGAATCCTTCAAGATCACTCCTTAAACTCTTCCTAACAATGATGAATCAACTTGAAAACATGAAAAATCACTAAGTCTTGCAGACAAGGAGGAGAAGAGTCTCAAAGTCAAGTTGTAGAGGGCATCACATTGTAAAATCCAAGCAACACATCCAAAGCCGCCCTTCCTAGGCAGATTCCACTGAGGCAGGTGGATAAGGTCATCAAACATCTCAAGTTTGCCTTCCAACTTCACACAAACACTTCAAAAATCACTAAGTCTTAGTAAAGAGTCATCAAGAGGAAGGAAAGAACATCAAATTAAGTTCAAATCAAACATTCCACACACCTCCTTCCTAGCCCGCCCTTCCTAGGCGGCCTTGACCACCTTGCATGGACTCCATGTCCTTCACATCACACTCTCCACACAGAGCATTCATACCCACCCAAGGAGATGAGTGTTATGAAAACTTGCAAGTAAATGTCAAGAGAGGTGATCACAATGAAAATTTTCAAGGTTAAATTGCAAGTTGAGGCAAAGCAAGAGCATTTTTTAGTAAAATCCACATGGCATCCTCCAAACCGCCCTACCTGAGCGGCCTCTAGGGGTAGTCTTGGAGTCTCTGACATCTCACATACACTCTCTCCACACTCAACCTTCTAACCCGCTCAAGGAAAGATTGGAGAAAGTTAGCCACTAGAAGATGAGATAAAGATGATTAAGACAGCTTTCAAGTGAATTTGAAGAATTGCAAATGTAAGACTTCATGGTGTGCATGTTTAATGGAAGGCCAAGAGAGGTGGTTATGGAATCATTGGTTCAAGCACTTATGTCACTCAACAAAAGCCTTCTAAACTTCGCCCATTGCTTTAACATGCCTCTAAGTTCAAACAAAGGTGAAGATCATTGAAAATTACAAGTTTTGAAAGCAAAATTCCACACATCATCTACAATCCCGCCCAACATGAGCGACCTTCACCTCTGCACATGGAGAAGTTGTCAAAAGCTATGCAAATCACTCCAGGACATTATTCAAATGAAGGTGATCAACAAAACTTTGAAGAGAAAGGTCTAAGGCATGTTAACGAGGGTCAAGTGATTATGAAATGAAGAACAATCCAAACACCCCTTCCAAAGCCGCCCAGCTTGGGCGGCCTAGAGCATGGAGTATGGATTTTCACACTAAACAATCCATACACCCCCTTGAAATCCGCCCATCCTCTCAAGGCTTTCCATTGCATTCAAAGAGGTCAAGTTATCAATGAAACAAGTGTAAAAGGTTTTAGATTATCAAAACAAAGCAAAAAATGCCTAAGTCATGAAAAATCCAAGTCTACCCTTGAATCCCATCCAGCCTAGGCGGCCTAGACCATGACCCTTGGAACTCACATCACACATTCCTCACTACCCCTCTAAACCTGCCTAGACATTACAGTAGGGAATTTCAGGTTGCACACTCCAAACTACCGCCCAAGCAATCCAATGCCTTAGGTCTCGCAAATTGAAAGGTGAAATCAAAGTGAAGATGAAAAATGTTTAAGTATGAAATTCCTCACACCTACCCTAAACCCGCCCAGCCTGGGCGGCTTTCACACCCTGACATGGATTTTATACTCCACACTCCAGACTGCCTCTCCAAACCCGCCTAGGCAGGTTGGCCTGGCAGGTCGGCTTGGGAAGGAAGTAGAAAGCAAAGTTAAAACATGAACATATGGCTTTCTTCATTACATAAAGCAAGTATGTTAGGAATTAATAATGAAATGTTATTGATAATCAAGTGTTTTCGCATTGATAGTTGCTTCTCTTGTGTAGGTAATGGACAAAAGATGGTGAAACTTTGCATAGAAGAAGTTCGAAACAAGAGGAGTTTCTCTTAAGGTCATTCCAGGAGGAAGACATCATCGTCACACGGAGGGATGCTTACATCAAGATCATCATTTGCACGTAAAAGATAACCTCGTATGTCTGAGGAGTATCACTTCACCATGCATGAGGAGTCATCATCCAAAGTTGTCTATTTCGTGTGCATCCATCATATGTAATCTACTCCAAGGACTCGTGCACAACATATCTTCTACTTCATGCAACTGTCCAGAGGCATAATCCTGCACAAGCACAAGGATGTCACAGGATGAGAGATGAGCATGATCATCATGAGTTACATCAAGACAACAAGAAGAAAATATTTTAAGTAAAGTGAACATGAGGTGAACCAGATTAGTTCGTTTAAAGATGCTGAGGTGGCACGTACACATCATCAGGCCAAACACATTCTACCATGTCATTCATTCAAGAGGGCCCACCATAAAGATGCTCCAAATATGCTTATCACATTGGGAAACGTGCCTTCATTGCCTCTTTCATGATCTAAAAATAGCAAATTTTGTAACAAACTGCCTTGTTGTCTCAATCTCGGTTGTTGATTGCTAAATCAATCTTGGCCCTTCATGTAATTTCAAGAGTCTATATAAAGCTCACTTCTCTCATTTGTAAAGGAGCCATATACATTAGATTAGAGAGGATACCTTGATTAGAAAGGAGTAGAGTAGAGGAGGCTCTTCGAAGTCATTGAAGAGATATTGAGAGATTGTTGTAAAGATACACTTCAAGATTAATGCAAGCTCATTGTTTAATGTTTCATGGTGATCTTGTGATTTTGAAATGTTAGCATGGTCTTCATTGTCTCCAAGATGGTTAAGAATTGTTTCCAAAGTAGCTTAGTTGATAGATTAGAAGTTCATTGATGTAATGCATGTATGTATTGAATATTTAATCAACTCCTATCTCATGCTTTTGACATCCATCGTTGGTGGAGTGTTGTGTAAAGCTAGTCTGAGCTTCATCATAATTTGCTTAAGTTCGGTTGTGGATGCTTGTTTGAGTTGCACCGTCCAATGGGTGCTTATATGAGCTTTCATGATTTGAAAACCATTTGCTGACCTTAGGAGATTGCCCCTACTCCATGTAGTTGTAGGCATTCTTGGCGAAGTGGAGTTAGGTTTATTGAGGAGTTTGTCTATTCATGCAGCATCATTGCCTCATTGACCTTAGATTAGTTTCTCTAAACCCTTGCCTTTTGCCTTTTCTTTTTGTAGTTGATTAGAAGAAGTTCCATTTCACAAGGAAAGAGTACATATTTGAATGGAGTGATGAATAAATTCTGCGTAAGTCCCTTTGTGTAAACAGCGTTATCACATCATACCACTGAGGCTATCCATTGCAAATCACGTACAAGGAACCTTGGAGCATTCTTGTTTGATCACGTAGTTCAGCATTCGAGACGCTTTGTTCAAGAGAGGATAGAGCACTTGGTGTTTTATTCTAATGTTGTTGTTGTCAAGAAAACATCATCAACAGAACCTTTTGGAATGAATGTGGTAAAATATGCATTGGATCTCGATGTGGTTTATACCACAAACCTCCTTGGGACCAATGAGCTTGGTAATGTAACCAATAGTTGCTGCAAAGTTTGCAAGTCCACCGCAAACTAGAAATAGTGAAATTACTGAACTCTGTGAGTTTGGAACTCTGATATATCTTTGCAGTCAAAATCACATGGTGTGGTGATCAAATTACAACTAAAATATTGTTGTAAACCTGCAAACAAACAAGACAAGTAAAGAAAATATTTTTGGTGGATGCAAGATGGCTTGTTGACCTAGGATGCTCTTGCATCATACTCATTATGTCAAGACCTCCTTGATAACAAAATTGAAATGGCTTCAATTCAAAGGTCCACTCAATATAACGTTAACATCAGTATGTAGACAAGGTAAAGAATGACTAAGGCAAAAAAAAGAAATACTTGGAAAAACAGAAAGATCAAGAAATTATATGTATTATGAACCATAGTTGAAAAACTCACGAATTACTTAGTGACTCGTAGTTTTTTTTGGAAATGAGTACTCAGAGAGTAATCTAGCAAATCAGAGGTGTTGAAACTTGAGTTTTCAATGAGTTTTGACAATGAAAATTGGTGAGTTTGACAACAAAACTCGCAAGATGCCAAAAAAACGTGGCTTAAACATTGAAAACACATGGTCTTTTGCCTATTTAAAAATTATGAAAATGTCATGTGTCATGATGGTCTGTGTGGTTTTGAAGGTCTTTGTTTGGGCTTGGTGGCGGGGGCAGTTATTTGGGATTGGTGGCGGGGGCTCTGCCCCTCGACCCTGTCCTATACTGCGACAAGGAATGTGCCAAGGGCACTGACCCCAGACCCTCACCAAACTCATTTAATAAATTTCGTAGTTGTATTTTGCATAAATTTATGTCTTTTTCATAAATTTAAGTATTTTTTATGTTGTTGAGTTTTCACTGGGCCGGAAATTTTTGGTCTGCCGAGTCCAAGTCAAGTCCAAGTTTGCAAACTATGATATGAACATTATAGCAGCAGAACCACTGGATATGAATACTTATTTATGGCTGCTGGTAAATCATCTTGGATGTGGTGTCCAATAATTGAAAAGCTTCCACTCCAATGCAAGAGACTGGTCGTTCGCTTTATCAATCATTTTTGTCTGAAAAACCTTGTATGATGTCTCAAAGTAGAGCAATTTAGGTGTTCTCAAATTGTACTACTACTTGAAACTCAAAATTACATGTTTATCAAATGTTTTGAAGAGGATAAAATTGTTTGAAGGACGTTTTGCAGCTTAGTCAGCTCCTTGCTCTATCATAAATCCCAGCCCAAGTATAACAATACAATTCCTAGAAAGAGCTTCAGTTGTTAAAAAACTTTGAGTTTCAGTTGCTGTTTGAAAATTTAGCAAGCGCTATATGGCAGTAAGAAAAGCAATTACAAGCTCGCTTTACAAATATATCAATTGGCATGCATACCTCACTTGACGAGAAATTAAAAACACAAACATAGTACTTATTTCTGTATTAGAGCAGCACATTTTTGACAGCCATTACTGAGAAGATAACCTGGTTCCTGTCATCCCAGAAGGTAGGCCCTCAAGCGGCAACTAACAAGATTTCCTTCAGGTTTTTAAGCAAGAATACCATTAGAGGCATTTGCAATGGCCTTCTCATAGATTAAGTACAACATTTTATAGGGATGCCAATTTAAAATCTCTCTAACAAACTAGAAGCTCAATGTTATTAAGTACAAAGTCCATCTTTTTCCAAACATTTTCCCTAGAAAATCCACAAATTGAAGGGGAACCCTAAATAAATCCCTGACTTCATGAATCAGAGTTCACGATTGTGCAGTTTGGACTCTTTTTCGTACATTCTCCTCAGAAAATCGAAAGATTGAAGGAGAAACCATAAATAAATATCTAACTTCATCAATCAAGAGTCCATATAGCTGAAGATTGTGCAGCTTGGGCTCTTTTTCCTGACATTTTCCTCCGAAAATCCAAAGGTTGAAGGGGAAACCCTAACTTCATCAAATAATGCTGAAGATTGTGCAACTTGGGCTACTTTTCCCAACATTCTCCTCCAAAATCCAAAGATTGAAGGGGAAACCCTATAAAAATCCCTAACTTCATCAATCAAGAGTCCATAGAGTTGAAGATTGTGAAGCTTTGATTCTTTTCCCTAACATTTTCCTCATAAAATCCAAAGATTGAAGGGGAGACCCTAAATAAATTCCTAACTTCATCAATCAAGAGTCCATAGAGTTGAAGATTGTACAGCTTAGACTCCAATATTTATGTGCCGTACAGAACCACGACTATCAAAACATATTTGTATATCTTGTTCTCGTTATGAATAAAATAAAGTTGATCAATTGGCAAAGAAGAGAGTACGAGTAACCTGGACGGCGTCATTCACATTTGGTTGAGCTCCTTTCCACGAACGCCAAACTCTTCGCATTGCAAATCGCAAGTCTGGGCAGCCCTCTCACAATTCTTTCATTTTTTGTTGGAAGCCATGGTTGCTCAACTTGTCAGCAAACTCCACCACCTTTTCGAGAGCTTGCAGCCTCTGCAAACAAGAGAAATGTGTGAGCATGCATGAAAGGTCCGAGTATGAGATTTTAGATTTGGTGAGAGCCAAGTCTGCAAAAGGCCATCGAGAGGGCTAAGATCACTTGTTTAATCAAATGATCGAGTAAAATCGATTTTGCTACTTGAGGCGCAGCAATATAAAAAGGCCGTGGCATAAATGTACGGCTTACAAAGTGATCCCGTGCGGCTATTTAGCAGACACTGTCAAAAAAATTATAAAAAAATTGGTGCAGTTTTCCTTTAGAGTTGATGATCTTGCGATATTTTATTTTTCTCTTAATTTTTTTTAAATGAATAAATAATATTAAGCTGATAAAATAATATTAAATGTTTATATTATTGATTAAATAATATTACACATTCAAAAAAAGTGGGTGGATGATGTCACACCCCAAAGTCTAAATGGGAAAACTCAAAACAAAAACAAACAATAACAAACAAACCACTAAGCAACGAGAGCTATAGCACTAGGAGGAGGAGGAGGAGGAGGAGGGTCTCGATCATCATGATTTCCCCATACATCAGTGGGGCCCGGAGTGACATCAAGGATCTCCCAACCATCATTATCCTCTTCATCTTTTTTATCTTTAGCAACAAAGGGTTGATTGTCTCAAACAGAAGAAATAGTAAGAGTCAAGCACAGAAATTTGTTGGAATTCGGCCAACCACTAAGCCCATGGCCAGGAGCCTGGAGAGAAGCAAAGTGGTGGCGAGTGTACTGAGACAACCCATACTAGGATCAATCCTTGGAATGCCTCATAAGAGGAAGGGAAGCATGAGAGTGGGCATCGTGGTCCATGTTAGGTCTCAAAAATGCAAGTTACTAATCCTAAGAGGATGCCAGGCTCTATATTTGGATTTGCAACGTTTTTGAACTAACTTGACGAAATCAACCTTCAAGGTTTGATGATTTCCTACACTTTAGGTCCTGCTACACCTAGGTGGGTGAACCTTGAAATATTAAAGCAGTCTGAGTGTGGATGAATGGACTAACTAGGTCTATCTACAATGGCATAGGATGTAGGATAGATGACAAAGTTGACTAATTAATTCTATGTGTAATGTTTAATAAGTGATTGGCAGAAATTGTATAAGCAATATCAAAAAAGGTTTTAATTAATGAGTTGAATGAGACCAGTGCCTTGTTGGGTAACAGAGTCAATTTGAAGGACTAAGAACAGTAGTTTCTAAATGGTAATAATTCTAGATATTTGGCACAGTTCTGGTTTATAGCTTGTATAAACGTGCAAGTAAATGACTGACAGACTCTTCTTGATAATCCAACCAAATAAAATCAGATATCTTATAATTCACCAGAAGGTACTTTAATCCTTACTTGAAGGAACCAAATGAAATGAAAAGACAAGATTAACAGATAATATTTTACTGGAGACAGTGTGTCAATCCTAATTATATGGCTCTACTTAGTAATCCCAACTTACTACTTCCAGGCTACTGTGAATAAATCAGAAGGGTTTAATTCCTTAGGATGGACACCAACCGAATTAATCACACAGATACAGCGAATGTGTATTGACAGATTAAATATATACTTGATATCTTAATCTGAATAACAGGGAAATGCAGAAATGGAGACAGCCACACGATTGAATAATTTCAACAAATAACTGATACCAAAGTAGAAATACTGAATCAGAGAACTTCAAATTTCTTCTTCAAAATAAAATATGCAACACGGTCATTTTGGAATATTATGTATATGTATATATGAATATCTTCTACTGCTGATGATTTTTTAGCATAGATTGTTTGAACTTATATAGATATTTTCATGAAGAGATACAACTCTTCAATAAGTCTCTTGGGATTTTAACCAATACAAACAATAATTACATAAGCTTAATTAGGCTCTGTTTAGCCATAAATAGATTTTTGTCAGATGATCTAAGTACTCCTGCGCACGGTGAGAATCAGTAAGCTCGACTGCACTCCTGGTGATTATATCAAGGGTGACCATTTCCTCCAGTTGTTTGCAAACTTCTGTAGATACAGAGGCTTTATCTTTTAGAGCTCCTGTGGCTTTGTGCAATATAACTTGACAATCAACAGTCCACTCTTCTTTGCTCTTTACCTCTCCATTATCTTTGAATATCCTGGGCACCCCTGCGTATGAGGCATCAGTCCCTTCCTTAGCATCAGCTTTGAGTTTATCATAATAATTCTGGTGCCGTTTGAGCAATGCTCTTGCATCAGAGATATCTGTGCCATCAGTGGCACCTCTGTTTTGCAACTCGATCACCTTTTCTTGTATTCTCTTATCAAGCCTTTCATGTTCTTTGACTGCCTTATGATTTTCCGAGTAGTTATCCCAAAACTGGTTTAACCACCGTACCATGTTTGCATACCTGCTCTGCAGTATTGTAACAAATGCATCTATTTGAATTTGTTTGGCCTGATCATGGGATATCACTTGACTACTTTGTGAGCTCTCACCTTGAGTTATTCTCTTCGTAGATTGGCCAAAGGTGCTCTTAACAGCGTCCTTCAAGTAGTCATTCTCTTTTGTTAATCTTTCACAATTCAGCTTATAAGCATCTCTTTCCTTGATTAACATCTGAGCTTGTGCTTTATTTAACTTTGCAACATTGATACCAATGTCTACAGTAATTATGGGGTCAGTTTCACCTGCTCTGAAAGTCATAACATGGCCAAAAGTTTTTTCAGTGTCTATGATGGCCGTCTTCTTATGGGGAGGATACAATGCCCATATCATTAAAGAATTTTCATCATTATTGTATCTCGTTCCCATATAGACTTCATTAACTCCTTCTGGAGTAAGCTTATACTTATCATCAGCATTATTCAAAAAGCTATCAAAAACCAGAGCAGAATTTAAATCCAAACCGGGAAAAATCATAACCCCTGCATCTTTGAGCAGCTGTCTGCCTCTGCTTGGTGTCATGTCCTGCATTTCCTTATCCACTGTCTCCTTTAACATATCTAATAACTGTTTTTCATTGTCAGCAGAAACATTATCTACTGACTCTCTAATTTCTTTTCCCTTGTATTTATACAGGAATGATTTAAATTCCTTCGAATGAATGAATGTATCATCTGACACAAAAGAATCATAAGCCTTTTGGCGTGGATCTTCATCAGCAGACCCCTCCTCATCATGTATCACAACTGGAGGCTGATATTGTTGCATTTTTCTTTTAGACATTTCTATTGTCTTATCTTGTGGTTGTTCAGTCAATTCTTCCTCTTCAGAGGATACCACTTCAACTTCTGCCAACTGCTTTTTCTTTTCATTCAAATCTCTGTTATATTTCTCTACCACCAAGTCGACTTCAGCCTCTTCCAAATTTCTAATGACATCATCATGTGGATAATGTATGTGCATGTATCCACTGAGATTTTGTTTTCTTCTTGCATAGTCAATGAAACCCTCAGGGTCAAACCCTTTCCTCACCTCAGCAGTCACCATGTTATAATGCATTAGTTTATCCAAAATGAGATTGTATCCTTCTTTTGAAACCACAGTAAAATCTCCAAAACACAAAGTACTAGGCATGAATGATTGTTTATCATGCGAACTTAGATGCATGACATTTGAACAATGCATTTGCCTAATTATTTCCAAATATGCAATTCTGTCAGGGACAGTTTTAGGCAATATAAATGGAGCATCCTCAAAACCATACACTCTGATCATAGTAGCATCCTCAAAACAATACCAATCTCCCCAATTATGAGTGACAGTAGGGGGGCCACCAAAATCTTTTGGTCTGAGGAATCTTTTTATTTCATTTGAAATTGAATATTCACAGGGGTGGTTGAAATACCTATATAGCACTTTAACACAATGCTCTTCAAATTGAGCATAGCTGGAGTTAGCATACCTGCTATCCCAGATTCTGGTCCACATTTGTACAGGTATCTTCTCCCCTTTCTTATCCGCAGCAACAACTTGAAACTCATTTGGCCACAATCCTACTTCCTGGCCATAGTATAAGACCATATGCATGAGCATCGAGTAATGCTCAAAAGAGCATGCTGGAGCATTGTTTTTTATTGCAGATAGACCAGAGTCTATTCTAGTAGCAACATAGGAGGCATAATCAAATTGTCTGGCATTGTGACATTGAATATCAGAGGTTATGACCATTAGAGGAATAGTCATGAACTTAGGGACCTCTGAGCCAAGGACTTGGCCTACAGAATAGTAAGTATATTGAATGTATGGTTCAAAAATGGACACATGAAAGGGAGGGCCATCATTCTCAGTCAAGGGTATCACTTCTCCTTCAATCCTGGGTCTATGGATGGGTAACCTCCATCCATTGTAGGTTGTATCCATTCTCCAGTATTCTTTTATCCAAATCTTCATAAACAATAGGGACAGTGCACAAATCATCCAAATCATACACCTCACAAATAGCATTTTTTGATAGGTGTACAATTGGTTCTCCTTGAGGGTTGCAGATAGCTTTCAGGCCTGAATTGTAATGCCTGGCTAACAGTTGCAGGAGTTCTACATTCAAGAATACATTAGGTACAACCAGTTTGCCTAAATTCATGTGCCATGGGTTTGACACAGGAGCATTTCTAAATCTTCTGTTGTAGTCGAATCTGAAGAGTTCATATCCCCTAATTGGGGTCCAAATATCTCCCAGGCGCTTATGTTTGTCTTCCAATTTTTCTACTTCTGCCCTGAGTTGGGCAGACCTCCTGGCCTTGGGAGTTGACCCAGGCAACTGATCAATCAAGTCCTGATTTAGTTTTCTGTCTTTGACTTTTTCTTCAGGGGTTTGATCAGTTTTTTGCTTCTTTGGTTTACTGGTTTCCCCTTGTGATTTTCTTCCTTTTCCTTTCCCCGGAGTTTCCATTTTTGAAAAATTTGGCAGGAAATTCAAATACAGGCAATATAGTGGTTTGTGTATGTGTGTACCTGTCGTTCGACGGCTGGAATTGGAAGCCTTTGCTTTTGCCCTGAGAATTCTTCTGTATTCTGCTCTCGGACGGTTTTTTGCAATTATAATGATCGTATGAACTTCGTAGCTGTTTTGTATTAATTATCTGATCAATTCAATGTTCATCGCTGTGAAGTGTCACATCGCCATAACTCTTCTTATCGGCGTGATTTTTGAAATGTCTGGGCGACCTCAACATTTTTTTATGGCGCGGACAGTCAATCGGCGTGACCCCTCAATTGTATCCCCGACGCCATGTAGTATCATATTTCAAGTGGGTGCGACCATCGGCATGACTTCCTTCATCGCCAAGGGTTTTAGATCTCTCTGCGATATGGCGAGTCCCACCGATATGCTTTGCTTATCGGGAAGATTGAGACCATCGGGATACTAAAATTATGTTTTCCCGATCTTTATTGTCTTACCGATAGTCTCTTCATGTATGAACTTTTATCATTATCGGAATGACATTCACTATCGGGATAGCTTTCTCAAGATATCCCGATCCAAATCATCTCCCCGATGCCCTTTGTCATATCCTTCATCGGGCAAAGTTTAGTAAAGTGTCACCGACACCTTTTGATCGCCGTGACTTATGAATCGGCAAGACTTGTTTCTTTTATTCCGATATGTCAAGTTATCCCGATAGAGGTGCATCGCTGTGAGTCTTGCCGATGGCTTTCTTATCGCCAAGACTCTTGATCATCGGAGACTTACTTGTTTTCTATTCCGATGGTTCATTTCTCACCGATGACTATTGCTTTGTTACCCTCGCATGCTGTTCGGTGAAACTTTTGCCGAAAGTGCTTCATCGGTATGATATATACCGTCGGGGCAGCTTCTAAAAGATCATCCGATAGATATTTGTCATACCGATCGGCATGCCCACTTGCCTTTCTTGCCGATGTAAAGTCATCGGTGTTGCTTACTCCATCGGTGAGCTCCATAATTCTTCTTCCGATCTCTATTTTCACGCCGATGGTTGTTTTCAAACAATTCCTTGTGTATCGGTGTAAGCCACACGACCTCTTGCCGATGGATTGATTTTGATGAAATTTGACACTGCTCATCCCTAGACATTTTATGAGATACAAAAATTTTATATTATGGTCCTTTTGGGATATTCCTCAGGGTTTATTCAAATATGATGGAGTAAGGAAATAGTAAAATTTTGAAAATTTTACTGTGCTAACAGTCCACACAGGCCGAATGACTATGCCCCTGACAACGCACATGAGGTGGAGAATGGCCTCGACTAGAAGCAAGAGTCGAAGGGACCTTGACCATAGTGCACAGGGCATTGCCCCAATGGTCCAATAGCACCTAAAGGTGCACCACCTTAAGCAACCTTCAGTGCAACCTTGTTGGCTTGCACTTGAATTTACATGAGCACATTAGAACAAAATATAGCTTTAATGTATAAGGAGAAATTACGATCAATAGAACAAGCTGAGAATAAAGTTGAGTTTCTATCCTTCCAAATGCTAAAAAGGATCTCCACCCTAAAAGTGTGCCAAATCTAGGTATATCTAGAGGGAATTTGAAGCCAATCCCCTAACAAAATCATATGCCAAGAAAAAGGTTCAGGCTTGGAAGGCTTTAAAAAAACATGAATCCAAGCCCAAGCACCTCAAGCTCTATGACAAAACTAGAAGAGATGCTTGAGTGTTTCCTGTTGACCACATAAGGGGCATCTTGGATCTCTAATTCCAATATGGGTTAACTTGGACCCAACTAGAAGGCCTTGAAAAAGAATACACTACCTAGGCAAAATGAGCAAGCTTCGGCTCTAAAATAGCTGACCAAACTATCTAAAATCTATGTTTCCAAACACTCACAGAGGACTGAAGCAATCAATGTTGATTTAAGGTAGGAACCCAAACCATTGAGGAGAAAGCTAGGAATAACCCTTTGAGGAATTATAATTACAAAATGGTATATCAAGATACCAATTCCAAATTTTCCACCATGGCTTGAAACTATGGACTCCCACTTTATGAATCGCATCTGGGGGCACAGAGTCTATAACAACCTAAAAAGTTTCAAAGTCCTGATTAGGAATACTTTGCCAGACAAAAACATGAGAGAGGCCCAGGGGTTGCTCGAGGGTTTGCCTGTAATCCTCCAATAGCTTCCTGCTTGGGATCCTCTCTCTGCTTTGGAATCATTCCTTGTTTATTCGGTTGTATTGGTAGAATAAGTTGACCTTTGTTGTTTGTTGCTTTTCTTTTTTCTTTTATTTTTAATGAACCTTGGCTTTGCATTGTTAATCGTTTGAAAGTTTAAAAGTTCTTTTTATTCTCCATTTCCCGCCCTCGCCCTTGCATCACCCTGGTGTCATCCTCGGTGTGTGGATGTGCGGTGGCCGGACGAGGTGGGTACTGTACTGGCTGGCACATTTAATGTGTAGAAGTAAAACTTGATGAAGAAACATTCAATAGGGGAGTTTGAAAAACAAGGGGAAAACTACAAAAGTTATAGAGAAGCCCTTAATTATGAGGATGTCGAGACACCACTTGAAAATGCGGGCTTCTCGGTTAGGTATACATTCGGAGCCAACAATGGAGTCTCTGAAGAAGGGTGCATGAGAAGTGAGGCTAGAGCAAAGAAACAAGGTGAGTTCTCCTCTCTGCCGAGGAAAGTATCCTTGTGCCCTAATGAAGACATGATAAAGGCATTAAAAAATGAAGAAAACAGACTAAGAAATGTAGTAGTGTTTTTTACTTGTATTAACTGTGACAAAATGCCTTCAAGAAAGTTTTTTGATAATTGGTTAATAGCAATCTGGGGAAAAAAAATTGGAATTCATTTCTCATTTTGTAGAATGATACAGAGTGGGTTATTTGTTATTTTTTTCAAAAACCACAGCATGCAGAAACGGGTAGTAGAAAAAAACTTTTGGAATATAGGCCCTACTTTATTTAAGGCCTTTCCTTGGGCCCCTGAAACCTCACATAAGGAAATTCAATTTTGTTCTATTCCTAGACGGATTCTGATTAGAAATGTACCTGCGCAGCTTTGGGGTTTTCTGCCTCAATTATTAAAATATTTTGAAAAAATTATTAAGGTTGATGAAACCAGGGCAACTTTGCCACACATGGATGAAAGAATGCTTGTGGCATTTAATACTGGGGTGCAGGTACCTAATATTATTGAAATAACTTGGGACAATAAGTCTGTTCAGTGTGAAATTGTAGTGTTGGGAGGACTAAACTCTTGTTTTTTGTGCAAAATAGATGGGCACCAGAGAAGGGATTGCCCTATTTTGCATAGAAAGAATAAAATGGATGACCTTGAATTTGAAAATAAGGAGAAAGGGGATAATGATCTCCATGGGCAAAATGTCTCTGTTGGGGTGGGGAGTGAGCCTGCGGTTGGTTCCCACTATTAGATTTAGGGCACACAACTGAGAGGGGGGGTGAATCAGTTGTCCAAAGCTTCCTTCCAATTAAACACTTAAATCCACTTTGTAATTCAACAACATAACAATAAATCAATCATGGAAACACAATGCATTAAATTAAGAGCAAAAACACATTAACACATGAGACACCAAGATTTTGACGTGGAAAACCTGGTTAAGGGAAAAACCATGGGGTGACTAACCCAAGAATGTATTCTCTGTTAGAAGAATAGAAAGAACAAAATGGCACATGCCAATTAGGGCTCACTGCCCGAGCACACTGCTCACAAGAGGCTCACTACCTACAAGAGACACACTGTCTACAAAACAATAAGTATCACATACTTGAACTGAAAAATAGCATCTTCATCATGCTTGAGTCAATTCCATTTAAGCTCAAAACCCCTACTCTGCCTTTCACTCTTTTCCTCTCTACCACACTCTCATCTCCATGAGATACATTTGAAATGACTTTATAATCCCTTATTTATACAAGACATCGACTAAGGAATAATCATCTAAGTCGACAAACATCTACAAGAACATTTGCAGGATGTGTAACTCATCTGGTCGACCAGTCTCAGAAAGAACATCATCATCCAGAGATAATTCTTCAATTGCAAGCTCAAACTCCAATGCAGACCACCAACACGAACTAGACACGATCCACAAACCTCCACAAGCTTGCTTGAATCACAAATAACATCCACACTACATCTCTTTACTAAAAACCTCTCAATCTGGAATCTCAAGAACACAATCTGTCATCTCTGTCACAAAGGAATAGATGCTTTCAGACCTCCAGACCACGAACCAATCAAGTTGATACTTCACAAGGACTTCCTGAACACTCTACCAAATCCATAAAATAGGATATTTCATTTCTGGATCTCACTGGACCTATCTGTATCACTCTGTCACCTCTGAACACCTGCCGGAACCGATTTTACTTGAGCGACCGCAACTTCTTCAGATCTTCATGCGGCCTCTGAAATCTTTACTGGATCATCTTAAGACACATATCTACAAACCCTTTAAACCGCATCCTTTGATCCTCATCTTAACTTGGACTTTTACATTATTGTCTTCACTGTTCTTGATATGACCAATTTTCTCAATATCCTCAGCAAACAGATCATCCAATCCTTATCATTAATGCAACAGGAGTATGTTGACATCAATAACAACACCGGTTAGGCCCATACTTGCAACAATCTCCCCCTTTGTCATTAATGGCAACATATGATGTGAAAAACTATTTTGACCATCAAGACAAGAACTTTTCTTTGCTGACACAACTCCCCCTATTACCAACAACCATTCACATGTCTTTTCTTCCTTTCCTGCTCCCCCTTTGATCAGCAACTACTTGTTTTCACATGTCTTCTCTCCCCCTTTGACATCAATGGCAAAGGGCACATACTTGCAACTCCACCATTTCAGACTCATACCAGCTACTCCCCCTGAGTAGTAGCTTCCCATCATCAATCCGGACCACAAGTTATGACTGTGATATCCACTGGACTGATGCACATCAATGCACCTTAGTTCATCATCGGAGGGGCAATAACCCCTAACTTCTCCCTGAGATACTCAAAAGAGTCCTTAGGTAGAGGTTTAGTAAAGATGTCTGCAATCTGATCCTTGGATGGCACAAACTCCAATTTGACTTCATTCTTGTTCACTTGCTCTCTTAAAAAGTGAAACTTGATGGATATGTGTTTAGTCTTTGAATGCAACACTGGATTCTTAGATATATTCATTACACTTGAATTATCACAGAAGATTGTGATAGGCTTCTCATACTCTACTCTTATGTCTCTTAGCATTTGCTTCATTCACAAAACTTGAGTACAACTACCTATTGCTGCAATATATTATGCTTTAGCTGTGGATAGAGATATTGCCTGTTGTTTCTTGCTCAGCTAAGAAACCAATCTCTTCCCCAAAAAGAATGCTCCACCACTGGTACTCTTCCGGTCATCCATATCTCCTGCCCAATCTGCATCTGTAGAAGCATGAAGAGAGAAATCATGATCTCTGGGATACCACAATCCATACTCAACTATCCCTTTTAGATATCTAAAAATCCTCTTGATTTCCATGACATGAGATTCTCTAGGATCAACTTGAAATCTAGCAACAAGACCGATAACATTCATAATGTCAGGTCTAGTTTGAGTGAGATACGAGAATCCTCCAATCATTGACCTGTACTTTTTCTTATCAACCTTAGGAGAGTCATCATCTTTTCTTAATTTACATCCAGTTGCCATGGGAGTATTCATTGGTTTTGAGTCTTCCATCCCAAATTTCTTCAACAATTCTTTCACATATTTGGACTGAGAAATGAAGATTCCTTTCTTTGTTTGAGTGATTTGTAGACCCAAAAAGAAATTCATTTCCCCAAGCATGGACACCTCAAATTCACTTTTGATTTGATTTGCAAATGTTTTGCACATACTATCTCTTTCTCCAAAAATGATATCATCAACAAACACTTCAATAATCAAGATGTTTTCATGATCAATTTTGAAATAGAAATTACTATCAGCAGTACCTTTGTTGAAACCAATCTTCAAAAGATGTTTATCCAATCTTTCATACTAGGCTCTTGGGGCTTGCTTCAATCCATACAGAGATTTCTTTAACTTGCAGACCATATCACCATGATCAAACAATTGAAATCCATCTGGTTGCTCAATGTATACTTCTTCTTCCAAGTCTCCATTTAGGAAGGCGGACTTGACATCCATCTGATATACTTTGAAATCTTTGAAAGCAGCAAAAGCAAGAAATAGTCTGTCTGCTTCAATTCTTGTCATCGGAGCCAAAGTTTCTTCAAAATCAACTCCTATTTGAGAGTAACCCTTGCAGACCAATCTAGCTTTATTTTTGATTACTTCACCAACTTCATTCAATTTGTTCCAGAAGACCCATTTGGTTCCAATCACATTCTTGTTTCTAGGTCTGGGAACAAGATCCCAAGCGTGATTTTTCTTAATTTGCATCAGTTCTTCCTCCATTGCTTTAGTCTAGTTCTCATCATTGCATGCTCCATTCATTATCTTCGGTTCAATCTTTGAAATCAGATAATACTTATCTAAATCTTGAGAAATCCTCCTTCTTGTTTGTACCCCTTTGCTTTTATCACCTATGATCTGATCCTCAGAGTGGTTTAGTCTTACATACCTGGGAACTTTGGGAGTTTCTTGCACATCTGATTCTTGGTTAGGATCATTAAAACTCATCTCTTCTTCCTGATTTACCGAATCAGTCTGGATCTGAATCTCAGAAGGGGCTTGGACTCCTTGGATCAAAACATTATTCTGATCATCTTCATCATATTCATAAAACCTTAAGAGTTTTTTCATTCCTTTATCAACCTTGCCATTAGTACTTTCTATAATCTTTCTCAATCTCTTGTTATAGCACCGGTAAGCTTTACTTTGGGTAGAGTAACCCAAGAAAATTGCTTCATCACTTCTAGCATCAAACTTGCCTAGATCTTCATCTCTTTTAATATAACATTTGCTACCAAAGACTCTGAAATACCTCACAGTAGGAGTGATGCCAAACCAAAGTTCATAAGGAGTCTTACCAGTATTGCTTCTGATTTGTACTCGATTGAGAGTATAGACTGCAGTGTTGATAGCTTCTCTCCAATAGATCTGAGGAACATTTGCTTCCATCATCATTGTCCTAGATGCTTCCTAGATGGTCTGGTTCTTTCTCTCCACTACTCCATTCTATTGTGGAGTCCTATGAGCAGACAATTGTCTCTTTATTCCATGTTTCTCACAGAATTCTATGAACTCACCAGATGTGAATTCTCCACCTCTATCAGACCTCAAACATTTTAATTTTACTCTAGTTTCATTCTCTACCATAGCCTTGAATATTTTGAATTTCTCCAGAGCTTCTGATTTCTCTTTCAAAAAAGTTACCCACATCATCCGGGAATAGTCATTAATTAGTAACATGAAGTATATATCACCTTGCACACTTCTGATCCTTGTCGGACCACAAAGATCAGTATGAACTAAGTCCAATAATTTGGTAGAAGATTGTTCCTTTGTTTTTGAATGAGACTCTGCTTTGTTTACCCAACTGACATTCTTTGCACAAACTATTTGTAGGTTTCACCAATTTTTGAAGATCTCTTACAGCCTGAGTATTGCTTATCTTGATGATATTATCAAAATTCACATGACACATTCTCCTATGCCACAACCAACTCTAATCAACTTGAACAAATAAGCAACTTTTACCAGTACCAACCAAGTGGAAGATATTACCTTTAGTTTGAGTACGAGATGCAATCTCTGTTCTGGAACTTTCAAAGATCTTGCATTTTCCATTCTTAAATTAGAGATCATAGCCTTTGTCCACCAACTGTCCAACACTGAGAAGATTGTGCTTCAATCCTTCAACATACAATACATTACCAATTTTGTTCCTTCCATCAAAAGAAATAGTTCCTCTACCTCTGATTCTACCAGTAGAATTATCACCAAACTTTACCGCTCCTCCTTCATACCTTTCCAAATCTATGAACTTATTTTTGTCACCTGTCATATGGTGAGAGCATCCACTGTCAATGACCCAATCATCATTTTCTTCAACTTGGGTATCCCGAGCTCTTTCCACAGTCTTATGATTGACAGATACAGAGGACATTGGATCTTCTTCCTTGATGGCAATGAACACCCAGTCATTTCTGGATTTGTTTCCTATCTCTGATTCATCATTTGTTACTCCTTCATTATCATCATCTTCATGAACATAGTAATAATTCTTTTGTAACCTTGGCTTGTTAGGATTTGGCCTTGAAAATCTTTCCAGACACCTTGAGGAAAAATGATCAATCGTATTACAATTAAAACACTTAAAAGGCAATTTCCCTTCATACTTACTGGATCCTCTTAGCGGTCTTTTTGCAATAAGGGCTTCAAGTTGAGCAGTTTATGCTTCTTCTTCTTCTAGGTCTTTTCTTGCCTTTTCATACCATGATAGTTTCCTTAAAGAGCTCTGTCCTAGATCAAACCTTTGTTTACCTTTTGTAGAGGCACTGGCTTTGAATGTTGATTTAGTCTTGGGGGGGCATCTTCAAACTTAGTCATTTCAAATGCAGCCAACTTACCAACCAATTGATCTCTTGTGACAGTTGTATGGGCTCTAAATTCTTCAATAGTAGCAACCTTAATTTTATAAGAAGCAAGAAGGGATCTGAGAACTTTGCCGACAATCTCATCTTCATCCAAGACACCACCAGCACATCTAATGCCACAAACAAGCTCATTTACTCTTGGCATAAAAGTAGTGATATTTTCATCTTCTCTTGTCTTCAGATTTTCAAATTTCCCTTTTAGATCTCTAGCCTTGCACATTTAACATACTTGTCTCCTTCATGCAGAAGTTCCAGTTTTTCCCAAATCTCAAAAGTAGTTGGTAGATCAACAACATTTGAAAGCTCTGAATTAGATAATGTGCTTAGAAGAGCTTCTATAGTTCGTAGATTGTTTTCAACATCTGTGATTTCATTTTGTGATTTTGGGTCACCCCGTGGAGGAGTATACTTCATTGAAGCCATGTTCCAGTACTACATTCCCATACATTGCAAGTGACATTTCATGCAACTTTTCCAAAGATTAAAATTGGTTCCATCAAACTTCAGACTATCCTTTTTGTAGGACGACATCCTAGATCTCCTCAAGCAATGAAGCTCTTTTAGCGGAACTTGGCTCTGATACCAATTGTTAGATTTAGGGTACACAACTGAGAGGGGGGTGAATCAGTTGTCCAAAGCTTCCTTCCAATTAAACACTTAAATCCACTTTGTAATTCAGCAGCATAATAATAAATCAATCATGGAAACACAATGCATTAAATTAAGAGCAGAAACACATTAACACACGAGACACCAAGATTTTGACATGGAAAACCCGGTTAAGGGAAAAACCACGGCCCAAGAATGTATTCTCTATTAGAAGAATAGAAAGAACAAAATGAAACATGCCAATTAGGGCTCACTGCCCAAGCACACTGCTCACAAGAGGCTCACTGCCTACAAGAGACACATTGTATACAAAAGAATAAGTATCACATACTTTAACTGAAAAATAGCATCTTCATCATGCTTGAGTCAGTTCCATTTAAGCTCAAAACCTTTGCTCTGCCTTTCGCTCTTTTCCTCTCTACCACACTCTCATCTCCATGAGATACATTTGAAATGACTTTACAATCCCTTATTTATACAAGACATCAACTTAGGAATAATCATCTAAGTCAGCAAACATCTACAAGAACATCCGCAGGATGTGTAACTCATCTGGTCAGCCAGTCTCAGAAAGAACATCATCATCTAGAGGTAATTCTTTAATTGCGAGCTCAAACTCCAATGCGGACCACCAACACGAACTAGACACAATCCACAGACCTCCACAAGCTTGCTTGAATCACAAATAACATCCACACTACATCTCTTTACTAAAAACCTTCTCTCCTTCATCTAGAATCTTAAGAACACAGTCTGTCATCTCTGTCACAAAGGAATAGATGCTTTCGGACCTCCAGACCATGAACTAATTGAGTTGACACTTCACAAGGACTTCCCGAACACTCCACCAAATCCGCAGAATAGGATTTTTCATTTCTGGATCTCACCGAACCTATCTGTATCACTCTATCACCTCTGAACACCTACCGGAACTGGTTTTAGTTGAGCAACCACAACTTCTTCAGATCTTCATGCAGACCTCTGAAATATTTACTGGATCATCTTAAGACATATATCTACAAACCCTTTAAACTGCATCCTCTGATCCTCATCTTAGCTTGGACTTTTACATTATTGTCTTCATTGTTCTTCACTGTTCTTGATATGACCAATTTTCTCAATATCCTCAACAAACGGATCATCCAATCCTTATCATTAATGCAACAGGAGTATGTTGAAATCAATGACAACACCAGTTAGGCCCATACTTGCAACACCCACAAGTATGATAAGTCTAAAACTACTCCCGCATTGGGAGAGAAATTCCAAAAAAAAGAAAATGACCCTATAGTTGAGATTGATGATGTTGAAAACATTAGGGAAAATCATAAGGAAAGAGAATTGCCCTGTGATGTAGTGGTTGATAGTCCTTTAGAGGACTATGGATCTGGGAGTACCCAGGATGATAACCTAGGACTCATCTCAGATGATGACATGGTAGGAGTTGATTCTATCGCTGACAACCTTTGTTATGAATCCCAAATTGATGAAACTCAAACATAAATTGTCAAGAGTAAAGAAAATGATGGGGGGATGGACTGCCCCTAGGTAATGCAGAGCAGCAACAAAAACCTGATGCTAATAAAGGTTAGGGCCCTCTCTCTTCTGATGGTTTTATTACTATTATAAGGAGGGAAAATGCCCAAGAATTGGCATTAGACAAAATTAGAGAGATTGCAGAACAAAGCAACAAGTTAGATACATTGAAGGAAGAATTTAAAAAAAAAATAGAAATAAACCCCCAAGGTGTGGCTATGGAAGCCCTCAAGTTGAGTGGCATGAAGGAAAATTCTACTTCATAAGGAGGAAAGCATGAACCAATGATTGGAAATGAGGGGGAAAAAGATATTGGTGAGACAGATAAAACAAATGAGGAAGGCAAAAAGAGAGAATATGAGCAGGACAAACAGTACTGTTAAACCTGGCAAAAAGGGAAAGGATGATCAGATCCCTAAGTGCTTTGATAGGTTTTACAATGGAACCAAACCCAACTCTATCTAACCTCAATATATGATGAATGAGATCCATTGTTTTAGTTGGAATGTTAGGGGATTGGAGTCCCTTGATAGAAAATATGTAGTGAGGGATTTTTGTAACAAAAACAAGGACATGGACATATTGTTTATTAAGGAAGTTAAGGTTGTAGGCTTCATGATGGAAAACATTTTGAGGTTTATTTGGAGGGATGCTATTCTCTTTACTACTAAGCATGATAAGGGAAAGGGTGGCAATGCCATCCTGCTTAGCAGAAGATTGGAAAAGCATGTCAAGAAGGCAGGGCAATCCCCATGTAATAGATGTTTATGGATCATTTTGGAAGCTGGGGGCATGGATATTGGGCTTTGCTCGGTATATGCCCCAAATGAGTATTATAATAGGGTTGGACTATGGAGTTGGATGGCCAATGAGCTCCCTAAGGTCCCTTGGATCATAGGTGGAGACTTTAACATGATTGAGAAAAAAGAGGATAAGCAAGGGGGTAACCCACTGGAATGGAGAGGGAATGAGAGATTCTTCTAGGAAAGAATGAAAAAACATTGAAATTGATGGACCCATTAGAAGGTTTGAAGAAGAATAGCAAAGGAATTTGGTACTCCTGGTGTAATAGTCAGAAAGAAAATAGAAGAATTTACTGCAGACTAGATGGACTCTATGTGGAGAAGGAAACATTTAACTTCCAGAATGTAAAGGACATGAACAAAGTGCAAGTTTTACTAATCACACTCTCTAACCACCACCCCATAAGATCAGTTATAATAATAAAAAAGCAATAAGAAAGGATTAGAACACAAAAATATGGTAGTTATAAACTAAATTGTGAGCTTATGATGGATGAAGACTGTAAAAATGGTATCATCTCCTTAAGAAATATCTTTAAGTTACTATATAAGAACAAAGGTGCTTTTCATTATTGGAACAATTTGATTACCTCATGCAAATCAGCCTTTCAGATAGTTGGGAAGAAATATTCCTTAGATAGGAAGAGAGAAGAATTGCTACTACAGGAGGAATTCCTTAAAGTTGAGGAGGAGATTCAAGATAAGCCTAAGGATGAGGAATTATTTGAAAGAATTGATGAATTAAAGCACAGACTGAGGAAAATTTAGGTTAGAAAAGCTCAAGGTGCTAAAATCATAGCAAAGTTGCACTAGCTAGAGGATGGGGACAAAGGCACTAAATATTTTTTTAATCTCCTAAAATATAAAAATATTAAAGAGAATATAGAATCAATAGTAGAAAATGGAGTTTTTCTAGAGAAGAAAGAGGATATACTGGAAGCTTTTAGGGGCTTTTATGAAAACTTGTTCAAGGCAGAAGATAATTAAAAAGGATGTAAGGAAGCTCAAGAGCTCTGCAACAAGACGTGTTGAAAAGGTTGATGATGAAATGAAGACCTAACTTAATAAACAGATTTCAAAAGATGAAATAGAGGCAGCAATTAAATCTATGGATAAGGGGAAGTCTCCTAGAACTAATGGACTTCCGGTAGAATTCTATAAGGCTAACCTGTCCTAGATTGTTGATGATTTGTATGATCTATATAAGGAAGCTATTGAGGGTGGAATTGGAAAAAGATATAAATAGAGGAGCAATTAATCTTTTGCCTAAGGATGGTGACAAAGCAAATATTAGAAATTGGAGACCCATAACCTTATTAAATGTTTCATAAAAAATTATTGCTAAAGTCTTAACATCAAGGATAAGGGAAATTCTACCAAAAATAATAAGTAGCACCCAAACAGGTTTTATAAAAGGCAGACACATCCTTGAAAATTTAATTACTAGTTGGGAAGCATTACACTGGGCAAGAGAAACCAATCAAAGAGCTGGTATTCTACTCTTAGATTTTGAAAAAGCATATGACAGAGTGAAGTGGTCATTTGTTCTAATGATGTTAAAATCCATAGGGTTTCTTGATCATTTATGTAAAATGGTTAAAATGTTGTTTAATGATGCCCCAACCCAGGTGGAGGTAAATGGTGTTTTATCCTCTCCATTTGTTATGGGGAGATCTATTAGGCAGAGTTGCCCCCTTGCCCCTGTCCTATTTGTTATAACTTCAAAAGCCTTTCATTATTTGCTAAGAACAGATCTAATTGAAGGTCAACTAGATGGTATCTCTTTGCCTAATGGTGATAAACTGCTTAATGTTCAATTTGCTGATGACACAACAATTTTTCCAAGAATTGATAAATTGGAGTTAAAAAGGTTGGATGCAAGACTAGAAATCTTCTGTCTTGCCTCAGGTGCAAAAATCTCTCCTTCTAAATCTATTTTGTTAGTGTGGGAAGAATGTGCTCTAGAGTGGCTCAATGGTGGTAAATGGCAATGGGGGGAAGGCTATGAAATAAGTGAGGTTCCTGAGCATCCCCTTTGCCATTTGCCCTTCATTGAAAAGTATGTGGAATTGGCTCTTTACAAAAATTGAAAGGAAGCTAAATAATTGGAATAGGTTGCATCTGTCTTTAGCAGGTAGGGTTCAAGTATGTCAGAGGATTATGTCGGCTTATTCCATTTTCTTCTCTTCTATGTGGCTCTTCTCCAATTACCAATTTGAGGTCATTCAAAAAGTCATAAGGCAATTCTTGTGGTTAGATGGTAAAGGTAAAAGGAAGAAATGCTCGGTCAAGTGGGAGTGGTGTTGTTTGGGCAAAGAGTTGGGGGGTCTGGGACTGAAGGATTTGAGAATTCAAGGTGTTACATTGGCAACAAAATGGATTGTCAACTCCTTATCTGGGGAGGAACCTTGGAAAGTTTTGGTGAGGTATAACATCCAATATGCCTATCTTGGTAAGAAAAAAGATTGGGGGGTTTTTGCATATTCATGATTCTTTGCTCAGGGAGTTCCAAGCCAGACCTAGGGGATCTGTGGTCTTTTGCAGTATCTAGAAAGCTTGAGATCAAGCCAAAGTTTTGATACAAGATAGAGCAACTATTAATTTGGATAAAAAATGCATTTGGGGGCATAGATCCATTTGGTGGAATGTGAGGCACAAGGGTAAACTTTTAGCCCTGCTTCAGGGTTGTTCGACCAAGAAATGCAACACAAAAGGGTTGTCTAATCTTAATGATCTAATTGTAGGAGGTGACCCTAAAACTTGGAATCAGATTAAAAATGAATTCGATTTGAATGATCACCAAGCTAGAACTTTTTCCACTATTTCTAAGGCACTAATTGGCAAGATTTCCTCAAGTTTTTCTATTATGGGAGAATATTGTTTTGAAAATTTGAAATGGTTGGATGGAATTAGAATTTTGAATGTGAAACCAAATATGATTTATAAGATGCTTTCAGACTCACAGGCGGTTTTCCAACCTATCAACACATCCTGGTTTGACACCTTAGGGTAAAAAGCATTGTCTAAAACCTTTAAATTGTTATGGTCTAGGGTCATTGAGCCTAAGAAATCAAGATTTAGATGGATTCTTATCCTTAATAATCTTTTTATTGGTTTTGACAATGTGTTTTGCCCTTTATGCAATGTTGTTGAAACATGTTTTCATATTTTCTTTGAATGTGTATATGCTAAGTTGATTTGGTCATTATTTATGGGGAATATATCCATGTGATGTCCTATTGTCAATACCTTCTGGAAAGAAATATTGTGTGGTTATGTTGATGGTCTTAACAAAAAAACTAATAATTTTTGGTTTGTCTTATCTATTGAAATCCTTTGGTTTATTTGGAAAAAGAGGAATGAGGATACGTTCCAAGGTAGGGAGAGGGTGCTCACTGAGGTTTTCTCTAGTCTCACTAAATATAAATTCTTTGAACATGTTGTGGTATCCTTGGAGCTTTCCTTAGGCAAATTCAAAGAAATGATGGATAGGGGAACCATGATATACAAGGAGGACATAAAGGAATCAAACTTTTGCTCAAGAAATATGAGAAGATTTGATCAAAGATTCTACAATGAGTACACTAACTTCCAAGAGCTTTACTGCAAGCAACATCAGCTAGAAATGGAAAAGGGAGAACTTCATAAGCACTTGGAAATCACATGCCAGAATTATAGTGTTAGCACTGATCAGTTGAGAATTTCACCGAATATTGGAACTATTCCAGGGATGGACTCCTTTAAAGATAGTAATAACAGGGATTACCTTTGGGCCCAGGCAAGTGGATGGTTCGATGAGCAGTGGAAGACTGACATGAAGAAAGCACAAGCAGAGGATGAGCACTATGGGAAAAAATTGGATGGTAGTCAAGGGTACTACTACCAAGCAAGATGAATGGAAGAAGAAGAAGAGGTAGCTCAACACTACAGGGCTATAAATGAAAACACAAATACAAAGGAGAATAATATAAACAGGGATTTGCCTACAACAACAGGAATTACAGATGATGAAGGGGAACTGTGACCTATATTTTGTAGCAAATAATATATATTTCATTTTGACAAAGCAAGACAAGGATGGAAATATCTAAGCAGAAATATGGGGATAGAACTACACATGTTAAACTCTTTTATGTACTTATGTTTTGAAGTATACAAAACTATGGTATGTAATAGGGTAGACTGTGTTTTGGATTGATACTAACTGCAAAAAACCTTTGATGTGGTTTTCTTGACCACAAAGATGTAAGTACTGTCTTTTTTTTAATATAATTTGTGCACAATTCTCAATCCAAAAAAAGTCCTGATCAGACAAATGAAACTTAGATTTGGCTTTAGGCTAGGAAAAGAAATTCTTGGTAGTTATGTTGAAAAGATCAAGCAAGGGACCTAATTCCCTTAAAAAACCTCAGAGCTCGAACCCAAAGGCATTCTGGCAAGAGGACAATCTTGATAAGAAATAACAAGAGACCACCAAATACAATGTTTATTGATAGAAATACCAGAGTGGAAGCCTTTGCCATTCCAAATAAGCTAAGGCTTAATATCTTCCCAAGCTCTCCAAATGCTCTTCATCACAAATGTTCCTTGAATCTAGAGGGCTTCTTTGTATAGTGAGAAGGGTTTGAAGACCAATCCCCTTCCAGGCTACCATAAGGTAGAAGGAGAGGCTTGAAAGGCAAATGTAATGCCTAGAAATCTAAAGATATCTCCATGATCGATCCATTTCCACCCAAAAGAGTCCATCCAGGGAGGTTTAGGCAAAATGTATTGTCTGTATTATTGATTTTTTTGCTATTGAATGTTGGAACCAGAGGCCTTACAAAAAAATATCAAGGCAATGCAAAGCATGCTTGACAATACTTTCCTCCTCAAGAAGAGTGAGAAAGGAGTCATCTACAAAGTGCCCATTCATAGGCTAAGTTGAGGAATGAGGCAAGGAAATGCCTTTAACTATATTTTGAGCCACTGAGTGAGCCAAAAGATAACCAAAACCTTCAATGGCTAAGACATGGAGAGTAGGGGATAAGAGGAAACCTTGGTGGATAGACCCAAAAAATCTCAAAAGCATTAGATTGGTGCCCATTAATGGTGAGGCTAGCAGAGGCGTCTGAAAAAGCATTTGAACAAATTTTAGAAAGCAGGGTCTAAATCCAAGGGCCTAGAGCATGGCCAAAATGAAGGGCCATTCAATATGATCATAGACTTTGGTAAAATCAATCTTGTTAGACACAACTTGCTATTGGGAACATCTAGCCCACTCCCTACCTTCCTAGACCATAATGATGTCCAAAATATACCTAGACTTGATGAAGCCAATTTGCTCTAGTTGTAGAATTAAGGGAAGAAGGTGGTGCAATTTCAAAGCAAGAGCATTGGCTATGATTTTGTAAGACACATTCAGTAGAGTGATAGCTCACTAATTAATCAAATGTCCTCAAGATCACTAGACTTAGGTATGAACTTGATATTTCCTTTATTTATAATTGCTCCCAGGGAATTAGAATGAAAATCTTCAAGATAGACTTTATGAAGTTCTTCACCAATCAAATCAGAGGGCCTTGTATTATTTGCAAAACTGGGAACTTTATCATTATCCATTGAAAACACTAATTCTCATAGTTTGGCAATGAAGAGCAATTGATCACAAAAAGCTCACTAAGTAGAAGAAAGCCAATAATGAACAACCCTGAGGCATTCTTGAAAAGCATTGTCGTTTTCAGGAGAATTATCTTAAAAGCTTTGAAAACCTGCTCATAATGATGAACAAAACCATGGATGACATCAAAAAGTTTACTCAAAAGATGATGGACATATTTTATTTGTTTAATGCCCTGGAAGGTATGATGAGCATGGAGAGCTTGAAAAAACTCTTTGGAAGCTCTATCTCCCACGTTAAACCAATGTAGGTGAGAGCACCTCTAGTAGTATGGTTATCAACAATTTGCTTATGTTATCAAAGTTGAGATACACACATCTGCAAATCTAGAGCAAAGAGATTGGTTTCCAACATGGCAGTGGCTTGGTAGATCTCTGAGGTGGTAGCCTCCTATGAACAACGGTGATGTGCTAGTTGGCGACCATATATCCACAAGAAATGGGAGGTGCATTTTATGACATTATTCCACCAAGCAATCCAACTTGTTGTTGAGTGGGTTGGGGCTCCAGATTCTAGACACATCAGATGTGAGCCAACATGGATTAATGACTTAACAAAGAGGTGTTAAGAAAAAATTGAGTCATGTTGAGCTTGGGGTTAGCAAGTTACCATTTAATGCAAAACTAGATGGGGGAATGGTTGAAAAAGACAACATCACAAAGGCTCCATTGAAAGAAAAATAACTAGCAAAAGAGAAAAAGGAATGTGTCGTAAGCATAACATGATCAAGCCATTTATACATTCTATCAAACCTAGCTTTAAAATTACACCATGTATGCCAGTGGGGTTGATTAAGGCAGCTACCCATGTTGGGATCATAAAGTTCCAATTTATTATGCATAAAATACCAAGCCTCCCTTTTTCCAGTTGTCTAATGCACGGGAAGAGTGGGCCATCTCAACCATATTAAAGTCTCCACACATAACCCAAGTGGCAGCAAACATTAAATCAACAATCCAATGCCAGAGAGAAGATCACTCAACAACATCATTGGAAGCATAAACATTAATAACTCCAAAGGAATGATTATTAATATTGAAAAGGACCCATAATACTCTATTAGTGGGGTCACATCCATGATCCACTAAATGTAGATGCCACTTAGGAGAGAGAAAGGTGATGACTCCTCCACATTGTGCATCATGATTTCTACACAAAAAGTTGGTCGACCAAATAACACAACAAGCAATAGAAAGTAAAAATCTAGTAATATGAGCTTCCTGCAAACAAAGAACATCCAAACCTACAAATATTTATTGAGTATCTCTCATAGAATATTTCTTAGGGAGATCTGTAAGACCTCAAACATTCCAAGCTAAGAAATTCATTGACAAGAGTTAAGAGTCATCTCATCACTATCCAACTCATCTAGACTAACATAATGATTCTACAAAATTCATCTTAACAGAAATTTGCCCAATTGAATGTTAGGAATACATGCCCTTCTTCTATCTAAACCAAATTTTCTCTCCTCCAAGAGTCTAGGTGAACTGTGAGAGTGGCAGTGGACCATTACAGGGGGAGAAGAAGCAAAATGGGCTAGGAATCCTACGAAGAAGATAAAAACTAATGTTAGTTAAGGCATCCTAGTAAACTTGGGCTGGCTAGACAACTTGCTAGTAGGAGGTACCACCTCTTTCCCCTTCTTAGAAGGGTGTGAAACTACATCAAAAGGCTACTTAGGAGCATGTGTTGTGTAGAAAAGAGTGATCTAGCCTTAGGATTTAAAGTAGGTCAAAACCCTCTTCTACAAACATTGAGACACATACTGAGCTTGGCTTCTACCCTTGAGGGAGAGCCAAACTACAAGGGTTTTGCCTCTTTGTTGTATATATGAGTGTCAAGCCAAATTTAAAAGATCAAACCTTGGTTGAGAAAGATTAAGCTACATGTTGGGGTTTCAATTCGCACCTCTGGAATACGAGTTGGAAATGGACAACTATGTGCAGATAACCTGCTCTTCGAATTAGGAGGGGAAGCTCCCTGTTTTCTAATGATTGCTTTAAAGATAAATAAACTAAATTTACCTATCTTTTTTATTCTCAGCTACAAGCACAAGGTTATAAAACTCTATCGCTGCAGCAGATGTTTTTTATTTAACTTCTAACTACAGTTAGGCCTAAACTAAATGATGCTTTTGACAACCCAAGTAAATCCAGAGCTTAGGAATCAAAAGTAATCAGGGAATGATTTGTTAACACAAAAGCGCAAATAAACTTATTCCAGATTGCACCCGAAGACTCATTATACTTTTAGGATGAAAAATGAAAGTAAGAATATGCAAGCAACACATATGATGATAAACTAAATGAACATGAGATAGAGAATCAGAGCAATGGAAGGCATGAGATTTCTTTTCTCAATATCAAGAAGCTATTACAACTCTAGGACAATGGTATTGCAACAAAGACATGCATGCAATATGCGATCAAACACTGGATTACAAATGACACAAGGTGAATAAGCACTTGAATAACAATTTGCAGGCAAGAATAGGCTTAGCAAATTTTTCTATCATAATTACAATTACTAAACAATGGGCAAGGCCGCCCTTATTTATACACAAATCAGAGTAGGGAACCCTAAAACTCCTTGATCCTGGCTAACTAACTTGCCAACTCACAAGCTTTATTTCTATTATAGACAAAAGATTTAACTAACACCTGCTTTAAAACAATTTGATTTAAAGCTGAGAAAGCTCCAACTATTACAAAGTAATTTTTCTATTTAAAGAATGGATAAGCTTGAATGAAATCGATAGCTTTAAATCAGAAAAAGCTTTGAGTTAACTATCGCTTTTTTGTTCCATCCTTATCTACACTGCTCCATTGGTGACATCACCCACTGATATTTTGGGAAACAATATCCTCCAAAAAGCTAGTAACCACTTTCTTGTTAGGAACATTGATACTTTCCAAGATGATATTCTGATTCTCTAACATCTCTTCACCATCATCAACTATCTAGGAGACAATGTAAAACATTCAAGGTTAAAATTTATTGGCCTCTGCTAGACCCGTGACCCGGTTCAACAGAGTAATTATTATCGTGTATTCTTCCTTGAACTCTCCACGTCCAATGTTCTTTGGCAAAACATTCTGCTTCTCTTTCAGCCACTTTTGAGCAATTCTTTTATGGTATTTTTTCTTTTTCATTGTGCCACACCCTCTTGCATTCTTCAATAGAAATGATGAAATTTTCCTTCCATGATGGTGTTGAGAAACATTTCCCAATGTCATTAGACCTGAGGTTGTAGAGTACATGCCCATCTACTGATTGGATTTCCCTTGTAACTAAATTGTAATGCTTAGTACAAGTGATTATGAATTCAATGCTTTGCACTGTGACGGGGAATGAAGCTGTTGCAAGCAACCCAGAGTGACTTAGATTCTTGATGGAGATGTTTCTTGAGTCCTCTAAGGCATGTAAATTGAATATTGGAAGCACTTTATGCAAATCTGTCTCGACAGTTCTCAAGTAATCATGAAGCAACACTGTTTTAGGCTTGATTTCTATTAGAGAGTATTGCATATTGAAAAACTTGAAGAATGCCTGTGAACACGCATATGTTTGGAAATATTTTGCACAAAAGGCTAAAAACTATTTGTTGATTTCTTTTAAAAAGTAGCTTTTGAGAGAAAAAGTTGGCACGTGGGTTTTATAGACAATCTCATTTTGAAGCAACCTAGATCATCGAATTCTGAAAAAGAAGAGGATTTCCTGAAAAAGAAGAAAAAAGTAGATTTTGGGAAAACTAAAATTTTCTAATCTTCAAGAGGACGTGATTCCAAATGAACCCATTTCGATGAAAATTGAAAAAGCTCCAGCTCTGTTTCTGAAAAATGATGCCCTAGAAAAATGGATCTTGAAAAAGTGTCTTTGTGCTTCCCAATCCCGAAACCACAAAGATCACTGAAAAAACACTATATTTGGGTTCTCAAATCTACATGAGAAGAAAATGACATTTTTCTTCCTCTGGATGCAACCTGTAAAAATAATTAATAAAGGAGGCCAAAGGCTTGTTTTTATAAAACTTTAGGGCGAAAAAACAACTTTCTTTCTGAAAGCATAAATTTTGAAGCTTATCCATGAAGATAGCAATCCTTTGAGAAAAAATCCAAGTTGATATGCTCACATAGGATGAATTCCTATTTTATATTTGCCTAAGGCTCACGTGTGAGGATGATGAAAAAGCTGCTACTTTGATGATGTCGTCAAACACACAAAGTTGCAAAAGTGTTAGCCAATTTTCCTTCATTTTAAAACTTTTTGCACTCGTTCTAACTCCAGAGAGGCCTACCTCTGAGTTCAACAAGATGGAAAATTGTCATCATTGATAGAAAAAGCTGACTAATCATGGCATTTTGAAGTTTTATCAATTTTAATTTGATCTCTAGCATCGAACTAACGATTTGATGACGTTTGACTGCAATTTTGATTCGTGGAAACCATTGCCAGACCAGGATCAAAAAATGGTTGGAAAGAGACATCATTAGGACATGAAATTTTCTATCTCTAGAGAACCCAGGTGCCCTCACTGGACAGGGGCGCCTAACATCCCATGCCTTAGCTAATTTTTGACAATTTTCAACTTTGCTCATTTTTCATTTTTTGTGCACGCTCCGGTGACTGTGGGCCCTTGTTTAGATGTCAAAACTCACATGTCAGAGTAAAACTAAGACTAATGATCAGGTAATCAAGCAATCCTGATAAAACTGAATCGATTGTACCTTCTGCTTGCCTCGAAAACTAGGCCAAATTAATTTTTTGTGAATTCGACAGAGCTGACGGAGGAAGATTTGCACTTTTCTAGAAAAACATGAAAAATAAACTAACTCTAGTGATGTTGGGTGCCCCTAGCCTCCAGGGGCACATGGGTTTTCATGCCTTAGATTTTTTTTTGGAAAATTTTAACTTTTTCTTCATTTCTCCATTTTGCATGCCAACAACTGCTTTCTGTCGTCGATTACCATGATCTATTGGATAATTGTCACTGGATGAAGGGTGAATTGGATAGCCTGAACATATCTGAGATGAATCCCAGCTTTTTTGGGCATGTCGACTGAATTTGATTGATTTTGACCACCCGAAAGCGGGCTGACAAGGCCTTTTTAACCATTTTCTGAAAAACACCCAAAAAAATCTATCTCTGTGAAGGTTGGGCACCCCTAGCCTCCAGGGGTGCCTGGGTTTCCCAGACTTAGAAAAAATTAATAATTTTCAAGTTTTCTTTGTTCTCCAGATTCACAATCCTCCGTTTTCCATTCTTTGTCGATTGACAGTCACTCAATAGTTCTTCACCTTCTAAACAGCACTGAAAACTCCCCTGACAGATGAATTTCCTCCATTAATGTCCTCAGAGTTCATGCTTCACCTTCTAAAAAAGTAGAATTGACCCAGTAGAGAAAACTTGACCTTTTGTAGATTCCATCTGGACCACCTTTTTCGTGAAGCAATATCAGCCAATCAGAATCAGGAAGGACTCCTGAATCAAAAATTCTATTTTTAGAAACTTTCTATTTTTAGAAAATTTTCCCAGCATTCATATCTCAAGAAACCCAGAAAACCAAAATTTGACGTCTATTTGTAGAAATTTTGACTTTTTGACGACAAATTTTCCAGACTCTCACAAAACACCTTAATGAAGTAAAAACTTTGATTTGGCACAACAATTGGCTCTGTCTGGGGACTGTTAGGTCTAAAAAATGTAGGTTGCTAATCCTAAGAGGATGCCAGGCTCTATGCTTAGACTCGCAACATTTTTGAACTAACGCAACAGAATCAACCTTTAAGGTTTGATGACTCCCTGCACTTTAGGTTCTGCTAAACCTAGGTCGGTGAACCTTGAGAATTAAAGAAGATTGAATGTAAGTATTTTGACTGAGTAAATGGATCTACCTACAGTGGCAAATGGTGTAGAATAGATGAGAGCTTGCTAACTAATTCTATATCTAATATTTGATGGATGATTGGTATAAATTGTATAAGCAATATCAAAGTGAATTTTAAGACTATGCTTAACTAATAAAGGGGTTTTAAATGATGAATTAAGATAAGACTAGTGCCTTGTTGGGTAAATAAAGTTAAATCGAAGACAAAGACCAATGGCTTATGGTGGGCAGTAACTCTTACTATTTGGCACAATACTTTAGTTTATAACTTGTATAAATGTGCAAGGAAATGGCTGACTGACTCTTCTTAATAATCTAATAGATAAAATTAGATTTCTTTTTATTCACCAGAAGGAAATTTAATCCTTTCTTGAAGGAACCAATTGAATGAAATATACAAGAATAACAAATAGTATCAACTTGGAGACAGAATGGCAATCCTAATTATATGGTTCTTCTTAGTAATCTAAACTAACACTTCCAGGTTACTGTGATTGATCAGAAGGATTTTAATTCCTCTAATGGCAACCAATTAATCCAATCACACAGATACAACAAATGTGTATTGAAAAATTAGCTATATACTTGATATATTAATTTGAAAAACAAGGAAATACTGTATTGGAGACCATCGTATAATTGAATAATTCTAACAAACAGTTGATGCCCAAATAAAAACCACAGAATCAGAGAACTTCAATTTACTTCTTCAATAATATGCTTGCAACATGGTCTTTTAAAGCATTGTAAACTTCATGTATTATATCCTACCGCTGATGATCATATTTCAACATCATGTTCAACTTATATAGAAATATTTATGAAGAGACATAACTCTTCAAAATGTCTTTTGGGAATTAACAAGATTAACATAACAACCATAAAAATAACAATTCTTAAGCTCTATTCAACCACATGTATAGCTGAGCAATGTGATCCAAGTACTCCTGGCTGCGATGTGTATCAATAAATTCAATAGCGTTTCTTGTGATCACATCCATCGTAACCATATTATCCAAATGCTTGTAGGCTTCCCCAGATGCAAAGTCTTTGTCCTTGAGAGCTCCTAAGGCTTCATGCAATATCACTTGATAGTCTTTAATCCATTCCTCTTTGCTCTTCAATTCTTTATCATTCTTCAACAACATGGGCACTCCTGCTTTTGAGGCTTCAACACATTCTTTGGCATCATTCTTAAGTTGGTCATAATACTTCTGATGCTACTCAATCAAATCTTTTGCACTCGAGGTACCTGTATCCTTACTCTATGTCTCGTTGAGTTTCTCCTGCAGCCTGTTGTGGAGCCTCTCATGCTCTTGGATCACTTTATAGTTTTGAGAATAAATATCCCAAAATTGGTTCATCCAATGCATCATGTTGGCATGCCTATTCTGGAGCACCGTTACAAGTGTATCTATCTAGACTTGAGCTATCTGGTCAATAGATGGTGATTGGGCACTTTGTAAGCTTTCTCCTTGAGTTAATCTTTTCACTGACCTTCTGAAAGTGCTCTCAAGAGTATCTTTCAAATAATCATTTTCTTTTGTTAATCTCTCACACTCAGTTTATATGCATCTCGTTCTTTGATCAACATTTGAGCTTGTGCCTTATTCAACTTTGTAACATTAATGCCAATGTCTGTAGTGATCAAGGGGTCAGTTTCCCCTGCCTTCAAAGTCATGGCATGCCCAAAATCCTTCTCAGTGTCTATAATGGATGTCTTCTTATGTGAAGGATACAGGGCCCATATCATTAGTGAATTTTCATCATTGTTATATTTGGTGCCCATATACACTTCTGTGACACCCTCTCGAGTGAGCTTGTATTTGTCATCTGTGTTATGCAGAAAACTATCAAACACTAAAGCAGAATTCAAATCAAGACTAGGAAAGATCATCACCCCTGCTTCTCTGAGCATCTGTCTACCCTTACTAGGAGTCATATCTTGCAATTCACTATCCACAGTTGTTTTCAACATATCAAGTAATTGTCTTTCCCCTTGCATTTATATAAAAATGATTTAAATTCTTTAGAATGAATAAATTTATCATCTGAAATAAAAGAATCATATGCTACTTGTCTTGGATCCTCATCAATAGACCCTTCCTCATCATGTTCTATACCTAGAGACTAATAGCATTGTATTTTTGTTTTAGATATCATAGTTGCTTGTTGATGTGGTTCTTCTTCTTCTACAGGTCCTTCATCACCAGAGGACAACTCTATTTCTGCAAGCTACCTCCTCTTTTCATCTAAGTCCCTATTATATTTCTCAACCACTAATTCAACTTCAGTCTCTTCCAAATTCCTGATGATGTCATCATGTGGATATGAGACATGTGTGTATCCACTGAGGTTTAGTTTTCTCCAAGAAAGGTCAATGAAACCCTTAGGATCAAACCCTTTTCTTGCCTTAGTACATCTCATATTGTAATGCATCAGTTTATCTATAATGAGACCATAACCCTCCTTGGATAACACAGTAAAATCTCCAAAGCACAGAGTACTAGGCATAAAAGATTGTTTGTCATGGGAGCTCAAGTGCATCACATTAGAACAATTCATTTGCCTAACTATTTCTAAGTAGGCAATTCTGTTAGGAACAGTCTTAGGCAATATAAAAGGAGTGTCCTCAAAACCATAAACTCTGACCATGGCAGCATCCTCAAAACAATACCAGTCTCCCTAGTTGTGGGTAACAGTAGGAGGACCACTAAAATCTTTAGGTCTAAGAAACCTCTTTATTTCATTTGATAATGAATACTCACAGGGATGACTGAAATATCTATATAACACTTTCACACAATATTCTTCAAATTGAACATAGCTAGAATGGGCATACCTACTATCCCACATTCTGGTCCACATTTACACGGGTGACTTTTAACCCATCTAGTCTACTGGAACAACTTTGAATTCATTTGGCCATTATCCCACTTCTTGGCCATAATAAAGCACTATGTGCATGAGGAGTGAGTAGTGTTCAAAGGAAACTAATGGGGCATTGTTCTTTATTGTGGTCAGACCATAATCAATTCTACCAAAAACATAGGCATCATAATCAAACTACTTGGCATTGTGGCACTGGATGTTTGTGGCTATCACCATCAGAGGAATTCTCATGAAATTAGGGACCTCTGATCCTAGGACTTGGCCCACACAGTAGTATGTGTATTGTATGTATGGTTCAAATAATGACACATGAAATGGAGGTCCATCATTCTCATTGAGAGGCACCATTTCTCCCTCTGCCCTAGGCCTGTGAATAGGCAATCTCCATCCATTATATGTAGTATCCATTCTCCAGTACTCTTTATCCAAATCTTCATAAACTATGGGGACAATACATAAATCATCCAAGTCAAAAACTTCACAAATGGCATTCTTAGACAAATGTATAATAGGCTCCCCTTGCAAGTTGCATATGGCCTTGAGGCTTAGATTATACTACCTAGCCAGGAGTTTGAGGAGTTCAACGTTCAGAAACACATCAGGAATGACCAAAATACCCAAATTCAAGTGCCATGGGTTAGACACTGGGAAATTCCTGAATCTTCTATTGTAGTGGAATTTAAACAATTCATAACCTCTAATTAGAGTCCAAACGTTGCCAAGATATTTGCACTTATCTTCTAGTTTCTCTACTTCTGCCCTAAGTCGTGCAGACCTTCAGTCTTTGGGAGTTGATCGGGGTAATTGGTCAATTAAGTCCTGGTTCAATTTCCTGTCTTTTATTTTCTCATCAGGGTTCTTGTCAATTTTTTGTTTGTTAGGTTTACTAGTCTCACCCTATTGTTTTCTTCCCTTTCCTTTCACTAGAGTCTCCATTACAATCTTGGACAGTAAATTCAAACTACAGGCTATTATACAGAAGTTTGTAAATATGTACCTATTATTTGAGGCAGTGACCTAATTCCCCTATTTTCTCCTCTAAGTCTTCGCTTGCGTGCTTGCTTCAGATAATTCTTTCGAACTTAATTATAGTGGTTTCAAATGGCATTTTAGAGGATTTCTTGCTCGTCTACAATTAATTATTCCAGTGTTTCAATTTTCTTGATCATTGTGAAATGTCACATCATCATAACCTCTCTCATCGGTATGATTTTTGTAATGTCAGGGTGACTTAATATCTTCTTATGGTGCGAACATCTGCTCATGGATCAATCGCTATGACCCTTCATCTGTCTCCTCGATGTCATTTTTCATATGTGAGTTTGTTTCAGCAAGATATTTTCAAGATCTACCTGATATAGAAGTGGGCATGGTTATCATCAGCCTAACTTTCTTTATTGCCATAGGAATAACATTCTTCTCTGATACCTTAAGTGTCTCCGATATGACTACCGGTGAGAGTCTTGTCAATGACTGTGGTCATTGTTGTCATCGGGATAAGATATGACATTGGGATGACTTATTTCAAGTTACCCAATCATGGTTGTTTCCCTGATAACCCTTTTATATCCTTCATCAGAGTGATCATTCACAATATGTCACCGACATCTTTATCGTTGTGACCATCGGTTCGGCAAGACTTATAAACTTCGTTCCAACTTGTTCAACTTCGCCAATGATTCTTATCCTCCATACGTATTAGTGTGAGCTATGCCAAAACAATCCCTTTGGTTGCTGAGACATCAACATGTTGGGGGCACTCTATTTACTCTCTTCGATGTTTATCTCCTGTCGATGATCACTAATTCCATCCATTCCACGGGTTGTTCGGTGAGAGTCCCACCGAATTCCTTTATCGGCATGACCTATATTGTCGGGGGGTTTTGGAGTATTCCCCGATATTGCTTTCTTATACCGATCGACATGACTGGGAATTTTCTTTCCGATGAAGGGTCATCGGTGTCACTCCTTTCATCGAAGATCTCTAAAATTCTCTCTTTGACCAACATTCCCTTGTCGATGATCATTAGTTTCACTGGTTCCATGGGTAGCTCCGCAAGAGTTATACCGAAATCCTTCATTGGTGTGATCTATATTGTCGGGGGGGGGGGGGGGGTTAGAGTATTACCCGCTAGTACTTTCTCATGCCAATAGTCCTAGCTTTTGATTAAATCGACATGACTGTAGATTCTCTCCCCAATAAAAAGGTTATTGGTGTTACTTTCTTCATCGGCGGTTCCTAAAATATTCTCCTTGAACCTTATTCTCATGTCGATAGTCATTTCAACCAGTTTCTCGTAGAGCATGGATCGGTATAACAAAAAGGGAGGTCTCGTCGATATTATGGAATTGGGGCCCTTCGTTATATTACATTTTGAGGGGTGAGAGATCCATTTGTGATGAAAGTCATACGATTTTTATGGGATATACCTGTTATTATTCTGATTTTGGGCGTAATGTTTTTTTGATTTGGTCAGACATGTGTGGGTAGGAATATAAGAAAAATTTAAATTTTCCTGTCCCAACAGTGGCTCTGTCTGGGATGTATACTCCTTGTGGGTATAACAAGAATTTAGATCTCTTGGGGGAGTAGACCATATATTTTATTAATTCAGGATGATGGCTTCACATAATTGTATGGATGAAATGAGAATGGGAGATGGAAGTGATAATGATAGGAAATGAGGATGATCCTATACTATTGTACATGGAAGAGTTTGTTTGTTTGTTTTTTTTAAAACATTTTTGAGAGATTCATAGGGCTGTCCATGTACTGGCAGATCCTAATCTCTCTTGATTGCCTTAGACTATTGTGCATGGAATAAAAGTATTTCGAGAATTATTTAAGGGTTGTCCATGCACTGGCAACACTTAATTCTCTTTGTGCATGATTTTGGTATTTTATGAAAAGAAAGGCTTCAGAAATTGCCCATGCACAGGCAGTTCCTATTCTTCTCTAGACATATTTTGCAAATAGTAAGAATCATCACCTCCTTTGCCAGTTACAACAAAAGGCCCTAACCACAGAGCTTCAAATTTTCCATGCTTTCCTTTCTCCTGGCACCTAGCATTCCACATTAATACTAAGTCATTCATCTCAAATTTCTTGTCTTTGGCCTTTTTGTCAAAAAGGTATTTCACTTGTGATTGCAACTTGATATTATGCTTTTGAGCCAGTCTCCTTGTCTCATCAAGTTCTGCAAGGTGATCTAATCTTTCCTCCATTGGTTCAGGGACGTTTAAATCCTCTTGAACAACAAATTTGTACACTGGTAAAAGATTTTCTAATGGTATCCTTGCTTGTGTTCCATACACTAGTTCAAAAGGAGATCTTCCAATTGCTCTCTTTACAATAATTCTATCAGCCCACATAGGCATTCTGAACTTCGAATCCCATGCCTTCTTATTTCCCTCCAACATTCTCTTTATAATTTTCAGAAGATTTTTGTTGCTGGATTATGCTTGCCCGTTCACTTGTGGATGATAAGGGGCAACATAGGACACAGTAATGCCATGTGTATTACAGATATTTTTGAACTCATCAAACCTAAAACACATTCCATTATCTGTAATTAACCTCACTGGAGTGCCAAATCTGAACATAATATTCTCCATCAAAAAGTTGATCACCACCCTGCTTGTTGCTTATTTAGTTGGGATTGCTTCTACCCATTTTGTGAAGTAGTCTGTCACCACCAAAATCCATTTGTACCCTCCACTTGACTTTTCTGCAATTTCTCCTATGAAGTCAATGCCCCATTGATAGAAGGGGGCCTCTACTTGCATGGGTTTCAAGGGTAGTGCTCCTTGATATTTTAATTTTCCTAAAAATTTCTGACATGCTTCACATTTCCTAGTGTAATGATATGAATCATTAAAAACTCTAGGCCAATAGTATCCAGCCTTTAGGATCTTGTGGGTTGTGGTTTTTGCTGAGAAATGACCTCCACAAATACCTTCATGTAATTCTTTCATGACATGTTTTGACTAATGTTCATCTAGGCATAATAGTAGAATACCATCCCTATTCTTCCAGTAAAGATCTCCATCAATAAATACATACTTTGAGGCTTGTAACTTAAGTGTCCTTCTCTTGTTATCATCATACCCTTTAGGACATTTCATGTGTTTTAAATAATCTATGATGTCATCATACCATGGAGTATGCTCAATGCTAGAACTCTTGGTATCAACATCATTAGCACTACATATCTAAGAAGCCTCGAGATTATTTTTAGCCATCAGTCTAGGAAGACCTTGTCCTCTCACTAGTTTGGTGATCTGGATTTCAATATTGAACTCCTAAATTCTGTTGATCCATCTGCATCTTCTACCTGTGACCTCAGTTTGTACTAATACATCTTTTACTATAGCATTAGGCACATATGCTATTATATTAGCTCCCACCAAGTATGGCCTAAAAGCTTTAACTGCCTTCACCAATGCATATGCTTGTTTCTTAACAATGTCATATTTTAATTCTACATTTTGAAGAGATTTGCTGAAAAATGAAATGGGTTGTTCATGTCCTTCATCATTTTTTTGCAATATTACTGCTGCAACTGTATGATATGAGGCAAATGAGAACAGTTGGAATGGCTTACTAAAATCAGGGGATATCAGAACAGGGGCTTCTTTGATTGCCTTTTTAATGGTGGCAAATGCCTCTACTATTTCTGTTGTCCACTTCACTTCTAAATTCTTCTTCAACATTCTTGATATGGGACTAATAATTTCTGTAAAATTTGATATGAACCTCCTGACAAAGTTGATTTGGCCAAAAAATGACTGTATAGCTTTTACATTCTTAGGAATAGGAACTTGGTCAATTGCTTTTACTCTTTTAGGATCTATTATTACTCCATCTTTTGAGACTATGTGATTAAACAACTTGCCCTCTGTTACTATGAAATGGCATTTCTTAGGATTCAATGAAATTCCATATTCTAGGGCTTTAATAAAAATTTGTTCTAAATGTGCATAATGATCCTCAGCTCTTTTGGAATATGCTGTCATGTCATCCTGATATACTATCATGATTTTATTAATCAATTCTACAAAAGCCACATCCATTTCTCTTTGGAATGTTGCTCCAACATTCGTGAGCCCGAATGGCATCCTTAAATATACATATGTTCCCCATGGTGTGGTAAATGCAGTCTTATATTATTTTGATTCTTTGACTTTCACCTGATTATATCCTGACAAGCCATACATCATTGACAATAGTTCACACCCGGTAACCTTTTGTAATATTGCCTCCATATTAGGAAGGGGATAGTTGTCCTTAAGAGAAGATTTGTTTAGATTCCTAAAGTCCACACATAACCTAATATCACCATTTTTCTTTCTGACAGGCACCAAATTAAAAACCCAAGAAGAATGCCTAATAGGTTATATGATAGCTCCATCTCTTAGTTTTATGAGTTCTTCAAGCATCTTAGGGGCCAATGTAGGATTGATAGGCCTTTGTTTTTGCCTGAATGGTTTAGCATCCGATTTTAATGGTATTTCATGCTAAAAAAGATCCTCTCTATATGCTTTCAAATCATCATATGACCATGCAAATACATGTCTATACTTCCTGAGTAAGTTGATGATCTTGCTCCTGATTTTGAGATTAAGATTCTTTCCAATGTATACATTCTTTGGGGCTGCCTATGTCCCCAAATTAATCTCTTCAAGGTCGTTCTGCACTACGGGTGTGTCTTTCATTTTAAATCTATCATGTCCATCAAACACCTTTTCCAATTCTATAAGTCCCTTAGGTATTTTGTTTGTTTTTAGCTGAACTATCTCTTGACCAAAAAGGGTTTCCTTCCCATCATGTTCTTCTACAAATGCATTAAAATCAATCTCTTGGTTTTCATAATGATTAGCGCAATGTAGGAAGTTGATGATATCAGTATCATTATCAAACACTTTCCAGTTATGTACATTATCTGGGATAGTGGGCCTAGTTTTGAATTCAACTTCTGTAATACCTCCTAATGTGATATCATCCCTTTTTAATGCGATATTTGCTAGAAAATCTACCATGATATTTTTTGATCTATCAATCCAGTTGATTGAGAAGGCATCAAACGACTCAATATCATCCCAGATAGCATTTCTATATTGTTTTAACCTCTTGTTTTTTGACAAGTATTTCTCTCACTTGGGAAGTAACTAGTTCTAAATCACCGTATACAACCAACTTTTTTATCTTATGCTTGGTGGCTATATTCAAACCAATGAGCAAAGCCTCATATTCTGCCACATTATTTGTGCATTCAAATGTCAGTACAAAGGAGTATTTGAAAGTTTTACCTGCTGGTGAGATAAATACTACTTCAGCCCCATTTCCCATTTTGCTACATGCACCATCAAAATACATCTTCCACACATCATTCTCCTCTTTCTTAGATTCAACATGTATCATATTAGTATTCTGCTATTCTGGTCAACTTTTTTCAACCTTGAAGGCTCCCAAATTTGTATCACAAAAGAAGTTTATTTGTTTTTGATCTAAGCGTTCTATGATGTTCTCATATCTTGGCTCCCTACATAGCTTTATCTCTTTACCTCCCACTGGTATTGTGGCATATGATAAATCTAATTGGACATTTCCTCCTACCATTGTAGCCCACTGTCTTGATAAGAGCATTCCATAATATGGTGGAATGTCAACCACGGTGATATCAATGTTATAGGTTGCTTCAAGGTATGAAGCAAGTTTTATTTCCACATCCCTCATAATGCCAACAACTGGGATGGATCTATTATCCATTGCATAACACCTACCAAATGTAGTGTCAACCCACATTCCCAGTTCCTTCATGACTGCTATTGGCATGATATTCATGGCCGCACCTGAATCAATCACGCAGTTCCTTACTATCTTGTTTTTGATTAATAAGGTAGTGTATAAAGGGTCCACCTGTGAAGGATTCTTTGTCAAGGTATCACCTAGGTATACCTCAGGAATTTGGAATATTTCTTGGTGAACATTGTTTGTTCTATTCTCAGATCCCTTATGTTGTTGATTTGGTATATGTGAAATCAGTTTAACCACTATATTTCTGTATTTGTCTATCTTCATCATCTCCAAAAGTGGTACTGATATCCTTACCTGAGATATTGCATGAGCAATGTCAAATGAATGGGCCATATTTTGATCATTCCTTTATGTCTTCATATGCTCTTTTTCTTGATTTTGTGATTTATCTTTTGTTTTATTTTTATCAGCTTTTTCTAGTTCTTTGAATGATGACTTTGCATTATTCTTTTTGTGATTTTGATCTTTTATAAAGATACTCCCAGGTGTTCCTTGTTCAACATTCACTGTCCTGTTCCTTAAGTTATAGGCATTTTTAGCTTGAGCTATTACAGCTATTGTAAGAGCTTCCCTTTCATTTTCAGTGGGCTTTCTCCACTGATCATATGGTGAATTGTTGTAATAGGTAGGTTCCTCATAACCATCCTCCTAATTTGAGAATACTTCTTGTTTTCCCATATTGATATGATGTTTCTGGTTTCCCACATCATATTCATATCCCTCTTCCTCTGTAGAAGAATAGTCTTCGTTCAACAAATATGGTGTATCTTGCATCGTATTTATTATGTGATTGTCTCTGTTATAATTGTATAATGTTTCTTCTTGTTGTACTATTTTAGCCACCACACAGTATTCAGGCTAATGTGGCAAATTGCACACCAGACACCAAGGTTTATCTTCTACCATATGTGCCCCATTTCTTTTCAGAGGGTTAGGAGTATCTTTGCCATAATGTTGCTTTCTATTGTTTTCAATGGGTCTCCCATCTTTCCAATTTGTATTATATGGCATATCATGCAACCTGGGCCTTTCATGTTTATGCTAGCCTTCTTGTTTAGTCTATTGAATGTCTAGGTTTTGAGGATTTCTAGGGTTATCTCTTTTGCTAACCATACCTGCAACTTTCCTGTTGTTCTCAATAGTTAATGCCACTTTCTGTGCTTCAACAAGGGTCATAGGGCACCGATTTCTAAGTTTGTACCCTATTTTGGGATCAAATGCTTTCAGATAAATGCTCAATGCTGCTGGATCAGTCAGTTTAGACCCATGTGGTATTTTGTTGTGTAACTTGGAAAATTTCAGATTGAAATCATACATTGACTCATTTTGGTATTTTTGGATGCTTATTAATTCGTGCAATGCAAACTCAGGGGCATACTAATTGCCATCCTACTCCTTGAATTGATTTTGTAAATCAGTTATTGAACTGATTGAAGCATTAGGTAAGCTGTTCAACCAGCCTCTTGCATATTCAGTCAGAGACATCATGAATAACCTCATTTTGACATCTTCATAGTCCATACCGATATCTTGCACGAAAGCATTGAAGCTTTTGATGTGATCCTCAGTTGTTATTACACTGTTTCTAGTGAACTTAGGAACTATATTTCTCCAATTACTATCCATAGGGTATGGATATAATTGATATCTAGTCAGATCAAATTGGCCACATATGTTTGTGAGGTTCTGAGGTGGAAAATTCATGGGTGGCGAGTTAGGATAGTAATTATATCCACCTGGAGGCTGATGATAAGCATATTATTATTGTAGGTTTATGTGGGATTTATATAATGATTTTGTGGTGTATAATACTGTTGGCTAGGGGGTGGGTATGGATTCGCCATATGTTGAGAGGTGTTATGCATGGGAGGTGGTCTAGGATTTTTAGGAAGGGTATTTTGATGACTTCCGGATGCTTGTGAATTTGAAACGCCACCTATATTTTGGTGTAAATTTTGCTGTGGATTCCTCAAAGTGTTTCCTCTATGTGGAGGTACATATTTTGGGGTAGTTGTTTTAGTCCTATTCTTTATATGTTGAATCTCTTGTTCTAACAACCTCTTAGTTTCCTCTATCTTGATCATTTCAAGTTCTTCCTAAAGCCTAAGCACATCCTGCTATGCTCGATTCATACCTCTTGAATTCTTTGGACTTTCATTTATTTCTTGATGTGAGAATCCATGTTTTACCCCTTCTCCCTGCTGTAATGACATTTTAAAATCATATTCAGCTTGCCTTTGATCAATTTCCCTCATGGCCTGTGCTTCACACTCAAGCTGTTCTTGAGGATTAGGTCTGTATTTTGCTAATATATCATCAGTTACTCTATTGAAATTTTCATTTGATTCATGCAGAGGTGTAAAACTATTGTGAGTTGTGATAATTTGTTCTATATTACCCTCTTGAGCCTCCTGATTATTATTTTGATGAGAATAATTTGATGCTCCATTTCTTTTGAGGATGGTTCTGATCGGTGGAGATGATTGCAATTTCTTCCCTTCCATCTTGGATCTTCTACCATCCATTTGGTATTAACTTTATGTTATAACACGTTGTAGAGTCGCCACCTATTTTGTAAATAGGAAAAATTTATAACTTATCTTTTTGGATTCTTCTTGCTAGCAGAGTTACCAATTTGAAACTTTTGAAATTTATGACTCTATAAAAGAATGGTTTCTTACTAAGGTCCTTGATTTGATTCCCTAGTAGAGTCACCAATTTGTTAGGTCTCAAAAATGTAGGTTGCTAATCCTAAGAGAATGTCAGGCTCTATGCTTAGACTCACAATGTTTTTGAACTAACATGACGGAATCAACCTTTAAGGTTTGATGACTCCCTGCAATTTAGGTCCTGCTAAACCTAGGCAGGTGAACCTTGAGAATTAAAGAAGATGGAATGTAAGTATTTTGACTGAGTAAATGGATCTACCTATAGTGGCAAATGGTGTAGAATAGATGAGAGTTTGCTAACTAATTCTATATCTAATATCTGATGGATGATTGGTATAAATTGTATAAGCAATATCAAAGTGAATTTTATGATTGTGCTTAACTAATACAGGGGTTTTAAATGATGAATTAAGATGAGACTAGTGCCTATTGGGTAAACAGAGTCAAATGGAAGACAAAGACTAGTGGCTTATGGTGGGTAGTAACTCTTACTATTTGGCACAATACTTTAGTTTATAACTTGTATAAACGTGCAGGGAAATGACTGACAGACTCTTCTTAATAATCCAATAGATAAAATCAGATTTCTTATTATTCACTAGAAGGAAATTTAATCCTTTCTTGAAGGAACCAATTGAATGAAATATACAAGAATAACAGATAGTATCAACTTGGAGACAGAATGACAATCCTAATTATATGGTTCTCCTTAGTAATCCAAACTAACACTTCCAGGTTACTGTGACTGATCAGAAGGATTTTAATTCCTCTAATGGAAACCAATTAATCCAATCACACAGATACAACAAATGTGTATTGACAAATTAACTATATACTTGATATATTAATTTGAATAACAAGGAAATACTGTATTGGAGATAATCATATAATTGAATAATTCTAACAAACAATTGATGCCCAAATAAAAACCATAGAATCAGAGAACTTCAATTTACTTCGTCAATAATATGCTTGCAACATAGTCTTTTAAAACATTGTAAACTTCATGTATTATATCCTACTGCTGATGATCATATTTCAGCATCATGTTCAACTTATATAGAAATATTTATGAAGAGATATAACTCTTCAAAATGTCTTTTGGGAATTAACAAGATTAACATAACAACCATAAAAATAACAATGCTTAAGCTCTATTCAACCACAGGTATAGCTGAGTAATGTGATCCAAGTACTCCTGGCTTTGATGTGTATAAGTAAATTCAATAGCGTTTCTTGTGATCACATCCATCGTAACCATCTTCTCCAAATGCTTGCAAGCTTCCCCAGATGCAAAGTCTTTGTCCTTGAGATCTCCTAAGGCTTCATGCAATATCACTTGATAGTCTTTAATCCATTCCTCTTTGCTCTTCAATTCTTTATCGTTCTTGAACAACGTGGGCACTCCTATTTTTGAGGCTTCAACACATTCTTTGGCATCATTCTTAAGTTGGTCATAATACTTTTGATACTGCTTAATCAAATCTTTTGCACTCGAGGTACCTGTATCCTTACTCTGTGTCTCGTTGAGTTTCTCCTGTAGCTTGTTGTTTAGCCTCTCATGCTCTTGGATCACTTTATAGTTTTGAGAATAAATATCCCAAAATTGGTTCATCCAATACATCATGTTGGCATGCCTATTTTGGAGCACCGTTGCAAGTGTATCTATCTGGACTTGAGCTATCTGGTTAATAGATGGTGATTGAGTGCTTTGTGAGCATTCTCCTTGAGTTAATCTTTTCACTGACCTTCTGAAAGTGCTCTTAAGAGTATCTTTCAAATAATCATTTTTTGTTGTTAATCTCACAACTTAGTTTATATGCATCTCATTCTTTGATCAACATCTGAGCTTGTTCGTTATTCAACTTTGCAACGTTAATGCTAATGTCTGCAGTGATCAAGTGGTCAGTTTCCCCTGCCTTCAAAGTCATGACATGCCCAAAAGCCTTCTCAGTGTCTATAATGGATGTCTTCTTATGGGGAGGATACAAGGCCCATATCATTGGTGAATTTTCATCATTGTTATATTTGGTGCCCATATACACTTCTGTGACACCCTCTCGAGTGAGCTTGTATTTGTCATCTCTGTTATGCAGAAAACTATCAAACACTAAAGCAGAATTCAAATCAAGACTAGGAAAGATCATCACCCCTGCTACTCTGAGCAGCTGTCTAACCTTACTAGGAGTCATATCTTGCAATCCACTATCCACAGTTGTTTTCAACATATCAAGTAATTGTCTTTCATTGTTGGCTGAGATATCATCAACTGACTCCCTGATTTCTTTCCCCTTGGATTTATATAAAAATGATTTAAATTCTTTAGAATGAATAAATTTATCATCTAAAATAAAAAAATCATATGCTGCTTGTCTTGGATCCTCATTAGCAGACCCTTCCTCATCATGTTCTATACCCGGAGACTAATAGCATTACATTTTTCTTTTAGATATCATAGTTTCTTGTTGATGTGGTTCTTCTTCTTCTGCAAGTCCATCACTAGAGGAGAACAACTCTATTTCTGCAAGCTGCCTCCTCTTCTCATCTAAGTCCCTGTTATATTTCTCAACCACTAATTCAACTTCAATCTCTTCCAATTTCCTGATGATGTCATCAAGTGGATATGGGACATGTGTGTATCCACTGAGGTTTTGTTTTCTCCGAGCAAGGTTAATGAAACCCTCAGGATCAAACCCTTTTCTTGCCTTAGCACATCTCGTATTGTAATGCATCAGTTTATCTATAATGAGACCATAACCCTCCTTGGATAACACAGTAAAAATCTCCAAAGCACAGAGTACTAGGCATAAAAGATTGTTTGTCATGGGAGCTCAAGTGCATCACATTAGAACAATTCATTTGCCTAACTATTTCTAAGTAGGCAATTCTGTCAGGAACAGTCTTAGGCAATATAAAAGGAGTGTCCTCAAAACCATAAACTCTGACCATGGGAGCATCCTCAAAATAATACCAGTCTCCCCAGTTGTGGGTAACAGTAGGAGGACCACCAAAATCTTTAGGTCTAAGAAACCTCTTTATTTCATTTGATAATGAATACTCACAGGGATGACTGAAATATCTATATAACACTTTCACACAATATTCTTCAAACTGAACATAGCTAGAATGGGCATACCTACTGTCCCATATTCTGGTCCACATTTGCACGGGTGACTTTTTCCCCATCTGGTCTATTGGAACAACTTTGAATTCATTTGGTCATAATCCCACTTCCTGGCCATAATAAAGCACCATGTGCATGAGGAGTGAGTAGTGTTCAAACAAAACTGATGGGGCATTATTCTTTATTGCAGTCAGACCACAATCAATTCTACCAAAAACATAGGCAACATAATCAAACTGCTTGGCATTGTGGCACTGGATGTCTGTGGCTATCACCATCAGAGGAATTGTCTCAAAATCAGGGACCTCTAATCCTAAGACTTGGCCCACAGAGTAGTATGTGTGTTGTATGTATGGTTCAAATAATGACACATGAAATGGAGGTCCATCATTCTTATTGAGAGGCACCATTTCTCCCTCTAGCCTAGGCCTGTGAATAGGCAATCTCCATCCATTATATGTAGTATCCATTCTCCAGTACTCTTTATCCAAATCTTCATAAACTATGGGGACAATACATCAATCATCCAAGTCAAAAACTTCACATATGGCATTCTTAGAAAAATGTATAATAGGCTCCCCTTGCGGGTTGCATATGGCCTTTAGGCTTGGATTATACTGCCTAGCCAAGAGTTTGAGGAGTTCAGCGTTCAGAAACACATTAGGAATGACCTATTTACCCAAAAGTGCCATGGGTTAGACACTGGGAAATTCCTGAATCTTCTATTGTAGTGGAACTTAAACAATTCATAACCTCTAATTGGAGTCCAAATGTTGCCAAGATATTTGCACTTATCTTCTAGTTTCTCTACTTCTGCCCTAAGTTGTGTAGACTTTTGGGCTTTGGGAGTTGATCCGGGTAATTGGTCAATTAAGTCCTGGTTTAATTTCCTGTCTTTTATTTTCTCATCAGGGCTCTTGTCAATTTTTTGTTTGTTAGGTTTACTAGTCTCACCCTATTGTTTTCTGCCATTTCCTTTCACTTGAGTCTCTATTACAATCTTGGACAATAAATTCAAACTATAGGCTATTGCACAGAAGTTTGTATATATGTACCTGTTATTTGAGGCGGTGACCGAATTCCCCTGTTTTCTCCTCCAAGTCTTCGCTTGCGTGCTCGCTTCAGATAATTCTTTCAAACTTAATTGTAATGGTTTCAAATGGCATTTCAGAGGATTTCTTCCTCGTCTGCAATTAATTGTTCTAGTGTTTCAATTTTCTTGATCGTTGTGAAATGTCACATCGTCATAACTTCTCTCATCGGTATGATTTTTGTAATGTCAGGGTGACTTAATATCTTCTTATGGCATGAACATCTGCTCATGGATCAATCGTTGTGACCCTTCATATGTCTCCTCGATGTCATTTTTTCATATGTGAGTTTGTATTGGCAAGATATTTTCAAGATTTACCCGGTATAGAAGTGGGCATGGTTATCATCGGCCTAACTTTCTTTATCACTGTGGGAATAACATTCTTCTCTGATACCTTAAGTGTCTATGATATGACTATCAGTGAGAGTCTTGTCGATGACCGTGGTCATTGTTGTCATCAAAATAAGATATGACATCAGGATGACTTATTTCAAGTTACCTAATCATGGTTGTTTCCCCAATAGCCCTTTTATATCCTTCATCAGAGTGATCATTCACAATATGTCACCAACTTCTTTAGCGTTGTGACCATCGGTTCGGCAAGACTTATAAACTTCATTCTGACTTATCAATTTCGCCAATGGTTCTTATCCTCCATACGTATCGGTGTGAGCTATGTTGATACAATCCCTTTGGTCACTGAGACATCAACATGTCAGGGGCACTCTATTTACTCTCTGCGATGTTTATCTCCTGTCGATGATCACTAATTCCATCTGTTCCACGGGTTGTTAGGTGAGTGTCCCACTGAATTCCTTCATCAGCATGATCTATATTGTCGGGGGGGTTTTTGGAGTATTCCCCGATATTGCTTTCTTATACTGATCGGCGTGACTAGGAATTTTCTTTCCGACAAAGGGTCATCAGTGTCACTCCTTTCATCAGAGATCTCTAAAATTCTCTCTCCGACCAACATTCTCTTGCCGATGATCATTAGTTTTACCTGTTCCATGGGTAGCTCAGCAAGAGTTATACTGAACTCCTTCATCGGTGTGGTCTATATTGTCACGAGGGGGGGGGGTTTAGAGTATTACCCGATAGTGCTTTCTCATGCCAATAGTCCTAGCTTTTGATTAAATCGGCATGATTGCAGATGCTCTCCCCAATAAAAAGGTTATCGATGTTACTTTCTTCATCTGCGGTTCCTAAAATATTCTCCCTAATCCTTATTCTCATGCCGATAGTCATTTTAGCTAGTTTCTCGTAGAGCATGGATTGGTATAACAAAAAGGGAGGTCTCGCCAATATTAAGGAATTGGGGCCCTTCATTATATTACATTTTGAGGGGTGACAGATCCATTTGTGATGAAAGTCATGATTTTTATGGGATATCCCTGTTATTATTCTAATTTTGGGCGTAATGTTTTTCTAATTTGGTCAGACATGGGTGGGTAGGAATATAAGGAAATTTTGAATTTTCCAGTCCCAATAGGGACCATGTCGGATACTTGTGGTATAGGAGAACCGAGAATCTCTGGACTTCTAGCTTAGACCAATGTCTTAGCCATTGGGCCATAGAATCAGGACATTTCTTAATCACTTAGAACACGTATTTTTCCCTAAAATCACCTAGAAGTGGACTTCCTAAAATCACGTAAGAGTTGGAACTTCCCAGAAACACAAAAAAATGACTGCCACATTACGAAAGGGGGAAACATGTTACAACATAAAATCACATAAAATGATTAAGGAGACACAACATAAACACAAGACGCACACAAACACTCTTTTTCCAAGAGAGGACAAGAAGAACAAAAATTGTTACACAAAACCATCAACTGGTTCAGAAAAATAAGAGCCTTTTCTCCTAAGCTGTGAGATTTGTCTTGGCAACACATAACTTTTCTTCTTCTGCAACACTTTCTTGAAGAGCTACGATTCAGGTGGGTAATCACTTTTAGGCCATGAGAAGTTCATGATGAACTGATTGATACGCTAGAGCTCAAGTTGATCGACTTCTTCCAAAGCAAGAAGCCTCTATAACACGTGAAGGTACATAACCTCTTTTTAAAGATATGAAGTAAGGTCTTGTGGCCAAAGTATACTTGTGGGAATGGTAACCACCACATATAGAACTTGACATTCTTAATTTATGTCTTCAACATACACAACCTTGAATTCTATCAATGTATCATCCTCTGAAAAAGGTTGAAGTTGTTGATACAGAATTTCTGTCATTGGTTCCTAGCTTACCAGATCTACCATTGTTATCATCAATTTATCTTGTAATTCAGGTACTTCTTCATCATCCTTAACGGTCATGTCTTCATAAATCCAATCCTCATAATCTGAATGTGTTAAATCATCAAGATCTAAATCTTCAAGCACCTGATCATTATCAAAGTACACTTGATGGATAACATCTTCACCTAGTAGTTCACTTCACCATCTATTATTTTGAATCTCATCAACCTCCATAGAGCAATCTTCTTCAATAAACGTATCCTTGAGACCATGAATGCAGATATCTGGTAGTATCTCATTTTCAGAAACCATGTACCTTTCTTCTTCTGATAGATAAGTAGGATCAAAGACAAACTCTTCTAAGCTTTGTGTTTCTTCTTCATCTGTTTGATTGATCTTGTATATGGCATATCTCACAAAACATTTGTCGAGAATTTCTAACTTTTCCATATGATTCTCTTCAGTGACCAAGACTAAATATTCCATGAGATTTTCTTCTCCACAAGCCTCTTCATATGTTGCATTTTGTGTTGACTTTATCATATCTGTGATGTCTCTTTCTTGCACATGTTCATGGATAACTTTTGAAAGTTTAACATCATCTTCTTCACTAGTGTGTATGAAAACTTCTTGAGACAAAGATGAAGAGGAGCTAAACTGTAAAAGAAAATTTAAAGTATCCTCTACTAAAGAATCACTCTCCAAGTGATGTAGAAAACTGTCGAGATCCAATGATGAATCTTCCATATGATCTTTGATTTTGAGAAATTCCTCCAATGATGAATCATCTTCAAAATGAAGATCTTGTTCTTGTTCCAATTGCAATGCTTCTTTGGTCTCTTCTCCTTTGAATGTATTTGACACATGTTCTTCAAACCTAATGTAGAGCTGGGGATGACTTCTCAAACTCCTCAAAGATGATTTGACTGATCACGCTTAGGGTGGACAGTTTGCTTGTAAAACATGACTCCAAGACCTTCATTCAGGGGCACGAATAGGTTTGGCTATATGGGATAAATATCAACAATTGAGGAGACCATGAGGCATGTTAATTTGACCTATGGATGGACACCAAACTCACCAAATGACCTAGTTGACTGTCCCACCCATTGCTCCTTCACAACTTGACCAAAATCCTTGTGGCCCTTGGAATAGGTTTTTGGGGCATAACTCTCACACTTCCCAAACAAATTCATGAAATATTTGGTTTTTCAAATACCCATTATGGTTCTCTATAACATATCAAACATGCAAGGTACCTTTCTTTGGAACATGTGCCTTGAAAAAGAACTGTACTTGTTGTTCCAAGGGGCAATTAGCCCTATTTTACAAAGGAAGTACCCTATCAATTTGGTCCAAAACTTTCTAACCTACTCTAGGGCATGGAATGGACTTCAAATGGATTTATTCCACTATTTTTGGACTTCCTTGACCATCCCAAGTCACTTTATCAACAAATACCTACTCTAGCTATGCTCTTTGGCTTAATACATGAGGATATCGAGCCAAGTCAACCTCCAAACTTGTCTCAGACTACTCCCCTACTCCTGCACACAAAACCCAATACAATACACACCTAACTAAACCTATTCTATCCATTTTGGGGTTCTAACACAATGATTTGGATCAGAACCCCATCGAATCTCTTAAACCCTCCAAAACCCTACCTTTGTGAGCAAAATAAAAAATCTGACTATAAGATCCTTCTACAATAGTGTCAAAGCTTCCAAATAGACTTGAATGAAAGGTAACCCAATGTATCACACCATTCTATGTACTAGAAACCTTGACAGGACTGTACAGGTAAGTATTGTACCAAGGAACAACGAAAAATGCAGAAAAATAGTCTTCTTTGAATTCCTTTCTTCATAAAACTTCATGATAATACTTCCTCTAGCTGTACACAATTAAATATAAAAGTTTTCATCCTTTTCTTGCATCATGCAAGATTCTCCATCGTGGAAAGGCAAAAAGATGACTAATTTTAGCCTTCCACTCATCTCCTAAACATAGAAATAGCTCAACATAGAGCACTGTAAGAAGCTCCAAAACAAAATGGGTCTCAAAACATGTGAGTGGTCTAACAACAGACCTTATTACATCAATAAATATACTAAAAACCCCTCCTAGACTCATATTGAGCACAAAAACCAAAAATATAGGCTCCTAGTGAGCACATAACCAAAATTAGCTATGGTGGTCTCTGCACCATACAACCGGGGTGAAAAGATTTCAATCTCCTGATGAAGTGAACTCTTGGATAGAGGCTCCATGCTGGGTGATGTCTTCTTCTGTCATCCATGTAGCATCTTCAATTGGCAAACCATGCCACTTCACCAAGTGTTCATTGTATACCTTGTTTCTTGTCCTCTTGACCTCACTTGTGTCCAAGATAGCTTCAAGCTTTACTGGATGACTAGGAGGAAGATCCCTTATCCAATCCTCATGAGCAATCTCCTCTACTTCTTCATCTACAACATTAGATCTTTTGAAAGGATATAGGTTTACAACATTGAAAATGGGGGAGATAGAAACTCCAGGAGGGAGTTCTATCTCATAAGCATTCTGACCAAACTTGTGGACCACCTTGCAGCGTCCTATCTTCTTCATCATCAGTTTTGTATATCTTCCCTTAGGCAATCTATCCTTCCTCAAATGAGCCAGCACCATGTCACCTACCTTGTATTAAACATCTCTTCTTTTCAAGTTAGCCTTCTCCTTGTATTTGGCAACACTCTTTTCAAGAGTTTCTCTAACTTGCTGATGTATATCCCTCGTGGCAGTGACAAAATCTTCTCCTTGTGCACTCCTATTGTCCACTCATCTTAGTTCTCTCAACTCATAAATGCCTCTTTGATTCATACCATACACCACTTCAAAAGGTGTTGTTCCTATGCTCCGGTTGACAGAGTCATTGTAGGCATATTCTGCTTGGGGCAGTAGGAGATCCCATGACTGATTATGCTCCTTTGTTAGACACCTTAACAAGTTTCCCAATGACCTATTGACAACCTTAGTTTGCCCATATGTTTGAGGATGGTAGGTAGAACTGAAGGTTAGATTAGTTCCCAACTTCTTCCATAAGGTCCTCCAAAAGTGACCAATGAACTTGGAATCTCTATCAGACACTATTGTTAAAGGCAATCCATGGATTCTTACAATTTCCTTGAAGAACAGACCAACAATATGAGAGGCATCATTAGTGGACTTGCAAGCAATGAAATGTACCATCTTACTAAACCTATCTACAACAACAAAAATGCTTTCATAACCTCTTTGTGTCTTGGGCAGATCTAGAACAAAGTCCATGCTGATTGACTCCCATGGCTGATTGGGTATTGGAAAAGGTTGGTATAAAGCTACATTGGAACTTGATCCCTTAGCCCTTTGGCATATCACACAACTCTCCACAAACTTCTTCACATCATTATGCAGCTTAGGCCAGTGATAAAACCTCTTGACCTGCTCCAAAGTTTTGTCATGACCCAAATGACCACTCATGCTGCCACAGTGCCTTTCCCTGATCAGATTTGCTCTCATGGAGCATCTTGGCACACATAACTGAGCTCCCTTGAATAGTAAACCATCTTGTACTACAAAATTAGAAAATTCATTGTGAAAAACATCTTGGGACTAACTGCAAACAACAAAAACATCACTAAAATTTTCATCATTCTCATACACACCTTTAAGTGCATCAATACCTACACTTTGCAACTTGATCTCCTGCACCATCATGGATCTTCTACTCAGTGCATCAGCAACTTTGTTTGCTTGTCCTTTCTTGTGTTTGATGGTGAATGTGTAGACCTGCATATACTCCATCCACTTCATGTGTCTATGACTCAACTTCTCCTGGCTGTTCAAGAAACTCAAAGCATGATTGTCTGTGAAGACAATAAATGCTTTTGGTAATAGATAGTGCCTCCACTTCTTGAGTGACTGCACCATAGCATAGAGTTCAAGGTCATAGGAAGAGTACTTCCTCTTAGCTTCATTAAGTTTTTCACTAAAGAATGCAACCGGTCTCCCATCTTGGCTTAGGACTACACCTATGGCATATCCACTTGAATCACATTCAATTGTGAACACCTTGTTGAAATCAGGGAGTGCAAGAATAGGTTGTTGAGCGACCCTTGTCTTCAAGTATTTAAAGCTTTTCTCAGCTTCCTGTGTCCACTAAAACTTTCTCTTCTTATCTCCTTTGATGGTATCAAGAATAGAAGAACAAATATGACTAAAATTTTTGATAAGCTTCCAATAAAATGTAGCCAAACCATGAAAACTTCTTACCTTTGCTGATGTTCTAGGAGTTGGCCAACTGGGTATGGCTTCTACCTTGGATGGATCCATCTTGAGTGTACCCTTGGAGATCACAAACCCAAGATAGACAAGCTCCTCTTTCATGAATTCACACTTCTTGAGGTTGATCATCATTTTCTTCTCATTCAATCTCTTCAGCACCATGTCCAAGTGCTGCAAGTGTTCTTCTTTAGTTCTGCTATACACAAGAATGTCATCTAGATAGACTACCACAAACTTGCCTATGAAATGCTTTAGGACTTTATTCATAAGTCTCATGAATGTACTTGGGGCATTTGATAACCCAAATGGCATTACTAGCCACTCATAAATACCTTCATTACTCTTGAATGTTGTCTTCCATTCATCACCCTCTCTTATTCTTATTTGGTGGTAACCACTCTTTAAATCTATCTTTGAAAAGTAACATGCATCACCTAAACTATCCATTAGATCCTCTATCCAGGGTATTGGGAATCTATACCTAATTTTTATCCTATTGATGGCTTTGGAATTAGTGCAAAGTCTCCATTCACCACCCTTCTTAGGTGCTAGGATAGTTGGAACAACACAGGGACTTAAACTCTCCTTGATCAGCCCTTTGTCCAATAGTTCTTGAATCTAATTTTTGCCCTCTTCATTTTTCTGTGGTGTCATCTTGTAGGCTGCCTTATTGGGCAAACTTGCATCAGGGATGAGATCAATATGATGGCTTATATCTCTCATAGGAGGAAATGAACTTGGTAGGTCTTTCACCACTATCTTCATATTTGTCCAATAGGATCTGCACCTCCTTTGGTATCTTTTCTACCTGTGTTTCTGCCTTGACTAATATAGGCTTTCCAATGATGGCATATCCAACTTCTCCTTCGTTCAGTGTCTTCAAAAACTCCTTCTCTTTTACCATCATCACGCTTGGTCCTTCATGGACTGCTACACCATCTTCCTTCAGGGGTGTAAGAGTGTAGGTCACTCCATCCTTCACAATCATGTAAGTATTCTCCTCTCCATCATGCTTGGCCTTTCGGTCAAATTGCCATGGCCTGCCTAAGAGAAAATGGTATACATCCATGGGGATGATGTCACACAAAATCTTGTCTTTGTAGGCACCAATGTTGAACTCCACCCAAGCTTGCTCATTCACAAGTGCTTGCTGACCCTTATTGAGCCATGACACCTTGTAGGGTGTAGAGTGAGGAATCTTCTTTATCTTCAACTTTTCTACCATTTCCAGAGACACAAGATTCTCAGTAGAACCAAAATCAACAATCACCTTACATACCTTTCCTTATGCTTTGCAAAATGTCCTAAATAAGGCCTTCCTCTATGGGGGCTCCTTGGCTAATGCTACTTTCAACAATGTCCTTATCATTAAGGATTATCCTGCCTCTAGGGCTGCATGCACAAAATGTGAGTTCACACTCTCTTGGTCCTCCTCTTGTACTATTTGGACTCTTCTATCACCTCCATGGGAACTTGATGCTTGTTTGTCCGGGCACTTGAATGCAGGATGTCCAACTTGATTACAGTTGTAGCATTTGCCTGTGAAGGTGCTTGACCCTCTACCTTGGCCTCCAAACCTGCCTCTACTATTTGATCTTCTTCCTCTAAAGCTACCTCTTTCACTTGACTATCCTCTTGGTTCTTGGTTCTCCTTGTTGCTGTTACTTTTTTCTCCTTGCTACTTCTATCCTCTTCCACCAAAGTTTCCTCTTCCTCTGACGTTCTTTCCTCTACCCCTTCCATTTTGTTCTTGTTTCCTTTTGATCTTCTCTTTAGCTCTTACTGCCAACTGGAAGGATTCTTACACATTCCTACGTGTAGTAAGACTTAGTTCATCTTGGATATTGAACCTAAGCCCATTCATGTATCTAGAAATCTTTTCAACTTCATCCTCATTATGGCCAGTTCTCATACTGAGCTTATGAAACTCCTCTGTGTAGGCCATTACATCCATCTCTTTTTGCTTTAAGTTTTGCAACCTTCAGAAGGTTTGAATGGCATAATATTTTGGAAGGAATTGACCCTTCACCTTGGACACCATTCGGTCCCATGAACTAATTTTTCCTTTTCCTTTTCTCAACCTCTCTGACTGAACATAGTTCCACCATGTCAATGCTGTTCCCTTCAACTTGGTCTTTGCCAGTTTGACTTTCTTCTCTTTAGGAATCTCTTTGTACTCAAAGTAGTTATCTAAGGAATCAATCTAGTCTAGTACCTCCTCACTATTCATCTTCCCTTCATACATGGGCAACTCCATCTTGACATCAGTGCTTTCTCCTTTCACAGTCTGCAGCATCTTCATGAACCTTCTATCATCTGGATCCATCTCTGCCTCATTGGATCCCTCTTGAGGGTCTGCATTTTCACCCTAATACTCTTGGTCACTATCTTCCTCAATGACTCCACCTCTCCTTAGGTTTGCTTCAATGGTTGCAAGTCTGGTTAGGACTCCATCTTGAGACTCCATCAATCTCACTTCTCTACTGAGGACTGGACTGTTCTTAAGAGACATTTTGTACTCCTTCACACTTTCCCAATAAGAACTTGTGCTCTAATACCACTTGATGCAGAGCAGGGGATGACTTCTCAAACTCCTCAAAGATGATTTGACTAATCACACTTAGGGTGGACAGTTTGCTTGTAAAACATGACTCCAAGACCTTCATTCAGGGGCTCGAATAGGTTTGGGTAGATGGGATAACTATCAACACTTGAGGAGACCATGAGGCATGTTAATTTGGCCTATGGATGCTCACCAAACTCACCAAATGATCTAGTTGACTATCCCACCCATCGCTCCTTCACAACTTGACCAAATTCCTTGTAGCCCTTAGAATAGGGTTTTTGGGGCATAACTCTCAGACTTCCCAAACAACTTCATGAACTCTTTGGTTTTTCAAATACCCATTAGGCCTCTCTATAACATATCAGACATGCAAGGTACCTTGCTTTGGAACATGTGCCTTGAAAAAGGACTGTACCTGTTGTTCCAAGGGGCAATTAGCCTTGTTTTACAAAAGAAGTACCTTATCAATTTGGTCCAAAACTTTCTAACCTACTCTAGGGAATGGAATGGATTGAAAATGGATGGATTCCACTAGTTTTGGACTTCCATGACCATCCCAAGTCACTTTTTCAACAAATACCTACTCTAGCTATGCTCTTTGGCTTAATACATGAGGATATCAAGCCAAGTCAACCTCCAAACTTGTCTTAGACTGCTCCCCTACTCCTGCACACAAAACCCAATAGAATACACACCTAACTAAACCTATTCTATCCATTTTGGGGCTCTAACACAATGATTTGGGTCAGAACCCCATCGAATCTCTTAAACCCTCCAAAACCCTACCTTTGTGAGTAAAATTAGAAAACTGACTATAAGATCCTTCTACAACAGTGTCAAAGCTTCCAAATAGACTTGAATGAAAGGTAACACAATCTATCACACCATGATATGCACTAGAAACCTTGATAGGATTGTACAGATGAGTACTGTACCAAGGAACATTGAAAAAAGTAGAAAAATAATCTTTGTATTCCTTTCTTCATAAAACTTCATGATAATACTTCCTTGAGCTGTATACAATTAAATATCAAAGTTTTCATCCTTCTCTTGCATCGTGCAAGATTCTCCATCGTGGAAAGGCAAAAAGATGACTAATTTTAGCCTTCCACTCATCTCCTAAACATAGAAACAACTCAACATAGAGCAATGTAAGAAGCTCCAAAACAAAATGGGTCTCAACACATGAGAGTGGTCTGACAACAGACCTTATTACATCAATAAATATACTAACAACTCCTCCTAGGCTCATATTGAGCACAAAAACCAAAAATATAGGCTCCTAGTGAGCACATAACCAAAATTAGCTATGGTGGTCTCTGCACCAAAACCAACCTTCAAAAGATGAGAAGAACAAATTGGATTCACAATTGCTCTCTACAGCATATTTGATCTTTTCCTCATAATTTTTCTCTTGACAAGATTGTTGCACTTCTTCCTCAAAGAAAGTATGCAAGTTGTGCATTTTATCAGGTTCTTCCATCAACGATCCTTCTTAATATTTGAAGAAATTGTGCAAATTTTTAGCTTCTGATGAACATTCATGTTCCATATGCAAACACATGATGTCACTTGAAACAAAGTTAGGAAAATGATCCCTTCTAATATTTGATTTACACTGGTAAAATCCTTTCATAGAGCCACCATCGGATTCGTCAAAGAGACATTCAAGATTATCCAAAAATCCTTGATTTTCATTTGATGCTTTTAATATTTACATGAATCTTCTCATCATTGAGCAAATTTCTCCATCATGTTTATTCATTACATGGAATAAGCAATAGATTTGCACCGTAGAAGACACATCCGCTGGTTGATCACTGACATAGTTAATTAAAGAATCCTATATATTTGAAAGAGATGAAACTTGCTGAAGTGGTACAACGTTCAAGGGCACCAATGGCTTGATTGAATCTTTTTGTATCTTTCTCGAGGTGATCATGTGATCCTCTAATTCAACAACATACTCCTGGGCTTCTTGGAGTTTTGTAACGTGTCTTTGCTTGAGATAGAAAGAAACTTCTGAAGATTGCGCATTGGTGAAGCAACTTAATAGAATTTCTAATGAAGGCTTCAAGGTGTTTGCAACTTTTCCAACCAGATGGTTGAATCTAGCCATGAACTCTCGCATCGGCTCACTTCTATCTTTCTTGATGTTTGAGAGTTGTGCAAACAAGACATGACTATTTTCTGTAGGCTTGAAATGGGTGAGAAATTTCTCCCTCATTAACTCTCAACTTGTGATAGAGCCGGCAACGAGGTGATTAAACCATTCAGCTACTGAGCTTTGCAATGATTCCAAAAACAAACGCACTGCAACATCTTCATGTGCAACGCCAAGAATCCCATAGGCGGTGGTGAAGGCATAAATGTGCTCATCAGGATGCTGCTTACCATCACCATGAAACTTCATAAAACCTTTTCTTGATCCTTCAGGAAGCTCATGATTTTCTGCTAGTGCCAAAGGTCCAATGTTGTTACCCCAAGGTAATGGGGGTAGACACCTCTGATTCTGATTATTGCGAGCATTATTATTAGCATCACCCATTGCTCTAGGCTGGATTATGGGTTCCTCTTGCTTAACTTGAGGTACTTCCTGCTTGAATTCAGGAACTTACTGGACTCCAGGAACTATGTTGGACGCTTCTCCAACTTTTGTAGGAATAAGATCTTGGAAGAATGGATCCGTAGTACCGTCTTTCCCCTTTCTTGTATAAACCTTGTAAGCCAGGATTATCTATTCACACGCGGGAGATGGTAATACTGGTCTTCCAGATGTAAGATCTGTTTTGCGTTCTTCTTTGTCAAGAATAGTAGACACGTTTCTCCACTGAGAAGGACTTTCCTTTTGCACAAATATGAAACTCCTCAGGCTACTAATGATGTTCATTTGCTCTCCTTCCACACATACAAGATTTGGTTGAATAGAAGGTGGTGTAAGATTTAGTTGTTGAATAGGAGCAGTAGGACACCAAATTGGTCATTCCCATGACATAAGCTTAAGCTTGCTTGAAGTTTTATGTCTCGTGCCCCATGGTGGGCATCAGAAAACTGTTGGGGTTTCAATTTGCACCTCTAGAATGCGAGTTGGAAATGGACAACTATGTGTAGATAACTTGCTCTTCGAATTAGGAGGGGAAGTTCCCTCTTTGCTGATGATTGCTTTAAAGATAAATAAACTAAATTTGCCTATCTTTTTTATTCTTAGTTGCGAGCACAAGGTTATAAAAGTCTATCACTGCAATAGAGGTTTTTTATTTAACTTCTAACTATAGCTAGGCCTAAACTAAATGACACTTTTGACAACCCAAGTAAATTCAGAGTTTAGGAATCAAAAGTAAACAGGGAATGAATTGTTAACACAAAAGCTCAAATAAACTTATTCCAAATTGCACCCGAAGACTCATTATACTTTTAGGATGAAAAATGAAAGTAAGAATATGCAAGAAACACATATGACGATAAACTAAATGAACATGAGATAGAGAATCAGAGAAATGGAAGGCATGATATTTCCTTTCTTAATATCAAGAAGCTATTACAACTCCAGGACAATAGTATTGCAGCAAAGACAAGCATGCAATATGCGATCAAACATTGGATCACAAATGACACAAGGTGAACAAGCACTTGAATAACAATTTGCAGGCAAGAATAGGCTCAACAAATTTTGCTATCACAATTACAGTTACTAAACAATGGGCAAGGTTGCCCTTATTTATACACAAATCAAAGGATTAGGGAACCCTAAAATCTCCTTGATCCTAGCTAGCTAACTTGCCAACTCACAAGCTTTATTTCTATTCTAGACAAAATATTTAACTAACACCTGCTTTAAAACAATTTGATTTAAAGCAAAGAAAGCTCCAACTATTACAAAGCGATTTTTCTATTTAAAGAATGGATAAGCTTGAATGAAAGCGATAGCTTTAAATCAGAAAAAGCTTCGAGTTAACTATCACTTTTTTGTTCCATCCTTATCTACATCACTGCTCCATTGGTGACATCACCCACTGATATTTTGGGAAACAATATCCGCCAAAAAGCTAGTAACCGCTTTCTTTCCAGGAACAGTGATACTTTCCAAGATGATATTCCGATTCTCTAACATCTCTTCACCATCTGCAACTATTTGGGAGAGGATGTAAACATTCAAGGCTGAAATTTATTGGCCTCTGCTTGACCTATGACCTAGTTCAACAGAGTAATTATTATCATGTATTCTTCCTTAAACTCTCCACATCCAATGTTCTTTAGCAAAACATTTTGCTTCTCTTTTACCCACTTTTGAGCAATTCTTTTCTGGTATTTTTTCTGTCATTGTGCCACACCCTCTTGTATTCTTCAATGAAATGACAAAGTTTTCCTTCCATGATGGTGTTGAGAAACATTTCCCAATGTCATTAGACCTAAGGCTATAGAGTACACGCCCATCTGCTGATTGGATTTCCCTTATAACTAAATTGTAATGCTTAGTACAAGTGATTACGAATTCAATGCTTTGCACTGTGACGGGGAATTAAGCTGTTGTAAATAACCCAGAGTGACTTAGATGCCTGATGGCAATGTTTCCTGCATCCTCTACAACATGCAAATTGAATATTGGAAGCACCTTATGCAAATCTGTCTCGACGATTCTCAGGTAATCATGAAGCAACGCCATTTTAGGCTTGATTTCTATTGGAGAGTATTGCATACTGAAAAACTTGAAGAATGCCTATGAGCACGCCTATGTTTCGAAATATTTTGCATAAAAGGATGAAAATTGTTTACTGATTTGTTTTAAAAAGAAGCTTTTGAGAGAAAAAGCTAGCACGTGGGTTTTGTAGACAATCCCGTTCTGAAGTAACCCAGATCGTTGGATTATGAAAAAGAAGAGGATTTCCTGAAAAAATGGCAAAAAGCATATTTTGGGAAAACTAAAATTTTCCAATCTTCAAGAGGACGTGATTCTAGATGAACCCATTTCGATGAAAACTAAAAAAGCTCTGGCTCTGTTTTTGAAAAATGATGCCCTAGAAAAATGGATCTTGAAAAAGCATGTCTTTGTGCTTCCCAATCCTGAAATCACAAAGATCACTGAAAAAGTACTCCATTTGAGTTCTCAAATCTTCATGTGAAGAAAAAGATGTTTTTCTTCCTCTGGATGCAACTTGCAAAAAAAATGAATAAAGGAGGCCAAAGGCTTGTTTTTATAGAACTTTAGAGCGAAAAATTAGCTTTCTTTGTGAAAGCATAAATCTTGAAGCTTATCTGTGAAGATAGCAATCCTTTGAGAAAAAATCTAAGTTGATATGCTCACATAGGATGAATTCCTATTTTATAGCTGCCTAAGGCTCATGTGTGAGGATGATGAAAAAGCTGCTACTTTGATGATGTCGTCAAACATGCGAAGTTATAAAAGTGTTAGCCAATTTTCCTTCATTTTAAAACTTTTTACGCTCATTCTGACTCCAGCGAGGCCTGCCTCTGACTTCAACAAGATGACAAACTATCACCATTGACTAAAAAAGCTAACTGATCATGGCATTTTGAAGTTTTATCAATTCTGATTTGATCTCTAACCTCGAAATGACAATATGACGATGTTTGACTGCAATTTTGATTCCTGGAAACTGTTGCCGAATGAAGATTGGAAAATGGTTGGAAGGAGACATCATTGGGATATGAAATTTTCTATCTCTGGAGAACCCAGGCACCCTCATTGGATAGGGGCGCCTGGCATCCCATGCCTTAGCTAATTTTTGACAATTTTCAACTTTGCTCATTTTTCATTTTTTGTGCGTGCTCCAATGACTGTGGGCCCCTCTTTGGATACTGAAACTCACCTATCAAAGTAAAACTAAGACTTATGATTAGGCAAGCCTAATGAAAACTGAATTGATTGTACTTTCTACTTGCCTCAAAAACTGGGCCAAACTAATTTTCTGTGAATCCGACCGAGCTGACGAAGGAAGATTTGCAATTTTTCAAAAAAACATGAAAAATAAACTAACTCTAGTGATGTTGGGCATCCCTAGTCTCTAGGGGTGCCTGGGTTTTCATGCCTTAATTTTTTTTGGAAATTTTCAACTTTTTCTTCATTTCTCTGTTTTGCATGCTGGCAGCTGCTTTCTGTCGTCGATTCTCATGATCTACCAGACAATTGTCATCGGATGAAAGGTGAACTAGATAGCCTAAACATATCTGAGATGAATCCTAGATTTTCTAGGCCTATCGATTGAATTTGACTAATTTTGACCACCCAGAAGCGGGCTGACGAGGCCTTTCTAACATTTTCTGAAAAATGCCCAAAAAAATCTATCTCTATGAGTTGGGTGCCCCTAGCCTCCAAGGGTGCCTGGGATTCCTAAAATTAGAAAAATTTAATGATTTTCAACTTTTCTTTGTTCTCTGGATTCACCATGCTCCATTTTTTGTTCTTTGTCAGTCGATGGTCACTCAATAGTTCTTCATCTTTTGAACAACACTGAAAACTTGAAATTGACCCCTGATAGATGAATTTCCTCCATTAATGTCCTTGGAGTTCATGCTTCACTTTCTGAAAAAGTAGAATTGACCCAGTAGAGAAAACTTGACCTTTTGTAGATTCCGTCCGGACCACCTTGATCGTGAAGCAATATCAGCCAATCAGAATCAGGCATGACTCCTGAATCAGAGATTCTATTTTTAGAAAATTTTGCCAGCATCCATATCTCAAGAAACCCAGAAAACCTAAATTTGACATCTATTTTTAGAAACTTTCTAAAAATAAAATCTTTCTATTTTTAGAAATTTTGACTTTTTGACTTTTTGACGACACATTTTCTAGACTCACAAAACGCCTTAATGAAGCAAAAAAAATTATTTGGCACAACACTACAGAAGACTGTCAAAAGTGAGATCTGAGAAACTAATTGGACATTAGAGGTAAAGACACAGTTCAGAACCTGGGTTTGGTGACCAAAATGCATAGGACTAGGGTGCTTAGGTGCCCTAGACCTCTTTTAGGGTTTACATAAACTATCACTTTTATCAGGTATGCACCTGTAATATCTTCTGTCTCTTAGAATGGTATCTCTCGGAACTTGTTCGTCTACTATGTACACAAGAAAGAAGAGGAAAATGTTTGTGGCTATATAGAAGCTTGCCTTAGTTAAGCCCCCGTTTCGGTATTCCTACCTCACGGATAGCCAAGGTTAAATCTAGATGTCATGTGTACTTAGAAATCCCAAGTGTGAGCAATAACATACAAGATCTAATCAAATAATATCAAACCCTAGTCCTAAATGACTCAAGCAAATAGGAAGAAATGATGTAAAGGATGCTTCACTAAAGGAAATTCACAACTTCACCTCAAGGATGAAGATTCATGGAAGGTCTGCGAAATAAGAAGGTGATGCAACCATACCCTTGGTAGGTACTCAAGCCAAACTCAAGTTTCTGGTTCCAACCCTTCTCCCAATCATGCAAAGTGTTTCAACCTAGGCGTTGGCAATGAGATAGACTCAAGATCTCATCTCCTAGCCTTCATACAAATCTTTCCAAGAGCAAAGTAGAACTCCACTTGATCATAAACCTGCAATAACACAATAGCATAGAGAATAATAGCAATAGAGAGCTTGTTCACATTCAAAATCAATATTGTCATCTAGTTTGAAATGAGGTAAGTCACTTAATTTTATACTAGGATATATAAAAGAGTAATTAGGATTAAATTGTCGACATAATGCGCCAAAAATTAAATTTGAATTTAGGGTCAGCTTAACAACATTAAAGTCAACTTGTAACCTTAAATTGCACCCAAGGGTAATTTAAGGCCTAAGTCCACTCTTAATGCATGGCTAACTCCAAATCTCAATTCATTTCTTGGGGTCATGACGAAACTTTAACTGGAATCATGACATTCTCTATAAATGGGACCAAAAGAGGGTTTTAAGGTGAACCTAAAAATGAACTAGGCTTGGGATCACTAAAGAGAGGGGCTAAACATAGTGAAATTGTGCCTACACATGTGTACACAATTTACGAGATAACATTTAGCCCCCACTTTAGCGGTCATATGACACTACATGCATATGCAAGCTAAAGGATAGGAAAGCAAAAGCATATTGCAAAAAGGATACCAAAAAGGATACTGTAGAGGATGCAGATCGTCATCGCACAAGAGGGTGAAGCCCCCAGCCTATGATCTTTCAAAACCACAACGTTAGTGCAATAAGATAAACCTGAAACCAACAGATGTATGTGTTAGTTCCAAAAATTCTAAAGGGGAAAGGTGATGAGAGTGAAATTCATGGGTAGATATATGCCCCCTTATTTTTGCTTGATACTTCAGGATGTAGAAACATGGTGGGGATCTTTCCACTTCAATTTTCTAGAGAGGGAAGCTTGATGAATATGCTTTGGAAGGGTAATTCTAACGAATAACGCCAAAATGCAAAACATATAGCTGTAAAGACGATGGAACCAAGATTTGAACATAATGAACGACACTCGAATCTGAGTTCGCTAGCCTGAGTTATTGATGTTTAGATGACGAGATGTCTATAGAAAAGTGGTCTTCAACCCTAGATGGTAATCAAGAGTTCTAGCTTTTTACTATAAATAGTAAAAGTAGTTCTCACTTTTTACCATTCTATTGTCATTTTCAGTCTCTGAGGAGATAGAGCAAGGAGGAGAGCCATCATGCCGAGTTGAAGGTTGTATCGACCACTGAGGCTGGAAGCACTGCAGAGCCGACTAGCGCAGGGACTTGACGAGCATGAGGTAGGCATCTATCTGACTTGCAAATTCATTTATGTGATTATTTAATGATTTTTTTCAAATTTCAAACCAAAATGGGCCCAGGGGACATTTTTCAGTATCCACCTAGGGCATCATTGTAATCCTAGGGCACCCCAGACCTTTTTGAGTGCCTAGGTCCTCCCTGAGTGCCCCAAACCTATCTGGGCGCCCTAGTCCTAGGACAAGGCTAATGATGCTTGTTGTGATTGTTGATGAAGTTATTAAGAATGAAGTCTAATGTATACCTTGTTTTTCATGTTTCAGGATCTCCTAGGGATGCGAGAGCATGCCAATGGTTGTGTATTCACATTGGTACGTAGTCAATCAGGCACACTTACTGACGTAGAGATGGGACATCTACGAGATTTTGGATTATGGTGGGTGTACACTATGCCCATGATGACATACCACTATTCTATGTTGATGGCACTCATGGAGTGGTGGAACACATATACATTCACTTTTCATCTTCTGACATGAGAGATGACTGTGACCCTAGAGGATGTGTACAGGATACTACGATTGCTTGTACATGGAGAGACAGTTAGGGTCGTAGAGCAGAGGTCTGAGGACTACACTCAGGCAAGCTAGCTATACTGCCTTGGGCACATAGTGCCATTGAGTGCTCGATGACACATCGACATCAAGTTCTTAGTGCAGGGTGTAGCAGTTATACAGACAATAACAAGTCCCACTTTTTGGCCAAGATGGGCATTGATATCAACATTTTTAACAAAATCTTCACTTTCTAAGACCTATAATAGCTAAATCGTTAAGAATTTGAAGATGATGCGAACTAGTGACTTGTGGTGATTTGTGTGTAGATTCTAAATATATTTTTTAAACTTTTTTGAAATAAATCGTGAATCTTTCAACATCTCTTTTAATAACTAGTTTTTAATGGTAAACAATGTTTTCAGAAAGTAACATTTATGTCATCCAGCATAAATTTTTTTTCTAGAAAGGATAAAATTCTAATTTTTAAAATATAGATTTTTAACATCAATATCTAGTGCATGGATATTTTTTCATAATTTTTTGTTACATTTTTTTTAATTAAAATTTGAAGTCAGGGTAACTATAATTTGGACATAGGTGTATGTCATCAAGCATAACTTGTTGTGTATATATCGAAATTCATTTTTTTTTGTTGAAACAAGGACATCAATACCTAGTGCACAAATATTTTTCATAATTTTTTCTCTATTTTTTATTTTTCCGCGTGTGTGGAATAGAGACCTTGATGTTCGGTGAAAAACCTACGTTCACTAGAAAATAGAAAATAAATATAAAATCAAATGAAACATATTCAAAATCATACTCTTTGTTGGAAAGATTATACTAAGGGCTACATGTTTATAAAATAAAATTTCTAAATGATTTCATTTGATACACCAAAAGGTGAAGCAAAATTTATTTTTTGTTAGCATTTTGATAGGTGTGGAGGAGACTCCATCGAGGGTTTGTTTTAATACTAGGGGGTTTCTTTCTAAGGGGGTTTTATCTAAACCCCTTTAGATGGAATCCATCAAGGCTTAAATCATTAATTTTTCTAAAAAATATGTGATTTCAGACAAAAATCAGGATGTCCCATAAGTGGGACACACTATTGTGACAACACAGATGGGGCATTTGTGAGATGTTGGATTATGGTGGGTGTACACTATGCCCATGATGACATACCATTGTTCTATATTGATGGTACTCATGGAGCAATGGAACATAGTTACATCCACTTTTCATCTTCCGACAGGAGAGATGACCATGACCCTAGAGGATGTGTATAAGACACTATGATTGCTTGTGCATGGAGAGGCAGTTAGGGTCGCAGAGCAGAAGTCCAAGGACTACACTCGGGTGAGCCAACTATACCACCTTGGACACATAGTGCCATCGAGTGCTCGAGGACACATTGACATCAAGTTCTTAGAGCAGGGTGTGGCTGTTATACTGACCGTACGTCACATCATGATTGCTATCGTTGCACTAGTTGTTACACCAGATGGGCAAGGCACACACCTTCACGTGGTCCTAGTCCATACCATTAGAGCAATGGAGGATCAGAGGACATTATACTCCTAGCAACGAAGTATGCTTGCTTACCTATATTATGATTTGGGTAGCTATGTTCACCATGAGGCACATATCTTGATTATATGCACACTCCTATAGGTGTGGGCATTCAAGCACATTACATGCATGAGGCTTGTGGGTTATCTAATAGAGATTATCATGACCAACCCACAAGCATAAGCCTACAAGCTGAGAGAATCGTGGAGATATGGAGATTTACTATTCTAAAGGATTGTATTTGATAGGCTATAGCCAGAGGCCATCACGTGGAGACCATACATGAGATGCAAGCTATGGATGGGACAAAGGAGGTAGCTAGCAAAGATGCAAAGAGATCGATTGTTGACTGGTCACCGAGATCACATCATAGTTGCCTTGTACTATGATAGAGTGATGAGGCAGTTCAGACGAGTGCAGGTGGAAACTGTGCTTATACTTCTTATTGAATCTCTTATCGATCCTGTGATAAGGATCATAATCTCTAGCGAGTGGGAACAATTCTAGATTCAGAATTTTCAACTTTGCCTCAGCTTTCCTTACATTTTCTATGGCTCCCACCAGGAACTAGTTTATGTCAATGGGAAATTTCCTATAGGGCTTCCCTTCCTTCACCTTGGACATTTCAAATGTAGGTAGTTGTTGCCTCATCATCTCCATTAGTACTACCTTGTATGAAGGGTACCTTGGTAGCATATACGATTTCCCACTCCCTCCATCTCAATGTAGGAATAAGTTTTGGCTTGGATGAACTAAGAGCCATATCCACTGATTGCCTTTGTAGCACCCATTGAAAACTGTTTAGTTCTATCTCCTTCCATGAATCGAACTAGGTGCATTAGGAAGCAATCATTAACCATTTTGTAATGTTGAACTGAAAGTCTTCTCTCCAATTGGGGATAGTGCTCCAAGGGAGTCTTTTCATTAGGTAATCTACCCATCCTTCCTATAGTTTGTAGGCCATCAAATGTGCCTTTCGCTGCACAAGCATATACTAAGTAGGATGTCATTCTGAAGATCATCTCCTTATGTTCCTTCCACTTAACCATTTGGTCATGTATTGTATCACTGATAATCTTGGCCCATTGGACCTTTTCTTGATCTTCCTCATATTCAATAACTATCCTCATTAGTCCAAACATCCAGGACTCAAAGGTTCTACAATTTATCAACCCTCCCATTCTGCAGAGCATGAACATTATATACTGCACTTCCTTGTTTAAATCAAACTTATATAAGTGTTGTGCCATTTTGGTAGCAGCCTTGGCTATATTATATGGACTTCTCCATCCCTGGTATATCACCTTCCTGCAAATCTTATTGTTGTCCTCAAATTCCTTCACCAATGCATCCAGGTTAGGTACATATATAGGTTGGGATGCCAACAAATGGAACACCTCAGTTATCCCTTCCATGGATAAATCTGTGTAAAGCCTTTCCTACTTCTCTACTTTCCTTGTAGTAACTGATGAGGTTGTAGTAGTATTCATTAATTCAACATTATTTAATTATCAATCCAGAGGTGTCTGGAGTGATCTGCGATAAGATTCTTAGTGTGGGGGATTTTGGAGTGAATCTGAATTGGTGGTTGGTGGACAAAGTTCAGTTTACTTATCTTGCAGAAAGAAACACACATGCAATGAATGGAAACTATCTATTTGCTTGAAAGGAAACACACATACTTGGAAAGAACTATTCTAATTGCTTTGGAAATAAACACACTTGCTTGAAAGGAAACTAGTCTAATTGCTGAAGAAATAAACACACTTTGCTTGAAGGGAAACTAGTTAAATTGCCAGAAGGAAACTATCTTAAATGCTGAAATAGAAATTCAAGGTAATTGAATCCATTGTCAAATCATAGCAAAGACACACTCTGAATATATCAATGTTGTTGAAATCACAATCCTATTTTTGTTATTTTCAGAATTTATAAAACAAACTTATAGGTGACAACTAGCTAAATAGTTATATAGAAAAGAGAGAACACATCACAAGATTAACATACATAGATAATTTCACTAAATAGAAAGACAAAATAGAATTGCATAAAATATTGAGTCATCTCCTCTAGTTTGGGGAAGCGGGCCCTACTTTCCCAGCTGGAGATGATTGTTTGAGCTTGAACAAACTTTCAGAAGAATTCTCCCTTCATTTGCATTAAATCAAAGTCTAGAAATAGACATGGATACAAAACTAGAAAAACAAGGAGTTTTCCTCTAATTGGAAATATAAATGGATTACAACTTGCTATCGAAATCTAAAACTAACCTAAAGAGATGACATGCTCCTATTTGTACAGTCGAGCTTTATTAAAAGGAGATAACTATCAGCGAACCTAACTACATCAAACTAGAATTAAAGCTAATTGCTTATTTATTACATTGATGATTCCACTACAGGTTACTAAAGGTTAGAGATTTGTATCAACTTAGCTATTGGCAAACTTGAGTGATTTTCTGGAATGGTGTGGTGCTTGGTGGTAGTGACTTCAGTTGGAACTGACGCTAATTAACAACTATTTTGGTTAGTCACTAAAATGGAGTGACATGGAGATTTAGATCATAACAACTACTTTAATTGAGGTGTGGGTCATGTTTGCATTGTTGGACCTTTTGGATAGCCCTAGGATTGGCTAGCAATAGTCATCGACTCAAGGGGAGGATGGCTCTATTGGAGGGTAACTACATCTGGATCCATCTAGAGTTTAGGTTCTTTGTAGGAAAAGGAGCTCCGGAGGGATCTAGAGACCACTGGAAGTCTCACCATTGTAATCCTCGTGCAAACACAAACCACTTATACCACAATTCATGAGATATGCACTTTGAAAATGTAATTCGAGTAAATAAGGAGATTGCATCAAAAGGAAATGAATACTAAACATGTGCATAATCCATCCAAGAGACAAATAAAATTATAATAATATATATGTATATGCCATAATGTTTTATAAAAGTCTTTTGAAACAAGAAATATAAAGAAATGAATGAGTCATGGATTTGACTCATCATCTCCCCCCAACTGAAACTATGCCATGTCCTCATGGCTGCCCTGTACCATCTGATCCATCAAGTATATTATTTCCTTCAATGATAGTACTGCAATTGTAGTCCTCATCCTCGTACTGAAATAGTTTTCTACCCTTTGGTTGGAATCCATCATTTTCCTATAACCTACTGAACCATTTGTTGAATTTGTCTTCTCTCATTGGGTTTTCTGGAGGATGACTGAGATGAGGAGTTGGCATCAGAATCAATGGTGGCTTGAACCTCATTCCAATCTAGTTTTGTTGCCTCTGCTGAATCAGGGGTATCATTTTTCTTACTTTGTCAGTCATCCACTTGATGTTTGCAGGGGACACAGGTTCCCTTCTCTTGAAAATATTAGGCAAGTCCTCAAATCTGAATATGCATTTTGAGACTACTGCATTTGGAAGATAATCTGTAATTGCAAAGAAATCAACAATACAAGAATTTAAATTTCTCACATATTGATCGATGATACCCTACCTGTAAGCATTTTCTTTGAAGGTGTTGGTGAACCATGTAGTCTTAGGGCACTCATGTCTCATTAATAACCCTCTGGATCCTATTGTAGCATTGTATTCTTCCATACTTTCCTCACATGGCCTGTTATTTCTAAGAAGAGACATATAGCTTTGGATCTAGAGTTCTCCCACATATAAATTAAGCATTGAAGTGTTGACATGTCCCATAATGTGGCCATGTTGGAAGAATTCACACAAGAGATTTTATTGGTCCTCTAGATTTTGCAAATAACACTCAACAAAATCTCTATCATTATCAAAGTCAAATGAAAGATTGCAACTAATCCTGAGTAATTTCCATCTCAAAAATTATTCTCAGAGGAACAGAGCATACACACCTGATGGTGGGCACTAAGCTAACACGGTTTCCCTTGTTTCACAAGCTAAAGCCAAGTTCTTCTCTATTGCCACCTTCTCTTCTCTAAGGGCCTCTAGATCTCTTTGAAGCTTTATGATCTCACCTTTGAGCTGTCTATTATCCAGTGTTAGCTATAAATTTTATACATAGACATTCAATGATGCAGGCACAGGGGTCTGCTGAGCAGCCTTTTGCTGAAGTTGCGTGTTCTGAGTGTCTTTTGGGGCCATCATGGCCTTGTGATTATCTACCTCCTTTTTAAAAATAGAATTTTCTTTTTCTTTTTCTTCTCTCTATTGCAACCTTTGCCTTCTGCTACTCAAGTTCTTCTTCTTTGGCCCTTAATTGCTGAGCCATGGCATCTAATTATGCCCTGCATTGCCTCAAATCAAACTCAACTTTTGAAAAAGCCATGGCATGCCAAGTTGCCTGGGCTGTTGTATCCTTAGAGCTTTCCATGAGGGGCTCTTTCCCTTTCCTGTGGCTGTGTTGTAAGATATCCTCTTCTGCTTCTTTAGGGGTGTCCTCTTCACCAACTTCCTCAAGAGTTTCACCACTGCTAGTCTCTTCAGTCGCCATGTCCTTAAGAGTTTCTTCTCTTTGCTGTGTAGTAGGGGATGATTGTTCACTTGAGATGGCGGTATGGCCTTGCTCTATTTCTTCTTTGTCCTCCTCATCTAAAGAAATAAATAACAGATGGGGTGGTGTATCCTGGTAGAGGTTGAACCTATTGCTTCATTTGCTTGACTGGGTTGTTTCATCCCCCTCCAGAGTCATCTAAACCAAACTTCAGGGGATTTGGAAGACACCGCAACAGGGTCTCCTGAAACAGAGACAGTGGAGGTGTGATCTTTTGCCCTCTTTCTTCTAGGCTGCAAGGCAAGAAAGTCCTCCCATTTTTGTTGGTCATCTTCATGATCAAATGTATTAAGCTGGGGTGGCTAATCTGTCCTTCTTTACTCTTTCTTTTTGTCATCATGTTAATTAGATTTGTATGTAAGAAAGAATACAAATTTATCAAATATCTGGGGTCATTGGCCCCATGCCTCAGGTGAGTAATTAATCTCATTCCTGTCCCTAAAACCATGCCATACTGACCATCACATGTAAAGAATTTCATGATCCACATGACAACAGTCTTCCATGGGTCCAGAAGATTGGTCCTCTTAATTCCTTTGGTTGCTCCTTTACTTACAACATATTGAGGGAAGGGCTTTGGAGCAACATGAAAATTTTGAACTAGCTCTTCATATGACAGTTTGCTTGAAAACAAATCAACACCTACTGCAGGTATGCCAAAAAGTTGACTAATTACAGTAGGGTTTATTTGTATCCTTACCCATTTAACTGTGGTGAAGGTCATGTGGAAGTTTGTGATGAACTTGTCGACCAATTTTGCTTCATACCCCTCAAACTTCTACAGGAACTCCAACCAGCCAGCCTACTAGAAAATTTGTGACTGGCATCGTCAAAAGTGATGTTCTCTAGCTCAACTTTCCTTTTGTTACCCATTTGCTTAGTTTATTTTGTATGAATTTGTAGAAAAATGTTGCAATGGATCTATGGTTTTTTTTTTTTTTAAGAACAGGAAGTAATGTGAATTTTGAGTTGTCGATGACATGTTTAAGTGAGGAAATAATCGCATGCAAGATGGATAGGTTGGCAGTTACCCTACCTGTCTTTTCAACATTCATGGCACGTACTTTGGAGGTTCAAACCAGAGTAACAGCGTGCAAAGTGGAAATTCATAGCCGCCACCTTAATTATTTTCCATGCACATCTGGAGATAACACCAACAATTGTAGCTTTCACATCTTTTCAAATGCATTTCCCTTTTATGGTCATAATTATAGGTCATCATTATTTCTCAAGCGAGTACTTATTTCTTTTTATGGCATTTATTAAAAATGTTGTTATCATTATGACCAAGTACTTGCATCTTATTTCAAGGTACACAAGATCTATGGGCGATCCTACTGCTGCCACCTATCTGATTGCCATCAATCATGCAACTGCCTTGGTGCGTGTGAAGAATAAGGATTGCATGTGGGTCATTTGGGGAAACACGTGGCATATATACATATATTAAAATAATAATACAAGTTTCAAGGTAGGAATCTACCTTTGTACAGTACTCATCCCTAAGATGGTTTCACCTTAACTTTAACCAAATCACTTTTCACGATGCAACATCACCTAGCACCCAACGATACTTTGGAAAGCAAGTGTCCATTAATATCTGTCTGGAGCCATCCATAGCCATCTAGAGCTATCGGTAACTATCTGGAGCTCTTCAAAAAATTTCAACACAAAGACCTGCAAAACTGCAAAAAGGAATTTTATTGAAGGAAATGGGGAATTCAAAGGAAAGACTACCATTGCTGGTTTTCAATCTTCCATTTAAACAAAGTCACCATTTCTAGTTTTCAACCTTTATTACTTTGTTTATTCTAGAATCATCATTTAGAACAAGAGTCCCATGGAAGAGAGATCCTCCAGGGCGAAATGGTCTATCCGAGACTGAATTTCTGCAGAGAACTCCTCTTTGGAAGTTGGTTTGTGATACAACTTCAATCTATGTCCATTTACTAGAAGAAGTCTGTGATCTCCATCAATGGGAACTAGTTGAATGGCCCCATTGCTAAAGTTTTCTTGAATTTCATAGGGCCCCAACCATCTGGTGTGCAGTTTCTTTTTTAGATCTTGATACTTGGAATCGTAGAATAGGGCCCAATCTCCTTGTTTGAACTGCTTACTGATAATGTTCTTATCATGCCATTCTTTTCTCTGCTATTGAACTAACTCTGTGTGTTGCAATGCTTCCATCTACATCTCTTCCAATCTATTTAGTTGCATCATCCTGTGTTGTTGTGCTTCAGTTAAGTCAATACCAACTTCAAGTGTTGCCCTTAATGTTTCCACCTCATATTCTATGGGAAACACTGTGTGTTTCCTGTAGACTAATTCATATGGTGTGAAATTAGTGGTGGTCCTCCATGTGGTGTTGTAGGCCTAAACAACTTCTGTCATTCTTTCAGCCCAATCTGTTCTTTTACCTAAAATGGTTTTTGTGAGGATGTTCTCCAATTCTCTATTCGTTACTTCTACTTGACCATTGCTTTGAGGATGATATGGAGATGACTTCCTGTGATAGATTTTATATCTTTCCAAGAATGCTTTGATCATAGTAGACGTGAACTGTGGTCCTTGATCAGAAACAAGGACTCTAGGTGCTCCAAATCTTTGCAAAATGTGCTTATACAGAAAATCTGCAACCTTCTCCTGCTTTTCTGCTAGTAGTGGTTTTGCTTCGACCCATTTAGTGGCATAGTCGGTGCAAACCAGAATGTAGTGGTTTCCTCTGGAAGGTGGATCTATCAGCCCCACAAAATCTATTCCCCATTTTTCAAATGGTTCAAGAACCACTTGAGGATGGAGCGACATCTCTGTGGTAAGAGTTAGACGTCCCATTTGTTGGAGTTGGTTACAATGCTTGACCTAATGTTAGATATCCTTGGTCATTGTTGGCCAAAAATACCATGCTCCTAGAATTTTATGTCCCATCCGGAGGGCTAAAAAATGTCCACCAGAAGGTTCATCATGACATGCTTACATTATGTCATAAACTTTAGTTTCCCGCACACACCTTTGCAATACATGGTCAGGACAATTTTTAAACAAGATACCATTTACAAATTTGTATCTAGAGCTATCTTGAACCAATTGCCTGATTTCTTTCTGATTGAAATGTGGTGGGCATCTTCCTGAAACTAAATAGTTAGCTAAATCTGCAAACCATGGTGATTGTATGGAAATGGCAAAGAGATGTTCATTTGGAAATGTGTTGTCCACTAGTTCGTTACTTCCCTGCACAGTCAATCTAGATAAGAAATCAACAACAATATTATCTTTTCCAGGTTTATCAACAATGGTTATATCAAATTCTTGCAATAATAACAACCACCTAATAATTCTACCACCTACCACATCTTTATTCATCAGATACCTAATAGTTGCATGATCGGTATGTATAAAAACTTTGTAGCCTATGATGTAGTGGCAGAACTTATTGATTGCATAAACTACTGCTAAGAATTCCTTTTCTATAGTGGTATAGTTTTTCTCTACATGGTTTAAGTTTTTGCTAACATAAAAAATTGCATGCATCCCTCTAGATTCGTTAGCCTATCCTAAGACTACTCCAATAGCCTGATTGGAAGCATAAGCATGAATATGGAATGGCTCACTCCAATTCGGTCCTTTGATGACTGATGCTGTCATGAGGGCACTTTTGATGGCTTCAAAGGATTCTTGACATTGTGGTGTCAAATTAAATTCAAATTCCTTTTTAAGGAAGGTAAACAAAGGATCAATGTTTCTACTGAAGTTTTCAATAAACCTTCGATAATATCTAGTATGTCCTCAGAAACTTCTCACTTCTATTTGAGTATGAGGAGGGGGAATTTGAACTATAATTTCAACCTTTTGGGGGTCCACTTTCATTCCCTCTTGTGAGATGTGGTGACCTAAGACTATCCTTTCAGTCATCATAAGAAGGCACTTCTCATGATTTAGGGATAACTGATATTCTTTGCACCTTTCAAACACTTTATTCAAACTATTCAAGGCTTCATCAAAAGTTTTTCCATGCACCGTGAAATCGTCCATATAAACCTCCACAAGTGTATTGGCTAAATCAACAAAAATTGCCAACACAACCCGTTGAAATGTGGCTGGTGCATTGCATAATCTGAATGACAGAACTCTATAGGAAAATGTCCCCCATGGACACTATTGTCACCTAGATTTGCACCTAGTGTTGAAGGATTTTAGGGCTCCAACAATCTAGTGAAACATTGAGATGACCTCCAAGTGTGGGACCCTGCAGGGATGCTGAATCTCTAGAGGCTGGTTCCTTTGCTGAATATGAGATTCAGTGAGCCTAAGACTAAACCTAATTTATTCACCTAATAGGAAAAGAGGAAGAAGGATGAACTAAAAATAAAGGGGAGGTGATACACCAGGTTCAAATATAAGCATTCTCACAAAACTGAAGAAATACACAATATAACCAAATATAGCAGATGAGCATACACAGATTTAGTTGATCCTAATAGAGGTAAGGGGTAAGAAATGGTCAAGAGGAACAAAGCATTCATAGATAAACTATCCTCAGATTTACACAGGGCTAGAAACCAACACAAAGAGGTAAGAATAACCAACATATATTCAATTAGAAGGCATGATTATAGTAAAGAAGGGCTCTATTTGAAAAACAAAAAATATTAGGCTAACTATTTTTCAACATTTTTTACATCTTACATTCATGAATATATAGCATCTGATTCTAAACGACCTAATTAGGTTACAATAAATTGCCCAACGGGCTTTGTCAGAAAATATCTACGTTTGAAGGGATGACTATCTATAAGAATTAACTGTGAAAAATATCTGGAGACCTGGGCAGATGAAAGATATTTCTCCTTCAATGCGAACAGTTGATTCATTGTTCTGCAACAATCAATGTAGTGAACATCTGTTAAGGGGCAGTTGAGAAGATTGGATCCGCATTGATGGGAGATGAGACAAAACCCCTGAGCAAAGCTTTTACAACACTTTAAAATTTGAACCCTTTGATTCTGTGCCATATCATCTTGGATTCTTTGAATAATTGGGCTCTGAATCTCCTGTTTGGCTGAGTCCACAAATTTCTTACCTTCGGGATGCCTGAGGCTCTCCTTTAAATCTTGACCATAGATATATTTGCCCTTTTAGATAGACGACCACTATATTTCCTTTTAATTTTCCTTTATCCTCTATCCCATGGCCACGTGGCAACATCTCGCAGCCATGTAGTGAATCTTCCATGCAGACAAGATTCCTCTCCACTACCATGCCACCATTAGATCTTTCAAAACTGTGGCCCCACCTCTTCATCCCTTGACACCTGGCGCGATTTGCCTTGTCTGATGGAGTCATCAATCTGTGGCCATGGGACCCTGATATACTCTACAGTTGTTCACCTTTTGCAGCCACGTAGAAGAAAAGTGACATCACCTTCAATGGTCTGCATGCCTGCGACATCCTTCCAGGTGGCGCAGAATGGTAGCATTCTGGGACCTCCATTCAAAAATTTGCTTCCTTTGAGCTTTTCAAGCCGAAAAGCTACCATGTGTCCCTTTGTTTTTTGTTGGGAGGGACCATGTCTTCTTTTTAATAGGGGAATGCACGGAGTGACACATGGCACACTCCGCTACACTTAGAAACCTTAGACATGATACCTCGGGGCTGGTGCAGGGCACCTAGGAGCACCTTGGTTCCTAAAGGCATTTTGATGCATTTTGAGAAGTTATGTTTTTTTGTTCAATGTGTTTTGTAATAAGGCTTTTAGCCATTGTTGTTTGGTCCATTTTGTATGGTCAAGAGGTTTGGGGTGACTATATAAACCTTAAATCCTTCTTAGTCCATTTGGACCCTTGTTGTGCCAATTAGGCCTAGAAGGTCTAAGGATTGGTTTTCAAGTTTTTCTTGGTTGTTTTAATGTTTTAGTATGTTGGAAGGAGTGTGTTGATCATTTGGACTCCATTGGACAAGCCAAACAAATCAACCTCCTTCTGTTAATGCAAAACACCATAGTTGTCAAAGGTGTTATGTCTTGGGTCGGTTCAAAAACCACTTTGGGCAGTTAAATGCTGTTGTAGAAGTTGGAAACCAACTTGGATGGGTTAATATGGTGGATATCTAACTCCAGTACGAAAGAGGAAGTTTTTGTACGGAATTTGGGCACAAAAATCAAGAAAACTGACTGTTTTTTGCTATTTTTCTTGCTGTGTACGGACTATACGGACTTTTCACGTGTGCAAATGATATTTTTCTGAAATATCTTGGAGTCAAGGTTCCAATGCAACTAGTTTGAGGTCCTAAAGTGGTCGGGATCAAAAGTTATAGATTTTTCTTTCAAAACAGGTCCAGAAACCCTGTTTTCTAGGGCAGCCATAGAAATCCGGCCCTAGAATGCATTTCCACTGTTGAAAATTCACAAAAACTGGTGAAATGCAGGCTAGGGGTATTACTATAAGATTCCAAAATCTTTTTGTTTGAAAATGCAGTCTTCTAATTTTAATTTGATGCCCTAGGTCAAGTATTCCTATGTATTTGGCCAGAATTGTGCAATTTATTGATGTAGATGACAAAATCTGATAGGTGGGCGAATGAAAGTTGGTTTGTGAGTTGTTTGTAGGTCATAGAAGAGATCCAAGTTCCTGCCCCAGATTTATGACCCCAATTTTGAGCACTTGCTTTGTAACCTAGCCTAAATTGATCAATTAGGCCTAGAAGACCAAATGAGTGTTCTGGGTTGCTGGAGTAGAGTTGGAATAGGAGAGTTGGGAGTTTGATAGGGTTCCATAGAGTGTATCTAAAACCATCATTTTCTTGCCTGGTCATATGGGATTTTGTCAAGTTTTGTTGATAAAACCTAGTTTGGAGAGCTAGTAGCCTTACTAGTCAAGGTATAGGTTGAAGAGTTTTGGGAAGTTGGAGATCAAACCAACTGCATAGAAGGTGTTTGTTGATCTGTCTTAAGGTGTTGGAGAAGCCTTAGGGGTTGGACAATAGTCTGGACATCGAATCCTTCATATGCCTTGTATGTGCCTTTGGTTGGTTGGTTGGTTGAAGGCTAGTTGAAGTGGGTGAGTGGGCAAAGGACAATAGAGTAAACCTTTGTGTGTTGCTTCCCTTGTGCCACTCTGCATCAGGGGCCCACCATACTGTACCTCGACACTTCAAATCTTATTAAAGAAAGAGACACACGGCCAGCTCTGCACATTACAACAAAAGACATATGGCACTGCTGCACTCCTTCTTGATGCCTTTCTCAAAAGTTTCTCCTCTAATCCCTGTGAAGGTGATGCATGGCACGCTCTGGCAATAGATAGAAATTATACAAAAAAGAAACACAGCTGAAGATACGTGGCAGAGTTCTGTGGCACTTGGGAACCGTGAACTAAGAAGAAGACACCTGGCAGCATTTGATTCATTGATTTGGGGTCTTTGATTTAATGACTGTAAGCCACATTCTCTGATAGCTGGCGCCTTATCGTGGTCGTGCAAGGGGATGATGATGTCATCTGCTGAGCTCTACGACGCTGCTATAAACATCCATATGGCTCCTTTGAGCCCTTTTGAAGACTTAAAACTTGTATACGCCTAAAAATGACACGATTCATCCTAAATAAATATTCTAAATATTTATTCATTTCTTCTATTAATTAAATAAATATTCCAAATTTATTTAATCAATTCACTATCTCACAATTAAATAAATTCTATTTATTTAATTAAAATTCTTCTAAAGTCCTTCACAATTAAATAATCATAAATTATTTAATTAAGCCTAATTCCTCTATCCTAAAGTTCTAAATTCAAAAATCCACATCACCTTTACACCTCACCTTTTCCACCTCACCTTGTCCACCTCATCAGGTTGCACATGTAATTAAATATATTTAATATTTAATTGCCTTATTTTCCCTCACCCACATGGCCTATTTCTTCTCCAATCAGAGGTCAGTTAACCAATCAATCAAATCTGTTAACTAACCTGTCAGTTGAGTCAAATCCTCAATCAATCCAGTCAGTTCCACAATCCACTCTTCTAACTGATCAGTCAATTCTGTTAACAGACCAGTCAATGGAGTTAACTCTCCAATCAGTTTTGTCACATCCCCCCTTTCATGATGGAGCTGGGACACTTGTCACATTTCTACTGGTTGCACATTCCTCAACCATCCTCAGCCATTGATCTTCATATCTCCTCTCAACCGTTGATTCCCATTCTTCCAAGTCTATAAATGAAGCTTCATCCTCCCATTCTAATCATCTAGGCTTTTGACATTGTTACTCTGCAGAAATATCACCAGCGCGCCTTTGGCACCCACTTGTCATCTACAAGCTTGAGATCACCATTGTTGCATTGGAGCTCACCTTCATTGCATATCACACCATAGCCGTTCACCATCGACTTCCTCAAACAGCTTTAAAAGATTGCACTCTCTGAGGGCTCATCTCATCTGCGAAAGGACGATTCGTGATAGGTGAACAACAGAAGTTTTGAAATGGAAGAGGTTTGCTGTGTTTGTTCATTGCTTTGTTCATTTGAATCTTCTTTGTTTCACTATTCTGTTGATGTTTGGGTCATCTATTATTCATTTGATTGATCGCCATTTTACCCTCACATTTTTGGCGCCCACCGTGGGGCCGTTGCCCCTTTATTTCACCATTTTTGAGCTTTTTTGAAGGCAGGTTCCGTACAGGTCCCGCAGAGTCACGCACAGATTGGTTCGGCGCATCCGTTCATTTTTACGGTGCTTTTAAAGACTGTTACGGCGCTTCTGTAAATCCTGCGCATCTGTGCATTTCTGCGGCGCTTTTGTGGACTGTTGCTGCGCATAGGTTATAACTGCGCATCTGTTGACTGTTACGGCGCTTTTACAGACTGTTGCTGCGCATCCATTAAAACTGTGCATTTATTCATTTTAACGGCGCATACGTTCAATCTTGCAGCGCATTCGTTAGTGCTGCGCTTCTGTTGATCATTTCTGCGCATCTGATCACCGAAGCTGCGCATTTGTAACAGACTCAAGTTTTAATACTTTTCTAGAAGATTTTGCTAACGTTAACCCCTTTGCAGGTGTTTGCTGGAGCGGTTTTGCAGGGTAGGCTCAGGTTCAGTTACATGTAGTTGCATCTAATTAGGTCACCTTTCATTTTCTGGGAAAGAGTAAAATGGTTGTTCATTACAAATCTTCATCTAGTCCTAATTAGGGAGGAAGTAACTGGTTTATTTCACGCTTGCATTACAAACACCTTCAAAGTTATTGCTATTTGAGATTTAAAATTGAACTCATCACTGATCTTGAAGGTAAAATGAACCATTGCTATATCGTGAGACCTGAATTTCAAAGTTAACAATCTCGTGCTTCGCAGTTTTAAAATTAAACTCATCACTGATCTTGCAGTTAAAATGAACCATTGCTATATCGTGAGACTTGAATTTCAAAGTTAACAATCTCGTGCAACGTGGATTTAAAATTGAACTCACTACTGCTTTCTGGGATTTAAAACTGAACCACTGCAATATTGCTGAAATCACTTCAAAGTTCTGTTTGAGTAGATTAGCCCATTTAGTTTTTATCTTTTAACTAGAGTGGATTAATCAGTGTATTCTGTGCTTGCGAATGACAATAGGCTTATGCTCTCCCCTCTTCTGGGTGATCAGAGTGCCAGACTTGTCATTCTATTTGTTTAACCTTTAGGAGGGGCCTGCCCTCGGATGCACGCTTGTCCAAGCGGGAATGACCCTGAGTGGTAACAGGCTAACGCCAAGCCCTACCGAGCCACTTAAAATAAATTGTGCTTGAGGTGAAAACCTCCTGCAACGAGTGCTGTTATGTTACACCGACGACCAACCTCCCCCAAAACCCTCTCAGGCGTAACCCTTTGAGGTTGGGAGACTCCATAACGGAGAGTAGCGCCGCCACACGTGTAACCACTTGAACGGTTGCCCGAATTAAATACCTCTTGTTTTAGTGGCCCAAATCCCTTATAACCCATTTCTCGCTTAGGATTTTGTGCTTGCTTTTGTCCAAAATAGAGTCGAAAAACTACAAAAACAATGGAAAACTACAAAATACTCTTTGTGCTTGCTGTGTTTTCTTGCTAAATTAATTCATAATATCAGATCAAGAAGACCTTTTTCCAGCCAAAAAATACCAAAAACAGAGAAAAATCCAAAAAAAATTTTTTGCAAAAAAAACCAGAACTGCGCATATACACTTCTCTGCTGCGCATACACAGTGACTTGCTGCGCTTTTGCACCGACTGGCTGCGCATACATACCTTTCTGCTGCGCATATACACTTTTTGGCTGCACTTTTACAGCGACTTGCTGCGCTTATACACCGACTTGCTGCACATATACTTTTCTGCTGCGCATTTACGCACTGTTACTGCGCATACGTGCTTCACCAGAACCGCGCTTTTACAGCGACTTACGGCGCATTTACCCATTCTTGCTACGCATCTGTTTCTGCGCATGTGTGACAGTGAGCATTTGCCCTATTTTTGAGAAATTATCGTCAGTTGTTCAGAGTACCCATTTCAGCCTAGTTTCATTTTCTGAGGTCAGAATCAACCTTGCAGTCAATCTTCGTCCATTTTTGCCCAATTCTCTCTCTTTCGTCGGTCGTCCCAGTCACCTTCTGTCCAAGTCACTCTTGCCCCAACGTCATTCTGTCCCATACCGATTTGACATAGGTCCTTCTTCGTTTCATTCGTGAATTCACGTAAGCCTAGTAGGTCACAGTACCTTTTGCTAGTAGTCTTGTTGAACGACTAAGCCCTACACAGTGAGACTGGTATCGACTACCCTTGCTAGTGGCTAGAGTCTTGTGTCAACCGTCTTGCCTGAAGTCATTGAGCGAGAGAACCCTTTGTCCAAATCTTGTCCTAGATACCCCATTCATTACAGTCTTAGTCGGCACCTTGCCAAAATTTCTAATCCTAGTCCACTTCATCCCACCCCACCTTGCATGGTTCTTACTCGATCCCAGTACAACAAGCTAATTGAAATGGCCGACTCATCCGATCACATCGCCCCGCCACGCGATGATGATGAAAAAATTTCTCGTGAAGAATTAGTGGCACACATGCAAGATAGCAAATTCCAACGACTAGTGGAGAAAGTGCTCCTTGAGGACCCCACCAAATATTTCCATCATCTTGCTAGTCTCGGAATCAAACTCCCCGCAGACTTTGACATTAGCTCCATCATGGAAAATGCAGACAATGAACGTGAGAGGGACACAAATGACACAGCCCCACATGAACGTGAGAGAGGCACAAATGACACGGTCCCCCATGCCAATGAGAGAGGAAAACAACCCATAGATCAAAATGCTCCTATGGCGGATGTGAGACAACAAATTGAGAGTCTAAAGCTAGAAATCTCAAACCTTAAGATCGGCACAAGTTCCAAGAACTACTCCTTGGAAGATATAGCACCATACCCCTTTGACAGAAGTTTGGTCATGAAACCATTCCCCTATCAGTTCAGAATTCCAAAATTTGACAAATACAAAGGGAAGGGGGACCCTAGAGATCATATCAGGGAATTCACTGCAGCATGTTTAGAAGTAGCTCACAACGAGACCTACTTAATGAGACTGTTCCCAAGATCTTTAGGAGGTCAAGCTATGGAGTGGTTCTCGCGTCTCCCACCAGGAATCAAAACTTTTGATGAACTTGTCAATAAATTCATAACACACTTCTCTTACAACATATAACACGAAGTATCTATGCTAGACCTATGCAACACCAAACAAAAGAGTGGTGAGTCATTTGCCACCTTCTTACAACGATGGAGATAGCTAGCTAGTAAGTGTTCTTACGACATGCCTGAGAAGCAACTATTGGAAATGTTTGTCCACAATTTGAATCCCGATCTTAGCTATCAGATTCAGATACAATGCCCTACCTCATTCGCCAAAGTCATTGAAATGGGGCTATTCATTGAGAAAGCTATGATCACTAAAGGAACTCTCAAGCTCTACAAGGACACACCTCCTTCCAATTACACAACTGACAAGTCAAAGTTTTGGACCAAGAACAAGAATGTGGTCAACGATGGAGTAGTGGATGCCAAGGCGGCAGCCCCTAAACAACAACCCATATTCACTCTTAAGGAAGAAGCAAATAACGGTGCACTCAACAAGCCACCCCCTCGGGAACCTAGACCTTGGTTCAATTCAAATCCAAGGAGGAAATTCACACCGTTAGGAGAATCTCAAGAATCGGCTCTCAGAAAGTTGTTGGCTAACAATGAAATTTCTCTACCGCCAACAAGTGACTATGAGCCTATAGTCAAACCTCCCTATTGGAAGGACACAGACTATTGCGAGTATCATCGAGGAAGGGGGCACACAACCAATAATTGCATCCGTCTTAAGAATGTCATACAGGATATACTGGATCAAAATCAGGGAGGAACACCACAGCATACCTCCAATGAATCTCATGTGGCCTACTGGGATCCTCTTCTGAATCACAACAGGCCGTATAACAACAATCACAACTACGGTCACAACAACAACAATGGTCACAACAACAACAATGGTCACAACGGCAACAACTCCAATGGCAATCCCAATAACGACAACAATCGCAACCGGCCAAATCAGAACAGCGGGTCGAGTAATGCTAACTATGCAAGCGTTCCATTTGAGTACACCATTAACTGCATTTCAGAACATCTTCCGCAGGTCAATGTCATCTCCCCCAACCAACAACCAGTACCTAATAGAACTGGTTGTAGTATAATTACCCGCAGTGGTAAAGTCACGATCAATACCAACCCCCCAAGGTCATCGCCATCTCCGTCTAACTCCCGTCCATACAATGTCATCGACCAGTTACAGAAAACCCCGGCTCACATTTCTATATTGGAGCTCTTGCGTCTATCTCCTTCTCATAAGGAGATTCTCGAGAAAGCCTTAGTGGAAACTACTGTCCCCACTAACCTGGCCCAAGAGAAGTTTCAAACCATGGTTGGCAATCTGACATCCTCCCCTTCCATATCATTCACTGAGCAAGATGACCTTTCTGTATCTCAACCCCACAACACTCCCCTGCACATTGTCGCATTCGTACACAAGCACCGCATCAAGAGGGTTCTCATTGATGGGGGTGCCGGTTTGAATATTTGCACTTTGAAGCTAGTCCTTGCATTGGGGTTCTCCGAACAGGCAGTTGACCCACGGAGGAAGATTACCATAAAGGCCTACGACGAGGAAGAGAGAACCACAAAAGGCACGGTTGTCCTACCTATTCAAGTTGGACCGGTAATCAAAGATGTGGTGTGCCAAGTCCTTGATCGAGAGCTTGCTTATAATATCTTACTAGGGAGACCATGGATCCATGCCATGAAGGCTGTCCCCTCAACTTACCATCAGTGCATTAAATTCCCGCACAACGGCAAGCAGGTTACCATTCAAGGCGACCCTGATCCCTACCAACACTGCAATTCTTTCCAAGCAAAACCTGAATGTGTCATACCCAACAATCGAGCCCACATTTCCCCTACCCCGCAACAGGACCATTCTGCTGAAGCTTCCTCCTCACGGCCTAAACCAATGAAAATCACCATAAAAGAAAATGGCGTGGGGGAATACCAGATTGAGCACAACCTCAACCTTGCAAAAATGCCCTTGTCTCCTCGCTCCTTTGGCCAGCCCAAGCATCAACCCAGGCATTTTCCAAAGCCCTCTACTCCTCCTATAACTCCCGCAAACCCCTTTGTAAAATGGGGGAACTTATCTGATGAATCAGAGGAGCGAGATCTCTTGCAATGGCTTTATGCCGAAGAAGAAAACACACCCCAAGATCCACCCAGACTCCCTACAGAGCTCTATGGGCGAGGTGAGACCATCTTGCATAGGATGGGATATGAAGGACAAGGCCCTATCGGCCTCAGAAAAGAAGGGATCATTGAACCTATACAACCTTCTTCCTCCTCTTCGGCTAGAAACACCACTGGCTTGGGATACAAAGGCAAAGGTAAAGCCAAGGAAAATGCCTGTCTTGTGGAGACAATCCAAACACTCCAAGTGGACAGTGACACAGATTCAGATGATTCCAATGAGTATGAGTGGGACGAGCTAACGGAGCACTCCTACGACGACAAAGAGGTTGACACCATCCAAACTCTTAGCCCTTACCATGAGAGACAAACGCAACGAGACAGACCACTGGAGTCTGATTTATCCCTCCCTGAGAGTATGGCTTTCGAGGAAAGTTTCGATTCCATTGCGATAAACAACTTGGAGGAAAGTACCACCCAGAACACTACCCCCACCTGTGCTCCTAGTATTTCCATCCACACTATCAATGAATCAGGTCTTTCATCCGACTCCCTTCCCCTCTTGCACCCTGAGCTTATTGACTGGGATCTGCAAGGAACCCCCCAATTAGATATGTTCCAGAACGATGATGCCTACATTGACTATATGGGACTTAGAGATCACTTACCAAAAGGAGATCATAAAGCCGGTTTCGCTATCGAACTCAATACTGTAGCTTACTTCGGGGAGGGTGCCAAGCCTTCTAGTCGCAAAAATATAAAGATCAAAAAGGGATCTGACGGTGAAAACTACCGTGCGGCAGTGTCAGATCATAAAATAGTAAAAAGAAAGGACGTATCTGAAGGTAAAAACCCAACTGTGGCACCTGACGATGGAATGCTTGACACCCTCCCAAGTGATATGTATCAAGAAAGGTCACAGATCGTGGTGTAGCCAACAGAGCCAGTGAACATTGGAACCGAAGAGCAGCCTAAGATTATCCACTTTGCAAAATCCCTCATGCCACCTGAGAAAACCAGGTTTGTACCATTCTTTAAAAAGAAGAGAGGTAACTTTGCTTGGTCATATGCTGACATGCCAGGTTTGGACCCAAACCTGATCCTACATCACTTGCCATTGGATCCAGGGGTGAAGCCCGTAAAGCAAAAACTGAGAAAGATGCATCCTCATATTGCCCTTCTGGTCAAGGAAGAACTCAAGAAATTGCTAGATGTGGGGTTCATTAGAGCCATAGACTATCCTGAATGGATATCAAACATTGTGCCAGTGTCTAAACCGGATGGCCGAGTTCGACTATGCAATGATTTTCGAGACTTAAACAAGGCATGCCGCAAAGATGACTTTCCGTTGCCAAACATTGACATCATAGTCGACCTTACAGCAGGACATACAATGCTATCACTCATGGACGGATTCTCCGGGTATAACCAAATCAAAATAGCACCTGAGGATCAACACAAAACAGCTTTCACATGTCCATGGGGTACCTTTTGCTGGAATGTCATGCCATTTGGGCTGAAAAATGCAGGTGCTACATATCAGCGAGCCATGACAACTATATTTCATGACATGATGCATGTTACTATGGAAGACTATGTTGACGATATCTTGGCAAAATCACTCACCAGGGACTCACACCTGGACACATTAGAAAAAGTCTTCCAACGGTTGGATCAATTCCAAGTAAAACTGAACCCGAAGAAATGTGTGTTTGGGGTCACATCAGGCAAGCTGCTAGGCTTCATCGTGTCAGCAAACGGCATAGAGGTAGACCCGGCCAAGGTCAAAGCAATCATGGACATGCCTCTGCCCAAAACTCTAACACAGTTGAGATCCTTACAGGGCAAGCTACAGGCCATCCGCAGGTTCATCTCACAGCTGGTCGACAAGTGCCATCCTTTCAGCCATCTCCTACATAAGAACGTTCCATTTAAATGGGATGAGCAGTGCGAAGAGGCATTCAACAAGCTCAAGGAGTACCTCATGAATCCTCCTATACTCATGCCTCCGATCCAAGGAAAACCTTTGATTCTCTACATATCTGCTACACCTACTGCTCTTGGGGCTCTCCTAGCGCAGCAAGACTATGAGAACAAGGAAAGAGCTGTGTACTACATCAGTCGAACCTTAGTGGGCTACGAGTTGCAGTACTCACAGGTGGAACGTTCATGCCTTGCGGTGGTTTTTGCCTCACAAAAACTCTGACACTACATGTTGGCACATCTTGTCAAACTCATTGCCAAGATCGACCCACTAAAATATCTTCTCAGCAAAGCAGCTCTCACAGGTCGACTAGCCAAATGGGTTATGCTTCTTAGCGAATATGATATAGAGTATGTGGACAGAAAAGCCATCAAGGGGCAAATCATCGCTGACCAACTAGCTGAGGCACCGTTACAGGACACTACACCAATGCAGTTTGAGTTCCCCGATGAGTCTTTATTCACTCTGTCAACATCTCCTTGGAAACTCTACTTCGACGGGTCTTACACCAACCATGGATCGGGGGCAGGTATCTTGTTTATCACTACCCAAGGCGACACAATTCCAAAGTCCTACAGGTTGTTATTTCCGTGCACTAACAATATAGCGGAGTATGAAGCTTTGGTAATTGGTCTCAAGATGGCCACTGAGTGGAAAATCCAAGCACTATGTGTCTACGGTGATTCTCAGCTTGTCATAAACCAGGTCAACGACGAGTATCAGACCAAAGATGAGAAGCTCATCCCATACAAACGGATGGTCGACGACCTCAAAGAACATTTTGGGACCATCTCGTTTGAGCAAATACCCAAGATAGAGAACAAAGTAGCAGATGCAATGGTGACCATAGCCTCTCTTCTTGAGATACCTGAACATGAGTCATGGTATGAGTTCTTAGTAGAAACAATTCGACAACCGGCTTATGATCTCCTCGAAACCCATTCCATTTGCCACCTAGTAGGATCTGATTCGCCTTGGTACGGTAAGACCTACACTTACCTCCAGGACAATATCCTTCCTTTGGACCTCTCTTCCAACCAAAAACGAACTTTCATCCGACAAGCCTCCCGTTACACCATTATCGCCAATACCCTTTACCGACGTGGTCTGGATGGTACTTTACTCCGTTGTCTAGAACAAGAAGAATCTGTAACTACCTTGCGAGACGTGCACGAAGGGATCTGTGGAACACACTCCAGCGGTCCTTCCTTAGCTAAGAAACTCATGCGTTTGGGTTATTATTGGCCCAATATGGAAATGGATTCATATCAATTCGTCAAAAAGTGCAAACAGTGCCAGATACATGGGAACCTGATTCATGCACCTGCTCAGGAGTTGAGACCTCTAACGACACCCTGGCCCTTTTGCCAATGGGGACTTGACCTCGTGGGAAAGATTCATCCACCTTCTTCCAACGGCCATAAATTCATCATAACTGCCACTAAGTACTTTACAAAGTGGATTGAAGCCGTTCCCCTATCAACCGTCACAGGAAAGCAAATTTCCTCTTTCATTCTGAATTACATTATCTGCCGATATGGCATCCCTTCATCCATCATAACGGATAACGGGAGACCCTTCAAAAATCAGGATGTCCAGGAACTTTGTGAGCGTTTTAAAATCCAACATCGTTTCTCCACTCCATACTATCCCCAAGGTAACGGCCAAGCTGAGGCATCGAACAAAACCATTCTGAAAATCCTAAAGAAGACTGTCAATGACGCCGGTTGCGATTGGCACGTCCAACTCAATCCCGCTCTGTGGGCCTACAGAACCAGCATACGCACTCCCACAGGTGCTACACCCTACGCCCTCGTCTATGGTTCCGAAGCCATCCTTCCCATTGAGGTCGAACTCCCATCCCTTCGGGTGTCGTTGAAAGGTCTCATATCAGACGAAGAGTACAGAGTCTCCAGACTACAAGAGCTAGAACTGCTAGAGGAAAGGCGCCAGAAAGCTTTTGACCATCTCAAAGCCTATCAACAGATGATGTCAAGAAGCTACAACCACAAGGTTAGACCAAGATGGTTCAAGGTTGGGGACCTCGTCCTAAAAGAGAACCCTCGCAATCAGCAGGACAGAGAAAAGAAAGGTAAGTTCGAGCCTAACTGGCTTGGACCCTATGTAATTGTAGCGGCTTACGGATCGGGGGCATATCAGTTGGCCACATCAGAAGGTGAGTTGTTTGATGATCCAATCAACAGCATGCACCTTCGCCGGTTCTATACCTAAGAGAACCCCAATACAAGGGGGCACAATAAAGTCAAAAATCAAAAAATCAAAAAAATAAAAAAAGTTACAAAAAGAAAATACAAAAAAATCAGAAAAAATAGAAAGCATACAAAAAAAAAAATCGTCCTTTGGTGAAAACCTGGCAAACAGGCGCCTTGGATAGGTATCATGATGAAAACCTGGCAATCAGGCGTCATGTTACTTTCTAGCTTCTCGTGCAAATAAAAGCAAGTGATGAAAACCTGGTCAACAGGCGTTACTTGTGACGAACCGCATTCTCCATCTTTTCACCTTGAGTGCATTCTTTCTCTATTTTTCCTCATTCGACCCATATCCATCCCACAAATAAACACTTGACAGTTCCCTATCATGGCTTGATACTCACCTTGTGGCCTTGTCGACCAAGGTTTTTGTCCCATACCATCTCCTCAATGTGAGCCTAGCGTAGTGTCTCTCGTCAGTGTCTGTGGTCCAAATCTGTGAACTACGTCGCCTCTGTGCCGTCACGTAGGCAAGGCCATTATTCTAATGCGCCCCCGAGGCTTCCATCTCTCCCAAGGTCCCATTCGTCTCCCTTTCTTGTCTTCATTCTTGTCGTCTTTCTTCTAGTCCATCCATGGTCCATTAGGGTTTCCCCCGAACTACGTTGCCTCTGCGTCGTCACGTAGGCAAGGCCATTTAGCAATGAGCCCCCGAGGCACTAGGTCAGTCCCTTAGGGTCCGTCTTCTCAATAAGGATTGTGCAACCTTCTCATCAAGCAAGCAAACGCAAGCAAACCCCACGCTTCAAGCAGAAATCTTGACTATGAGCATCTTAACCTCTCCAATGCAAAGCAAATACCCAAGGTCTTCTAAATGATTTTATGCAAATTAAGGCAAGAAATAAACACATATCAACGCAAATATGCTTTGTAGATCAGAAACAGGGTTAAGTTACAGAGTCTTGATTTTTGCTATCATACCTTCCTATGCTACTCAAGGATGCCAAAAGCTAGAGATGCTATGATGGGGGCATGATTACTTTCTTTGTTTGTTGTTTGTGGATTAAAACTTTAGTAATGTGAAGCCTTGTCTCAGGACATGATCGGCAAAAGATCATCGAGGACATCAAAGGTATAACATGAACAGGGGCAATCCTTGTTTGTTGAAACACAAGAAGTACTCAGGTCATCTAGATTCAATTTTGACTAGATGCTTGTATTAACTTGCTAAATCACAATCCATGTAGGCAGTACTTAGGTCATCTCGGTTCAATTATACCTCGATGCTTGTATTCACTTACAACATTTTAGAAACGTACCAAAAAAACAAAATGCCCAATGATGAAATAAAGCAATCTAAAAGCAAAGCATCCATCCTATATCCATTTACACATCCATACAATCCTCATTATTCGAACTATGCAGAGTAACGATATCAAGAAAAGTTTCTAGGTCATTCTATCACAACCATTCTTCTATCCATCATGTCATTCTTATGTCGATAGAGTACATTTGGACATCACAAAAACAAGGCATATAGGAGCATATCATATCATTCGTAGGACTAGTCATGCACATGATTAGGTTAGTCAAGTCCACCATCTAATGCATTAGGTCACCAATACATTTGCATCGCATCACATTTCAAAAGCACAGAAAACCACAAAACAACATAGCTAAGTGCATCACATATATAGTTTCATCATAACATAGAAATCATGTTCCATATCCACACATTTGCATTAGATCATATAGACATCACGTACACAGTTGCATCATCACATATAAGTCATCTCACATTTGGCATACATTTGTAACATTAAAACATATAGACATCACATAGCCGCATATCAAAATGTATCTCATATAACATCAGATAGACCATCTAACTATGCAATAGATCGCATCATACAGTAGAAGTAATTCACCATCTCATAACACATGCAATAGATACACAAAGCTGCATCATCATATATACTATCATATAAAAGAGGTCCAAATGTACAATATCACCATCTCTCTCAAACTCAAAGTGTCATATACAATATACGTCCAAATGGATGGTGATACATGTCCCAAAATGTACAAAGTCTGGTATGTGTCTACCCCTGCTGCTGTGGGCCCCCGCTGCCGGCTCCTGACTGCTGGGGTCCCATCACGGACGCCCCTGACTGTGACGGACCTGCTCTGTGAGCCACCCCAGACTGACTCCTGAAACTCCCTGCCCTCTGGCTCGACGCCACGGCACCATGATACAAGCCTCGGTAGTACTGATCCTGTAACTGTGCTCTGGCTAGGTCTGTCTGCGCCTGTGCCAACTGCGTCTGCAACTGGCCTACCTGTGCCTGTGCCTGCTGCACCTGCCCAACCAGAAAAGAGCTAGCTGCGTCTGTACCCATAGCGGCCACAGTAGTATCCCGCTCTACACGGATAAGACGTACCCGTGCATCCGCCATGTCCCTCTCGCACGTCAAACCAGCAATCACCGCTGCGTCTGTGTCTCGCCTCCTCTCCACTCTCCTCAGCTGTGCCTGCAGCTCTTGCACCTGTCCCCTCAGGCTGGCTATGGTCCTCTCATGAGCCTCACCCTGCACTGGCCCCTGTGCTGCCTCTGCCTATCCTAGCACCTGCTGCTGTGGCACCTGCTGCTGCGGCACCTGCTGTTGCGGCACCTGCTGCTGTGGTACCTGCTGGGGTGGTGGCATCTGTGCCTGCTGCTGTACCTCTCCCTGTCCTGGCACTGCTTGCCCAGCCTGATCTATCCTCCTCCGCTGCCCCGGCCTCTCTGCAGCTCAGCCACCCCGTCGTCCTCGTCCTCCTCTAGCGCCCCTCCGCCCTGGGCTAGCCTCTCCCTCCTCCTCTGAGTCCGCCTCATCAATACGAGGCACCAGCATACCGGGTCCTGAATATCTCAGGAAAGGATGTGCAGTGATCCAGTCCTCGTACTCCTATGTGACCCCCGCATCTGCTATCTCTCTTCGCATGTCCCATGCCACATAAGGCAACTGCTGGAACTTTGCCAGAGCCTCCTCATAAGAAGCCATCGGCCCCCATCGGACCCTCTCTGCATGTGTCCGTGCAAACATGGCCTGTCCCTGTGGCATGCCCTGTCTCCTGCCGAACTGTCTCAACACTCGGCCCACCATCTGTCTCTCCAGTATGTGTCGTGTCTGGCCTATCAACCACTTGGTCTGGAAGCAGTAAGGCAGCTCATCTCCCTCATCATCCCAGGGCTCGCAGTCCAGATATGGTCGCCAGACGACCACATCTACCCCATCCAACGTGTGCCTCCAATACTCTAGCTTCCCCAGCCTGTGCTGGGAAATCACTCCTGCATAGCCATAGCTGTATGGCTCTCCTCTCTGCCTAGCAAAAACACACATCGGCCTGGTCACCGCTATGTGCTCCCACAGCCAGAACTGTAACAACAACACCCCAGCCGATAGACTCGTGCTGCGGTGGTACACCACCTGATGCATGTCATGATAAAGGTGGGCTAGCACGCAGGGTCCCCACGCATATCGGGTGCCCTCAGTCAGCATCCGCTCCATGATCTTGCCCCATCCAATGGGAAACCCATGCAATCTCCTGTCCGGGCATACAACGCCCCCAATCAGTCCAGCAACTATCCCAGGGAAGTAGTCGTAACAGTCATAGATATCCTGCCACGGGATGACTTGTCCCACCAGCTCGGGATCTCAAATACTCGCTGACACTCGGCGAGTCCCGCGTCCCGCTGTGCATCGTACTCCACTAACTCGCCTACTACGGGCAAGTGCAGTATCCTGTAGACATCCTCCAGCGTCACGGTCATCTCTCCAGTAGGAAAGTGGAAGGTCCCATCCTCGCTGTGGAATCTCTCCACGGCAGCTGTCAGTAGTCCTCTGTTTGCCCGCACCTCGGGCATAAAGCAAACGTAATCCAAGCCCATGGCACCAAGCGCCACTCTGTCAGCCTCCGTCAGCATATATCTCTGTAATAACGGCATAGGGAACGTCTCCCTCGACTGCAGCGTCTCTCGTATCTCCTCCTGCAAGCACGCAAAGCAAGGCGTCAGTCTCAAGCCGCATATACCATACTCAACATATCTACTGAACTATATCAACTAAACTTAGCATTTCAAATTGATCAAAACAGCACACTACATCTCTTGACTAGATTCCTGCAATCTCGGAGATAGCTCATCGATTCCTGCGTCAAACAGGACGCTAATCGAATCAATTTGGCTAAGTAATTTGCCATCCCAAGCAAATGCGCCACTACAGGTGGTAAAAGCGCCGTTTCTGGTATATGCGCCACAATAATCAACATATGCACCGCAAAAATGCGTATGCGCCGCTACAGTGCACGTATGCGCCGTTCTAACAAATGCGCCGCAGAACTCCACATATGTGCCGCGAAATTACGGATGCGGCGCAGGAATCCACATATGCGCAACTTTATTAAATGCACTGCTACATTTCACATATGCGCGGTGGAAATACAAAAGCACCGCCAAATTACGAAAGCGCAGCTAGAATACACAAAAGCGCAACTTTCATGCATGCGCCGCCGAAACCGACATATGCGCCGCGAAAATGCAAAAGCGCAGCTTCGCGAGGCATATGCGCCGTTCTGCCTTTTGGTGCATCTATTTCACCTATTTTCTACATGCATTTAGGACGCCTAAAATCAACCCTAGGGAAAATTTTTCGAAGCACATACCGGGGGTCCTGCCTCTGCTGGCCGCCCGAATCGTCAGACTCGCTCGAATCGGTGCTCCTCGCGTGGAATGTCTGCTGCTCTGGCTGCCATGCTACTCTAAGTTTGCTCTGAGCTCTCTTTCTCCAATCCAGATCAACCAAGTGTGCAAATGACTATTCTTGTGGACCCAGCTCCTATTTATAGCCTCCAAACCCTAATTCTGGCTAGGTGATGACTGTGACTACTTCCCGTGTCCGTTTTTCCTCCCGTTTTCTTCCCGCATCCCTGACCGCGTCCCTTTTCCTCCAACCTATCCTAACCCCTTCCTCATCGTGAGATCGTCCGTCTCCAAAACTTTCGCCGTTTTTCCCGTCCAATCTCCCGAGGGGGCATCCTATCGTCATTTAACCTGTACCAGGGGCAAACTGGGGCATGCATCACTATCAGACTATCGACTTCTTTGAAGCAACGCTGTAAACTGCATTGCATCAAAGAGGGGCAAAATGTATACGCCTAAAAATGACACGATTCATCCTAAATAAATATTCTAAATATTTATTCCATTCTTCTATTAATTAAATAAATATTCCAAATTTATTTAATCAATTCACTATCTCACAATTAAATAAATTCTATTTATTTAATTAAAATTCTTCTAAAGTCCTTCACAATTAAATAATCATAAATTATTTAATTAAGCCTAATTCCTCTATCCTAAAGTTCTAAATTCAAAAATCCACATCACCTTTACACCTCACCTTTTCCACCTCACCTTGTCCACCTCATCAGGTTGCACATGTAATTAAATATATTTAATATTTAATTGCCTTATTTTCCCTCACCCACATGGCCTATTTCTTTTCCAATCAGAGGTCAGTTAACCAATCAATCAAATCTGTTAACTAACCTGTCAGTTGAGTCAAATCCTCAATCAATCCAGTCAGTTCCACAATCCACTCTTCTAACTGATCAGTCAATTCTGTTAACAGACCAGTCAATGGAGTTAACTCTCCAATCAGTTTTGTCACATCCCCCCTTTCATGATGGAGCTGGGACACTTGTCACATTTCTACTGGTTGCACATTCCTCAACCATCCTCAGCCATTGATCTTCATATCTCCTCTCAACCGTTGATTCCCATTCTTCCAAGTCTATAAATGAAGCTTCATCCTCCCATTCTAATCATCCAGGCTTTTGACATCGTTACTCTGCAGAAATATCACCAGCGCGCCTTTGGCACCCACTTGTCATCTACAAGCTTGAGATCACCATTGTTGCATTGGAGCTCACCTTCATTGCATATCACACCATAGCCGTTCACCATCGACTTCCTCAAACAGCTTTAAAAGATTGCACTCTCTGAGGGCTCATCTCATCTGTGAAAGGACGATTCGTGATAGGCGAACAACAGAAGTTTCAAAACGGAAGAGGTTTGCTGTGTTTGTTCATTGCTTTGTTCATTTGAATCTTCTTTGTTTCACTATTCTGTTGATGTTTGGGTCATCTATTATTCATTTGATTGATCACCATTTTACCCTCACAAAACTTTTTGAAATATAAGACACGGACGCTTGGTGGTGACCCAAACTCAAAGTTACAACCTGAAGGACCCTCACAGGCAATAGCAAGTCAATAGGGAATTATAACAAAAGCCTGTGGCACACTGCAAAAGACTTTTAGGGTTTAGGGTTTTGCAGAAATTGGGTCCTCAATGGTTTCAACAAGGATTTTTAAGGGTGGACCATTTGACTTTGGATAGAGGAAAATAGGTCAACATTTTGGTGACCTCTCAGGGATGTTTGCCTGCTAAACAATTAGATCAGTGGCCTTAAGCATCGATTGGGCAAAGAGTCAAGTCTAAAATATGTTGGAAAACTGGAACCTGCCTCAAAACAAGACCACAAAAGAGACAAGGCCTACACTCCCCTAATGGCAATGCATCCTATGCAAGACACTTAGGGAAAGGAAACCTAAAGAAAAAATAAACTAAAACTATATATACAAAATCTCATACCAGCCTTAATGGTAAGGTTTGAGATGGATCCCATTCACTGAGATCGGTAGAACTTCACCATCCAACCTTGAGAGAATGAAGGCATTTTCTTTCTTGTTGATGATGATGACATAAGGCCCACTCCAAAGTGCATCAAATTTGTTGTGTCCTCTAGGGTTGGCTCGGTCAACATCCCATTTTAGGATAAGATCACCTTCATTGAAGGTCTGGACCTTGGCCTTTTTATCAAAATATCTCTTGGTTTGCATATGATGTCCTTATAGTGTGATCATGGCTGACTGTCTTTGTTCTTCTAGTTTAATTAATTCAACCATCCTGACAGACCTTGCATCTTCTCCTTCCAGCTCCAATTGATGAGCCAAATCTAGTGTAGGAAGCTCTAAAGATATAGGTAATCTAGCCTCTCTTCCATATACTAGAACAAAAGTGGAGTTTCCAATGGCTCTCTTGTATGTGATCCTATCAGCCCAAAGGGCTAATCTAATCTTATTGTGCCATTGCCTTTGGTTTGTCTCCATGGTCTTTTTCAAGATCTTGATTAGGTTCTTGTTAGTGGACTCAGCCAACCCATTACCTTGAGGGTAATAATTGGATGAAGTCTTCAAGAAGATGTTGCACTTAAGAGCCCAATCAGCGATCCTAAAACTAGTGAATGCTTTTGCATTATCAGAAATAATAGTATGAGGAACTCCAAACCTTATCATGATTTCTTCCAAGAAATCCATGATAGATGATTCATTTGCTTCCTTGAGTGGGATTGCTTCAACCCACCTGGTGAAGTAATCTGTTGCAGTCAAAACCCACCTATGACCAGCACTGTAAGAGGGATTTATCATGCTGATGAAATCTAATCCCCATTGTGAGAAGAGTTGATCAGCCTGAATAAGGTGGAGTGGGAGTGCTGCCAACCTTTTCTTTCCTACAAAGAGATCACACTCTTTGTATCCTCTTACCCATACATGGGCGTCTTTGAACAATGTGGGCCAATAGTAACCTACCCCTCATTATTTTCATTGATGTAGCTCTAGCAGAAAAATGGCCACTAGCTGGGCCAACATGAAATTCATCAAGAAGTCTATCAACCTGATTTGATCCTATACACCTCAGTAAGACCCCGTCCAAATTCCTCTTGAAGAGAACACCATCTATCAAAGCATAAGGGATAGACTGCAACCTGAAATGTCTTCTTTTGGTTCTATCTAGTCCATAGGGATACTTACTAGTGGATAGGAAACTAGCCATAACTGCTATCTAAGAACTCACAACCGATGGCTCAGCTGTAGGTTCCTCCTCATTCACATGGTAAGATGAATTCACTTCATCTACTAATGTCTGAGCTAGCTGTTCACATAATCCTCTACCTCTAATCAACTTAGTGGCTTTGATGATCAAATCATATTCCAAGATCCTGGTGACCCAACTTGCTCTCTTTTCACTAATTTCAATTCCCATTATATAATCTCTCATGCTAGGATGAGAAACTAAAACTTTAATATGGTTATTTGCCAACATATATCTAAATTTCTTTAAAGATTTAACAATGTAAAATACCTACTTATCCATAGTGGTATACCTGACCTCATAATCCTTCAAGGTCTAACTGAAGAAGGCCAGAGGCTGCTCCAGTCCATGTTCATTTCGTTGCATCAGAACAACAACAATACTGTTCTCTCCTCCATGTCTCATAATTTAGATTTAGGAGAGTAGGTGCTCGAACAATCTCTTCCTTGATCTTTTCAAAACCATCTTTACCCTCTTTAGTCCATCTGAAGATTGCATCCTTCTTAAGCATAAGGGTTAGAGGCTTCAACAAGCTAGCATAGTTAGGAATGAACTTCCTAACGAAGTTGATCTGCCCTAGGAAAGATTGTAAAGATTTTTTGTGAGTAGGAAGAGGAAGGGAAAGAAGGGCAGATGTTCTATTAGGATCTATGGATATTCCATCCTTAGACACTATATGGCCCAAAATCTTACCCTGGGAGACATCAAAAATACATTTCTTGGGGTTGAGAGACACCCCAAACTCTCTGCATCTCTGGAAAACTTTCTCCAGATGCTCCATGTGATTTTCTCCCTTCTTGGAGAAGACTGTGATGTCATTCAGATAAATCAGGATAAACCTATTTATAAATCATTTGAAGGCAATATCCATTGCCCTTTGAAATGTGGCACCAACATTAGACAAACCAAATAGCATTTTTTGCATATGCCATGGTTCCCCATTTGGTTGTGAATGTTGTCTTAAATCTATCCTCCTCTTTGACAAAAATCTGGTTATAGCTGGAGAAGCCATCTAATAATGAAAACCTCTCTGTCCCTGTAATAGTTTTTAAGATTTGATCCATAGAGGGTAGAGGGTAATGATCCTTTAGAGAAGCACGATTCAGGTCCCTGAAGTCTACACAGAGCCTGATTTCTCTATTTTTATTTCTCACATGCACCAAATTAGCAACCCAAGTAGAATACTTGATAGGGAAGATAATCCTTGCTTGTATGAGCTTATCAAGCTCCCTTCTCATGAGTGGCTCAATTTTTGGATTTATGGGTCATTACTTCTGGTGAACTGGCTTGCAGTTGGGATCCAGATCAATGACATGTTGAGCCACATCTAGATTGAACCCTTTAAGATCCCCATATGTCCATGCCAAGATATCATTGTACTCTTGGGCAAGTCTTATGAATTCCTACTCCTCTGTATCACCGCATACTTTGCCAAGAAGCAACTCCTTGTCTTGGGCGATGGTCACCTATTGGTAATCTTCTTTCTTGAAGGTCATTTTATTTTTCTCCCCCTTGAACTCATCATCGTGACTTGAGATAGCCTCAAGGGTAACTAGACCCTTGGGCAGTTTATTTGATTTGAGCTGGACGATCTAATCACCATAGGATTCTTGTAACCTAGGCTGCGCCATGGAGGAAAATTCTGCTTCATTTTGAATAAAGTTCACAATCTGCTCATTGCTGTCAAAGATCTGCCAATGACTATCATTATCAGGAATAGACGGCCTAATTACTACTTTTACATGCTGATCAAGACCTTGAAACAAGTCTTTAGGTGGAGAAAACTGGGCCCCCACTGCTGCTAGTTGATCAACATCAATATTTAATTTCCTTAGGATCACTTGCAGGTTGAGGGCATCAAAACTCTCAAACAAGTCCCAAACTCTATGTCTATAAGCTCTTAAAAGCTGATTTTTTGTAACACACCTCTCTAACTTGGTTAACCACCAATTCAGTGTCACCAAGATCTCCAGATACCTGATTCTATTCTTTTTTGCTATCAATAGGCCATGGACCAATACCTCGTACTTTGCTACATTATTCGTGCAAGAAAAATGCAACCTATGAGCAAAATGCAACTTCTTACCAGTCAGGGAGACTAGCAAAACACCTACACCGGCTCCAGTTTTGCTCTTTGCACCATCAAAGAACATCTTCCATGGACCGTTGGAGTCATAATCTATCTTGAGTATAGAAGGGACTGAAGGATCCCTTTCATGGATCATGTAGTTGCCCAGGTTGATCACCTCAATGGTATCATAAGGGTTGAAATTGTCATGATCCCCAGCCCACTCATCTAGAAATAGGTCAGGGATAGGAAGAGGTGAAGGTTCTGCCTCAGCAGGTTCTAGATCATGCACTTCCTCGCCCTGAATCATTACATGTGGGTTCAACATACTATGGTCATAAGTCTCCATATGATAGCCTGAAATTGGTTCAGCCTTGATGGTGAACCATGTGCCATATTTTGTCCTTAGTAACATATGAGACCAGTCAGAAGAGAGGTAGCCACCTATCTTAGTTGTGAAATCTCTTGACAGACAGATGGCAAAGAAAGGAGGAAGATCAATGACTGATATATCCTGCTTAAAAGTTAGGTTTGGACATGCATGGAGAGTCACATCCAGTCCCTTGATCACTCTTATAGTGTTCACAGAGGTGCCATCCAACTGTAATACTCCTGATGAAATAGGGGTATATTTGATGTCTAATGTATCTGCAATCTTCTTGGGCATGATTGAAACACTAGCCCTTGAATCTATCATGCAATTGTGTACTAAAAATTTGCCAATGATCAAATACAAGTAGAAAGGAGATGGTTTCTTGACTGTACTTACTTGTCCTTCACTTGGTTACACAAGATTAACAGGAGTCTTTTCTTTTTGCCTATTTGATGGATCTAATGCTGCTAAATCAATAGATGGAAAGTGCCTTAAGGCTTCTTGTAATAGATCCCTCTGAGAGGGGATGGACATCATTTCCCACATAGAAACATTTATGTTTGTTTTCTTTATCTGTTCTAGAATATTTAATGGAACATTGGCTACCTTGTGCATTAAGGGGATCCATGTTCCCTTATTTGGTTGATCCACCACTAGATCAGGCACCCTTGAGCCTGATGGAATTTCTTTTGTAGCAACAGATTTGCTACCCTAAATTGGAATTTTGGCAATGGCCACTTTAGCCTTAGGAACATGCTCCTTTTGTAACACAACAGGCATAGGGCTAGTCTCCAACTGCCTCTTCTTTGACCTAATGTTGTCTGCAATGGGCATAACAACACTATCCATGGGTTGATTAACAACACAAAAATCCACTGGAGTCCATAGCATCATATTAGCATCATTGGTAACCTCATTTGACACTTCAGGAATGCTATTAGCTGCCTCTAATAGTGAGGCCTGATGAGTGTGAAAGTTTTGCACCATTAAAGCCCTTTCTTGTGCTCCAAAAGCACAAGTGGATTGGTTGTAGGGATAGCACCAATCTGCCTCTTGGGCCAGATTATTCTGAGTAGGGACTAAAGCCCTCACTAGATTCATAGCTGGTATTTGTTGGATAGGTCTAATGGTTTGTAAGGGCTATGCAGGGTTAGGATTTTGGTATCTATTTTGTTGGTAACCCTAATTCCAGTTCTGATTCCTATTAGAATTATACCCCTAGTTCCAATTTCGGTTAGATGATTGTCCTGGATTATAATTCTAATAGGGCCTGGGAGTAGTTTGAATAGCTATACTATTCAACTTGTTGGTCAAATTAGATATTAGGGTCTTAAGGTCACTCTCCTCCTGAGAAAGAGAGGTTATTGAAGCCTTAGGCTCTGGGATAGGAACAATAATGGGCTGCTGAAATGAGGAAGGTAGCTCTAGAAAAAGTGGGACAGGAGGCCTGAGAGCAATTTTCCTAGCCCGTATTAAACAATTTTCAGCTTTCAGAGCTGTCTCATAACCATCTGATAGAGTCACCACACCCATTGATTGCATCATCACTGTAATGTCAGAATTCAAAGCTCTTAAATAATACAAGAAGGCACCTTGAGGGGGTGGCATGAGGGTAGTTGGAATTATCTCCCACGTCCTCTGGAATCTGAAGTTAAAATATGTTGGCATGTCACTGGGAGCTCTCTTGATTGTTGTTAACTACTCGAGAAATGAAACATCATCTACCCTATCTCCAAATTGCTTATAGAGGGACTCTCCCAGCTTGTCCCAGGTTCGTATTGAAGAAGGTGTCAAGCTCCTGAACCATTGAAGAGCTTTTCCCTTGAAAGATGAGACCATGAGACATACTGCAACATCTTCATGTTGTATATGATGAACTGAGCATACATTAGATATATCTTTGATATGCTCAGCAAGGGTTACAAAACCATCACCTATGAAGGGTGAAACACTTTTCAAGGCTGCAACAGGTATGTTATTGTATGCAGTCAAATTTAATGGACTTCCTCCATTGAAGGTTACAAAAGGCAAATTCCTTACCATCCTAGGAATGTTCAGATTCAGTCTAGGGATATGTAAGCTTCTTCTATTATATTGAAACCTAACATGAGGGGGTGTAGATTAAGCCCTTGAAAGAGGTAAAACAGAGGTGCTACCCCTTCTCACAGGAGACCTAGATAACCTAGATCTTCTCCTTGAACCAACAACAGCTAATTCAATGAACTGAAAGTTACCTCTTGATGATGCCCTAGTTTGCACGAGCATAGAAGATGGTACTAATCAGAACCAGTAGCTTGTAGAGTCGTCAAGTGCATGGAATGTTCTGCCACAATGCAGAGTGCAGAGAAAATACCAGATTCTCAGCTTAATTCATTTTTTTAGAGTCCCATCAGGTGTGCCAGAAATTATTGTCACCTAGATTTGCACTCAGTGTTGAAGGCTTTTAGGGCTCCAACAATCTAGTGAAACATTGAGATGACCTCCAGGTGTGGGACCCTGTAAGGAGGCCAAATCTCCAGAGAGAGGCTAGTTCCTTTGCTGAATATGAGATTTAGCGAGCCTAAGACTAAACCTAATCTATTCACCTGATAGGAAAAGAGGAAGAAGGATGAAATGAAAATAAAGGGGAGGTGATACACTAGGTTTGAATATAAGTGTTCTCACAAAATTTAAGAAATACACAACATAACCAAATATAGCAGATGAGTATACACAGATTTAGCTGATCCTAATAGAGGTAAGGGACAAGAAATGGTCGAGAGGAACAAAGCATTCATAGACAAACCATCCTCATATTTACACAAGGATAGAGACCAACACAAAGAGGTAAGAATAACCGGCATATATTCAATTAGAAGGCATGATTACAGTAAAGAAGGGCTCTGTTTGAAAAACAAAAACATCAGGCTAACTATTTTTCAACATTTTTTACATCTTACATTATGCATATATAGCATTTGATTCTAAATGACCTATTAGGTTACAATAAATTGCCCCACGGGCTTTGTCAAAAAATATCTATGTTTGAAGGGATGACTATCTACAAGAATTAACTGCAAAAACTATCTAGAGACTTGGGCAGATGAAAGATATTTCTCCTTCAGTGTGAATAGCTGATTCATTGTTCTGCAATAATCAATGTAGTGAACATCTGTTAAGGGGCAACTGAGAAGATTGGATCCACATTGATGGGAGATGAGACAAAACCCCTGAGCAAAGCTTTTACAACACTTTAAAATTTGAACCCTTTGATTATGTGCCATATCGGCTTAGATTCTTTGAATAATCAGGCTCTAAATCTCCTTGTTGGCAGAGTCCACAAATTTCCCACCTTCGGGATGCCTGAGGCTCTCCTTTAAATCCTGACCATAGATAGATTTGCCCTTTTAGATAGATGACCACTATATTTCCTTTTAATTTTCGTTTAACCTCTATCCCATGGCCATGTGGCAACATCTCGCAACCGCGTAGTGAATGTTCCGTGCAGACAAGATTCCTTTGCGCTACTGCGCCACCGTTAGATCTTTCAAAACTATGGCCCCACCTCTTCATCCCTTGACACCTAGTGCAATCTGCCTTGTCTACGGAGTCATCAATCTGTGGCCATGGGACCTCGATATACTCTACAGTTGTTCACCTCTCGCAGCCACGCGGAAGAAAAGTGACATCACCTTCAATGGTTGCAGGCCTGTGACATCCTTCCACGTGGCAGGGAATGGTAGCATTCCAGGACCTCCATTAAAAAATTTGCTTCCTTTGAGCTCTGCAAGCTGGAAAGTTGCCACGTGTCCCTTTATTTTTTTCCAGGAGGGACCATGTCTTCTTTTCAATAGAGGAACACATGAAGTGACACATGACACACTCTGTTGCACGTAGAAACCTTAGACATGATACCTTAGGGCCCACCATACTATACCTCGACACTTCAAAGCTTATTAAAGAAAGAGACACGTGGCCAGCTCCGCACATTGCAATAAAAGACACATGGCACTATTGCGCTCCTTCTCAATGCCTTTCTTAAAAGTTTCTCCTCTAATCCCCGTGGAGGTGACACGTGGCACACTCTGGCAACAGATAGAAATTATACAAAAAATAAACACATCCGAAGATACGTGGAGGAGTTCTATGGCACTTGGGAACCACGAACTAAGAAGAAGACACCTGGCAGTATTTGATTCATCGATTTGGGGTCTTCGATTTAATGGCTATAAGCCACATTCTCTGACAGCTGGCACCTTATCATGGCCACATAGGGGGATGATGATGTCATTTCTTGAGCTCTGCAACACTACGATAAACGGCCATATGGCACCTTTGACGCCTTTTGAAGACTTAAGACTTTTTGAAATATAAGACATGGGCTCTTGGTGGTGACTTGACGGATGGGGCCAGTAAAAGAACGACCCACCCAAACTTGAAGCTACAACCTGAAGGACCCTCATGGGCAATAACAAGTCAACAAGGAATTATAACAAAAGCCCATGGCACATTGCAAAAGACTTTTAGGGTTTAGGGTTTTGTAGAAACCGGGTACTCAATGGTTTCAACAAGGGTTTTTAAGGGTGGACCATTTGAATTTGGATAGAGGAAAATAGGTCAACAGACATGTGAAGGTATTCTTATCTTGATCTTTCAGAGCCACTTGGATCTGGTTGGAGCTGCTGGATCCATCCAGAAAGGAGAAGTAGCGACTACCAGCCAGATTATCCAGCACTTGGTGTGTTGGTTTTTGCTTCTGAATCAGCATTAGGGTTTGCCAGTTCTAATGCATAGGCAGATTCAACCAACTGAATACAGGAGGTTGCGTGAGCTCCTCCCCTTCACTTCTAGTTCTGCCGCACCAAGGGGGATGTCCCTATTTGATAAAAGTATAACCTTGACTAGCTCAATGACAGAAGGATTTAACTTGACGGCAACAAGCAGGATACTCTCATGTATGGACCAAGATTTGTGTAACAAATCACAAGGTTGGCAACATTCTTGGACATAATGTCTGGTTAGGTATGAGAGCATGTAGAGGTTCCTAATACTAATCCTACAACTAACAAGTGGAAGTGATGAGATGGGTTGAAATGGTGTTTGGAGTGATGGGACTTTCCTAGACCCATTGAACAGACAAATTCCCAAACCAGTGCCTTATCTGAGCAGCAGAGTCATATCTAAGACTGTAAATGTCTCCCCATGACAACATAAATTCATATCCAGAGGACCTGAGAATAATGCTACTGCCTGACAGCAACATGTCCAAGAAAGAGTATCATTAATGATCATGCTTAACAGATCCTATGATGCAATCTATTTCCCTTTGTATCTGATCAAAAGCCTATTTAACCACTCCTTGAGCAGATGCAATAAATCAGACACACAGTATGCATACACTAAAAAACTTGGAAGTCCTTGACAACCTTGTTTGAAAGGAAAACAAATGACATACAGGAGACAATCAGAAACAATACACACATAGGTGTTTTTCATTTAAAATCAATCTGCATAGAAGGTCATCACAGAGAAAATCATCATTTACAATCCAAGATAGATTAGTACACCAGACTAAGGACCGAGTCTGTAGCAAAAAATGCCTTTCAAAATGTGAACACCTTATGTTCAGAGTCAGAGCCGAAAGCCCAAAAAACCTCCAACCTCCTAAAAAGTAACACAGCCAAACCATTATATCAGAACCGTGTACATTTTGCAATTAATTACATGGCCAGAAGTCAAAAATTTGCCAGATACATTCCTTTCATTTGAAAATGGCCTTCACAGATTAAATGCGACAGACAGGGGGGATCTCGAGCCCAGCGCCACCGTTGGAGAAATCGCTATGCCATAAAATGGGTACCTGACTGCTTGACCGTTTGCTCACAACTCTTCACTGTCGCCATTGATGGCTCAACCACCCACAACCACCAAGAAAACCATCGCTGCGTTCAAATGGGGAGTTCCCGCCAAAATGCGTTTTCTGAAGGTTCAAATTATGTAGGAGAATTAGTCCCACATGCACGGTGCGAAGACAACTTTAGCATTTTAAAAACATGGCCACCCACATACTAAGTGTCGAGTGCTTTTGCCATGCTCTACACACGCCTCTCAGCCCAAAGCCCATCGCCCAGACCTATACCATCGGCCCGCTCCAAAAAACTCCTTCCGATCTCGACGGTCTCACCGATGGCAAACAAAACACACCCTTCGTCGCCGTGACTCCCTCCATCGGAGCATCAAAAAATCCTCTGGCGGACCTCATGTGTTACACTGATGAAGCCCATCGCAATCCCTTGTCGGCCAGACCAATCCCATCGGCCAACCTGGAACTCCTCTGACCGACCTCAATAGTCTCGCCGATGGCCATTCCACATATGCCGATGAACATCTCATCGGCCAAACCTCCCACTGTCAGTCCAACATCTGCCCGTTCACCCGACAGTCTATGTCATGCCGATGGCACATCTCACATCCCCGTCGGCCAGACCAACACCGTCGGCCTAGCACAAAACTCCTTTGCCGACATAACAACACTTGCCGATAACACATCGGTTTCCCACCTCCGTCGGTGTGACTTACACCGTCGGAGCAACACCTCAAACCTATGTCGATGATGCCGATGACCTTCAAAACCCTCGTCGGTAAGACTAACACCATCGGGCAAACACTCCTCCGTCCATTCGATGGCCCATGCCACAGCGATAGAAGAAAACACACCATTGGTACCAATCATGATTGCCAAGACATATACAAACTCATTCCGATGGAGAAAACATGAAGACCACCACCTCAAGAACTATGATGCAGATGCTGAAGAACGCTGAGGGGCCCCAATACTTAAATTTTTTTTGGATTTTAGGGAAGGTGCCTGCATGAAAAATGCTTAAAAACTGACAGTGAATTCAGGCACCAACATGGTGAATGAAGGGAAGTGGGAAATAGTCTTTTTTAGTGGCTTTTTCCAATTCTCTATAGTCAATGAAGACTCGCCACTTTCCATTTTTCTTTAGTACTATAACTAATGGTGATACCCACTAACTGTTAGAAATGTGGTAGATCTAAATCCTACTTGTAACAATTTTTCTATTTCTTCCTTCACTATGTCCCTCAAGGCTGGATTAATTCTCCTCTATGGTTGTCTAATAGGATGGACATCTTAAGTGTAGATATGATGTGTGCATACACTGGGGTGGATTCCTCTCATGTCTTTGTATTCCCATGTGAAAGCTTGGGTATGATTTTGTAACAGTTTTGTCAATTGAATTTCCTCTGCTTCTATTAACCAACTACTGATAGAGAGTTATTTGTTGGTTTGGACAGTGATCTACTTTGTGCCATTATGAACAAAAAGAAGGTCTTTGTAAGGACTTAACAGAGTATTTAATGGACAAAGGTGAGGCACAATCTGGTGTAAGGTTTTTGCTTGTTGATAACTTAAGTGGGAAGTAATTTGTTCAGAATATGGATAGTGGAATGCCTTGGAAGATCCCTTAGATCTCTCCAGAGCCATCTAGAGACCTTTTTCTAGGCAACACTATACAAGGAGGTTTCGTTATTTGATTCCAATTCTTTATACTCCTCATTGCATTCTTCAAAATGTTCTGCAATTGTTACCATTGCCAATGAGGAGGCATCTTCTTCATCCGAATCCATCAGATCATCTTGTTGGCAAGAGACACTATATGGATTCATGGTTGTTGTCATTGATGGCAACAAAGGTCATCCCACATATCCGCAAGTCATGATGTGTCTCTACCGGAAGTCAGAATAAAGAATGTTGTGGTCCGGTGAACAAGAACAGAGCATGTGGCAAGGTCCGACAGATTGGTCCGGATCTCTCAGAGGAAGTGTCTTGGTGCAGTGCGAATTTGGGGAAGTCAAGAGGACTACCTTGAGTGGTATATTCCAAGGATTTAGCCTCCGGTGATGGACAAGGAAAAAGATATGAATAGTTGAGTACCGGATTCCTGAGAGACAGTGAAAACAGAGGAAGAACTGACTGACAGAGTATCAGACTACTTTCCGGATGTGTTACCATTGATGATAGAGGTTGTGAAGGCATGAATCATGTTTGGCCGACATGATTAATGATATCTACAAGTATATGCTTGATCCGCATTGCTTGGTGAGGAAGGATTCAGCCGACAGAACAAGAGTTTGTAAGAAACTAGACTGTTCCGGATGCCGACTAGAAAGGTGATGAAATTACTTGTGCGGATATATATAGAGGATGGATTTAGTTGTGAAGTGTGTGATGGTGTGAAGATATATGCGAATAAGTCTAGAACAGAGCAGAGGTAGCAAAAAGGATCCGGTATGTGAAAGATAGCAGAATAAAGAACAGAGGAAAGATGAAGTGCAGCAGATCAGTGTACTGAGCCTAACCGGAACTGAACTCCAGCATATGCAGATGCTTCCAATCAGTTCAAGACTGTGATTCTTATCACTTTGCAGACAGTGTGTCTTCTTGTAGGCAGTGGGCCTCTTGTGAGCAGTGTGCTCGGGCAGTGAGCCCTAATTGGCAAGTGCCATTTTTTGTAATCTCCTATTCTTCTAACAGAGAATAATTTTGGGTTAATCACCCCATGGTTTTCTCCCTTAACAGGGTTTCCACGTCAAAAATACTGTGTTATGTGTTTCTTATTTCATGTTAATGTTTTAGTGTTTGATTCAATGCTGCATCAATTAATAAGAAAGTTCAATAAGGGAAATAATTAGGATAACTGATTCACCCCCCCCTCTCAGTTATCAACAATTGGTATCAGAGCTAAGTTCCTCCTAATAGAGCCTAACAGCTTGAGGAAGATCTGGGATTTCAAATGGATGCATATGGTTTAAGGGAGCAACTCAAGACTGCTCTTGAGGATCTTGAACAGTCAAATTCTGAAGTCAGTGAATTAAAGGAAAGACTCAAACAGGCTGATGAATTCATGAGAGAATTAAAAGACAAATTAAGTCTCTCTATGAAAAAGAGAAAGGAGCTACTCCAACAGTTGGCAAGACATAGTGAAGAAAGCAATACAAATGAAGAATTGACTGAGCAAACCAAGTTATGTGAAAAGTTATCAAAAGAAGTCATTATGTTAAGACATGAAATGGAATCAGGAACTATAAAGTTTACTCAAGAGATTGAAGAAAAAAGAAAGGCTGAAGACAATCTAAGACAATCTCTTAAAGAAAAATCAGAAGAATGCCACCAGATGGACAGGATTATCAGACATCTTGAATCTGATCTTGAAGATGCCAAAGATAATGAAGAAAAACTTGAGGATCAAATTGCCTCTCTCAAAAGAGACCTTCAAACAGCAAATGAATATAAAGAGAAATTCAAGATAAGTTCTGCTCAACTTGAAGTTCTTCTTGGAAGTCAAAAAAGGACAGATGACAAGTATGGTTTGGGATATGAGAAAGGAGAAAGCTCCGGATCCCGTCAGAGGAATCTTGGATCAGAAAATCCAAGGAGCAGGCCTAGAAGACCTCTGGTAAGACAGCCAAATGCTCAAAGATATCCATCCTTCAATGGATACTGCCACAGTTGCAACCACTTTGGTCACAAAGCTAATCAGTGCAGAATGAGAATGAATCAGATTAATTCATCCTTCTCCGGACAGTGCTTCAACTGCAAAAGGTATGGACACAAATCCCATGAATGCAGAATTATGCAAGTAAACAAATCATTCAAAGGTAGATGCTTTACATGCAATAGAGTAGGTCATATGGCTAATCAATGCAGATCAAGAGGATATCAATCAAATATGCAAAGAAATGTTATTTGCCAAATCTGCAATAGGTCCGGTCATAATGCTAAAGTCTGCAGAAACAAGTATCAGGACAAAAGAGGTCCGGTGTATAATCAGAATCAAGACAAGGGTAAACAAAAGATGAATGCGGATGAAGTTAGGAATCAGATGAGCAAGATTTGGGTGAAGAAAAGTTCAGAGAATGTAGAGGTTGGATCCGCACCAGACTCTGGTGCTGATATTTCTTCCAGAAATTAAAAAGTGAGCTCAGGCTCAGGGGGAGACTCAAAGAAAATCCTGTTCCCCCAGCCAAACAAGTGGTGCCGGATGTGGCACAAGATGCGGATTAAAGGGTTTGTAGATATGAGTCTTGAGATGCTTCAGTGAAGATTTCAGAGGTCCGCATGGAGTTATGAAGAAGCTGTGATTGATCAAATAAGACCTGTTCAGGGAGATGCTCCGGTATGACAAAGGATTACAAAAAGGTCCGGAGAGATCCGGAAGTGCACTATCCTGTTCTGCGGTTTGGACAGAATGCTTGGGATGTTCTTGTAATATGTTACCTCTATTTATTCATAATTGAAAGATTCGGATGATATTCACAGATCAGGACTAATCCGGAATACTCCAAGCTATCCAGACAAGGCAAACCGGAATAATGTAGGTGAAGCATTTATTGCAGACAGATATTAGGGTTCGCGGAGTAATATAAGGGATTTCTCAAAAGTCATTTGCTCATTCTGCACTCAAGAAGAAGCGAAAAGTGGAGCTCTGCAACAAGGTTCATCAAGCACACCAAGGATCTCCTGCCGAAGTTATTGCATAAAGAAATCAATCCAACCACTCCGTGCAAACCGAAGGCGCATAAGGTATTCTCCGTTTTTCATTATCTCACTACAAATCTTTGAAGAATGGCTACTCCAAATATAGTTAAGATCTCTGATAGACCTCGCCCCACATTCAAGAAACATCCTTACAAATCATTGGAGGTAGATCCACTAGGAGCCTTCTCTAGTGTTCCTCACGGAGTTTTACATACTGAAGACATTAGGGTTTACATACATGCAAGCATTGAGGAATTTGGGGAATTCAAATTAAGAGACCTCTATCACAAGCAACTGATAGACAATGCTTTTGAGCTTAAACCAGAGTATAAGGATATCCAGAAGAAACAATTTGAGCAATTTATTCATTTCCCCTGCTTTGAAGAAGATGAATGGGTCCGGTATGTACTGAGCAGGATGCATGACAACTTTCTATGGCTGGATAGACCCTGTAAGATCACAAAAGAGGCAATTAGAGCAGTAACTGGTCTATACTCTTCCGGAGGGATACCTATCCTCAAATATGTCAAGAACAACATTGTAACTGAGGCCACCGGATCAAAATTTGATAAGAGGGCAATGACCATTGAAGATATTTCGGATCCGGATATCAAATATGCATCCATGATAATAGGATACAAGATCTATCACTCCAGCAGGGAGAATTCTGTATCCGAAACTGCAGTATACACTGCCTATGAAATGCTAAGAAAGAATGCAGAATATGATCTCTGCGAACTACTGCTAAGCCAATTAATGGAAAATATACAGAAAATCAAGAAGGATAAGAAGAATTCCTTTAAGTATGGTACTCTTATTGTATGTCTATTCTTCTACTTCATGAATGAGCTACCCGGATCAAGTGGATGGGTATGGCAGAATGACAAACCTGTTGCAGTCCAGATAAGAGACTATTTACATGGACTTGGGGATGCAAAAGCGAGAAATACAGCTCTATGGGGATACTTCAAAAACTTTCAGAGCATGATGCAAGCAAGAGAGAGAATTCCCCAGTCTCTTGTTGAAAAATACAAAGACTCAGTGTGCTTTATGGTTGACACTGATCAGTGCCTAATGGAGGCAGTGGAGCCAAGGACTGTCTGAATCATGCCCATGGGGTATGAAGTGGATGAACAGATAGTGGAGCTGCATGTTCAACACATGCTAAGTCAGCCCAAAGATCCTAAGGCAGAAAGGTTTGGAACCTTTGAGGAGCTGAGTGTAAAAATACATGTAGAACTCAGGGAACCTGAGATTAAAAGAAAGGTGAGAAAAGAAGTAGAGCACATTGCTCAAGGCCTAGGCATCTCAAAAGAGGCACTTGATGCCAGCCGGGAAAAGAGGAGGAAGGCTGAGGAAGAAGAGAAAAGTAAAGAAAGTGCTCCGGTTGTAGCTCCCACCCGGACCAGATCATCAAAGAGATCTGCACCTTCCTCAACCAAAAGTTCAAAACCGGAAGTCCAGGCATCCGGTAAGAGATCCAAGACAAAAGCCACAAGGGCTTATGGAAGCCAAAAGGATGAAGAGGAAACAGAGTCAGATGAGGGAGTAAAAGAAATAAAGAAACAGAAGAAGAAAGGATCCGGTAAACCCTCCACAGGCTAAGACAAGGATGAAATGGCGGAGGTATCTGTTGAAAAGCCCACTCTGTCTCTAGAGAATGTAATCAAGTCAGTCATGGTGGATGGAAACCTTCAACCAATGACTGAATCTTATGATGACTTCAGTGAGGCTGACCAAAAGACTCTTCAGGAAGCCACAGTCAAATATCTGAACATATACAATAAGGCTTTCATTGAGATTATATCTCTTATTCCTAAAAGCCTAGAAAAGGAATTAGAAGTAAGAAAGAACAATGCTCATGCCAAAGATCTTGAGATCCGGGAGCAGATAGCTATTCAGCTATATCCTCAAATTGATCCCAAGACAATGAACATAATCTTCAAGGACTGCAAAGATGAGTTCAGAAGTAAAGCCAGGATGAATCAACTCATGCTTGGTGAGACTGACAAAGTGGCCCAAGAGACAGAAGAGATCCTCCGGAAGGCCTTCAAAAGGTTCAATCTTCCTGTTGTAGAGGACTTAGGTGCAGAAACAGCTGCGGATTTGGAATCATCTGTTCCAGAAGAAGTGGGCCCTGAACAAACAAGCATCTCTCCTCCGGTTTCCCCTATAGTCTCCGGATCCAAAGAAGAAGAGCAATTAAAGGAGAAGGAAGCAGTGGTGAAAGACAAAGAGGTTGACAGTTCCAAGACTGCAGAAGAAAAGAAACATTTGTCTCCAGCAAGAGACACTGCACAAACTGTTCAACAATTTTTGAGCAAAGAAACTTTAGAGATTGATGAACCGGAGCTTCTAAAAGGCCCATTCGACTTTGACTCTCTCTCTCCGGTACAAACAATGAAGATAGCTTCATTTGCAAATGCCAAGGCAAATGAAAAACTCCTGAAGTCTCATATGGAAGACTGTGAGTTGATAGAGGCTGCTTCTGGAGTACTTGTAAAGATTATGCCATCAATCCAGATAGATCCGACAGCCTCCTCTTCCGGTAATCTAAAAACCTTAGTCAGCAGTGTTGATACACATTTTGATTCTCTAGAAAAATCAGCTGAAGAAAAGGTCCGAAAGGAATTTTTGGATAAGAGATTTTCAGAAATATTAGAATTAATCTCTAAAGATAGGAAGATTGTGAGCATTGGAATAAAGAGCTTAGAGAATGCTCTCAAGGATGGCGGTGACATCTACAAATTTTGTATATCCTGGTCAAAGGCAACAGCAGCAATTGATAAGAAAATAAAAGAGGAACAGGATAAGCTACAAAGCTTATCTCAAAGTTTTGATCCTCTCTCTTCCTCCATAATAAATTAAGAATGTCAGACTATTGCAGTCTTGAATGAAATAAAGAATCTTGAGAAGGAAAGGAAGAATATCACTAACCGGATGGGAGAACTTAGAAGGATTATAATCCCTAAGTTGGAAACTATGCATGAGGCCATCAGTGATGCTCAGACCACCGCCCAAACAAAAGATCCGACAGATCTCAAGCGGGCAGAAGCTTCTGCATTTTTGTTGAGTGGTCACATTTCAATTTTGGATAGAATGAAGCAAAGTTGGGCTACAGAAATGATCCAATTGCAGACATCCTTTGCAGACATTCTTCAGTATATGTGAGTATGTAAATATGCGGCTATGTATAGAAAATTTTTGAAAATTTTGATATGCGGACCCTACCCTTTGCCATTGATGTCAAAGGGGGAGTGAGGAGCAGTGAAAAATGAGGAATCCAATTAAGGGGGAGTTCCGGAAATTGTATATAAAGACAGAGCATCAGCAAAGGGGGAGCATAGTGAAAACACTTAGTCATTTTTCACTAAGTGTTGCCATCAATGCCAAAGGGGGAGATTGTTGGCAAGAGACACTATATGGATTCATGGTTGTTGTCATTGATGGCAACAAAGGTCATCCCACATATCCGCAAGTCATGATGTGTCTCTACCGGAAGTCAGAATAAAGAATGTTGTGGTCCGGTGAACAAGAACAGAGCATGTGGCAAGGTCCGACAGATTGGTCCGGATCTCTCAGAGGAAGTGTCTTGGTGCAGTGCGGATTTGGGGAAGTCAAGAGGACTACCTTGAGTGGTATATTCCAAGGATTTAGCCTCCGGTGATGGACAAGGAAAAAGATATGAATAGTTGAGTACCGGATTCCTGAGAGACAGTGAAAACAGAGGAAGAACTGACTGACAGAGTATCAGACTACTTTCCGGATGTGTTACCATTGATGATAGAGGTTGTGAAGGCATGAATCATGTTTGGCCGACATGATTAATGATATCTACAAGTATATGCTTGATCCGCATTGCTTGGTGAGGAAGGATTCAGCCGACAGAACAAGAGTTTGTAAGAAACTAGACTGTTCCGGATGCCGACTAGAAAGGTGATGAAATTACTTGTGCGGATATATATAGAGGATGGATTTAGTTGTGAAGTGTGTGATGGTGTGAAGATATATGCGAATAAGTCTAGAACAGAGCAGAGGTAGCAAAAAGGATCCGGTATGTGAAAGATAGCAGAATAAAGAACAGAGGAAAGATGAAGTGCAGCAGATCAGTGTACTGAGCCTAACCGGAACTGAACTCCAGCATATGCAGATGCTTCCAATCAGTTCAAGACTGTGATTCTTATCACTTTGTAGACAGTGTGTCTTCTTGTAGGCAGTGGGCCTCTTGTGAGCAGTGTGCTCGGGCAGTGAGCCCTAATTGGCAAGTGCCATTTTTTGTAATCTCCTATTCTTCTAACAGAGAATAATTTTGGGTTAATCACCCCGTGGTTTTCTCCCTTAACAGGGTTTCCACGTCAAAAATACTGTGTTATGTGTTTCTTATTTCATGTTAATGTTTTAGTGTTTGATTCAATGCTGCATCAATTAATAAGAAAGTTCAATAAGGGAAATAATTAGGATAACTGATTCACCCCCCCCCCCTCTCAGTTATCAACACATCTATCCATGATTTATTTTCATATTGTAAGAATGGTTTGGCAGGGGGCTAGATGGAAAGTTCCTTCAGCTTTTTCCCATTTGAAATAGTCATGTTTCTTGACCTACAGTCAATAAGGGTTGCTGCGGTAGCCAGCCAAGGTCTACCAAGTATTATTGTTCTTTCTAGTCTGAAGGATGAGGAAATCAACTAAGTAGTCCCAGGTATCGATAGTGACTATGATATCCTCTAGAATTCCCTCTGGTTTGGTGATAGATAAATCTGCCAGCTGTAACACAATTGATGTTGGTTAAATATGTGTTAATGCTAGAGCTTCTGCTTTTTCTAAAGTCATCACATTGATAGCAGCTCCAAGGTCAATCAATACATTAGAGACCGACACTCCTTTTATTTCCACTGAAATAACAAGACTTCCAGGGTCCCCATATTTTTGAGGAATTAGCTTGCTTGACAGAACATCAACAAGTTTCCCTTCTACTTGGATGGTGTTCGGTAATTTTTCATTTTCTATTTGGAAGTTTTAGGCATAAGCTCTTAATGGTCTGATTTATCTATGAGATATCTTTTATTGCTTGTAACAATGGAACTTCAATATGTATCTTTCTAAGTTCCTTGATTAACTATGAGTCATTATGTGCAAGCTAGTTTTCCTTAGATTTTGGAGGAGTTTGTTTACATCGTTCTGGGAATGGAACAGAGGTTTCCTTTGGAATTTCTTTAGTCTCCTCATCTTTTTGTTGTTTATCAACATTGGGTGTTACTTCCTCTTCCTCAGTGACTTCCTCAACAAGAATATTTATAGAAATGCTTCGAGATCGAAGCTGGATGTCATTTATTTCCACAACATTCGAGGTGGCTGTATTTAGATCTGTGTTATAAACCTGTTGTTGCAACCTATTATTTTTAGGATTAGGAATTGGCTGAGTAGGCATTAGAGGTTGATTTACCTAATCACTTGGATTTAGGTTCGTATGATGTGAAGGTCTAGTAGTAAGGCTTGAGGTTGATTCCCAAATTGCCTCATTCCTTGGTTATATTGAGGTGCCCATTATTGTTGACATTGTTGTTGAGTTTAGCCACTGAGGGTTGGTCCAAGATTGATTTGTCTAGTCTAGCTGAGGCCATGCTAATCCCCACTGGGGTGGCATTTGCATTAGAGGAAGTGGACCTCCCCAAGGTCCATTCCAAGAGGTTGGGGCCCAATTTGATGGGTCCCTTGGAGCATATTGGTTTGAAAATTGATTGAATCCATAATTTGGTTGTTTCTGGGCAATAAAATTTAGTTCTTCCTCATCTGTTGTTACCTTCTTCAATCTATTTTTGATTTCAAGGAGCAGGCTACACTCATTTGTTGGATGACTTTTCTCACAGAATTTGCATAACTTAGTTCAATTCAAAGGACACTCCCTAAGCGGATGTTTTTCTCTACAATGAAGGCAATACATGGCTAAGGGTTCTGTGTTCCTTTTACTAGCTTGCATACCATCCAAAGTGGTATTCAGATGAAGCAAGATATTAGTTTTAAAATTTGCTAGCTCTTCCATGACTTTTGTAACATCACTCGAACTGCCTTTCTTCAGTATTCTTACCTGCACGAGTATGAGAGTAATTCCTACAAACTTCTACAATTTCTGCAAAGTATTGTTTATTAACATCTCCTTTTCTCATTAGGTTTAAGTCTTCCCTAATTTCATCATCTATTCCTCTTAGAAAAATGGTCTTAAATATTCCTGATCTAAATTATTTCCACATCTCCTATGGACAAATAGAAATCTATCCACATAATCCTCCAAATTTTCATCTTCCATTTGCTTCATGCATAAGAGTTCATCTTTCCTATCCCTGACTCTACAATAGTCTTGATATTTGTCAAGGAAAGTAGTTTCCATTTCATCCCAAGTAGAGATAGAGTCTGCTCTCAAGCCCATGAACCATTAGAGTGCTGACTCCTTGAGAGTGGAAGGAAAAAGTTTTAATTTCTAGTTATCTATGGCATAATCATAGGTCTGGCAGAGGATCTTAAATTGAAACAGGAACTGGTCTGGATCTTTAGAAGTCTTCCCTCGAAAGGTAGGTAGGAATGCAAGAGATATATTTTTCATGGGGGGTTCATTTCTCTTAGGAGTGATGGAGATTGGGTAAGAGAATGTTCTATTGTTAGCTACCTCCTCATGATCACCATTATCACCCATTGTAGAAGGTGGATAAGAGAGAATGGGAAATTCTAATGTTATAGGAGATCCCTGATCACTCAGATGATTAAGTTCCAGAGATATGCTAGCTATGGTTTGTTTGATGACTCGACCTAAGGCATCCCTAGGCCTTCTCATAAACTAATGAATCTGAAATGCGCTCATTCAAGAAGTCTTATCAACACCTTAAACCTACAATGATTTGTAGATTATTCCCCGGCAACGACGCCAAAAATGATGAGGTCGTAGTAGTGTTCATTAGTACAACATCATTTAATTATCAATCCAGAGGTGTCTGGAGTGATCTACGATAAGATTCTTAGTGCGGGGGATTTTGGAGTGAATCTGAATTAGTGGTTGGTGGACAAAGTCTGGTTTAGTTATCTTGCGGAAATAAACACAAATGCAAGGAATGGAAACTATCTATTTTCTTGAAAGGAAACAGACATACTTGGAAAGAACTATTCTAATTGCTTTGGAAATAAACACACTTGCTTGAAAGGAAACTAGTCTAATTGCTGAAGAAATAAACACACTTTGCTTGAAGGGAAACTAGTTAAATTGCCTAAAGGAAACTATCTTAAATGCTGAAATAGAACTTCAAGGTAATTGAATCCATTGTCAAATCATAGCAAAGAGACACTCTGAATATATTAGTGTTGTTGAAATCACAATCTTATTTTTGGTATTTTTAGAATTTATAAAACAAACCTGCAGGTGACAACTAGCTAAATAGTTATACAGAAAAGAGAGAACACATCACAAGATTAACATGTACACAGATAATTTCACTAAATAGAAAGACAAAATAGAATTGCATAAAATACTGAGTGATCTCCTCTAGTTTAGGGAAGCAGACCCTACTTTCCCAGCTGGAGACGATCCTCTAAGCTTGAACAAACTTTCAAAAGAATCCTCCCTTCATTTGCATTAAATCAAAGTCCAGAAATGGACATGGATATAGAACTAGAAAAACAAGGAGTTTTCCTCTAACTGGAAATATAAATAGATTACAACTTGCTATCAAAATCTAGAACTAACCTAAAGAGATGACTTGTTCCTATTTATACAGTCGAACTTTATTAAAAGGAGATAACTATCAACAAACCTAACTCTAGTGAACTAAAATTAAATCTAGTTGCTTATTTATTACATTGATGATTCCACTGCGGGTTACTGAAGATCAGAGATTTGTATTGACTTGGCTGTTGGCGAACTTGAGTGATTTCCTTGAATGGTGTGGCGCTTGGTGGTAGTGACTTCAGTTGGAACTAATGCCAATTAACAACTTTTCAGTTAGTCACTAAAATGGGTGACGTGGAGATTTAGATCATAACAACTACTTTAATTGAGGCATGAGTCATGTTTGTGTTGCTGGACCTTTTGGATAGCCATAGGATCAACCAGTAATAGTCATCGACTTGAGGGGAGGATGGCTCTATTGGAGGGTAAGAGCATCTAGAGCCGTCTAGAGTTTAGGCTCTTTGTAGGAAAAAGGAGCTCCGGAGGGATCTGGAGACCACTTGAAGTCTCACCACCATAATCCTGGTGCAAACACAAACCACTTATACCACAATTCATGATATATGCACTTTGAAAATGTAATTCGAGTAAATAAGTTAAGAGATTGCATCAAAAGGAAATGAATACTAAACATGTGCATAATCCATCCAAGAGACAAATATAATTATAATATATATATATATATATATATATATATGTATGTATGTATATGCCATAATGTTTTATAAAAGTCTTTTGAAATAGGAAATATAAAGAAAAAAATGAGTCATGTGGATTTGACTCATCAGTAACATCATAATTCAGTGCACATTCAGCCATAAGGTCGAAAGCCTATATGGAATAGGGAAAACTAGCAGCAAGGTATAAGCCTGCTGCCACTATGTTCTCTAGGATGGTGCTATCTTCTCCACCATCAATTCTTGCTTTGAATTCCTCTATATCTATATTACCAGAGTGGGTATCCTCTGTGAATCCTAATTTGTTGTAGACACTTCACATTTTAGGGAACATAACTGGCCTGAATTCAACATCCCGTTTATCCATACGTGGCTGTGACATTGCTTCCTACAATTCAAATGTTTTGGTCTCAAATAACAACATACATTTGTCTATCTAGGGTTAGCACAATATTGATTTTTATGCTCTAACATGGTAACATGCCTAAATCCTATGAATTGAATTTGACAATGCATAATCACTATCAATGTTCACCATTTACCCCCTCTTTAATTAATCATGATACAATTTTATGAAATAACCAGAGGGGTAGGGGTTTTATACATACCTGTGTATGCTTCCTTGACCTGTTATAGATGTGGTGATGACTAAATAGAAGCTCTAGATGAAGTATTCTTCTACAATTTTTGCTCTCTTGGCTCAGCTCTAGTTTGTGATATAGCTCTTAATAGTAGAAATTTAGGACTTTCTAATGCAATTGTGTCGATTATGACGATAGAAATCCCTTTTACCTTAAGTGATTCATAATTTCAAGGCTTATTAATGGCGTCAAGGTGATTTGACATCCCCAATTGGTAAGATTGCATAGGATCTTCACAGGTTTCCATTGGCACACACTCAAATTCAAATACCAATGGCCAATCGCACCGCATTAAATGCAAAAAGCGCAGGTACATGGTAATGGATATCTAGCTAAGGAATATCCATGTGAATATTTAGATATGAATATCTAGATGATGTCATCATAGGTTAGGTCAACCTTCGCTGACTAAGGAATTGTTATTGGGTTCCAAATATGCGCATAGTAGGTCAAAATATGCATATGGACACGTGTCATCATCTCGCAGTAGCGCGAAGAATCTTTCTTGCTAACAAGACTCTCCCATGAGAATGTGCTATCATCTAATCCAAGTTGTGGATATTAGGTTAAGGTCCAAATGACGTCAGCATATGGTGTCTTTTATATCACATCAAGATAGGATGATGTCATCGGGATATGGATGTTAAAGTAATGTCTAGATACTAAGTTAAGATGTAGGTGATAGTTAATATCCTGATGACATAAGCAAGTTTAGTGTTCTTCATTAGGCTGAGATGACATGATGTCATCTAGATCAGGATGTTAAAATAAGGTCGTGATACTAGCAAAGTTAATATCCATGTGCTCTAATATCTAGATGATGTCAGTACAGTCAGAGCTCTTTATAAGGTCAAGATGACGTGATGTCATTGGGATAGGGGTATTTGGTCAGGATACTAAGTTAAGATCCAGGCGCAGACCAATATCCCGCATATGACATTTAACTCAATATGTCTCTTAAATTTGACGTTTGGACATTAGCGAGTGCCATGACATTAATTTAAGATTGGGATGTTAACTAATATCCTGACGTTTGACATTTTGCCCACTAATCCTTTCAAATTTGAAGTCTAGATACTAAAAGGGCTGGGATATTAAGTTAATATCTGGATGATATACAATGTGAATATCCTGTTGACCTATTGATTAAACTTTGACCGGTTGTAACTTCTTTATTTCAACAAATTTCAGGGTGCTTCAAAAGGCAAACCTTCTTAGATTTTGATGCTCTTCCACTTTGCAGGATTTATAATATGAAATTTGAAGTTTGAAAATCTGATCTATAACCTGAGGTCTAGATAGGCATAGGATGATATCCTGTCATGCCTTTGACATTGATTACTTTGTCATACCACCCAAAAAGCAAAGGACAAGCAAGCCAAGCAAAAAGTTGGGTCCCTATTTTACTGGGGAAAAATGGGGCGTGTTGTGTAACCACACAACAAATATGAAGCTTTGATATTAGGTCTAAGAACAACTATTTCATGGATTATTAAGGAACTTCAAGTTCTAGGGGACTCTCAATTGGTCATTAGACAAGTGAATGAAGAATACCACACAAAATAGGAAAAGCTATGGCCCTATAAGAAAATGGTAGACACATTAAGGGAGCATTTCAAAATGATCACATTTGAGCAAATAGCAAGGTTAAATAATAAGGTCATGACTGCAATCGCCACTATTAGATCCTTTTGGACATGCCTTATGGTGATCAACACTGTGAGTTTCTAGTTGAGCAACTTTTTATATCAGCTTATGAGATGTCAGAATCAGAAATGGTGTGTGTCCTTGTTGGTCCTAATTCCCCTTGGTACCAAGATGTCTACAGTTACCTCCATAATAACACTCTTCCACCCAATCTCTCTAGCTTTGGAAAAAAAAACTTTATTCGCCGATCCACTCGCTTTACCATCCTTGGTGATACCTTATATAAATGAAGCCTAGATGGTATTCTCCTTAGATGTTTAAACCTTGAAGAATCCAAAACCACTTTACAAGAAGTGCATGAGGGAATTTGTGGGACACATTCTAGTGGGTCATCCCTAGCTAAGAAGTTATTGAGAATAGGATACTATTGGCCAACTTTGGAACAATACGCTCAAGAATTTATCAAGAGATGCAAACAATGTTAGCAACATGGGGATCTAATACATGCACCCACTCAAGAGTTACAACCTATCACTACTCCTTGGCCTTTTTCTCAATGGGGGCTTGACCTTGTAGGCAAAATTCACCCTCCTTCCTTCGATGGCCATACCTTTATCATAACCGCCATCGAATATTTCACAAAATGAGTAGAATCCATTCCCTTATCCAATATTACCGGCAAACAATTTTCCAAATTTATCCTCAATTATATCATTTGTTGATACGTTATCCCATCTGCCATTATTACCAATAATGGTAGGCCCTTTAAAAATCAAGATGTCCATGAACTTTGCCATACATTCCATATCCAACATCATTTTTCCACCCCATATTACCCCCAAGGTAACGGTCAAGTTGAGGCTTCAAATAAAACTATCCTAAAGATCCTCAAGAAAACAATCAATGACGTTGGCCATGATTGGCACTTGCAGCTTAATCCAACTTTATGGGCTTACTGAACTAGCATTCGTACCCCTACCGGAACCACTCCCTATTCACTTGTTTATAGAACTGAAGCCGTTTTCCTCATTGAGGTTGAGCTCCCATCTTTGAGAGTGTCATTAAAGCATGTGATTGATGAAGAAGAGTATTAGGTATCTAGATTGCATGAGCTTGAGGTCCTAGAAGAGAAGCGTTTACAGGATTTGAATCATTTACAATCCTATCAGAATCAGTTACGAAGAAGTTATAACAAGACAATCAAAGTTAGAAGATTTGATCTTGGTGACTTGGTACTTAAGGAAAATTAGAAGAATTAGCCAGAAAGAGTGAAGAAAGGAAAATTTGAGCCTAATTGGCTTGGACCTTTTGTGGTTATAGTAGCTTATGGATCAGGGGCATATCAATTGGCAACTCCCAAAGGGGAATCTTTGGATGAACCCATCAATGTCATGCACCTTAAGAAATTTTATGCTTAATCCTCTAAAACATGAATGGTTGATGTGTGGTATTCCTACCTTGTGTCTTGTACCTTTGGCATCTATGTTTCTTCCATCTGTTTGGTGTATTGTTGTCTCTTTTAAATTACATTATCAAGAGCACGTCTTTAGTATATGGTTACGCATATGGATCCTTGAAACAAATCTAAAAATTGTAAAAAGCCAATATCCTAACAAGCAAGAAGCCTTGACCTTAAAAGATCCTTGTAAATTAAGTTAATGTCCTAACTTTGTCTAAAAGCCAAATCTTTCAAAATCCAAATCTAATATCTAAATCATGATGCCTTGACATGATATATCTTTCCTATATCAGGCTATCATCTTTATCTAAATCTTTAGCTTAATAAATTGACAAAAGGACATTGTGATGTTTTAACTTATTTTATTTGGTGACTTTTTGGGGCCATTTGTGTTTTCTATCTTTTTAGTATGTTGTATGTATCTTTATATATATCTTTTGTCTCTTTTGGGTAGTTTAGCATAAGAGTGTCTTGGTCGGTGTATATAAATTTTCTGTGACATGTGTGTTTAGTAATCAAAATGTGTTTATCTTTAACAATTGTTATTTTATTATCATTTTCCCATTTTATATCCTTTATCTTATCTCATAGCTTGCGTCTTTTTATCTTTTATCATTTTGTCATCTGTATCTTTTATCTTATAATTTAGATGATCTTATCTCTTTATCTTATTTTGTTTTATCCCTTTATCTTTCATTGTTTTATGTCACATTCTAAGGAAGCTTGAAGATCTCTACACAGTGATGTGTATGAAGGAGAGTGAGGAATGGGACATGAGTGCATGTATGTGTGTGTGTAACTGCTCTATGATGAAAAAGAAAGTATAACCAATAATATCCTAGATGGATCTATTCCATTCTATGAAGGAAACACAATGAGTGCAAAACCATGCATATCCATATACCATGTCCGTATCCAAATAATAATATCACATTGCATCATACCTTTCAATCATTGAAATCATATCACATATACATTTTATCCCAATATGCTTTTCCTCAAAATTAATGTGTTTTTTTTTTGAAAGTTTCCCTTGTGTTTTCCAAGCCAACCTTCCAAGGGGGCATCACTGGGGCATGCTTCCAACTTTTTCTTCCAGCTTTTTCTTCAGTGTTCTTTGATACAATGCCACATGGTCAGGACATTATATCAAAGAGGGGCAAAATGTAGACACTCAAAATTAACATAAAGTGTTATTTTGCCTGGTTTCCTTTATATAATTGAATAATTAAATAATATTAATTATTTAATTAAATCTAATTATTTTCCACCTTAAAATAATTAAATAATGTCAATTATCTAATTAAATCTGACTATTCCTCTAAACCTAATTATTCCTCTAAAATTAATTAAATAATATTAATTATTTAATTATCTAACTATTCTTCCAAATAAATAATTAAATTTAATTTAATTACTTATCTCTCTTTTCAAATAGTTAAATAAATTGTATTTAATTATTTTCATCATCTCTCTTCTCAAATTAAATAATCTAAAAATTATTTAATTAACTAACCCTCTCTCAAATTAAATAAATAAATCAAATTTATTTAATTTTCCCTTCTCAAATTAAATAAATAAACCAAATTTATTTAATTACCCTTTTCTCAAATTAAATAAATAAACCAAATTTATTTAATTTCTCTTCACATCTTTTCTTCAAATAAATAAATAAAGTCTTTTTCATTTTCTTCCAACTCATGTTTTGGATGACTAAATAATAATAATTATTATTTAATTTCTTCAACACATGGCTATTTGTCTCATTCAAATCTCCACCTCCTCAAAATTGTCTTTGAGTTAACATGTCAATTTCCCCAATTTTTGAAAGCTAACTCCTTAGTTAACTCATGCAATCCCCTGATTTGTGGACTTGACTCTTTAGTTAACTCATGTCTTGTTGTCTCATAAATCCTCAGCCGTTGATCATATTTGAGTTCCTTTAAATCTCAACCCTCTGTTATTTTCAAGGAAAAGCATATAAACCCGCATCCTCTAAGCCATTTGATAACACTTCATTTTGTAACCTTACGCCATCATTTTGATTCTCAAATTCTTGAAGCATTCTATCCATCATTCAAGCACTCGATCATCCAAGCAATTGTCAAGCCTGTTATGCAAATTTGAGAGCACTCATATCATGAAGGTCACAATACATAAGCAATAGAGCTGTTTTGGTTTGATTGTCAATAGTTACATTTGCATTCATAGTTATTTATCTTTCTTTATTGCTATTTAGGGTGAAAAAGTAGGTTTCTTTAAACAAGATTAGGTCATATTTCTCCACTAACTAAACATTGGGAAGATAAGAACCAAGCTTGGGATCAAGCTACATATTACTTATACATTCATTAATGCTAATTAGGTCTGATCAGGTGTCTAAACTAAGGTTTTATCAAGTGTTCTTATTCACTAATAAATCAAACCCTTATTACACCTTATAACAACAATTAACTGAATTCAAAGATGAAACAGATAAAACAGATCACAAAAATCCAGAGAATAAAGTTTAGAGGTCATGCACCTGGAAATTAAGGGCTAACTGGACTAGGGCGCTTACTCATTAGTCCTGCAACTTTTCATCCGTAAAAACCTTCTTCCTCAGCTGTCCGGTAACCTTCAGTAGCTCCCAGATCTCAGAGAATCTCCCCAATTGGACTAGGGCGCCCGCTCATTAGTCTCGAATGTGTCAGGATCCATAATTTTGAAACTTAGTGATGACTGTATTCACAATATCTGTCTTTCTGTCACTCCTTTCCGCCGTATCCTATCAAACACGATAGGTACCTACAAAAGGAGGAGAAAGATGTTGCGGCTATATAGGAGCTTGCCTCAGTCAAGCCCTATTTTCGGTATTCCTACCTCAATAATAGCCATAGATAAAGATTTGTAGAAGTGTGTGCAAACCTAATAAAGTGTATGCAGAAATATCTAACCCTAGATGTCTCAATCAAGGGGAGATCAATAACTTGCTTCAATTCGATGAATAAATACAACTTCACCTCAAGGAGATGAAAGCAATGAATACATGCATGAACAAGAAGGTGAATCAACAATGTCTGCAGAGGATCTCTAAGCTTGATGTTGGATGCTTCAACCCTTCTCCTGATCATGCAAAAAGGTGTACAAACCCTAGGAAGAGAAAGATAGTCTCAAGATCTTGATTCCTAATCTCCATCCATTGTCTCCAAGATAGCAAATTCAAATAACTTCCAAAGGCTTCAACAAGTCACTGATCTTTAATGGCAATTTCAGCAGAGTTTTGACATTAAGTTTGCATATAGATTATGTCTGATAAAATGATTTTCAAATGTGTTTAAATATCTAACCTTAGGAAATTCAAATTTCAAAATAACGTCTCAATATCATGCGAAAACAAAAATTTGAAAATGGAATCCTGAGATGCACGGCGGGAGCTGACACCCCGCCAAGATTCAAAATCTCAAAAAATGGGGCAGGACTAGGGTGCGGGCGCCCAAGTCCAGTCCCCCATTTTTTGACCACATTTGCTTCTAGGGGTTCCAGGGACCCATAATCCAAATTCCCTTTCGGGGTTCCATCAATAGTTATCTCAGAAAATAAACATTTCTCAACTAGACACAAGCTAATCAGGGTTTTAGGAAGGCCAAAAACAAAGAGGCTAAGAGGACACCAAAGGTGAGGAGCTGAACTGAGGGAAATTGTACCATTCCATACAGGAGGACAATTTCTGACATAACATTTAGCCCCCACTTTAGTAGCCATATGACACTACGTGCATATGCAACTAAAGGAATATAAATGCATCAATCATGAAAAGGATACCCAAAAGGATACTATAGAGGAAGCTGAAGTGTTGTCATAGAAAAGGAAGAAGCCCCCAAGTCTATAGTCCTGCAAGACCACAAAGTTAGGAACCACAACCCACAAAGGAACACTTGTTAAAAAATCAAAAATCAAATCAACCTACAACCACTGCCAATGAATTAGTTCATAAACACTAAGGGGGGTTCAGTGATGAGACATGATGAGGGAGGAAATTGAGGAAGATATATGCCCCCCTTTGTTTCTGCTTGCTTAGTTTGAAAAGTAGAAACAAGGAGATTTCTACACACGTCGATTTCAAGAGAAGCTTGATGAGAAATGCGTTGTGAGGGTTGTTTAAAGAAACAACGCCCAAGCACATCACATTGGGTAAGATAGAGAGAGGAACCATGATTCCAATGCAACAAATGGTGTGAAAATCTGAGTTTGATAGCTCAAGATAAAGGTTCAAGAGTGAAATAGATCAATTTTGTACCTAGTTAGGGATATGAATTCTCATCCACTTACTTTATGTAAAGGGAGTTTTCACTTATCACTACTCATTCTTGTTTTTTGTCATTGTGAAAAGGAGAGAGAGAGAAAGAGAAGAGGAGGACAATCATGCCAAGTTGAGCCCATATCAGCCCCCACGACTGGAGATGCTCTGAGCTTGAGTGGTAGAGAGGCATTTTGTAGTTGATGTAGGGTCCTAATCTTGCGCTTCTATCATCTTTCTATTTTTCTTTTAGTTTTTTTATCATTTACCATGCCGAGGAGGTCCTAACAGACAGGAGTCCCTGGTAGGGGCACCCAAGTCCTCCCAGGGTGCTAGAGTCCCACTAGGGTACCCTTGTCCCTCTGGGGTGCCAGTGTCCCTTTGGGGCACCCAGGTCTTCCTGGGGCACCCAGGTCTTCCTGGGGCACCCAGGTCTTCCTGGGGCACCCAGGTCTTCCTGGGGCACCCAGGTCCATAGAGGACACAGGCCCTAAGATACAGGCACACATTGCTATTTCAGATAGTGGTTTTTGGTTTGATGATGAAAACTAATACTGTTGCTTGCTATTTGACCTACAGGATGTCCCAAAGACATGAGAGCACATAGGCAATCACCTGATGACACTACTTCGAGAGCGCGCCAGTACTATGACTAGCACAGAGAGGGGTCACTTGTAGGCGATGGGCTTATGGTGGGTGTTTGATATGCCCATAATCAGATTTCATTGCAGTATGTTGATGGCCTTGATGGAGAGGTGGAACATTGATACATCCACATTCCACTTACCCACAGGCGAGATGACTATCACACTAGAGGATGTTTATAGGATCCTACGACTGCCTATTCAAGGAGAGACAGTAAGGGTCACAGGACAATACACAGTGGAGTACACTTGCGAGAGTAAGCTATATTGTCTAGGTCGTACAATCTCACAGGTAGAGTGATGACATATTCAGCTTTAGCTTCTAGAGCAGGGATGCGGTGACATCCCATTGGTTCGGAGGATCATGATAGTCACTGTCATACTAGCTATCACACTAGATGGATGAGGCACTCACCTTCACGGGGGTCTTGTTCACACCATTAGAGTGATGGAGGAGCATCAGACTGTATACACGTGGGGGTGTAGTATGCTTGTGCACCTCTACCATGACCTGGGATGATACGTCCATTATAAGATGCACAGGCTGATGATCTACACTCCACTACAAGTTTGGGCTTTTAAGCATATTAGGTGGACGCGACGGACATGGTTTCCTATAGAGTCAGCGTTCACCCATCCACGCGTTCATGCCTATCCACTAGTTAGATGTTGGAGACACGGTGATCTGTTATACTAGAGAGTTGTTTTTGATGGACTACAGCCCAGTGATATCATCTGGAGACCATATCATGGATATATCTTATGGCCTGGCTAGTGAAGATAGTTAGCGAGGATGCAGAGGGATCGACTAATGGCTGGTCACCTCAATCACATCATGGTTTGGTTCTACTTTGACAAGGAAGCACAATAGTTTAGACAGGTACATGATGTTCCTATAGTGTGTTTGAGCTATGCGCGCATTGTATGCAGTGCAGTCAGGGCAAACAACACTTGACGACCAATGGTAGCAGATGTACCTCTTAGTGATGATGATGGTCTCGAGGATGCAGTACTGGTATCAGATGTAGATGATGTCAGTTGTACCTGAGCATATCAGATCTAGTGGCGTATGACACAACCTGCTCCTATCTTTCCTCCAGGTCACCCTACAGGTGATTCTCGACCTTGGGTTGGTCACGCTAGTGACACAGGGGTAGAGGATGAAGTGAGTGACTTCGTAGGATACTATGATCTAGACGAGGATGTGGAGGATGATGATGATGATGATGAGGTTCCATCGCAGTATGTCTTGAGGGCGAGACCACGACAGGACCAGTAGGAGGCGAACATTGACGAGGAGACTGAGTCAAGATCATGGTCTAGGGCTCATGGTCCAGTCCCTGCAGGTGTTGAGAGGCCTAGTCAAAATGAGAGGGGGAGACTAGTAGGCCTGTGCCCCCAACTATAAATCAAACTATAGAGCTCATGACACCTTCAGCAATTTGAGATCCATCTTGGCGAGATGGAGATCCAGGTTAGACTTGTTTTGTTAATTTGATGTTCTTATGCTTATTGTTTATGATGCTTATATGAGAGTCTAATATCTATCCTATTTTCTATTTTACAGTTGGGACTGATGCTTGGCAAGACTTTGTGAGTTGCGTCATAGCAGACATAGTACCTACAGATGTTGCTGAGCAGTGGATGCGGGCAAGATATTTGCCATGGCCATCCGCTGGGTGACATGCGGAGATATTTATGCCTTTTGTCAGATACAAGACAATTGTAGAGGCCATTCTAGAGAAGTTTGCATGGGATAGAGAGGAGTTACTTTAGAGAGATGAGCGCATCGAGGCTGAGCTTCAGGTGCAGCGGGATCATGTGGTAGTGGTACCCACATCTGAGAGAGCTAGTTGTCAGTGAGTTCTTACTTCCTGAGTTACGCCAGGTGAGAGTTGACAAAGATAGGGCTCAGGTAGAGAGAGACTAGTACCAACGGATCTACCAGGAGGCACACGAGGAGGTGATAGGGCTGAGAGGTGAGATCAGGGGGTTACGATCATGGAGTGTCTTTAGGAGTCATTCGTGATCCATAGCCACACATGGTCAGGCCTCTATCACACACACACCATGAGGTCTTGAGGGTACAGGTGACCGAGGTTTAGCTATATGATGTATATATATTATGTACTACAACATCCCATTTTGTTGTAAGGGATAGTGTTGTTCTCAAAATTAGCTACGCTCATTTTTGTGGACAACCCCTACGAAACTTGTCCATTTCGTAGACTACACTCTAAGTTTGCTTATCAAGGCAAGTACTCTTAGCCTCGTCTGAAGTCATTCGACACTGTATACTAGCTTGTAACATTCCCCTAAGTCATTTCCTCAAAGTTCGTGAAAACTGACTAAGTTACAAGTTGGTCAAAATACCAATTTTGACCATTTTTAGGGTGTTGGAATTTTTTACAAGCACACGCATTGGCAGTGAAATCAACCACTCTTGCATGTTTACTTTTGTTTTGATATGCATAGTTGGTTGATTTAGCCGCTCTCACATATGCTTGTGAATTGAACCTTCCAACATGTAATAGCGGTGATTTTCACCACTCTTACATGTTTCAAGTCATTTTTCTTTACATGTTCGAGCGGTCTTTTCCCCCGCCTGTGCATGTTGATCACCTAATGAAGTGATGATGAAATCTGCCACTCAAACAAAATCTTGGCGAATCGCTCAACTTGAAGTTGCATTAATGGCACTTGTACCATGTTTTAATGTAAACATTGAAACCTATTTAGTTGCTCTTGATTCATTTTGTTTGTTTATTTTTCATTGCCAAGCCTTCTAATCAACTGGTAAACCCTCTTTGAGATCTTTTGATCGTGACGACTGCGGATTCAAGTGCATTTCACCATTTTTCCATAAACTAGGGTTTCGGGTCGGCCTTTCCAGGTAAGCTTTCGTTTTCCATTTTTCTTTCATTTTCTAGTTTGAAAATATAAGGTATGACTAGTATTGTTGTCATTTATTATCATCTCGTTAAGGTTTTTTTGACAAAATTTGTAGTTTGGTTTTTTGTAGTTAGTTGAATGTTGTGTTTTCGCCATTTCTTTATTCAAGTAGTGGCAAAGTCATCATACCATACTTCATCATCTTGTTAAACTTTGGTTGAAGTTTCCTTCATACGGAAACAATATTTCTTGCCGCTCTCACATGAACCTTATGTTAAACCTTCACGTGTATTGGCAGAGTTTTCCCTCGCCAACACATCTTTACATATGTGTTCTCTCCCACATGTAAGGGCGGTTAAAACCGCCACCCTTACATTACCCTTACGCAAACCTTCTAACGTGCGATAGCAGTCAAAACTCCTGCTCATACACATAATTTGGAGTTTGTGAAAATACATACAGTAGCAGTCGATTTGATCGACAATCCATTCAAACTTGCAACGGCGGTCCTTTTAGCCGCTCTTACATGTGCCTCAACTTCCAAATTTTTCCTACATGTAAGGGCAGGCCTTTTAGCCACCAATACATGAAAATCTCACTTTTCCCACATGCAAGGGCGGGCCTTTTCTCTGCTCTAACATGAGATAAACCTTCTCACATGTAGGAGCAATCATTTTGACTGCCCATGCATGAATTTATGCAGAAATGTCCTAACACTGGGAAATTCCTGCAAATGATGCCTTTAGCCCACTTTCGTCCAATTTTTTGACTTGCGCACGCTTTAGCCCTTTCATGCTTCCCTGTTCATGATCATCGAATCGCGGTTATCCCAGTTTATGCATTTTTCCCCTAACTGCGAGATCATGGCCTTTTGCAGTTTTCAACAAGTGTCCATGGTAGACATCTCATCCAGGGTTCTCTTTAGAGTTGATGTTAGAGCCGTCTCCATCCAAAGCCAAAATCATGAAGTACAAGTACCAAGGTGTTTTTCCTATTACTTTAGTGCAGTCAAATGTTGATGAGATTAGGGATACAAAAATAGGACATGTGGATATGGCAGAATTTGTAGACAGAACTAAACAGAAAAACCCTTCTAGACACATGCAAAAGATCATTGATAGAAACATTCACTTGGTTGCCTCATTTCTAGTTTCTGCCCACAACCTCGAGGTCGTTCTTCAGGTGGCTAGCCATTACAATAGGGGCACTAGGGTTGTGACAGATTCCCAAGGGAATGTGATCATGAGGTTGGATGCAAAATTCCTTGATAAAATCTTCATGTGTCCACCTATTGAAAACATTAGACATATTGATTTTGCTCAAGGGCAAAAGGACAATGATACAGATGTGGAAGCTGCAAGAAGGTACATAAACAATAAATGGTTGAAAATCCCTTGAAGTAATTTGACCAGATGGCCAACGGATCCCTAGAAGTGACTTTGTACAGGAAGTTTGTGATTTGATCACACTTTTGAGTCGTATCAGAGGACTCCCTTCTTCCTCCAAATTTTGGGAATGGATGTACACATACATCAAGGTGATCCTTCGAGGCTCACAGAGAATATTCTGGGGAGAGCAGATTAGTAATGCATTGCATGAACAACTAGTGAAGGTCAACACAACATTCAAATTCTATATGACCTCATATCTTGTATATGTTGCTGCTAGCATGAGAAGCTTTCCTAGTTTGACTTAGGTTGGTGACAGGAGATTGGTTCCTGTATATGAGTATTATCCTCAAATTACTCTGAAGGGATCAATCCATCATTTCTGAAGGGTGAATGATGCCTTCTTTTTAGTATTCATGTACTTATGGGACAATGAACTTGTTCAAAAGAGGGTCTCAAATGAAGCTTGGAAGTTGTGAATTCTTTTGGCAGCTTGTTCTTACAATTCCCCACTTTCACATATCTCAGAGTAGGGTATTATCCCAGTTACCCTTATATTCTTCCACGATATCCGATTGACCGTATTGTCCTCATGGAATTATGTAGATAGCTGATTGTAGTGCATAATAAACAAATGGAGCTGAAGAAGTTAGGGATAAAGTTTCCTGTAGAGATTAGAAGGTATCCAGTTCAATCGACTAACAAGGCAAAAATAGTTGATTCTGAATTACAGCTGGTCACTATGAAAACTTTCAAGAAAAGGGACCGTTTTGACTTCAGGAGAGTGCAAGATAAGATCAAAAGGAAGTCAACCTTCCATGTGCCTATGGTGGAAGATATTTGGGCTGATCTTAGGACACAAAATGAGATTAGGAAATTAGACTACTGTAGACTTCATCTGAGTCAGATAGAAGAGCTGGGCCTTGTTGATATTCTAGACGGAATGGAGGATGATGGGGATGTTCTAGATCCCAAATATAACACTGATAATGTTGAAGTCTCACCTCTCCCAGAGGTAAAATGGTTAGTTAAAGAGGAAACATCCAGAAGGACAATATTTCAACTGATCCTGGCTAACACAAATATATGGCTGGAAAGCAAAGGGATCAAATTGAAGGAATTTCTCATAGGGTCAGAGACTAAAGCATAGGAACAAACAGGCAAGAAAGTAGAAAACATGACCAAGAATAAGAGTGACACCCCATCTTCCTCCAAAATATGAAAACCAAAAATTAAGTTTGTATCCAAGGGAGGGAAGAAGAAAGAAGTTGTCGAAGCCTCCAATATCACTAAATCAGGTGCTGAAGATACGAATGTTGAGAAAATGGAGGTTGAAGATGTTGAGACTGAAAAGCAAATTATTTAGAAATGTAAGGATACCCAACAAACAGAAGTGTCTAATAAATATGATGAGGAAGATGAAACTGAACAAGGCAAGGATGAGAATGTAGAAAAGGAACAACTTGGTGATCCACATCAGTCCCCTGAGAAAGATCTTCCCACTGAATCACAAGTTTCTACACCCCTTCCTCATGCTCCTATTTCTAGTAGTTTTCTAGTATTCTCAAGTGTTCCTATTTCACCTATTTTCATTGTTTCTTTTGATAATACCCCTACTTCTGTAAGAACCAATTTTGGGACCGTGTTTGATTCTTTCGGTTCTATCCCAAGTTTATCTTCTCTAGCTTTTGACATTGGTGAACAATCTGTTTTAGAAAATCTTCTGGATGGTTTAGAGAAGGTTGTTGATATAGGTGTAGTTTTTACCAACACCAGTCTTATTGTGACCATAATAGGTGTAAATATGGATCCGGAAAAACAAGTAATGGACTCATCTCTGATTACTAGTGCTTTTGTGCTTCCCCCACGGTTGTCTGCATATACTCCCAAGAGAAAGAAGAAAGCTATTTTGTTGATGAGATTGATATTGAAAAGCTGTTACCTGTGAAATCAAAGACTCTGAAGAAGAAGCCTAAGACTGTTTCTAGGCTTATCAATGAGAAAGGAATCAGATATGTAGAGATTGCTAAACCACCAGAAGATGCTACTGTTGACAATTTTGACATGAATGATTATGTCGTTTCAAGGGTTGAGTTAGGTAAGCTAACTCATGAAGGCATAAAAGAAAATTTTCAAACTACTGCCAGCAGCTTGCTCAAAAAATATGATGAAGTCAAAGAAGAGAAAGAACAGTATAAGGCTAAAGCAGAACAACTTGCTGCGGTTCTTCAAAAAATAGTAAAGTCATCTAAAATTGTGGAACCCACGGCAGTAACTATACAAGATCCTCTAATCCAGAAGGTTGAAAAAGCTCAGGCCAGAGGAAGAGTGGTAGGAGATATTATGGAACGTTTGCTAGCTCAAGGGAAAATTCTACTGAAGACCACTATAGAAAGAAAGGAAAAGATGGATAAAGCTAAAGCTGAGCTTGATAACATGGTTGACTTACTCTCCCAAGAACTGCAGGATCAAGAAGAGAGCTTGGAGGAGTGGATAGAGATGAAAAAGATTAAGATAAAGAATTTGATCACCATCGGGGTCATTACAAATAGGGAATCATATCTTAAAACTAAGGAGTCTCTGGTTCATCGCATTCATATAATAAAAGGCTTGCTTGAAGACTTATGTCAAGCTCATGAATCTAGTGAAGACAATGATGTCATGCTTCTACATAGGCTAGAAGAACTTCCACGTACCCTCATAGGTGAAGACCATAAGTTCCTTTTAGCAGATGAAATGATAAGTTCCTTCGAAAAGATGGTTCAAAGGAAATTTGAAGACGAAGCACCCTTAGTACTTTCCATGGATAATCTTTATGATCAACATTCAAATTTTGAGAATCTGAAGGACAACCTTGACAAACATGAGAAGGAAATAAAGGTAGTACAAGATGCAATTCTTTAGGCCGCACTATCTCAGAGAATACAGCTAAACCAGATGCATGTGAAATGGTGGCTATACATGCCATGTACCAAAATTTTCTAAAGAAGAATGATGGAGGAAGTCGATACCTTAGTTTATTTTATTCTTGTATATGTAATTTGAATTTTGTTATGGACATATTCATATGTAATTTTCTAAAATGTAATTACATGTGAAGCAAAGGAAGTCCTAAGTCAAATAGGACTCTTCTATTTGAATAAGTCAAAGTAGTTAGGATTTCCCTATTTTTGCTCCAGGATCCTCCCTATAAATAAAGAGGGCCCCAATTGTAATTATCATCTTTTTTCTATTGCAAAGAAACTCTGCCAAATTGAAAAGCATTTTAAGACTTTGAGGTTTTTATGTTTATCATATTTTTCAAGTGAATATCAATATAAGCAGGCAATTTGAGTATCAAACTTTGAGATGAATCATATTGTCTTATGATATCAATGTTCTTATGTCATTGGTGTTATATTATATTAAATCATTGTTGGAATCATGGAGTTTATTGAAATTTGAGAGTGTTCTTATTTTGGTTGAAAAGACTTTGTGCTATTTTTCTCATTGCGGGAGTTTGTGTTTATTTGTGAGAACAAAATTGTTTAGAGACTTTGTGTTGTAAACTGTTGTGTTCAAGTTAGCTATATCATATTGGGTGCAAGTTGAGACTTTGGGCTACATTTGAATTCAATTAAGTTTGTTTGTGAGAAATAAGCCAAATAATAGAAGACTTTGTGTTTCTATGATTTGTTTCGGTTCAAGAGTTATCAAATATCATCTATTGTGAAGTTGCTATTTTGTAAGAGAGAAACATCTATTCTGAAAAAAGAGAATAGGATGCTATGGAAACACCCCAAGAATAGTTTTAGTTTATTTAAGTATTAAAAGTTGTTTATTAGAAAGAGCTCATTATCTAGAGGGAACCTCCCCTTGCTGAGAGGAGAGACTCAGTCTCATCATAGCTGTGGTGATATAACCATTTTGTCATTAGTTAGCTAAACGACAAAATATTCACCTAATAGATAGTCAACTCGGATGTATATTTGAACTGATGATGGTATGTATATATATGATGTTTATTTTTCTCTCTATTTGCAATGTTTTAATCTATCACATGTAATTTTGTAAAATGCAACTAGTGATGATTGTTAAAAGCTAATATGGAAATGTATTTAATGCTAATGTAACATACTAATCAATTCTTTGCAGAACAAATAGTAAAAGGCACAATGATTAAAATTTTTACATATAACCAAAATTCTATGCTATGTTCAGTTAATACAAGAGTGATCTTAATAAAGAATGTATAAGCAAGATACAACAATGATTAACTGAACAAAAGATGCAATGTTAAATGAATTAAGACAAAATAATAATATCTTGTCGAAATTGAAGCTAATCTAACTAATAAATTTGCTTTATAAAGTAACATTTAACATCAAATCTTAAGCATGGAATTTCTTGAGGTGTGCTGCATTAATAGGTTCTTTAAGTGGTGTACCTTGTTCATCAGCTAGTCTATACGCTCCCAATCCAAAGGCTTCAGTAACTATGTACGGTCCAAGCCAATTAGGGCTGAATTTACCTTTTTCTCCAGGAGGTGCATTCACATTGCATTGATTCTCATAAAGTACCAAATCCCCAACATTGAATGGACGTTGTATAACATGTTCATTATACAATCATTGTATGCTTTTCTGATGGGCCTTAAGGTGCTCAAGAGCGTTTATTTGTCTTTCATCAAGCATCTCAAGTTCTTGTAATCTCTTCTCACGTTCTGTATCATTGTCAATAACGTCTCTTAGGGAAACTCTCAATGAAGGAATTTCTAACTCTAAGGGCATCATCGTGTCTGTGCCATAGTCAAGATTATACGGTGTATTCCTAGTATCCGTATGAATGTTTGTTATATAGGCCCATAATGCATACGATAACTGAATGTGCCAGTCTTTTTGATGTTTGTTAACAGTCTTCCATAAAATTTGTCCAATAATTTTGTTTGAAGCTTCTGCTTGGCCATTTGATTGAGGATAATAAGGTGTAGAGAAGTGATGTTGAATATGATATTTTTTGAGAAATTTCTTCACATCCTTGTTCTTAAATTGTGTACCATTGTCAGAAACGAGGGAGGAAGGTATTCCAAATCAAGAAATAATGTTATCTTGTATAAAATGACAAATTATGTCAACAGTCGTGGATCATAAGGGGACAACTTTGACCCATTTCGTGAAGTAATCAGTTGTAGTGATAATAAATGTATACTCTTGAGAGGAGGGTGGAGAGATTTTACCAATTAGATCCAAGCCCCAAATAGAAAATGGTCAAGGTGAAACTTGGGCATGAAGCTCTTGAGCTGGTGCTTGGATTAGGTGATTATGTTGTTGACATTGTGGGGCATTTATTCACATAAGAAAATGAATCTTGTTCCATGCATTACCAATAATATCCCATTCATAATAGTTTTTGAACCAAGGATTTTCCCCCAAAATGCCCTCCATAGGTACCAGAGTGAGCTTCTTCTAAAGTTATCAGGATCTTTAAATTACTTAAACATCGGAGTAAAATTCCATTGTAGCTTCATCTATATAACACATTCGACAAGATAAGGTAACGTGCCATAATTTTGAATAGACGAATATAAGCATTCTTAGATGTTGAATTAGGAATGGTTCCATCACACAAATAATTGAATATATGGGAGAACCACTCATCAGTATTTGTATTACCACAGAGTTTCAGATTTGTAGCTATAGGGTCTTCAATTGTTAGTGTTTTAAGGTTATGGATAATGAAAGTAAATTCCTTAAGAGAATCATCGGGGGATATAAGGGAAGATGCGCTTGCCATTGCATCCACATGTTGATTGTCTTTTCTGGGAATAGTATTTATTGAAAATGATGCAAATTGATTTAATAGAGATAGAGAAAACTCACAATATTGAGATAGTTTGTCGTGCTTAGTTTGGTATGTTCCAATTATTTATTGTACAATTAGCTATGAATCACCATATATAGTGATATTTTTGATGTTAAGAGACAAAGCGGCAAGGAAGTCCTGCAATGAGGGCTTCGTATTCAACAATGTTGTTTGTGCATGAGAAGTTTAGGCGGTGAGACATAGGAATCAGCTTACCTGCAGGGGGTATTAATATAACACCCGCACCAGAGCTGGTTCGACATCTTGATCTGTCAAAATACAATTCCTATTTATCATCCTTAGTAATGGCTACAATTTGTTCATTGGGAAATGTATCCTGATGTTGTGTAGCAAAAGGTGAAGGTGCTTCGGCTAAATGGTCAGCTAGTGCTTGTCCTTTAATTGCTTTATGAGAAATAAACTTAAGATCAAATTCAGTTAACAACATAACCCATTTAGCAAGATGACCCGAAAAATTAGTTTTTGTGAAAAGGTGTTTCAAAGGGTCAAATTTACCATCACATCTATTTCAGCATTTAAAAGATAATGTCTAAGCTTATGTGTTGCAAACTCTAAAGCTAAGCAATGCTTCTTGATAACAGTGTATCCAACTTCATAATCGAGCAAAGTTTGGCTGATATAAAAGACAACACATTCTTTGCCTTCAACATTATGTTGCACTAACAAGGCTGCTAGAGCATTATTAGATGCTGAGATATATAATAGAAAAGGTTTATCGGGGACAACAGGCTGTAGAACAGGAGGATTAGCTAGATAAGCCTTTAAATCTTTGAAAACTTTTTAACATTCAGAATTCCATTGAAATTTTGAATCCTTCTTCAGTAGTTGCGTAAAAGGGTGAGTCCTATCTGCTAGTTGTGAAACAATTCGGCAAATGGCCTATATCTTCCCTTGCAAACTACAAAGTTGAGATATGTTCTTAGGTATTGGCATATTAACAATTGCATCAATCTTTTTCGTATCCACTTCAATACCACGATTTGAAACAATAAACCCTAGTAGTTTTCCACTGTCTACACCAAAAACACACTTACGAGGGTTTAATCATATGTATTTTCTTAATCACTCAAAAATCTATCGAAGGTTCATGGCATGATCTTGGCGATGAATGGACTTCGCCAAGATGTCATCGACATAGTCTTCTAGAATATTTTGCATATAACCACGAATATAAGGGTCATGGCATGTTGGTAAGTAGCTCCTGCATTCTTAAGTCCAAATGGCATGACTACCCAACAAAATGTATCCAAAGGTTATAAAAGCCGTTTTATATTGATCTTGAGGGTTTATCAAAATTTGATTATATCCTAAAAAACCATCCATGAAAGAGAGTAATTCATGGCCAACTATAGAATCAACAATCATATCAATGTTAGGAAGTGAAAAATCATTTTTCAAAGATGCAAGATTTAAGTCTTGAAAATCAGTACACATTCTTATACGACCATCGGGCTTAGCGACGGCGATGATATTCCAGATCCAAGGTGAATAGTCAATAGAGCGGATAAAGCCAGCTTGTAGAAGCTTTTCTATCTCAGCTTTGACAAGTAATGCAACCTTAGGATTAAAATTATGAATCTTTTGTTTAAACGGCCTAGCATCTGGTTTCAAGATGATATTATGTGTTACAATCTGAGGATCAATACTAGGCGTATCTGAATAGTTCCAGGCAGATAGTTCAGAAAATTCATTTAATAACTTAGTCATTTCTTCTTTTTGTTCTGCATGTAAACAATCACCAATAGGAATAACTTTTTCAGTGTTGTCTTTCTCCATGAGAACATCAACGGTCTTTCCATTAAGTAGAGTGTTGGGTATGTGCAGGATCATGATGGGCCAAACTATACCTCTAAGTGGCAATGGAAATACAATAAATTAGACTTAATCAAGTTCATGTGAAAATTTGAATGGATTATCTACACAATTTGAAAAAGATGTAAGATCAAAATTTGTAGAGAATTGAATCTAGTTTATGGGCTAGTATTTAAAAAAAAAAACTAAATTTACTTAGTGAAAATTAAATATTTCAATGAACAACTATTAATTTTTTTAGAAAAAAATAAAAAGTGGGTGTCATTCCAGCCAACCTAAATCGATCAAAAAAATTAAAAATCAAATTTTTTTAATCTATATCTAGAAAAGCATAGAGTGTGATGCAGCTTTCGGATCTCAAAAATGTGAAACAGTTTGAAAGTTATGGATGTTTTTCAATCAGTGTGTCCATCAAGATTTCAGACACACTATATAGAAAATTATTAATAATTATTTAATAAAATGATAACCAAACAAATCTTATATTTTTAGAAAGATGACAATTTCTTCTATAAACCCTTTTTGTTTTATCAATTTTGCATAAAAAAAGTCGTCAGCACGAAGGGTGAAGTTCGAAGAAGAGAGTGAAACCTGCAAAAATGTTAGAATTGAGGGAAAGTCAACTATGACAGTCCCAAGCCTACATACAAGGCAAAAGCGAAGCAAAAAGGATATCCGTTATTAATGGATATCCATTTTGCTTTGGTAAAATATCATTTTCCTTTTTTTATGTTTTGCAAAACAAATATCCGTTTTAGGTTGCCCAAAACGGATATTCGTTTTGCTTTACCCTATTCTTTTCATTATTTTTTAGTTTGTTACTAACTAGAGTCAATGTATTCATGTCTTCTTATATAACCACCATAACAACCATAAGCTTGTGGTAACACATACAACCATCTAACCAATTCTTTCAACTTGTAGTATTGTAGAATATTCTCTTAACATAACCAAGCCTCTAGATGTTCCACATGAACTTCAACTCTGCTACAAGTGCACCTACATTATTATTTATGCTTCTACTAGCACAATTAAATATGTAGTTGTGAGTACTACTTCAAATGAGTCATGGTTAAATTTCCATAGCATCACCACATGTAGACATATCTCCATGCTATATTGCAACATCTAAAACTCACCACATCCTACCACATTACATTTTATCATTGTTCAATAGTTTCCATATAAACTCTCTCTCTCTCTCTCTTTGACCTATCTACCTCCTAGTTAAATCCTTTTCCTAACTTTCCTAGTTTTCCTTTTCCTTTCCAATTTCCACAGAGAGAGAGAGAGGACCTTCTTCCATTGTTCTATAGCTAGAACAGATAGAAAAGAAAGAAGATGTTGTTTAGTTTCCTTCTACCCCTGAGAAGACTGAACAGACAGACCCTGTGAGACCTGATGATGAGGAGAGCTCTAGAAGCTTTGAAAGCTCAGAAGAAGAGGTAGAACCTCAACCTCAGCCATTGAGGAGGTCTACACGAACAAGCAAGCAACATGATAGGTTTAGTTATTTATTACTTGATTCTAGTTGTGCTTTTGCTTTAATTACTAACATTGATGAGCCTAAAACTGTGAAAAGGCTATAGGCATGAAAGATGCAGGTTCCTAGAAGGAGGCCATGGAAGATGAGATGGCTTCTTTGGAAAAGAATAAAACATGGGACTTGGTGCCTTTACCTGATGGACAAAAACCTGTTGGATGCAAATGGGTGTTCAAGAAGAAATTCAGTGCAGATGGCAGTGTTGAAAACTACAAGGCTAGATTGGTTGTGAAGGGGTATTCACAAGTGGAGGGAATTGATTATGGTAAAATTTTCTCTCCCATTGCAAAGCTGACATCCATTCGATTTCTATTATCTCTTGCAACTGCTTATGACTTAGAGGTAGAACATATGGATGTGAAGACAACTTTCCTTCATGGTGATTTGGAGGAAGAAATCTACATGTCACAGCCAGAGCATTACATAGAGAAAGGTAAAGAAAATTAGGTTTGCAAGTTAAAGAAGTCTTTGTATGGTTTGAAGCAGTCTCCTAGGATGTGGTACTTGAAGTTTGATGCCTTTGTGTTGTCGTTTGGATATCTGAGATCGAACTTAGATCATTATGTGTATTACAAATTTGACAATGATCGCATTCTCATTACTGCATTGTATTTTGATGATATGCTGTTGATTGGGAATGTAAGAATATGATTTCTAATTTGAAGTCTCAGTTGTTAGCACAGTTTGAGATGAAAAATCTTGGGGCATCTAGGTACATTCTGGGTATGGAAATCAAAAGAGACAGAGCAAACATAAAACTTTGGTTAAGCCAGAGTAAGTATGTGAAGACCGTGTTAGACAAGTTCAACATGGCAGATTGTAGACCATTGTGTGTTCCTATTTCATTGGGAACAAAGTTGTCTATTAGTGATTGTCCAAAATCTCCTAGTGAGGTGGAGGACATGAGCAGAGTACCTTATGCTAGTGTTATTGGCAGTTTGATGTATTCTATGGTCTACATAAGACTAGACATTGCCCAAGCAGTGGGAGTCCTCAGTCAATTTATGGCTAATTCTAGACGGGTACATTGGGATGCAGTTAAGCGAGTGTTCAAATATTTGAGGGGTACTTCTGAGTATTCCATTTGCTATCATGGCAATGCTATAGGACCTCCGCATTCAATTTGTATACTATGTTTGGTGGTGCAATTAGTTGGATGAGTAAGCGACAACCTGTGGTTGCTTTGTCCACTATAGAAGCTAAGTACATCGCTACAACTCATGCTTGTAAGGAAGCTGATGCAGAGGTAAACGCAACGGGAGCTTACTAACAGGAAGGAGGAGTCAATAATATAAACAGCATGATAAAAATCCCTATCGGCTCAGCATCATCATCATATTTCCTACAAACACCAACAGCATCATCATATTTCAGACGAGCAGAATTATCCTCCTGCCGACTACTGTTCACCTCCTCCGCCTGTCGCCTATCATCATCATCATGATACTCAACGAGCGCAAACATCCTCCTGTTGTACTGTTCATCGAGCGCCAAACTCTATCAGCATCATCATGATATGCAACACCACCTTCGTCAGCAGGATATCAAATATCCGGTTGCTCCAAATATCCTGATGACGACAACTTCAGCACCTTCCCTTCGATGCCCCGATAGCCGACGATACAAGCAACAACATCATGATATGATTTACCCGGTTCGATTGAAACATCCTGATGATGTTAACCCAACTTTCTGCCGAGGACCTACGCCGATACCTAAACACTTAGCGACAGCAGGATAAACTTGCATAGGGTGATATCTCAATATCCTGATGACGATGACGTCATATCTTGATGACGATGACGTCACACAATATCCTGATGACCTCTTCAACACTTAGTCAAAAAAAAACTGAACTTTCACTCCCGCATCTGCTAGCGATATGCAGATGATGGGTACACACAGAAGATGATCCTGACGGCGATATATACACTGAGTATATATCTGACTTACAACATCCTGATGCACTTGAAATATGCAAACTCCATCAGTTTCATAACCCGATCCTGATGGCGATGTATTCGCAGATGACGATGCGATTTGCTCCGACTGGGAACGCACATGCAGACTCCTGTATATCCGTCCGCTGCATGCAAACACTCAGAACCGCACAATTTCACAAAGACAATATGACGATCGGGCCGGATCACCTTCAAACCAAAATTTAACAGCTTATCTTTCTAGACCTAGCACATGAGGATGCTAGGCTGATTCACAGCATGCTACCAATCGATCTCTTGAACAGTGCAATGCATAAACAGAAAACAAAAATGCAAACTAAGCTATAATACAGGACCATTCCACCGATTCGCAGGATCAACCGGTGGAAGGGTTGAAAGTATCCATTAACTTGTAAACAGAATGGAAATCAAAACAGATACAGCTGATAAACCAGATAATGCAACTTGATGAGATCTTATTCAAGTGAAACTCAAATGTCCTGTTTCTACAATACTGTCAAACAACAGTGCTTCTCAATCTCTGGACTGTTCTCCTGAACCTCAACACCATAACATAACACTACTAGCATATCATAACATATCTATGCTAAACCCTAATAGATCGAAGGTATATATAGCAAAGTCCTTCGAGTACTACCAACTCACTTCCCAGTGGCTGGGAGCTTCCAAGCGGCTGGGAGAAGGACAACTCAGACTACCTGATCACGATCTCTAACTGCCTACACATACTCCTAGGCGGAACTAATACATAGCATTGGTCCAACCGAACATACATCCTGACAACTGTCCTAACAAACTATCTAAAAATAGCAAAGCCTGGTCAACATGACCTTATTACATGCATTGGTCTTATCTGACCTTCTTGAAAACATTAACAAGACTCAAACTAACTAACTGCCTCATGGAGGCCAGCTGTCAGGTAGGTGCTCCTGCACCAGAAGCCATTTGTCTTAAGAGATTGTGTTCAGATATTGGTGTTGATACAGGACAGATTACGATTAGTTGTGACAATCAGAGTGCGATTTGCCTTGCGAAGAATCTAACTTTCCATGCCAGAACAAAGCATATTGATGTTCAGATTCACTTCATGAGAGACATGGTAGAGGATGGGAAGGTAAATTTGGAGAAGGTAGATACTTTGAAGAATGTTATAGATGCATTGATGAAACCAGTAGGCATAGAGAAGTTCAGATGGTGTTCAGAGTCTATGGGCCTCTCGACCTATAACTGTTAAGTCCTGTTAATTCTATTAGATCTTACAAGGTATTCAACAAGTGGGAGAATGTTGGGAATTAAGGTGTCTCAACCTTGGTAATTTCTTGTATTTTTACATTGTATTTATTTATTAATTTCCTATTGTATTAATTGGATGCAAATCCTATGTTGTCATATTGTGTGAGTTGGCACGGTGATGTGTCATCCTACATGGCATATGACCACATGTATTTTTGTCCCCACATGAGGAGATAGGCGTCCCACTTAGTGGTAGGAATATTTTTTCATGTGTCGGCATCTTAGATGTTGTGTAAGGGAATATTGATTGTAACGGTCATGATAGATTCCTATGACGAAGTTATGACATGTAAGAGTCAGAAATAGGAGATTCTATGATAGGTGAAGACATGTGTCGAAGAGCATCTTTAAAAAAGGCATCTTTGGGTGCCCCAAGGTGGACTATGACATGATGTAAGAGAATATGCTATTTATAGCCTGTATATGACAGATTCTCTTATAGTTGTAGGTTATGACAGCTATGACAGATTCTATGACGGTTGTAAGAGTCGTAAGAGCATCTGTCATAGCCCATTTTGGAAATAGGTGACCTCCTTGGGATGAGATGACTTGACAAGTTTCAGGAACATCCTACAAAGTTGGACAAGTGTCCATACGCATGGGTCTTGGGCCATGAGGCTATGTTGGATGCCCATCCATATGTGGAGCCATTTTTGCCTTGTATATTCTATATAAATAGGTGCTTTTGAGAGGAGATGTATTACATGTTTGACATGTATTGTTATGTTGTCGGTTTGTCTCTAGATATGAGTGTCGAAGACTCCTAAGAGCTTGCATTGCAAGTGTATTGTAAACCATTCCAGTTTTGTTAATACATTGTGCAGGTTTTGGAGTGTGGGGTTTTTCACCCGATAAGGGTTTTCCCCACATATATCTTGTGTCTCTCTTCTTCTGTCTCACTTTCTTATTTATGTGTTTGTTGCAATATCTCTGTTAGTGGGTTTAACATTATTGTAATAGTAAGGATAAATTGAATTTGCACTCCCCTCCCCTCATTAGATTAGTGTAGGAAGCGATTTTCACACACCTAGCTTCCTTTCACCCTCTATCTCTCCCTCTCCCTTATCGATGAAGGAAATGAAAACAAGAAAACTAGGACTCTCTATCTCTCTCTCTCTGTCTCCATGCACATACCCATTAGGTAGGCTATTTTGCATATGGTGGTCATATCCTTTAGGTCCAATCACCTCCAAACTTCACAAATAGATATAGAGCATAATTCTACGCATCTTTCATAAAGACGACTTCTCTACATAGGTGCAACTAATACCACTTTTTCATTATTTTCCACATTTAATACTTATTCTTTTCCATTTTCCAAGTCCTACATATGTCCAAGTTGTATTGTTTGTCAAGTTTTTAGTCTAATTGTTAGTCCTAGCTCTCATGGTTCTTAAATTACATTAGTATAGTTAGATTTATCCTTAGGTAACATTAATTTAGACATTGTTGCACAAACAACCACACTCAAAAATAACCTTACCTAATTAAGGTTAACCTTTAAGGTTATTTAATTTGGTGAGCCTAACAGATCCAACTAGTTCAATCTTCTTATAGTCCATGCTTAGCCTTCCAAGAGGTTCATGCCATGTTAACTTTGCATTATGTTCTAACTTTCCTCTTGCTAGTTGTAGTACTCTTTTTTTCTAATCCTATCCCTATATCATACTATTGTTGTTGACTTTTCTTTCCATCTTCATCACCATAGTCCTAGTTATCCTATTTTGAGCCTACCATTTATCCTTAGCCATGTCTTGTACTTCTTCTATTCATGTCAATTTTAATGACCTCCAAATTTTCCATAAATTCTTCTCCACCAAACCCTAGACCATCACCGAAATCATTAATTTCCTAAGAAAAGCCCTTCCCCAAACATCATTTGATCATGTGGCTCCTTCCATCACTAGACAGGTTGCCCTACTTTCCATTATTCATCTAATACAATCCTAATGTCATAGCTCACATTCCCACACCTACATTCATAGACTCCATTCCCCCTATCGACACCATCATTGATAATCATTTTAAGGAGTCTCCCTTGAATAATCAATAAACCATGGATTATCCCATATCCCCATCTTACACTTTCCTCACCTTTGAACCCTTAGAAGATGACATTTAGCTATCCCCACCATTACCAATCACGCTTTGTAGCAATCCCATATAAGACACCTTACCCATCACTTCACCTAGGTCATCACCAATTAAATCACCTCATTACTCCATTCAACCATACCCATAGCACCCCTTTCTCACTCCACAACTTGTCTTAATGCATGATTCACCCCATGACATGCTATAGTTACCACAATGCCAATTCACTCTACCATCATTCTTCATATTATCTTATGAATCACCATCCTTTCTTCCCATTCCTTGAGACATCATACCATGACACACATCCCTTCCTTCATTATGTTGACACTCATTTTGACCAGGGGTTGATTTGTCATGATCAGGAGGTTTCTTCATTTGAAGCCTTTATCTTCTTGCCCATTTTTTCTAAGTGTTGGACCTCCTCAGCATTTTTCAACTGCAGCATCATATTTTCCTGAGGAGGAGGTCATCATCATCATCTTGTCTTCGATGATGATCTGCATCATCATGTTCCTCGTCGACTTGTTTTTCAACGTCATCATCATATTTCAACTGTCGGGTGATGTTTGCTTATTATCCTGATGATACTGATGAGCTACAGTGCGCCCTCATCTGCTTGCGAGGGTGATTTTTCAAAGTATCCGGTGATCTTTCATTTATCACCTTGCTCAAACATGATGATGTTGCCCCGGTATCCTGAAGGGGTTATTCTCTAAGTGCTCGACACAACTTGTTTTTTCTTAAGGGTCGTCATCATCATGATATTTCCAGTTTTCATCCTGCTGCTTGCGGAGGTCATCATATTTTCTGCCTTCATGATATTTCGCCGGGGTGATATTTTTATCATCGGGTGATCTTGGTTATGATCATCCTGATGATGTTGTTGAAGAGTTCTAAGTGCGACCCGATATTCACTAGGGTCATCATATTTTGAACGTCAGGATGATCTTAGTCAATATCATCCTGATGATGTTGTATCACTTCTTGTTCGTTGTTTCTTCATCCTGATGATGCTGACGTCATCCTTATCTCAGGGTGATATCTTTTTCTCTGCCTATCTGCATCATGATATTCCGAAGGAGGGGGTGATATTTTCATATCACCCGGATATATGTTTGTTTGTTCGAGCATCATGATGATGCTAATATTAAGGAGATATCCGCCTGCTAGCTTCGCGCATTATCTACTGGGGGTGATCTTTTCAAGCAGCATCATCATATTCAGTTATCGCCCCGATCTTATAGAGGAGCTACAGTGCAACCTGATATTTGAACATCAGGAGGATATTTCCAAATATTCGGTTGTCTTCCGAATATCATGATGATGTTAATATGATGATGACGTCATCAAGGTCCCGCGGGGGTCATATTTCTAACACTGATCATCTTGAAGAGACTTCCTGATATTTGCAAACATGATGATGACGTCATCCGGATATGAGGAGGTGTGCAGTAGGTAGATATGATGATGACGTCAGCAGGATATGATGATGACGTCATCAGGATGATCATCGGCCAGACTTTTGATATAAGCTCAGCAGGAGGATGTTCCTCCGATGGATCAGGTTGTGCCGATTATCATGCAGGTTATATTTCAAATATCATGATGACGTCAGGGTGATATTTCGAACAACAGGATATCATGCTGCTGAGGGATGATGATGATGAGGTTATATACTAATGTCGTCAGGAGCAAAAGCACCGACATGATATATGCTCATGACCTAGTATATAAAGTGTTATTGAGGTCATCGCGGGGTGCATGTGGGATATTGTTATCCTGCATTTTCAAATATCATGATGATGAATCTCGGCGGGAAATGCTTGCGATAGTCTGTATGATGTTCTTCCCGAGGCCGCGGGTTGGTGCGCCATTAATGGCGAAGGTTGCAGAGGTATGGGCGATGGCGTGGGTCGATCTGGTACCCGACTGAAGGTGTCAATCAGCGGATGATGGCGCAGGGCTCGAGAAATCTTCCTGTCTCCTCCCCTACCTGCTGCATTCAAGTTTGGGCGCCAATCTGGTTGTGTTTGAGCGCCATTTTCATGATACCGTGTATCTGGCGAGATTTTGGTCAACATTGTAATTAATTGCTGAGCACCTACCTGGCTGTTATAAGCAGGTTGTGTTGTTCATTTGTGGTTGTTGAAAGTTGAGGATTTTTGGCTCTGTAATCCAAAACCAGCTGATCTGGTTGCTCTGTGCAGCTTACCTGTGAGTTTATGTATCTCTTGTTGTTTGTTTTTGGCATGAACCCACTGATTTCATGATTAAACTTATATGAGAAATGCTGTTTGGCATGTGTTGTGTTAATTCTGTCTCCAGTATTGCATGTATTCTTCTTCTGAATCTGGATGTTTAGTAATGTTTAGATTCTAGAGCATAGAATTCCTACGTTGACTGTCTGATCTTTTAACTTCTACTCAAGGGGTAGATTAAACTGTTTTCAGGTTGAACATTGGGAAGGGTATACTGCAGTAGGGATACCATAAGTAGAGATAACCTAACACTCTGTATTGGGAGATACCTGTAAGGCAGGTATCACATATGTCCCCTTGAAATCCAGTTTTAGCTGTTCATGCTGATCATTCACAGGTGTATGTCTACTGACTCCAGGCCCTGGATAGGCACCAATCATGCTTTGTTTTGTGTTATAACCATATCCAGCTTTGCATCCACACTTAAACTCCAAAGCAAAATCTAAAACCAACATTAGGATATTAGAGTTAGTTTTAGGAACCTCAGTCCTCTGTCTACAATTGCAAATAGGCCCAAAGCTAGCCCCTTTGCCCTTATCTTTCAGTTTTGGTCTACTTACAAGAGGACTATCTGCTTTCTGTCAGCATCCCAGCCTTGTATGCATATCCTCATGGATGTTGAATAGGGAATACCCCCCTAGGTCTTGCAGAGCCTGAAGAAGAAGAGGAGATAAAATATAGAGTCTATCTCCTACACTGTTGGCCCCCTGGCCCAGAGATCCTGTTGATCACTGATGGCTACCTTGTAGGGAAATCTGGGAATAAGCATCCAGTCTGGGAAAAAGTCAACAGAAATTGGCGACTCTACTGGGGACTGAGGAGTAAAAGTGCTATCTAATCATCTCCAGTGATATATATGTGACCCATCTGAGTCAGCAACAGAAGAAAACACCCTGGGGAACCTTGTGAAAGAACCCTGGTTTTCAGAAGAAAACAATTCCTAGAAATAGGTGGCGACTCCGAAGTAATCTCCCAACCGGTCAAAGTAAAATTATATGCAGGGGAGAAGATCCCAACAAACTCCTTTATTTGAAGAGTTACCATTAACAAAAAGAATGATGTATAGAAGAAAGGGAACTGTCTCAGCTAGTCATGAGAGCTCCCCCAGAAAAAGTGATGAGGTACAAGATAACCCTAGGCCATCAGGACAGCATGCTCCTTATTTTTCAAGTGCAGAAGCAGATATCCAAGGTGCATATGAGAGGCAACAGGGTGGTAGTATCAGAATGAGGTCAGAGGTGTTCCAAGAACGCCCCTTTCTAGACCCAAGTGAAAGGTTTGAAGAGGCAGAGTCTCTGAGGGATGATGAGGATGATGACCAGAATGGCATGAGACCATCTACCTCCAGACCTAAGGATGAACAGCTAGCTGAAGAAATCAAAAGCCTAAGAGCAGAACTAGAATACCTACAAGCCATGAAAATCAGAGATGATATACAGCAGAAAGTGCAAGCCTTGAGAACTGCCCAGAATAATTCAGTTCCTACTCTAGAGAATGCAAATATGCAAAGACATCAGCAAAGATATGAAATGCAACATCAGCATCATGATGACAGACAATATGTGAATGATGCTAGGATACCACTGAACAATGCAGGAAACCAAAATGCAAATAGAAATGTTAATGTTAATCAGCCAAACAGACAGCCCATGCAGTTGGACAGATTCAGACAGCTGGTGTTTGATGGTATTCCTGGGTATCCTAACCCTATTGATAAGCATCTGAGGCTGCAAGTGCCTAAGTTTTTAGGAAACAACACAGTGTCAGGAGAAGATCATCTAAAGGCCTTTCAAAATGTCATGGATAATTTTGAGGTTGAGCATGAGGATGTTTTCATGAAGTCATTCATGCAATCCTTAATAGATGAGGCAAGAGAATGGTACAGGAATCTCCCTGACCGGAGTATTTCATCATGGGATGATTTTAAGAGGATATTCAAGGAGCAATATGGTGATAAAACTGACCCTAGCTTCTTTGTAAATGAGTTCACCAGCATCACCAAAGGGTCAAATGAGCAGGTTGCAGACTTTAATGCAAGATTTACTAAAGTGTTGAACAAATTGCCACATCATATGAGGCCAAATGAACCTATGTGCATAATTTTGTACATCAATGCCTTTGATGCAAAGACTGCATATGGACTAAGAGATAAAGGTCCTGCCACTCTCAGGGATGCTTTCAGAATTGCAGTAAATATTGAAAACAATAGGAAAGCATCAGGCAAGACAAATAGAAGGGATGATGTAAAAATTCTGCAGAATCCAAACAAGCCTCAGAACACTCAAGGTAGTACATCTGCTCCTGAAGATAAGATAGACAAACTGGCAAATGTTGTTAAGGACCTAAGCTATAGATTAGCTAGAAGTGAAAAAGGGATGGGTCCTGATAGGCAAGTCTATCAAAGGCAGGAAAAGAGGCCATCATTACATGATATGCCTTATAACACCAATTGGCATGATGGTAAGCCTGTATTTTCACGTAACAACACAAATCAGAGGGCTCAACATGCCAAGGAAACTCCTGATCCCCTAAAGAAAACTATAAATATTGCTGATGATGCTCCGTGGTGTATAATCTGTCAGATGCCACATTCACAGTCACAGTGCATGATTGCCCAATCTTTGTATGATAATGCTACATCTTGTAATGAGTGCAATGAGCCACATCATGTGCAGGATGATGATGTTAACATGATGTCTATAGGCAACGGATATACTCTTTATGATGCTGATGACAATACAGATCATCAAGTTCAGGCCTGCCAATAGTCCCCATATGATGAAGATGATGAAGATAATTATGTGTATGCTCAGAACTCACACAATTTTCTGAGTAACCTACAACGACCTTCTGATGAGGAGATTAGAGCCTTCACAGCTGCAGCAGTTGCTCAGGTTAAGAGCAACTACAATCTCAGAGGTAGAAATCACGTTGGCAGCTCACATCAGCCAGAGGATATTTCTGCAGGTCAGCTGGTGCATGGTCATAAAGGAACTGAACCACAAAAAAGGCAGTGGGTAAGTAATAAACAGAACTTTAGATACAGAGCAGGTCCTGAATTTCAAGGACCAGAAAACAAGATCCCTCAGGCAGAAGATCAAAGTAGAGGTTCCCAAGACAAGAATGATGATCAGGGAACTATGAAAATGAAAGCTAAATCAGCTCAGGATAAGAGCAAGATTGTGGAGCAAGCTACAACTGTTGCACAAAACTGTGCTCCATTTAATATAGCCCAGATCCTCTCTCAGGTAAAGGTCTCTGTTCCACTTATGGAACTCATGAAGGTGGAAGAGATCAAGAATAGGACAATATCCCTAATCTCAGGGGTACCTTTTCAAGCTAAGCAAAATGATCAGACCCAGGGTGAGAAACAGGTCATGTGTAATGAAGAAGATGAGACTCCTGAAGTATATTTAGGAATGACCATGACAAAGTGTCCTTCACAGGTGGAACCATTTTATGTTTCCCTGGTTATAAATGGTAAAATAATTAGAAATTGTATGCTTGACTCTGGAGCATCTACAAATGTCATGCCTTTGGCTATCATGCAACAAACTGGATTAAAGATTGACAAGGCATGTGGGAAATGTTATGCTATGGATGCCAGAGAGGTACCAGTTATTGGAATCATGAAGGATGTAGATTTCAAGCTGGCAGCATTTCCTGAAAAAAGATACAAAATGAATATAACAGTGGTTGACATCAAGCCACAGTATGGTATGCTGCTGTCAAGGAGATGGGCAGCACTAATTGGTGGAAGTATGCAGCTGGACCTATCATATGCCATGATTCCAATGAATGGCAGGGATGTCAAGCTAATTAGAGAGCAAAGATCATCAGAGACAGTGGAAGACCAAGAAGAAAATGAACAGGTGTGCTTTGTAGACACTGACTGTGATAACTTCAAGGTTGTCTCAGATGATGCAGAAGACAAAAAGAAAAATGCCTGTGTTGGAGAGCTAGATCAGCAAGGGTTATGGACCATGTTTTTTGATGGAGCTTGTGCAAAAGAAGGCTCTGGAGCTGGAGTTGTTTTCCTGTCTCCAACTGGTAAGCTCCTCAAATCCTCTTTCTTGCTGAGGTTTGATTGCACAAACAATATTGCAGAATATGAGGCTTTACTTTTAGGCCTGAATATTGCTCTCAAACATGGAATTAAAATGTTAAGAGTATTTGGAGACTCTGAGCTGATTGTATCCCAAATCAGAAATAAGTATGCTGCAAAGAATAAAAGACTGAAGCAATACAAGCATGCTGTTTGGGATACTATTGAACTTTTTGATGCATTTTCAATTGGCTGGGTAGAAAGGTCAAAAAATGTTATGGCTGATTTCTTAGCTAATATTGCAATAAGGCCAGATGACATCACTCTGTCAGGTGTCACAGATATAGAAGTTAAAATTAGGCCTGCCATACCAGAAAACATATGCAGTTGGCAAGTTTTTAATGATGATAGGGATTTGCTGAAATTTTTGCACTACATAGATGAGTATGAGAATCAACAGATTGATTTCCAAGCTTTTGTAGAGATTGTAAATGGAAAAGAGACCCTTGTGGGAAAAGAGATCATCCAGTTGAAGACTAACAAGATCCCTAGAGGGTTAGTGGCTTTGGAAAGAGCCTTTGACAGTAGAGACAAAATGGTCACAAGGACATCCCCCACAAATAAGGAGGATTTAGAAGAAATAAATTTGGGGACATCTCAGGCCCCTCAGAAGGTATATATTGGCAAACAGCTCAAACCACACATAAGAAGTATGCTGATTGCATTGCTAAAAAGGTATAAACATGTTTTTGCTTGGTCATATGAGGACCTAAAAGCTTATAGAGAAGACTTATTCCAGCATGAGATCCCACTGAAGCCTGAAGCTAAGCCATTTAGACAGAGGCAAAGGCCTATAAATCCTACCTTAGCTCCCAAGATGCAGGAAGAACTCAAAAGGCTCAGGGATGCTGGAATAATTGTGCCCATCAGACATTCAACTTGGGTGTCTAACCTCGTCCCAGTCAGGAAAAAGAATGGTGATATTAGGTTGTGTGTTGATTTCAGGAACTTGAATGTATCCTCTTTGAAGGATAACTATCCACTGCCTAATATGGAAGCTATGTTGCAGAAAGTGACTGGTTGTGAACTCCTATCCATGATGGATGGATTTTCAGGATATAATCAGGTAAAGGTAAAGGAATCAGAACAATATAAGACTGCCTTTACCACTCCATGGGGAACGTATGTGTATGTTAGAATGCCATTTGGACTAACAAATGCAGGTGCTACATTTCAAAGAGCAATGGATGTTGCTTTTGCAGGGCTAATTGATTCAATCCTGGCAGTATATCAGGATGACTTGACTGCCTACTCAAAGAAGGAAGAGCAGCACTGTTTGCATCTGGAGCAGATTTTTATAAGAGCACTAGAATATGGTATTTCTCTAAACCCAAAGAAGTGTGCCTTTGGAGTAGTTGAAGGAAAGCTTCTGGGACATATTGTTTCCAAGGATGGAGTCAGGATAGATCCAGAGAGAGTGGCAGCCATTGACAGGATCCAAATGCCAAAAACTGTGAAAGGAGTTCAGTCCTTCTTTGGACAGGTAAACTTTGTCAGAAGATTTGTTCCCAACTTTGCAAAGATCACAAGGAACATTTCCAAGATGATGAAGAAGGATGCAACTGTCAACTGGGAAAGGGAAGCAACAGAATCATTTCAGAATATCAAAGAGGCAATAAAGATGGCCCCTGTTCTTAAATCTCCTGATTTTTCTAGGCCATTCCAGGTGTTCTCATTTGCTTCCTTTCATACTGTAGCTGCATGTTTGTTACAGAAAAATGAAGATGGTTTTGAACAGCCCATCGCCTTCTTCAGTATGTCCCTGCAGGCCTCTGAATTGAAGTATGATATTATGGAAAAGCAGGCATATGCACTTGTTAGAGCCATTAAAAGTTTCAGACCATACTTGGTAGGGTCACATATAATTGCATATGTACCTCATGCTGCAGTCAAAGACATATTCACTCAGCAGGAGGTGACTGGAAGAAGGTGCAGATGGATAAACAAACTGCAGGAATTCAACATAGACATACAAGTTACTAAGTTGATAAGGGGACAGGGACTAGCCAAGATGTTGGCACAGTCAAACTTGGAAGCATGCCAAGTTAATGCAGTCCAAGATGAGAATGTAAGTGCATCAGGATCTGAATGGTACAAGGATATTATCTATTACTTGCAAAATCTGAATTGTCCTTCCCATTTCAGTGATTGTCAAAAGAGGACTCTAAAGCTACATGCAATCAAGTATGTCATTGTTCAAGGTGAGCTGTACTGGAAAAATCCTGATGGTGTGCTGCTGAGATGTGTGGATAAGAACATGGCTAACAATATTTTGATTGACATGCATAAAGGTTTATGTGGTGGCCATTATACTGCCCAAACAACAGCTCATAAAATTCTCAGGGCAGGATATTGGTGGCCCACTCTCTTTTCAGATGCACAAAAGTTAGTAAGGAAGTGTGACCCTTGCCAGAGATTCTCAGGAAAGCTGAAATATCATGGTGCTTTACCCCTCAGAACTGCACCTGTGGATGCTCCATTCCAGCAATGGGGAATTGATTTTATAGGGGAAATTGCAGACAAATCAAGTGGGGGACACAGTTGGATTTTGGTGGCAACTAACTACTTTACCAAATGGATTGAGGCCATTCCAACTAAAAGAGCTACAAGTAAGGTGGTGACAGATTTCATACTAGAGAACATCATCATCAGGTTTGGAGTACCATCTAAAATAATCACTGATAATGCTATGTGCTTCAGATCAGGTGAGTTTGTTGATTTTTGCAACAGGTATGGGATAAGCCTGTCATATACATCACCATATCACCCACAAGGAAATGGTCAAGCAGAATCAAGCAATAGGAGCATCATGAAAATTGTCAAGAGGATACTGGACAAGAACAAGAGAGCTTGGGACTCAAAGTTGAATTTAGCAGTATGGGCTGACAGAGTGACTGTGAAAAGGGCTATTGGGAAGTCACCTTTTGAGCTAGTATATGGTGCATCAGCTAGACTGCCCATAAACAATCTCCTACCAGTTTACAGATTCATTCAAGAGTATGATGAGGAGATTGAAGATCCCATGACAGAAAGAGTGAATCAGCTGGTTGCATTGGATGAAGACAGAAGGAGAGCCCACCAGATCAATCTCAAAAGACAACAAGGGGTGAAATATCAGTTTGACAGGAGAGCTACAAAAAGGAAGTTTCAAGTAAATGATCTGGTGCTCATTTGGAATTCTAAAGATCAGGAAAAGGGTAAACATGGTAAGTTTCAACCCTTATGGATGGGCCCATATCAGGTTTCCAATACTCATGGGGAGGATTCTTATTTCCTCCAGGCCCTAGATGGTGAAATTCTGGAATTGCCTGTGCATGGCCAATTCCTTAAGTTCTATTTTGCATAATGACTGGTTGCTGTGCACATTTGTAAAATATGTATGTAGTGTAAATGCCTTGTACAGCTCGCATTTTTTGGCTTTTTGTCAGGTCTGCCCGGAGATCTGGTTCTCGCTGCAGGTTTTCACCTGCACGTCCCCATTCGGAGCCACTGTTGACACTCATTTTGACCAGGGGTTGATTTGTCATGATCAGGAGGTTTCTTCATTTGAAGCCTTTATCTTCTTGCCCATTTTTTCTAAGTGTTGGACCTCCTCAGCATTTTTCAACTGCAGCATCATATTTTCCTGAGGAGGAGGTCATCATCATCATCTTGTCTTCGATGATGATCTGCATCATCATGTTCCTCGTCGACTTGTTTTTCAACGTCATCATCATATTTCAACTGTCGGGTGATGTTTGCTTATTATCCTGATGATACTGATGAGCTACAGTGCGCCCTCATCTGCTTGCGAGGGTGATTTTTCAAAGTATCCGGTGATCTTTCATTTATCACCTTGCTCAAACATGATGATGTTGCCCCGGTATCCTGAAGGGGTTATTCTCTAAGTGCTCGACACAACTTGTTTTTTCTTAAGGGTCGTCATCATCATGATATTTCCAGTTTTCATCCTGCTGCTTGCGGAGGTCATCATATTTTCTGCCTTCATGATATTTCGCCGGGGTGATATTTTTATCATCGGGTGATCTTGGTTATGATCATCCTGATGATGTTGTTGAAGAGTTCTAAGTGCGACCCGATATTCACTAGGGTCATCATATTTTGAACGTCAGGATGATCTTAGTCAATATCATCCTGATGATGTTGTATCACTTCTTGTTCGTTGTTTCTTCATCCTGATGATGCTGACGTCATCCTTATCTCAGGGTGATATCTTTTTCTCTGCCTATCTGCATCATGATATTCCGAAGGAGGGGGTGATATTTTCATATCACCCGGATATATGTTTGTTTGTTCGAGCATCATGATGATGCTAATATTAAGGAGATATCCGCCTGCTAGCTTCGCGCATTATCTACTGGGGGTGATCTTTTCAAGCAGCATCATCATATTCAGTTATCGCCCCGATCTTATAGAGGAGCTACAGTGCAACCTGATATTTGAACATCAGGAGGATATTTCCAAATATCCGGTTGTCTTCCGAATATCATGATGATGTTAATATGATGATGACGTCATCAAGGTCCCGCGGGGGTCATATTTCTAACACTGATCATCTTGAAGAGACTTCCTGATATTTGTAAACATGATGATGATGTCATCCGGATATGAGGAGGTGTGCAGTAGGCAGATATGATGATGACGTCAGCAGGATATGATGATGACGTCATCAGGATGATCATCGGCCAGACTTTTGGTATAAGCTCAGTAGGAGGATGTTCCTCCGATGGATCAGGTTGTGCCGATTATCATGCAGGTTATATTTCAAATATCATGATGACGTCAGGGTGATATTTCGAACAACAGGATATCATGCTGCTGAGGGATGATGATGATGAGGTTATATACTAATGTCGTCAGGAGCAAAAGCACCGACATGATATATGCTCATGACCTAGTATATAAAGTGTTATTGAGGTCATCGCGGGGTGCATGTGGGATATTGTTATCTTGCATTTTCAAATATCATGATGATGAATCTCGGCGGGAAATGCTTGCGATAGTCTGTATGATGTTCTTCCCGAGGCCGCGGGTTGGTGCGCCATTAATGGCGAAGGTTGCAGAGGTATGGGCGATGGCGTGGGTCGATCTGGTACCCGACTGAAGGTGTCAATCAGCGGATGATGGCGCAGGGCTCGAGAAATCTTCCTGTCTCCTCCCCTACCTGCTGCATTCAAGTTTGGGCGCCAATCTGGTTGTGTTTGAGCGCCATTTTCATGATACCGTGTATCTGGCGAGATTTTGGTCAACATTGTAATTAATTGCTGAGCACCTACCTGGCTGTTATAAGCAGGTTGTGTTGTTCATTTGTGGTTGTTGAAAGTTGAGGATTTTTGGCTCTGTAATCCAAAACCAGCTGATCTGGTTGCTCTGTGCAGCTTACCTGTGAGTTTATGTATCTCTTGTTGTTTGTTTTTGGCATGAACCCACTGATTTCATGATTAAACTTATATGAGAAATGCTGTTTGGCATGTGTTGTGTTAATTCTGTCTCCAGTATTGCATGTATTCTTCTTCTGAATCTGGATGTTTAGTAATGTTTAGATTCTAGAGCATAGAATTCCTACGTTGACTGTCTGATCTTTTAACTTCTACTCAAGGGGTAGATTAAACTGTTTTCAGGTTGAACATTGGGAAGGGTATACTGCAGTAGGGATACCATAAGTAGAGATAACCTAACACTCTGTATTGGGAGATACCTGTAAGGCAGGTATCACATATGTCCCCTTGAAATCCAGTTTTAGCTGTTCATGCTGATCATTCACAGGTGTATGTCTACTGACTCCAGGCCCTGGATAGGCACCAATCATGCTTTGTTTTGTGTTATAACCATATCCAGCTTTGCATCCACACTTAAACTCCAAAGCAAAATCTAAAACCAACATTAGGATATTAGAGTTAGTTTTAGGAACCTCAGTCCTCTGTCTACAATTGCAAATAGGCCCAAAGCTAGCTCCTTTGCCCTTATCTTTCAGTTTTGGTCTACTTACAAGAGGACTATCTGCTTTCTGTCAGCATCCCAGCCTTGTATGCATATCCTCATGGATGTTGAATAGGGAATACCCCCCTAGGTCTTGCAGAGCCTGAAGAAGAAGAGGAGATAAAATATAGAGTCTATCTCCTACACTGTTGGCCCCCTGGCCCAGAGATCCTGTTGATCACTGATGGCTACCTTGTAGGGAAATCTGGGAATAAGCATCCAGTCTGGGAAAAAGTCAACACATTACATCCTCCCTAACCCTTTCCCAACATTGATAGTCCACTACCCATGCCACCTCCTTTTCATAACACATTTGACCATAACATCGCCACAACAATCATCACTCATCCCGACACCATCCCTCCACCATGTGACATTTATCTAGCACATTCCCAATTATAATTATATCTACACAAAACTCAAGGTGTTTTAAGTGCAATTAGAAGACCTTAACCCTCCTCCTCCTCCTTCCTCATCAATAGGATGGATTAAATCACCACTATCAATTGACATCATCTTACAACCATCTCCTCATAAAATGGTCTTGCTTAAATTTGATAATATAATGTCCAAGGTGATCTCATTGCACATATGAGACTTATTTGTCCAAGCCACAATTGACACCATTGATGATTATGTCCTTGCTAAGAATTTTCCCTCCACATTGATATAACATGCCCTTGTATGGTTTGACACATTACTACTTGGTTCTATGAATTCAATTTAGATCTCATGCATAGCTTTACCAACCACTACCAATTCAACATCAAGCCTAAGTTTTTCTTAATGCATCTCACACATTGCAAACAAGACTCACTAGGGATTACTAGAGAGAGAGAGAGAGAGAGAGAGAGAGAGAGAGAGAGAGAGAGAGGTTCAAATTTTAAAGAGATGCAACTTTGTCGATTGGTTGAAAATATTTTAACCATGTAACAATAGAAATTTGCAAGTTGAATTATATGTTCTAAGCATAAAACAATGAAAAGATTAAACAAACCATTTGTATAGTTCCAGGAAACGGATATCCATTTCTGGAAAATGGATATCCATTTCTGGAAAATGGATATCTGTTTTGGGACCCGCAAAATGGATATTTTTAACGTGCCTATGAAAGTCAAAGTTGGCCAATTTGCAAATTTGGCTAAGTAAAGATGCAATTTTTTTCCCATTGCCACTGTTTGGCCCGCGATGTTCCTGCACATACCCTGTTGTGGTCTAGGAGATCGGTTGATTGTGGTAGGTCTTCAGATTCTTCATCAGACTTTAAAGTAGCATTTATCATGCTAGTAGATTTTCCAAAATATGCACTATTGTTAAAACAATAAGGTAATCCAAGTTTATGATGGTAATGGGGAATATTGTCATAAGAACCCAAGAATTCCATTATCGCTTCATCCATTGAAAAGATATCCAAAGGAATCACTTCTGGAGGACTAGTGTCAACCATCTCAGGAAATATCAAGTTAACTGCTGATATTGTATTCACATTAAGAGTAGGACTTCTACAGGCTTTAAATTCCTTGAAAGGATTATATCCAATGTCGCTTGAGTAATGTCGTGAAGCAGATTCTATAGGGACTTTGATTCCTTCTTGATTAACACCACATCTATTACCTACATAGTCATAGTTCTTATAAAGGATATGAAATCCTTGACCATAAAGAGAAGCCATTTATTTGGAAGAAGGTGGAGCTTCATAGGTTTCATAATATGTAGTGTAAGTAAGAGTATTATTTGAATTCGTTACTAAAGAAGCTTTATGTTTCACATTCAAATCATGAGATGATATCAATGCAATATTTGATGTTTCAGGGATAGGGTTATTAACTTTATATTCTCCCATGGAAGAAGATGTAAAATCTAATGAACCCCAATTGTCACCAAGAAATGCATTCAATTGTTTAGAATCTTGTACAACATTGTTTGAGGCAAGAGGAGCTGACGAATCAACTTTCAAATTGTTCAAAATCTTATGACAAATAACTTGTTTTTGTGATTCAATTTGTAAACAGTTATCGGGTTCAGGATCAATATGAATAGTATGTAGTTTATCTTTGAATATAAATTTGATTAAATGATGTAAAGTAGAAGGAACTGCCCCCAATGCATGAATCCAAGGTCTACCAAGAATCATGTTGTACGATAGAGAACAAGACATGACATGAATTAGGGTAGATACAATCATGGGCCCAACTTGTATAGGTAAGGTTATAGTGCCAACAGATTGTCTTCCAACATTATCAAAGCCACATATACTTATCATTTTTGGCTTAATCAAGGATGTGTCAACTTTAATCTTATGTAATAAGTTAATGCAACAAACATTAAGAGCTGATCCATTATCAATCATAACTCTCTTAATCAATGTCTTGTTTATTTTAATGAAGATAATCAAAGGGTCATACTGATTCTAAACTTCAAGAGATGGTAACTCATGTTGTTGAAATAGAATATATGCTTTTGTCACATGCATACAATCTAATAGAGCTGCTACATCATTTGGCTTGACAACAGGTGGGACAACCACCTTTTGTAAAGCTTCTTGGAGCATTCCATAGTAAGTAGGCAAAGTTTGTATAAGTTCCCAAAGAGATATCTTTGCAGGAGTAGCACGAAGCTGCTCTACACGATCATAGTCTTGACCAACCTTATGTGTTAAACGAGGTGCTTGAGGAAGCATAGGTTGAGAAGTTGGTAAAGATATCAGAATGCTTGGTTGTTGTTTTCTTTGTTTATTATTTTGAGTGTTAGATGCATGAGCAACCACATTATGACTAGGGTGTTGTGAAATTTGATGTGTTATTTGTTTAGCATAGTTGTAAATGTGATCAGGAGGTTAAGAAGAAGGTAGAAGACCTATAATAGTGAGCACCAATTTAGAAGGTGGTTTAACCACATCTGAACATAAGGTGACCATAATTTTTGGTTTCCCAGATTCTTCCTTAGTTTTAGGAACATAGATTGCATTTACAAATCTTTAAAACAACGATGGTTTAGAAGTCATAGTGGAATGTTCAATCAAGATAAAGTCCTCAAGGGATTGATCTAACATATTGAAGTCATTACAACTAAATGGCCCATCATATACATGAAAATCTTGCAAAAATAATTTGACATTTGAGCATGCTCAAATTAACCCAAGATTTAAATGTAAAATGATGTTGTATGAAATTTTTGAAAATGAAACAATTATGCAAAACACAAAGTTATAATTTCAAACCCTTTTAGTGAAGAGATAGAGAATATCATTCAAAATCCAATGCACGCACTTTCACAAAAAAAGGTTTGCAATCTAAATGTGTTTTAGGACAACAAACTAATTTAGATCTAATATTTAAAAGGATGCAAATTCTTTAGAGCATGGGTTCACCAAAATGTTTAGGGTGAAAAAGTAGGTTTCCTTAAACAAGATTAGGGCATATTTCTCCACTAACTAAACATTGGGAAGATAAGAACCGAGCTTGGTATCAAGCTACCGATTACTTATACATTCCCTAATGCTAATTAGGTCTGATCAGGTGTCTAAACTAAGGTTTTATCAAGTGTTCTTATTCACTAATCAATCAAACCCTTATTACAACTTATAATAGCAATTGACTAAACTTAGAGATGAAACTGACAAAATAGATCACAGAAATGCAGAGAATAAAGTTCAGAGGTCATGCACCTAGAAATTGAGGGTTAACTAGACTAGGACACCTGCTCATTAGTCCTGCAACTTTATGTACGTAAAAACCTTCTACATCGGTTGTCTGATAACCTTCGGTAGCTCCCAAATCTCAAAGAATCTCCCTAGTTGGACTAAGGCGCTCACTCATGAGTCCTGAAAGTGTCAGGATTTGAAATTCTAAAACTCATTGATGACTGTATTCGCAATATCCATCTTTCTATCACTCCTTTCCACCGCATCCTGTCAAACATGATCTATACTTACAAAAGGAGGAGAAAGATGTTGTGGCTATATAGGAGCTTGCCTTAGTCAAGCCCCATTTTCGGTATTCCAACCTTAATAAAGCCAGAGATAAAGATTTGCAGAAGTGTGTACAAACCTAATAATGTGTATGCAGAAATATCTAACCCTAGATGTCTCAATCAAGGGAAGATCAATAAATTGCTTCAATTTGATGAATAAATACTTCACCTCAAGGAGATGAAAGCAATGAAGACTTGCATGAACAAGAAGGTGAATCAACAATGTCCGTAGAGGATCTTCAAGCTCAATGTTGGAGGCTTCAACCCTTCTCCCGATCATGCAAAAGGTGTACAAACCCTAGGAAGAGCACGATAGTCTCAAGATCTTGATTCATAATCTCCATCCATTGTCTCCATGATAGAAAATTCAAATAACTTGTAAAATCTTCAACAAGTCACTAATCTTTAATGGCAATTTCAACAGAGTTTTGGCATCAAGCTTGCATATAGATTGTGTGTGATAAAATGATTTTCAAATGTGTTTAAATATCTAACCTTAGTAATTTCAAATTTTGAAATAACGTCTTGATATCACGCGAAAACAAAAATTTGAAAATAGAATCTCGAGATACACAGCGGGAGTTGACACCCTGCCAAGATTCAAAATCCCAAAAAATGGGGTAGGACTAGGGCACAAGCGCCCAAGTCTAGTCCCCCATTTTCTGACCAGATCTACTTCTAGGGACCCATAATCCAAATTCCCTTTCCGGGTTCCATCAATAGTTATCTCAGAAAATGAACATTTCTCAACTAGACACAAGCCAATCAGGGTTTCAGGAAGGCCAAAAACAAAGAGGCTAAGAGGGTTTCTGATATAACAATTGTGTACCTTTAGATCTATAGTTGATTTCTTTGTACTTCATTGTTTTAATGCATTGTTGATTATTCTACATTTCTAACTTGTACAATAGCATATGTACAACACACCACAACTACACAAACAAGTTATAGTGCTACCACATGTGTTGGGTTATTTACTGGTAATCTCATTCATCATTATAGTTCCATTCCATTCAATTACACAAATACTACACCTAGTGTTAACCTGCCTAATCAAACTAAGCCTACTACCACTTTCCAAAAGGCCAATCATATAGTGTCGCAACTTATGGTTAACCCTATTCATTCATACCAATCTCAACCTAGTTCATATTCTGACCCTGTCATCAATCAACTTTTACAAAATATGAACTCCATCAAACAACAAATAACAAGCATAAACCAAAGTCCTACCAAATAATCTATGACATCACATTATATTCATAACCCTTTATCCTATCCTATCCTATCCTAAGAGCTCAAATGCCCAAGAAGTTTCAAACCCCTTGCTTTGAGAAGTATAATGGGAAGGGAGACCCTAACAACCATGTGGTAGCCTTTACAACTATGTGTAGTGATTTCTTCTTTGAGGATGCAATTTTGGAAAAACTCTTTCCTAAGTCACTCAAGGACACATCCTTGGATTGGTTTTTCTCATTACCTCATAATTCAATCACTTCCTTTTCACAACTAATCAATAAGTTCCTCGAGCACTTTCAAGAGAACATTGGACCTCAAGTCTCCTTAATCGACTTAGTTCATTGCATACAAGGAGTAAAATAGAAAGTCACAAATTTTATGGGCCATTATCAAGCCCTCTTTTCACAAGTTCAATATTCCATTCTTGATGTTGATGTGCAAATAATCTTTATTGGAAACTTACAGCCTCACATCTGTGATAAAATATTGTTGATGTGCTATGAATCTTTCACTCATCTTTTCATGGCTCTCCATGATTACCAACTTTCGGTTAGTCAGTATGAGAATAATCCCTTATCGGCTCCAGTTGGTCAATCTGAAGCCTTATAAAATCATTCATTCAAAAGACACAATGAAAACTTCATCAAGATCAATGCAATTTTAGCTAGTAACATAAGAAAACATGTGGTGGTAGCATCATCTCTTGCTCTTGCCCCTTAAAAATTGAAACAAAAAACAAGACATTTCACACCATTATAAGTCCCTCTACTCTATAATGACACAACTTTTGAACAACAATCTCATCAATCTTCCACTCGTTAGACCTCTCGATCCTAGTAAGATGCAATCGTCTTCTTTTGATTCGAAGGCCTTTTGTCAATTTCACCACTCCATCAGTCATGAAATTGAAAGATGTATGCATCTTAAACATGAAGTTCAAGACCTCTTTAATTCCAATGTCATCCAGGTTGCTAGTGTAAATGATAAAGGAAATAAATCGGTGGCTCCACCTAATCAAAACTTACAAATTTATACAAATCTATTACCTCATCATGAATCTAATGTTGTGGACACATCTCAAGAACAAGACTATGAAGGTGATGTTTGCATGGTAGATGCCCGTCCTCATAAAGAGTACATAGACCCTAAGCCATCCATATCTTTTACTCCTCATGATGCTACTATTGAAGCTCCTGATGGACCTCTCTACATCACCATTCGAATCAATGATAAACCTATAAGAGGTGCTATGGTAGATCCTATATGCATGATAAATGTAGTAACTGAAGAATTTCTCTACATGCATGGTTTACACCGCGATAACTACGATGTATTAGAAATCACAATTAGAGCACATGATGGGTCTATCCTTCCAACTCTTGGTGCCTTGAACCTCAATGTCAAGGTTGGGCAAGGAACATTGGACGTTTATTTTGTCATCATTCCTACATCAGACTTATTTCATGTGAAGTTGGGTTACCCATGGATCCGCTCCATGAAGACGGTCCCCTCTATGGTTCATAAGTCCTTAAAGTTTCCATTTGAGGGACGTGTGCACGCTGTACATCACAATTGGTACCAGCTCGTTGCTTGACATGGACACTTTACACTTGACTACTTTTGGCCAAAACCAGTTGGAGTTGCTTGAGCTAGAGAGGATTTATTCTTTTTTCCATATAAAAAATTTAAAGCAAATAAAATAGAAGAGTTATCACTTAATAACATATCTCCTTGTGATGTCCCTAGACCTCCTCGATCTTTTGAGGCTACGACAGTAGATCCCCTTGTCCTATAGGTGGTGAATGAAGTTAAGCCTGAATCAAAGGTTCTTCCCTATCCCCAAGCATCTGGTAGATATGTTGAGGTTCCCCCTCTACCATCCCTTCAAGGACAACGAGGCAATCGTCATGCAAAAAACATACCTCCCTGCAATCGCAATATCACTTTTCCCACCTACCTATGCAGAGACTAGTGGAAATCAATTTGTTACATGTGTATTATTTCCTATGGTTTCTCAACCACTTGTGGATGCTCAAGTACTTCCACCTATTTCACAAGTTGAGAAGGAAGAACAACCCACATTGAGGAACCCTTACCTCGTGGTCTCCCAATCTTTGGTGGTTCCTTCTATTTCTTCTAATGTTCTTGAAGCAAAGGAAGAAAAGGAACCCGCATTGGAAGATATTATGGTTCCCCTCACAAACATCACAAATAAAGCTAAGTGAAGTAAAATTGTGATAGAAAGAAAGAAGTGTCATCATGCTATGGCTCACCTTGCCGTAGAAGAGGAGAATCTCCCTCTTCGCAAGTGTTTATCACATATAGATACAAAAGAGACATCTACTAGTGCCTTCTCTCCTCTAGAGAAGGTTAAAGATTCACAAACCACTATGGAACCTATTGTACTATATTCTGATAGAGAATCTAAAGATAATAATGATATAGGTATGGCTCTTGTTCCTTACACCACACTTGTTATAGTTCCTCTTGCATCTTGTCCACCTACCCAAATTGGTGATGAGCAAGATTAGGAGGAGGATGATTTACTTTAGGTCAACTTGCAAGTGTGGTCTCTCTATTTCTATTGTGTCAGGAGTGCATGTGATTTTTTCCCCCGTAATGTGTTTCTTGATGCTTTATGTATGTATGTTGGTGTTGTTAAGCTCTCTTTGTATGACCCTTGACACCCTTTTAGGTGCAAGGATACGAAGGGACCGAAATTCGTTGTGACATTCTCTCTATTTGTATCATCATTCTTCTATATGTTGTAAGTTGCATTTTTGTTGTTTCCTTTGGGTATGCCACAAGGCGTAGGATGGTTTGGCATTCTCCCTTGTTGACCCAAAGGGTTTTTTTTGATTTCATGTGTTATTTCTTCCGTTTTCTCTGTAGTTCTACTAGTTGGCAGATGATGACAATTTCAAATAGTTATAGTCTTGAGATATCTCCTATTAAACAACCATTCATATATTGACGCTAGTCAGGTAGATCCCTTTGTGTTATTACTTTATATTATTAAATTTAACTTGTTATTTCTTTGATGTTTTGATTTATGTGACACCTTGTTGCTATGCTTGACATCATATCGTGTCTACACAAGCCATTGTGTATCATGTTTGTAGCATCACATTGGTTTGCCTTTTGTGACGGCAACCCCTTATTACGATGTAGTTTTTGGGAACACATATCTTATGGGCATGTGCTTCTAGAAAGCTCTCGTGCCCGCCTTGTGGTTTGTTCTACCTTAAAGCAATTTCTCCTTGATAGGAGTTAGCAATCACTTTAAGGTGGAGGCATTCATCGCGCTATGCTCTTTTGATTACATACTTTTTTATTATAGTTGGCATGGAACTCACCTAGTGATTCGGCAGTCCTCACTAGATCGTGATGCTTTGGTGTAGTCATGGTTAGGAGGGTCCACAGAGTGAATAGTCCAGACCATGCGGCAAGAGTAAACATAATGGAAGCAACTCAATTATAGAATGCAAATGCAGATTCAGATATTCACTATATCAAAGATTCAAAATAAAAACATGTCAACAACATGCGAACTTATAGATTAGGGCTCACAGGCCTGATTCTCTAGTTACAAAATATGCACAAGATATAGCTTAAAGCACTTGATACAAAAGAATTCAAACTATCTATATTATGAATTATGCTAACTCTAACTAACAGCTTTCCTATGCATCTATTACATGAATATATTGTTGGAATTAGGGCAGACAACTGAGAGGGGCGGGGGGTGAATCAGTTGTCTCAAAACTTTAACACTTGCTACAATTAATTCTTCTCTACTTCTTATTTATAGATTATTATAACCATGAAAGCATGAATCAATAACACATGAGTAGAAACAAAAATAACACACTTGACACCAAGATTTTTAACATGGAAACCTGGTTAAGGGAAAACCATGGTGGAGGTTAGTCCACAAGAATTAATATCTTGTTAAAAGTATTACAAATGGGGAAGGCACATGCCTTCGGGCTCACTACCCTGATCTCACTGCTCAGAGAGGCTCACTGCCTACAAGAATGATTACAGAATGTTTGAACTGATGAACAACATCTGCTAATGCAAGAATTCAGTTCTGGTTAAGTACAAAATATTGATCTTACACACTTCATCCTTACTCTGCTGTGTTACTATTTTGCCATAATCTGAGCTTAGATCTTCACCTTCGAACTTCTTTCTACCTTTTCACACTTGTTCCATCACCTCACCACATACACACACCAAAACACTCGAATCCATCGGCTATATATATCTACATCAAGAAATTCAATCAATTGTAGTTGGCTTCAAAAGAACTTAGAACATTTATTAAAAAGACTATGCTCTGTCTGCTGAATCCATGCACAAACAAAAATGCGGACCAAAGACTTGTGTTCCAAATTATCAATCATGTCTGCCAATACCACTGATTATCACAAATTGCTTGACCAACACTTTTTCTTCATTCGAACTAAGATCAAATAATAGGTCAACCTGTTCTTCTTCTGACTGTATTGACTAACTGAAACCTGATACTTAGATGCTTATAACTTTTGAGTCCTTCATCACCGGAGGTTGAGATTTTGGTTTTAGATAGTCCTGACAATTCATATCACTCCATCAGATCTGCAGTACATTGTGAATTACCACCAGAGAGATCCGGACCCTGTCACATGCTCTGTTTTTGATATCTAAACTTAGACAAATCCTCACTCTGACTTCCTTTATGAACAAACATGAAATGCAGATATGTAAGGTAAACTTAGTTGCCATCAATGACAACACTTGTCATGCATAGCATTGTCTCTTGCCAACAATCTCTCCCTTTGGCATTGATGGCAACACTTAGTGAAAAATGACTAAGTGTCGGAACAACTCCCCCTTTCTATGTATACTTATGCTTTTCACTATTCTCCAATGCTCCCCCTTTGCTGGATTCCTTATTTTTCACTGCTCTTCACTCCCCCTTTGACATCAATGGAAAAGGGTGGGATCCGCAAACCAAAAATTACACAAAAATTCTACATACCAGGCTGCATATGTAGAAACAATTCTTAAGCCCTATTTACATAAACTTAAGTATATCACCAAAAACATTCTTCAATTGTGCTAGCTCACTATCCCAGCTCTTCTTTATAGTGTTCAAAATTGAGATGTGGCCACTAAAAAGAAATGCTTGTGACTCTGCCATCCACAGATCAATGGGATTGCTTGATTGAGCTGCATCTTGGGCTTCGGTCAGGGCATTGAACATTGCTTCCATTTTAGGGAAATTAATCCTTGGAGCTCACTCATCCTTGTCTCTATGATCTCTTTTTCTTTTGTCAATTTCTTTATATCTTCAATCAGGTTGATTGTTTGACATTCTTGACCCATCACTAATATTGTTAGAGGATCAAAATATTGGGATACACTTGACAGTTTTTCCTTAGACTCTATTTTTATTTCAATGTCCTCTATAGCTTTTGGACAAGACAAACAAAATTTATATACATTCCCTCCATCTGTAAGAGCATTCTGAATACTCTTTATACTGGCATCCAGTACCATTCTATCTACTCAAATCAACCCTTTTAGAGCATCAAATCTTTTATCATTGAATTCATTTTGGACCTTGACCTCTGTAGACTTCTCTAGAGATTCAAAATGAGAACTTACCGAGTTTATTAGATTTTTCAATTAGCCAGATGGAGATGCTGAAGAATCCTTCTGAAAAGTGGGCATGGTCTTCTCCAAAATTCTTGATGCTAGACCAAGTAGCTCACTGTCTTCTATGTGAGACTTCAAAATGTCTTCTTTGGCTTTAGCTTGAGCAATGGAGGCCAACTTTATCTTTTGCACCGGAGATAAGGTATCAAAATTTATTGGACCTTGGATAATGTCATGATCTTCTTCAAATTTGTCTCTTTCCAGAATTTCCTTCACTGCTTCTACAGTGTCTCTTGCCCAAAACGATGATGTATCTATTTGATCCTTATCGGTACTGTCAACCGTATTGTCCTGGTTGGGTTCTTCATCGACCTTTGCAATCTCTACTTCATTTTCATAACCCATAGGCATAATCCATACCATTCTTGGTTCAATAGCTTCCATTAAGCACCGATCTATGTCTACCATGAAATAAACTGTATCCTTGTATTTTCAACTATAGAAGAAGGAATTCTCTCCCTTGAATGCATCATGCTCTAAAAAGTCTTGAAATATCCCCAGAGAGCTATCTTTTGGGCATTGGCATCTCTGATACTATTCAAGTGCTCTCTTATCTGAATAGCAACATGTTTATTACTGGTCCAACACATGCTTTTCTTGCCAGGTAACTCCTTCATGAAATAGAAGAACAAACATAAGACTAGTGTACCATAGTTGAAGGTGTTCTTCTTATCCTTCTTTACCTTATTCAAATTTTCCATCAGCTAGTTTTGCAACAACTCACACAAGTCATAATCAACATTCTCTCTCAACATCTGATAAGCTACATAGATAGCCATACCAGATATAGAATTTTCCCTGCTAGAATGATAAATCTTGTATCCAATCACCATTGAAGCAAACTTAACATCCGGATCAATAATGTCATTGATAGTCATCACCCTTTTATCAAACTTTGAACTGATAGCATTAGTCACAGTTTGATTTGTTATAGCCTTCAACATTGGTAGTCCACTGAATGAGTTTAACCTTGTCATGACTTTGATGGCATCCTTGGTGATTTTGAAAGGTTTCATTAGCCATATAAAATCATCATGCATACGGCTTAAAACATACCAGACCCATTCATCTTCATCGAAGCATGGAAACCCTATAACTTGAATGAAATGTTTATGGTGCAATGCCTTATACTCAGGTTTAAGACTGAATTTCATCCCTCAGATGATTCTTAAACAAATCTACAAAATTTGAGTCTCCAAATTCATCTATTCTGGCATGAATGTAGGCCCTAATATACTCAACATGTAATGCACCATACAAAACACTTGAAAATGTACCTAACATGTCGACTTCTACTGATTTGTGTGGATGCTTCTTAAATTTGGGTCGGGGCCTTTCAGTAATATCAACAACCAATGGTGTAGCCATTGCAAAAGATCACAAGTTCAAAGTTTCATAGAAAATACCTTTTTCTTCATGGAGTTAGGGTTAGCAGATGAATTCATCGGCTGCACCTCAAATCCTTGAAATCTTAGCTTAGGTGCTCTTTTGCTTGCTTTCTTCGAATGAAAAGTGATCCAAATGCTTGAATGAATGACCTTTTATCCTCTGTAAAACCTAATTCTTCATTGTAATAAATGCTCTACCCTAACATATCCGGTTACACTATTTTGCATACAGTTGATCTTCAATTGCTCTGCAATCAGTCACATTAACTTCTTTTCTTTCAGAATTAGCTTCAATAGATCTACAAGAGCCCTTTTTAACTTCATTCATTGTGCCAGATTCAGGCACTCACTTATTGGGTGGGGAAATTAGATTTTCAAAGCAGCTCCCCCTGAGCCAGAGCTCCTAATTCAATTCCCAGAGAAATTATCAGCACCAGATTCCGGTGCAGATCCATTATCAACATTCATTTCACCTTTCTTTACCCATGTTTTGCTCATTTCATTCTAGACCTCATTCACATCAACTTTACCCTTGCCTTTGTCTTGTCTCTGCATGTTCTGATTTCTGTTTACCGGACCTTTTCTATTATTCCTGCTTCTGTAGAATCTTACAATATGACCAAATCTATTGCAATTAAAGCACACAACATTTCTTTTCTATTTACTTGATTCCCTCTTGATCTGCACTGATTGGCCATGTGTCCAAATCCATTGCATGCAGAACAGTAGCCATTAAAGGAATTGCCATTTCCTCTATTGTTAGAGTTATTCATTATCATACTTCTGCATTCATTGGATCTATGACCATACCTCTTACAATTGAAGCATTGATCAGAGAAGGATGGACTACTTTGATTCACTCTACTTCTACATTGAGTAGCTCTATGCCAAATTTATTGCACTTGAAACAACTACCATTGAAGGATGGATACCTTTGAGCATTAGGTTGTCTTACCGGAGGTCTTCTTGGATTCCTTCTTAGATTTCTTGCATCAGGATTTCTTTGACTGGATCCAGAGCTTTGACCTTTCTCAAATCCCAGATCATGCTTATCATCTACCTTCTTCTGACTATTAAGCAACACCTCAAGTTTAGCTGAGCTTATCTTGAATTTCTCTTTATATTCATTTGCAACTTCTAGGTCATGTTTGAGAATGACAATTTGCCTTTCAAGTTCTTTTTTGTTGTCTATGCTTTCACGTAGATCAGACTCTAGATGGCTAGCAATTCTGTCTAATTTGTAGTATTCTTCTATTCTTTCTTTCAGAATTTGTTTCAGGTCTTCTTTCTTTCCTCAATTTCTTTGGTTAACCTCATCAGCCCAGATTCCATCTCATGTTTTAGTACAACTTCTTTAGCTAACTTCTCACATTCCTTTGTCTTCTCTTTTAGGGCCTCATTCTTGTCCTTATCTTCATTCTGATTTCCTAGTTGAAGAAGTAGCTCTTTCCTTTTTCCATTCGATTTGCTCAATTTTTCTTGTAAGGTCTCAACAAAGTCTTCAACATCTTTAAGGTTCTCATGTAGTTTCTTGACATTAGCTCTGGACTGATCAAGATCTTCTAAAGCAAGTTTAAGTTGTTCCTGGAGGTTGTATGAATCTATTTTAATACCTTTCTAGATCTTCCTCAAGCTGTTAAGCTTCTTCTAAGGAACCTCGCTCTAATACCAATTGTTGGAATTAGGGCAGAAAACTGAGAGGGAGGGGGTGTGAATCAGCTGTCTCAAAACTTTGACACTTACTCCAATTAATTCTTCTCTACTTCTTATTTATAGATTATTATAACCATGAAAGTATGAATCAATAACACATGAGCAGAAACACAAATAACACACTTGACACCAAGATTTTTAATGTGGAAACCCGGTTAAGGGAAAACCACGGTTGAGGTTAGTCCACAAGAATTAATACCCTGTTAAAAGTATTACAAATGGGGAAGGCACATGCCTTCGGGCTCACTGCCTAGAGCTCACTGCTTAGAGAGGCTCACTACCTACAGGAATGATTACAAGAAGATTATAGATCATTTGAACTGATGAACAACATCTGCCAATGCAAGAATTTAGTTCCGGTTAAGTACAGAATATTGATCTTACACACTTCATCCTTACTCTGCCCTATTTACTGTTATGCCATAATCTAAGCTTAGATCTTCACCTTCGCACTTCTTTCTGCCTTTTCACACTTATTCCTTCACCTCACCACACACACACCAAAACACTTGAATCCATCGGCTATATATATATCTGCATCAAGAAATTCAATCAACTGTAGTCAGCTTCAAAAGAACTTAGAACATTTATTAAAAGGACTATGCTCTGTTGGATGAATCCATGCACAAACAACAATGCGGACCAAATAATTGTGTTCCAAATCATCAATCATGTTTGTCAATACCACTGATTATCACAAATTGCTTGACCAACACTTTTTCTTCATCTGGACCATTATCAAATACTAGGTCGGCCTGTTCTTCTTCTGACTGTATTGACTAATTGAAACTTGATACTCAGATGCTTATAACTTTTGAGTCCATCAGCAGAGGCTAAGATTCTAGTTTTAGATAATCTTGACAATCCTTATCACTCCATCAGATCTGCAACACATTGTGAATTACCACCAGAGAGATCCGGACCTGTCACATGCTCTGTTTCTGATATCCAGACTTAGACAAATCCTCACTCTGACTTCCTGTATGAACAAATCATGAAATGCAGATATGCAAGGTAGACTTAGTTGCCATTAATGACAACACCTGTCATGTGTAGCAGTGTCTCTTGCCAACATATATATCATCTCCAGATCACAAGAATCCTCCGTGTCAGCCAAGAAGATTACAAACTCCAATGAAACAGATGTAATGTGTGTAAACAAATAGGTCAGCTCTAAACAACTTGTACTCCTCTTTAAGAGAATGAAACAAGGTGTGGATCTCAAGGAAGGTCAACCAGGTTCCAAAGTGCTTTGAAAGATTTCTTATTTAGCTCCACAAGCCATTAAGTCCTTCGCAAGTCTTCTCCTTTAGCTATCTGTCTGAGACTATCTGAATACTCTATTCTGAGAAAAAAGTTGACCTTTTGATAGTGATATCTTTCTAGAAATTGATCCAAATGATCTAAATTTTGGATCTGATGTGTATGATGATGTCTAGATGCTAAGTCCTTCTCCACAAGGTCTAAAGTGAAACTGTGGCAGAATGTGGACCAATATACTAAAACTGCTTATGGCTGAATTGACTGTACTGAACTAGGAAAATGAAAGAAAACAAAATGAATGCAAATATTTTTGGTTGATGCAAGATTGCTCTTGAACTAGGCATGCTCCCACATCAGACACTTGTGGTTTTTGAAAAAGTGAGTCCCTCACTTTACTGAGGCTAGAGGAAAACCAAGACGGTCTACCTCAGCCTGAGAAATCCAAGATGAATCTTCTTCTGGTTTACCTTTCCACTTTACAAGATATTCATTGTATTGCTTTCCTCTGGTAAGATGTCTTCAATCTGCTCCAGTGCTTGTTGTGGTAACTGCTTCTTCAAGTTTTCTTCAATGCTATCACTGAACTCTCCTTCGTGATATTGATATAGGTCTGCAATGTTGAAAATAGGCGATATGGCTAATGTCTCTAGTAGCTCCACTTCATATGCATTTCTTGAATCAAACTTTATGAGTATCCCAGCTTCTTCATCCTCAACATGTTATGTCCAAACTGGAAATCTTTCTTTTCTCAGATACACCATAACTTCATCTCTGACTGCAAACTCTTTTTGTCTTCTTCTCTCATTTGCCTAAACCTTATACTTACTGTTCATCTCCTCCAAATGCTTGTTAACCTGATTATGTACTATCTTCATGTGTCCTACAAATTCTTTTGCTTCTGCACTCCTCTTATCCTCCATACTGATATCTCTCAACTTTGCTACTCATCTAGGGTTAGTTCCTATCACAATCTCAAAAGGCGTTCTTTCTGTGCTCCTATTCACTGAATTATTGTATGCAAACTCTGCTTGTGATAGAATCAAATCCCAATTTCCTGTCTTCTCTCCAACCAAACATCTCAACAAGTTACCCAAACTGCTATTTACCACCTTTGTCTATCCATCAGTCTGTGGATGAAATGATGAACTGAACTTCAAGTCTATCTTCATCTTCTTCCAAAGTGTCCTCCAAAAGTATCCAAGGAATCTTATATATGTGTCTGAAATTATGCTCTTAGGTAATCCATGCTATCTCACAATCTCTTTGAAAAATAGTTCAACCATATGAACTGCATCATTTGTCTTCTTACAAGGTATGAAATGTGCCATCTCTGAAAATATATCCACCACTATAAATATAGAATCATGTCCTCTTTGTCTTCGGTAATCCTAATATGAAATCCATGCTTATGTCTTCCCAAGGTCTCTCCGGTACTGTCAAAGATTCGTACAATCTAGTGTTCTGACTATTTCCTTTTGCAACTTGACATACTCTACAACTTTACACAGACTTCCTTACATCCTTATATATCTGAGGCCAAAAGCATTTTTCACTCATCAAATACATTGTCTTATCAATTCCAAAATGTCCTACGAATCCACCACTATGCTTCTCTTTGATCAAATTGTCTCTCATTGAACTCCTAGGTATACACAATTGATTTCTTTTGAACAACATATCCTCCTGAATGAAATAATCCAACCACTTACTCCTATCTATCACAACATGTTCCTTACATGCTTTCCATGGTTCTACAAAATCAAAGTCTTCCTCATACATGTTCTTAAATTCCTCAAATCCTAACACTTCAATCTCATCTCTGTTAGCAAGTTTCTTCTTCTACTCAATGCATCTGCAACTTTGATTTTACACTCCTATGCTTTAGTACACATGTATAACTCTACATGAACTCTACCCATCTCATATGTCTTTGATTTAACTTTCCTTGACTGTTCAGGTATTGCAAAGCTTGATGATCTATACACAACACAAACTCCTTAGGCAACAAATAATGTCTCCACTTCTTCAAGGCTTGAATTATGGCATAGCACTCCTAATCATAAACTGAATATCTTTTCCTTGCACCATTCAACTTCTCATTGAAATATGCTACAGGTCTACCTTCTTGACTTAACACTGCTCCTATTGCATTTCCACTTGCATCACAATCTACCTGAAATACCTTATTGAAATCTGGTAATGCCAACACTGGTTGCTCTATCATTTTCTGCTTCAACAATTTGAAACTTTTATCTGCTCTTGATGTCCACTTAAAGTCCTTTCCATATCCTGTCATTGTCTCTGTCATAGGGTTACATATTGAATTGAAATTTATAATGAACTTCCAATAGAAACTAGCTAATCCATGAAATGATCTAACTTCCCCAATGCTCTAAGGTGTAGGCCACTCAACAATTGCTCTAACTTTCTTAGTGTCCATCTTCAATCCTTCTATAGAAATCACAAATCCCAAGTACACCAATTCTTCCTTCATGAAACTACACTTCTTGATGTTTATCAACAATTTCTCTTCTCTCAGTCTCTGCAATACTTGTCTCAAGTGCCACAAATGTTCTTCCTTTGTCTTACTAAAAATTAGAATATCATCCAAATATACAATAACAAACTTACCCAAGAATTTATTCAAAACTTCATTCATCAATCTCATGAAAGTACTCGGTGCATTTGTCAATCCAAAAGGCATCACTAACCACTCATATAATCCTTCATTTGTCTTAAGAGTAGTCTTCCATTCATCTCCTTCTCTAATTCTGATCTAATGGTATCCACTCTTCAAGTCTATCTTTGTAAAATATTTTGCTCCACTCAAACAATCCATAATGTCATCAATCCTAGGCAATGGAAATCTATACTTAACTATGATCTTATTGATTGCTCTAGAGTCTGTACACATCCTCCATTCTCCATCCTTCTTCGGTGCTAGCACTACATGTACTGTACAAGGACTCAAGCTTTCTCTGATCAAACCTTTCCTCGACAACTCCTATAACTATCTATTCAACTCCTCATTCTTAGCTAGTGTCATTCTGTGTACACCTTTGTTAGGCAAACTAGCTCTAGTTATAAGATCCATGTGATGACTGATACTCCTGATTGGTGGCAATCCTTCAAGTACATTTTCTGATATGATGTCTTCATACTCTGTCAGCAACTCAGTTATCTCCTCTGGTTGTGATTCTTTAGTCTTTGTCTTTAGGGTTTCAGGCTTCTTAGGAATCAAAGCATAACACATATTCTCATGTCTCAAACCATCCAGAAATTTCCTTCCATGAACCTGTTTAAGGTGAAAATTGAATAAGAGGACTTGTTTATGTTTAGGGTTAATTTGTATGAATCCTCCTTTCACCTCAAACATTAAAGGACTTTAGGCCGAGTAGGAAATCTACTATCAGGCTTGCGATCACTTGGAATGTAGGGAAAATTAGAATTATGTAGATTTGTTGTTCAACTATGCCCAATTATGCTCAAAACCCTAATTATGCAAATTCTGAAGCAAATAGACAAATCACAGATAATGCTCACACATAGAGATAGTAAATGATAATCAAATGCATGCTAGATTTTGAAGTTTGGAAAGCAGAACAGTCGGGGACTAATTAGCGGGTGCCCTAGTCCAGTGCCATACTTTTTTTCAGGATCCAGAAACCTTGTTTGCAACTTGTTCCTGCTGTCCCAGAGATTTTCTTGTTGTGTGATCTGGAGGACTAATGAGCGGGTGCTCGAGTCCAGGTCCCTATTTTCTCTTTAGATCTGCAATTCCTACAGTCTACACTACTCTCCTGCAACTCCACTTTTTTTGCTCCTGCAAACTTGTAACTTGCAATCACAGAAAAATGGGTTGGGGGTTGTGGTGTTTAGAGGCTTGCCTTAGTCAAGCCCTAGAGAGACATTCAAGTCTTCCGAACATTATTGTTAGATAAAGAGTGTGTATCCCTATGGGATAGAGGCAAAATCCAAATGATAAATGATAGAAAACACAATTGATATCACCTTGTGGTGAAGATCTCATGGAAGGAAGATGCTCTTCATGCCATGAGGCAATGGATGCCAAATCTGCAAACAAAAACACAAGAACAACACAAATTCTTCTATACAACACACAATGAATGCCTTGAATCACTTTCACATAAGCTCATGAATCCAAATTGCCATCTAGTTTACAAATGAATGCCTAAACATGCTTATATATGCAACTATAAACATTTCCACCAAGAATTTTGTAATTGAAACTTACCGTGTCGGCATAGGACCTAAATAACGGTCACAAACTGACACTTTGAAATAGGGTAGGACTAGGGCGTGGGCACCCAAGTCCACCCCCTATTTCAGGCAGGATTTGTCATAAGTGCATCCCCTGAGTCCAAATTGCCATGGAACTTCAGGGTTTTCTCATTGGGAAGTCAAACTAACATGAAAAATACTCTGAATGCATAAAGAGGACCTGAGAGCTAAACCTTAAGAGGGAAAAGTCCCCAAGGGGACATTTTCTGATGTAACAGAACCAAATAGATTCTAGCATTCCCACATACTTCACCTTTAGGTTCATCTTCCAAAGGTATCAAGGTAATTCTCTTTCCATTTGATGTTATAGTATAGGTATTCTTTCTTCCACCATGTATAGCTTTTCTATCATATTGCCATGGTGTACCCAACAATATATGACATACATCCATAGGCATAATATCACACAATACTTCACCATGATAAGATCTAATATGAGAATTTACCAAACATTGTTCACTCAACAGTACCTTATGATCATCTTGAATCCATGCTATCTAATATGGCTTAGGGTGTTTCAATCTCTCCAACTTCAACTTAGTCACCATCTCCTCTGAAACTAAATTATCTAAACTACAACTATCAATTACAACCTTACAACATTTACCTCCTGATTTGCATATGGTATGGAACAAACTTTTCCTCTACGGTGGTTCCTCATTTGTCTCTGCTTGAAATAGTGCTCTCCTCATGACAAGAGATTCTCCTTTCTCAAGTTTACCAACTGAACTAGGTGATTCAACAGGTTCTTATTCCACATAAGTTGCTCTTCCACTGTTCTCAGTCTTGTTGCTTGTACTTCCTTGATGACATTCAAATGCTCTATGTCCTTCACCTCCACACTTAAAATAGGTTCCTCTGAATGTTCTCCTATCAAGTCCTCTTCCATCTCTTCTGTGTCCTTCACTCCAGTATGAATTAGGGTTTGCTTTGTGGTAGAAAGTTTTGTCATCTCTCCGATATGCATTGTTATCTTTGTCTTCCTTCTTGAATGTGTTATCTTGTTTGCTCTTCTTTGCAAATGATCTTTCTCCTTCAGAAAATGTTCTACCTCTCTGAAATTTACCTCCTCTACCTCTTTGTCTTTGCTCATGATTCCTGTTCAACTTTTCTTCAACTTTCAGGGCAAACTGATATGCTTCTTCCAATGTTGTCATTCTTACCAAACTCAGTTCTTCTTGAATGTTCAATATCAGTCCATTGATGTATCGTTCCACTTTCTCTTTACTTGTTTTACTATGTCCTGTCCTTATAATCATCTTATGAAATTCTTTAGTATACTTCTTCATAGATTTTTCCTTTTGTGTCAGGTTCTGCAATCTCTTCAATAGTTCTAACTCATAGTCAATAGGTATAAACTGATTCTTCAACTTTGTCACCATTCTATCCCACTTTGTAATATTTTCTTTTCCTCTTCTTTTTCTATCCAACTGTACTTGTTTCCACCAAATAGCAGCATGTCCTTTCAACTTAGTCTTTGCAAATCTCACCTTCTCCAGATCTTCAATTTCTTCATATTCAAAGTATTCTTCTATGTCATTTATCTAATCAATTAGCTCCTCTGGATTCAAATTGCCAGTGTAGTATGGTACATCCACTCTAGGTCTTTTCCCAATCTTCGAAATAGCTCTCAACATCTTTACTTGATCTAATTCTTCTTCTTCTCATAGGGTTTCTTCATTTTGATCAGCAGATTGAAATTCTTCATCATCATCACTTTCAACATTAGGTCTAGGTGTAAGTCCTCTTCTTCGATCTTCTTCAACAACATCCAATCAAACTCGCATCGTTTTCATCATCTCCATCATCTCATCCATTCTTCCAACCATAGTACCAATAATATGACTTATTCTCCTCGACGGCATTTCTTCCTAGGATCAAGTGTAACTGCCTCAAATTCAGCGATCGGGCTACAAGGTGACAACTGCCTCACAATCAGTGATCAGTTAGGCAACACAGGTAGTCTGCTTCAGGTTCGGTGATCTGTTCACAGCAAGATCTTACCAAATGCCTACACAACTTCTCCCAATTTCACTCCCAATGGATTCAAACTTCACTCAACTTCACTCCCAAAGGGTTCTAACTTCACTCTGATACCACTTGGTGCAGTCACGGTTAGGAGGGTCCACGGAGTGAACAGTCCAGACTGTGTGCAACAAGAGTAAACACAATAGAAGCAACTCAATTATAGAATGCAAATGCCGATTCAGATATTCACTATATCAAAGATTCAAAATACAAACATGCTGGCAACATGCGGGCTTATAGATTAGGGCTCATAGACCTGATTCTCTAGTTACAAATTATGCACAAGATATAGCTTGAAGCACCTGATACAAAAGAATTCAAACTATCTATCTTATGAATTATGTTAACTCTAACTAACTGCTTTCTTATGCATCTATTACATGAATATATATCATCTCCGGATCACAAGAATCCTCTGCATCGGCTAAGAAGATTACAAACTCCAATGAAAGAGATGTAATGTGTGTAAAGGATAGGTCGTCTCTAAACAACTTGTACTCGTCTGCAAGAGAATGAAACAAGGTGCATATCTCAGGGAAGGTTGACTAGGTTCCAAAGTGCCTTGAAAGATGTCTCATTTAGCTCAGCAAGCCATGGAAGTGCTCCACAAGTCTTCACCTTTAGCTGTCTGTCTGAGACTATCTGAATACTCTATTTTGAGAAAATAGTTGACCTTTTGATAGCGATATCTTTCCAGAAACTGATCCAAATGATCTAAATTTTGGATATAATGCATATGATGATGTCTAGATGCTAACTCTTGCTCCGCAAGGTCTGAAATGAAACTGTGGCAGAATGTAGATCAATCTACTGAAACTATTTTTGACTAAACTAACTGTACTAAACTGAAAAATGAAAGAAAACAAAATGAATACAAATATTTTTGGTTGATGCATGATTTCTCTTGAACTAGGGATGCTCCTGCATCATGTTTCCTCTTGGTCCATGATCCACCTAGTACAATGAAGTTTTCTAGCCCGTGTGCTTCATGTGACTTGTCGTGGTCACCTAGTAATTCAACGGTCCTTACTGGTGTGTGATCCACGAAGGCACTTGATGCAGAGGTAAGGTAGAGATTGAAGACGTTCACTCAACTTTCTCCAAAGGTATACAAGGTGTTTGTGTTTACAAGCCTCACAAGGCTGCTCCAGGAATCAACTTAGCCTAGGATCACCCTCAGGTGTCATCCTTCAGACTATTCACCACTCACTTTGGGGAGTCACAGCTCAACCCAACTTAGAAACACAACCCACCTTTAAGAGCCCAACATCTACTTCCAATACCCCTACCAACATAGGTAACAACATCCATTTATTATACACTTATCTTTGATATGCATGGTACAAGGTCACTGACCAATAAACTATATTTTACTTCCAAACACAACAGTATGACTGTCATAAACAAGGTTCTAGGATAGTATTTAAGAGTAGGCTTAAGTCTTGTTTAACAACCTCTCAAGGTCTCCAATGGTCCTCAACTCCAATTGCATACCTAGGTACTCACACAACAACAACCATTCACTGACATGCACCAATCTTGGAGGACAACAAATTGCATTGTGACTATTTTAAGACTGTCATGGAAGAACAGTAGTCAAGAGTGTTTAACCTTATAACATACACAAGGATTAAACCTTCAACACTCTTCCAGAGACTTCAGATAACCATCAACATTGAATGCATATTCCCCATTAGGTGTGAAACAAAACAACCATCTACTTGTTTGCAGGCCCACACTATATTTAAAGGCAGAGGACAATAATTTGCTAGGTGACTGTCCTATGACAGTTTCAACATGACAGTTTCAGACTTTATGGATAACAAAGCCAATGCTAACTCCTTAACACCAAGGATCTCCACACAATAGAACATACACCTACCAAGGTCATAAAATTATTGACCAATACCGTACTCCTGCATTTATCTTGACATAAAACCTTGACTGTCTATGACTGTCACAAGAAAACAACATTTCAAGAAGGTTAACTCTATAGTCAAAGAGATAGTTCAGACCACCTTATAGGTTTATAACTCCACATATCCTACACCACTGGATCCATATTCAAAAGCTCTTCAAGAAAATGTACTTTCATCCATGCATGCCGTATTGTACCGTACTGTAGGTGCTTGAAGACAACCAACTATTTTTTCTTAAAACCAAGGCCTAAATGGCTAGTAATGGACAAGGAAATGCATCTAATATGACTGCACCAGATATACCAAGTCTTATACTGGTCAATCTCCACCAAAAAACACAAATTCCAACTTGTATTTGTCAAAACAAATTGCTATTTTTATTGTCATAATACAGCCACCTTCAATTTCTCAACTAGTAACCAATGATACTAGTTAGATTCATGCCTCATACTCTGCAGAGAAGGAGTTAAACTGCAAATCAAAAGAAAACATTAAATCTACCTTGTCTTCCTCCATCCCACCTAGAAATGGGCGTCCATCATCAGAGGGTAGAGGAAGAACTAAGCATTTTATCAACAAACCCTAGCAATGGAGGGTTAGAAACCTATCTGCAGATAATGGAATCAAACAACACAATGTAAATGTTTCAAAAGCTAAAAACCACTACAAATGAAAGGTAATTTGATCAACTCAAATGATTCTCAGCCATAATTCCTCTACAGGTTGTACCAGCCGTACAAGTTGCTGTTATCACAAAAAAAATAAAAAACACAGTTTTCCTTAAAAGAAACTCCTCCTTTCTATATTATATTTGGCATGTTTTTACAACTGATGTTTATAAGAAGTTTCTAAAACTCTTCCACTTCCCATTTGTCCATACAATTGCCTAGGAAGGCAGAAAATCAATGGAAAAGGCAGTTTACTGTCATAAAGAATAAGTTTCTAAAGAAAACTCCAAATTTCAAAAAGACAACTCCTAGAAAATAGGCCTAGATTAACTCCAAAGTAGACTAGTCAATGAAATGACTAAGTCTTTTATTTCAACACAACAAAATGGCTTTTAAATTCTTAGAGGTAAATAACTAACATGAAAAATTAACTAGAAAACAACACAAAACTGAGCTCCTGCACCATACTCCCCCTGTAGGAAGAACTCAAGTCCCTTGAGTTGCCAATTGTTGAAGTGTCATGCCATGCTTCAGAATATCTGCTTCAGTCATCCAGGTGGCCTCTGAGTCAGGGAGATCCTTCCATTTCACCAAGTAGTCCTTATAAACACCTCTCCGAGTCTTCTTGATAACTTTGGAATCCAGAATGCACTCCAACTGTAAAGGTTTGCTTGGAGGAAAATCCTTGATCCAATCGGCATCTCCAGCCACCACATCTAATCCACTTTCATCATGCAATGGAGGTTTGAAAGGAAAAAGATCACAAACATTGAAAATAGGAGAGATACCCAAGCCATTTGGTAGCTCAATCTCATAGGCATTTGGACCGAATTTGTGCACTATCCTGCAAGGTCCAATCTTCTTCATCAGGAGTTTAGTTGGCTGACCCTTTGGTAACCTTTCTTTCCTCAGATATGCCATGACTGAGTCACCAACTTTGAACTGTACTTCTCTTTTCTTCAAATCGGCCTTTTCTTTGTACTTTGTGACTGATTTTTCTAGTTGCAACTTGATTTGATCATGAACTATTTTCATGGAGGCAGTAAACTCTTCACCAAGTGCACTCCTTCTATCCCAACCTTGGAGATCCTTCAGCTCAAGTGGCCCTCTTGGATGAAAGCCATAAACTATCTCAAAAGGACTTTTACCAGTGCTCCTATTCCTTGAATCATTGTAGGCATATTCAGCTTGACTGAGAACCAAGTCCCATGCCAAACCATGCTACTTTGTAAGGCACCTTAGAAGGTTTCCAAGAAACCTGTTAACCACCTCAGTCTGACCATCAGTTTGTGGATGGTAGGCTGATGAAAAGGACAATTGTGTGCCCAGCTTCTTCCACAAGGTCCTCTAGAAGTGACCTACAAACTTAGAATCTCTGTCAGTTACAATGGACAATGGTAAACCATGTATCCTTACTACCTCTCTGAAAAACAAACCTGCAACATGAGATGCATCATTTGTGCATTTACATGGCACAAAATGAGCCATCTTACTGAACCTATCAACAATGACAAACACACTATCCACCCCTCTGGCTGTCCTGGGTAACCCAAGTACAAAATCCATGCTGATACTTTCCCAAGGTCTGTTGGGAATGGGAAGGGGCTGGTATAGACCTGCATTTGAAGACACACCTTTGACCCTTTGATAGATTGCACAACTAGCTACATATTTTCTCACATCTGATTGGACCTTTGGCCAAAAATAGAACCTTGTGACTTGTTCTAGTGTCTTGTCCAAGCCAAAATGTCCTCCTAAAGAACCATTATGCTTCTCCTTGATGATGTTGTCCCGCATAGAGCACTTAGGGACACACAACAAATTGCCCTTAAATAAGAGGCCTTCTTGCAAAACAAAATCTGCATACTCTCCATGGAATGTGTTAGCCAAATTCACACAAACATCATAAGCCTCTTTGAAATTAGAATCTTCTTTATACAGCTCTTTTAAACAGTCAATACCCATGCTTTCTAACTAAATTTCCTGAACAAGAAGCAACCTCCTACTCAATGCATTAGCTACCTTATTAGAGACACCTCTTTTGTGCTTAATTGTGAAAGTATAAACTTGTAGCTGTTCCATCCATTTAACATGTCTATGGTTCAATTTTTCTTGACTATTTAGAAAGCTTAAAGCATGATTGTCAATAAATACAATAAATTCCTTGGGCAACAAATAGTGTCTCCATTTCTTAAGAGCTTGCACCATTGCATAGAGTTCTAAGTCATAGGTAGAATACCTTTGCTTGGCTTCATTCAACTTTTCTGAAAAGAATGCCACTGGATGTCCTTCCTGGCTGAGAACAACACCAATAGCTTGCTAACTTGCATCACACTCAACAACGAATACCTTATCAAAATCAGGGAGTACTAAGGTAGGTAACTCAGCCACCTTTGTTTTCAACAACTCAAAACTATCATCAGCTTCCTTTGTCCACTAGAATCTACATTTGACTCCACCCTTGATGGTGTTGAGGATGGGAGCACTAATGTGACTGAAACCTCTGATAAACTTCCTATAGAAAGTCACCAATCCATGGAAACTTCTCACATCTCCCACTGTTTTTGGGGTAGGCCAACTGAGAATAGCCTCAACCTTAGAGGGATCCATATTCAAACAGCCATTAGAAATGACAAATCCCAAGTATACAAGTTTAGTTTTCATGAACTCATATTTGTCTAAGTTGATCATCAACTTGTGCTCATGCAGCTTCTCCAACACCTGACCAACATGCTTCACATGGTCTTCCCTTGTCCTGCTGAAGATTAGTATGTCATCAAGATAAACAATAACAAATTTACCAATGAATTCAACTAATACCTCATTCATCAGGCACATAAATGTACTTGGCGCATTGCTAAGACCAAATGGCATAACAAGCCATTCATAAAGACCTTCATTGGTCTTGAAAGCAGTCTTCCATTCATCTCCCTGTCTGATCCAGATTTGATGATATCCAGATTTCAAATCAAACTTTGAGTAATAGCATGATCCTTCCAGGTAATCCAAGAGATCTTCAATCCTTGGCATTGGAAATCTATATCTTATGGTGATCTTGTTTATGGCCCTGGAATCTGTGCATAGTCTCCACTTTCCATCCTTCTTAGGAGCAAGTACACTTGGAACTACACAGGGACTTAGACTCTTCCTAATCAGCCCTTTCTCCAGGAGATCTTGAATTTGCGTTGCCACCTCTTCATTTTGCTATGGAGTCAGCTTGTATGCAACCTTGTTAGGTAATGTAGCACCAGGTATTAAGTCAATTTGATGACTAATATCCCTCATGGGTGGTAAGGAGTTGGGAACTTCCTCTACCACAAGGTCTGGATACTTATCCAGAAGTTGCTGTACTTCCAAAGGAATCTCCTTCTATTTTTGATCTGGTTGATCTGATCCACTCTTAGGCTTCATGACCAAGGCATACCCCTGGTTGTCATTCTCCTTCAAGATATTTAGGAATTCATTTCCATTCACCAACATGACACTGCTATTATTTTCCTTTCCCCTGGGCTGCTCCAACAAAGGATCCATTTTGAATGGCCTTCCATTCTTGGTGATGACATAAGTGTTCTTCTCACCATCATGCTGAGCTTTAACATCATACTGCCATGGATGACCAAGAAGTAGGTGACATGCATCCATAGGGATGATTTCACATAGTACTTTGTCCTTGTAATCACCAATTGCAAATTCAACCCAAGCTTGTTCCTCCACCATGAAACTTTGGTTCTTGTTCAACCAAGAAATCTTGTGAGGACTGATATGAGGTAGCCTCTTCAACTTGCACTTCTCAACCATCTCAGTGGATACCACATTCTCAGTAGACCCTGAATCCACTATGATTTTGCAAAGTTTCCCATAGGCTAGGCCTTGGGTTCTGAAAAGATTCTTTCTCTGAGGAGGCTCTTGCTTCAATGGCATCTTCAACATAGACCTTTTTATCATCATACTCTCTCCATCTAGAACAGGTGTAGCACTTCCCATTGGTGAATTCACACTTTCACATTCATCATCTTTCACTAATTGATTTCTCTTTCCACTGTCATGAGAGCTGCTGGCTTTCCCTGGATATTTGTTCATTGTATGGCCAACTTGGTTGCAACCATAACATCTTCCAGTGAAGACTCCTGGTCCTCTACCACCTCCACCATTTCTGCCTCTACCATTATGATTTCTACCACCCCTGAAACCTCCTCTATGCTCTGTTGCTGATTGAGTTTCTTGTTGGCTGTTATTTTCAGTTTCGTTGAACTGTCCATAGCCAAAATTGCCTCTACCTCTGGCACTTTGATCACCCTTCCTTCTTAGTTTTTCCTTAGCTCTGGAGGCCAACAGGAAACATTCATCCACTGTCTTTGGTAACACCAAACTTATCTCATCTTACAGATTGTATTTCAGTCCATTCAGGTACCTAGCCACCATCCCTTTTTCATCTTCATTATGATTGGCCCTCATACTGAGTCTATGAAACTCTTCTGTGTAGGCAGCCACATCCATGTCTTTTTGTCTCAAATTCTGAAATCTCCTTATGATTTGAATCTCATAGTCAGGTGGCATGAACTTGCTTCTGAGCATAGCCAACATTCTGCTCCATTTAGTGATGGGAATCTTCCCAATCTTCTCCCTCTCACTTTACATATAGTTCCACCATATAGGTGCAGAACCTCTTAGCCTTGTCTTGGCAAATTTGACCTTTTTGCTGTCATTGAACTCCTTATAATAAAAAAAATTGCACATAGCTTCTATCCAGTCGGTGAGAACATCTCCATCCAACTTGCCATGGAAGGTAGGCACCTCCATCTTGGGATCACCACTGTCTCCATGAGCACCCTTAAGTGCATTCAAGAAGGCTTTCTGATCTGCAGACATATCTTGCTCCTGAGGATCCTCTTCTGCCTCTGTTTCTTCATTTGTGTCTGAAGAACTTCCTTCTTCTTTGGTCTTGCCCTTAGACATTTTCTCTTCCTGCAATTTTACTTCTTGAAGACATGCTTCAACCATTTCTTCCACCAACTTCTTGATGGCATCTTGACTCATTGTCTTGGGAGGCATTGTACTAGCCTTTGTTTCAATTTCCTCTTCTGACATACACTTGCTTCCAATCAGAATATTGGCTCTGATACCAATATGATGCAGAGGTAAGGTAGAGATTGAAGAAGTTCACTCAACTTTCTCCAAAGGTATACAAGGTGTTTGTGTTTACAAGCCTCACAAGGCTGCTCCAGGAATCAACTTAGCCTAGGGTCACCCTCAGGTGTCATCCTTCAAACCATTCACCACTCACTTTGGGGAGTCACAGCTCAACCCAACTTAGAAACACAACCCACCTTTAAGAGCCCAACATCTACTTCCAATACCCCTACCAACATAGGTAACAACATCCATTTATTATACACTTATCTTTGATATGCATGGTACAAGGTCACTGACCAATAAACTATATTTTACTTCCAAACACAACAGTATGACTGTCATAAACAAGGTTCTAGGACAGTATTTAAGAGTAGGCTTAAGTCTTGTTTAACAACCTCTCAAGGTCTCCAATGGCCCTCAACTCCAATTGCATACCTAGGTACTCACACAACAACAACCATTCATTGACATGCACCAATCTTGGAGGATAGCAAATTGTATTGTGACTATTTTAAGACTATCATGGAAGAACAGCAGTCAAGAGTGTTTAACCTTGTAGCATACACAAGGATTAAACCTTTAATACTCTTCCAGAGACTTCAGATAACCATCAACATTGAATGCATATTCCCCATTAGGTGTGAAACAAAACAACCATCTACTTGTTTGCAGGCCCACATTGTATTTAAAGGCAGAGGACAACAATTTGCTAGGTGACTGTCCTATGACAGTTTCAACATGACAGTTTCAGACTTTATGGATAACAAAGCCAATGCCAACTCCTTAACACCAAGGATCTCCACACAATAGAACATACACCTACCAAGGTCATAAAATTATTGACCAATACCGTACTCCTGCATTTATCTTGACATAAAACCTTGACTGTCTATGACTGTCACAAGAAAACAACATTTCAAGAAGGTTTACTCTATAGTCAAAGAGATAGTTTAGACCACCTTATAGGTTTATAACTCCACATATCCTACACCACTGGATCCATATTCAAAAGTACTTCAAGAAAATGTACTTTCATCCATGCATGCCGTATTGTACCGTACTATAGGTGCTTAAAGACAGCAAACTATTTTTTCTTAAAACCAAGGCCTAAATGGCTAGTAATGGACAAGGAAATGCATCTAATATGACTGCACCAGATATACCAAGTCTTATACTGGTCAATCTCCACCAACAAACACAAATTCCAACTTGTATTTGTCAAAACAAATTGCTGTTTTTATTGTCATAATACAGCCACCTTCAATTTCTCAACTAGTAACCAATGATACTAGTTAGATTCATGCCTCATACTCTACAGAGAAGGAGTTAAACTGCAAATCAAAAGAAAACATTAAATCTACCTTGTCTTCCTCCATCCCACCTAGAAATGGGCGTCCATCATCAGAGGGTAGAGGAAGAACTAAGCATTTTATCAACAAACCCTAGCAATGGAGGGTTAGAAACCTATCTGCAGATAATGGAATCAAACAACACAATGTAAATGTTTCAAAAGCTAAAAACCACTGCAAATGAAAGGTAATTCGATCAACTCAAATGATTCTCAGACCATAATTCCTCTACAGGCCGTACCAGCCGTACAAGTTGCTGTTTTCACAAAAAACATAAAAAACACAGTTTTTCTTAAAAGAAACTCCTTTCTATATTATATTTGGCATGTTTTTACAACTGATGTTTATAGGAAGTTTCTAAAACTCTTCCACTTCCCATTTGTCCGTACAACTGCCTAGGAAGGCAGAAAATCAATGGAAAAGGCAGTTTGCTGTCATAAAGAATAAGTTTCTAAAGAAAACTCCAAATTTCAAAAAGACAACTCCTAGAAAATAGGCCTAGATTAACTCCAAAGTAGACTAGTCAATGAAATGACTAAGTCTTTTATTTCAACACAACAAAATGGCTTTTAAAGCCTTAGAGGTAAATAACTAACATGAAAAATTAACTAGAAAACAACACAAAACTGAGCTCCTGCACCAGCACTTCTTTCCTCATGACCCCTAACGACAGAGCAAGCTAGCGTCAGAGTCATGTGTCTTGTGTGTTTGTTTCCATGTTTTTTGTTTGATGTATTGTTTGAACTCGTATTTCTTGGTGATTCCATGTGTCTTGTTTGTCTTCATCATGTTTTCCATGTGTTTTTCATGTATACTTTGTGCCTTATGTGTATGCTTTGTGTCAAGCGTGTATGCATTGTGTATGGTGTGTATTTATTTTGTATATTGTGTGTCTCTTGTGTGTATTTCTATGTATGCTTTTAGTACTCCACGCATGTGTGAATTATGTTGCAATGTCTTGCGTATTTGAAAATCTCTTTGCTTATGTGTTTTCAACCTTAGAATCCTAAGCTTGGGCTACTATAGTCCACAACTTGGCATAATTCTTTGGCTTCTATGTTTTTTATGTTTTAAATATGTCTTCTCCTTACTTTAGTGTGTGTTCGAATGTAAGTTCGTACCCATGCTAAAGTGGGGGCTAAATGTAATGGAGAAAAATATGTACACTAGCATTTTACACCTAGTTTAGCACCTGGGTGGACCTAAAATGTTTACCCTTGTTAATCAAGACCTATTTTAACACCTTTTTGAACATTAAATGATAAAATCTTGATCTCGATGAATAAACCAGACAAAATAAAGTTAGGATTGGTCTAAGCTCACTTAAGTGGACACTCTCCAGAGTTTGTGGGGCTAAAGGACCTATACGCCTAGCGCCTTGGTCCCAGATGTTAGCCCTGATCCTATTTTTGTGGTGTCGTCTTAGAACACCTCCTTAGCTTTTACATGTTGGCCCCATTTGGTTTTATTTATCGTTGGTGAGCGGGAATGCATATATAAAGGAGTTTTACAATTCAATTTTATAACTAGTCAACAAGAGAAGGATTATAATTGCTTACATGTTTGATCTCCTATGCTCAAGTGCTCTTCATGCTTGAATGTGCTACATGCTTGTGGATGTTATGATGCTCATTTGTAGGTTTTGAAGGAAGTTCAAGCTATCTTTATCTATCTCCTTGTTGGTGCATGATCTTGAGTTATCTACTCTAACTAGGGTTTCACATCTTGTGGTAATCTTTATTGCTTTCATTCATACTTTCATCATATATTGTTGATCTTGCCTCTGCCCTCCTAGGGCACACACTCTTGGATCACTAATCATTGTTGTAGTGGAGGTGGAAACACCAACACGGGATTTGACCAAGGCAAGCCCCTAAACACAACACAACCTTTTCCATCTTTACTTGTGTATAGGTTGAAGATACATGTTTTTGAAGACAAGATCTAGGAAGAGAAAGGGTTTGTAGATACAGGTCTGGTGAAACTCTAAGATTCTGTAAAACCCTAAATTAGGTCTAGGGTGCCCAACGCCTTGGTCTTTTGGTGCTCCTGAACTTGGATCTAGGTACTGATCTGTCTCTTGACCTCTGCTGTACTTTCTAATTTTCTGTTTCTATTTTTGACTGTCGTATATCGCCAATCTCTCTTAATTAGGGTTTCATCTTTTGCCCTAGTTTACATGGTTAGTTTTGGTTGGATTTGGTTGATTCTCCTCTATACAACAAAAGGGTAGAACCCCTGTAGTTTGACTCTCCTTCATGGGCAGAAGCCAAGCTTAGTTTGTGTCCTAATGTTTATGGAAGAGGGTTTGACCTAGTTTAACCTTTTAGGCTAGATCTCTCTTTTCCACCAAAATAAATTGTTACAAAGTATCAGTTTGAGCTATCATCTTTAATTAGTCTAGAAGTTAATTATACTCACGTGTATACATTTTAGTAGATTAGCCTAGAGTAAACTTAAGGAAACTTTATTTTCTCTTAAAACATTTTAAAAAATCATCCTTTATTTGACATAAATCTCTAACAATTATACATTTAGCACATCTTATTAGTTCTATGATAAAGAACTTGTCAATTGACATATCCCAACTACTAGGTCATCTCCCAATCGACTTCTTATAATGATGTTCAAAAAAGAGGTTTAAAATTCATCTATTCGATTTTAGTGTTAATAGTTGTAATTAATTATTTAATTACCAATTTTTCCTCCTTCTAGCTTTTACTTCCAATAATTATAAGTTCAAATAAATAATAAGCATAAAAATATTAGCTCTCTATATATCATAAACATTTACCTATTTATAAAAAAACATTATTGCAACATTCACCTTTTCTTAAATAATATATCATAAATATTTGTCTACCTATAAAGTAACACCATTACAACATTCACCTTTTCCCTAATTATCTATCATAGATATTTATCTACCTATTAAATAAAACCATTATAAAATATTAAACTTATTTTTGGTGACCTCCTTTTACATTTTGGAAAATTGTAATTTACAACGGTTTTCTTAGGAGAGTGCAATGCTCTTTACAATTATAAACGATAAAAGTGCATATTGTGCACATTTAATTTTCATTTTATGTTACCTTGTGTGGATGTCATGAATAGATAATCTTAACACTTCATTTGTCACTTCAAAACAACACCATCAAGTCTCTAAAGGTACTTTTCGACACCATTAATTTTCAAACCCAAGTACGAACACAAACAAATATGTTTTGGTGATCTTGAAATGAAAATTCAACAATTAACATAGCCAAATAAGCTCTAAATCAAATAAGTGCAAAGTGTCCAAATATAAAATCATAGACAATGTCCAAATATAAAATCATAAGTGTGAACTACTCCCAAATATTATAAATCACCAATCATCTCTTTCTCAAGACCGTGATCCCTATTCAAATCCTAAATCTGAAATTTCAACTTACAATTCTCTATCACAACATTTCATCAAATCAAATCAAATGCTAGATAAGCTTGTACCATTTTGTATGTCTACCCTCTCTCTACATTTGTCATTCTCAACTCGTTTTAAAATTCTGAGGTTTATCAATCCATTAAATTTTTTCTCACTAGATGTGATTTATTTCGCTACAATAATCACACGTGTCCACGTCTTAAACAAAGTTCCGTTCTTAAACAAAATTCCCTAACAAAGCTCAAATAATCGGACAATGTAAGGCGTAGGTGTAGATTCCTTGGCCTGCCCGTATAAGACGTATTTGGAATTTCTTTTGAAACATTTCCCATCCAAAAGCTTTAATTAGGAGTATATTTAGGTTGAAAGCCTTCTCTATGTGAGCAGCACATGATGAATTATATAGATGAAAAGTTTGGATTAAAAGAACTACCATGAATTGTTATATCGAGCTTCTGGAAACACTGTGTATAGCTTATTTGGATCGACGTTTCGGATCACACTTCGTGATCCATCATCACGAAGAAAAGAAGAGAAAACATGAAATCAATCTTGACTCTTGATTTTTTCTAACAATAACACTTTTATATGTAGATATGGAGTTTGTAATAATGTAGATATTATCCTCCCTCGACAGATCAACTGTGAAGAATTTCTGAGAGGGCAGACAATTGAAACGATATGGTGCATTGCATTTCCATCACTGTTTTTGCCAGGTTTTGGTTTTCTGTCACCATGTTGGCTGCATTTATTATTTTTATTTCCCATGACTGAAAACATTTCTGAGGGCCCACTCATTAATTTATGAGAATTTGCAAGCTGCGATTCCAATTCTTCTGCATTTTTCTTTTTTAAAAGGCCTTCATTAACGAGCTCAAATTTGGACTATCTCTTTCCGTTAAGATTGTTTAAAGGTGTTTAATATTGTTCAAGGTTTTTATGTGGTTAGTGAAATATTTTAATTTTATGTGGATTATTTATTTTAGGACAATATTGAAGTTACAATAAGAAAATAAAATAAGAAAATAAATGATAACTTAGAACTAAAGCCTAAAATTTTGTAAAGTAAAATTTTCTTTACTCCAGTTGTATTGTATTCATTGTTTTATTTATTATTATATACAATCTTTTTATATAATTTTATTTATTATTGTATACAATCTTTTATATAATATCAATTATTATATATTTCTAATATAATATTATATTATGATATTATATTTATATGTAAAAAATATATATTTAATATTCATGTGTATGTGTTATTTATTTATATATCTATTTTATATAATTTTAAAAAAAATATATTTTAAATTATATTAATTTACCAACCCAAAAATATGATATTTATTTTATATAAAATATTTCTAAAAAATATTTTAAATTATATTAATTTACCCACCCAAAAATATGATTTGATGTTTTGATTAGATATTTTAAGGCTTTGTAAATTTATAGTAATATGACTAGTATATTTATATTAAAAAAATATATATCTACAAAGAGATATCTTCCAATTTGATGGCATTTATAAATTACTTTAGTTAGAATATTTGATATGCTCACATGAGTTAATTTAAAGAGTCATATTCTTCAAACATAGATTTTATTTCATAACTACCCAATTTGATGGCATTTATAAATTACTTCAGTTAGAATATTTGAAATGTTCGCATGAGTTAATTTAAAGAGTCATTCTTCAAACGTAGATTTCATTCATAACTGCCCAAATTTTTCTATATATCTTCTTCCAATTTGATGGCATTTATAAATTACTTCAGTTAGAATAATTGATATGCTCACATGAGTTAATTTAAAAAGACTATGCTGCAAGACTTTTCATTAGATTTCATTCCATAACTGCCCAAGTTTGTCTATTTTTCTAACTATTTGGCTTCCACGAATTTATTTATTTTTTGTTTAACGTGATAAAGATTTCACTCCATAATTGCCCAAGTTTCTCTATTTTTCTATCCATTTGGCTTTTATGAATTTTGTTTACATGGAATCTGAATATTAATTGTTTATGGGAATCTAAATCTTTCAGCCCTTGCTGTGAGTGTAGAACGCCTCTCTGCATAATTATCGATTTTGAGAATTTAATTAAAAAAGAGAATTTTTGAATTCTTTTAGTTTAGGTACCTTCTAAATTTATATGATATTTTATTATTTATATAAATAATTTAGTTTTATGAATTTTTAGATTGAAAATAAAAATGTCAAGTTATAAAGAAAGGGAAACAAGCCTATAAATAATTTAGTTTTATGAATTTTTAGATTGAAAATGAAAATGTCAAGTTATAAAGAGAGGGAAACAAACCTACATGGACTTGATTACCAACATCATATAACTAAAGGGTAGTGAATGAATATACATGTAATTATAAATGTGGTAATGGCAAAGTGGAACATGAAGGACTGGAAGATCCAAAAATAATATGATTAGGTCAATGAAATATCATGACAAAAAAATCATAATGTTTAAAAAAGTCCCCCACAAAATTATTACTTTTAATTTTTTAAATAAATTTATTTTGTTTCCCTCTTTTATTTTTTATGATTTTCATTTCCTTTTATAATTGTTTCATTATTTTTTTACTTTTAATTTTTAGGGTTATAAAGTAAATGTTCCCACATGGACAAACCAAAGGAGGCATGACATTATTAAATGGACTAATATAGTTACACACAACAAAAGAATAAAGTAAAACTTAATGTGCAGTAATAAGTGTTGTTATTATTCACATGGTATTAGATATTTAGTTTATGTTAAAAGGGGAATTACAATGGTATTAAGAAGTAATATATATAGTAATAATTAAGTGATTACAATCGAAACAAAGTATTATTTTTCATGTTGAACAAATTTTAATTTTTACTAGGTTTACATGTGGCAAGAATTTACTTATTAAATAAATAATATTTTTTGTTTAAATCTATGCAAATATTATAACAAAATATTCCTATTAATGTGATTATTTAATTTTGATTCATTGTATATATATTATTTATAAATTTAATATTTTAAATATTAATAAAATAATATAATTAATTATATATCAATAATATATATCAAATACATACTTATAAAAATGATTATGAGCCATTAAATACAAAAATATAGTTATGCCTTATGTGCATAATATTAGATATAAGTTGTAGAATATAAATCTATTGTACCCTCACATAATTATTTTTAATTAAAATAATTATATGATTAAATATGCATATGGACGCTGATTATATAAAAATCAATAAGAGATTCAATTAATTTACTATAGAACATAAATCTATTGAACCCTCACATGATTATTTTTAATTAAAATAATTATATGATTAAATGACTGATTATATAAAAATCAATAAGAGATTCAATTAATTTACTACATATATAAAATATAATATAGACAAGTTATTTAAAAGGTGAACTATAATTTTCAAAATTATTTTTTTAAATGATTATAGGATAAGTGATCTCCCATACCAGTAGTAATGTAAAGTAATGATAATAAATATACTTGGTAAGGAATTGGCATGATAATAGTTTTACCCAACTATACAAAAATAAATTTATTAATATAAGTGAAAGAAAAAGAAATTTACTAATATAAGTGGAAAAAAGACAATAGCTAATGCGATGAAATTTCTTATAAATAATAAAAAATATTCTATAATTTCTTAAGATAGTTTTCAGCCTACCCATTGAACATATAGGTCCAATTGTTAGTTTGATCACCTAAAAGCTTTTAAGTGTAAGAACGCAACCCATATGGAAGAGACGTACGGGTCTATAAACTAAGTTCAACTGTTATAGGACGCCGCAAATGTCCCTGACAGAGAATGGGATGAGTGAAAGCTTATTGCTAATAATGATAGCAATAGGACACATGTCACATGACAGGGGACATGTTTTGGATGAACCAATGAATGAAGGTTTTTAAGAACGTTCAAGGTTCGGGACCACATAACAAACCAACCACGTTGCTAAGCAAAAAAAGTCTCTAAACAAGTGGCGCCCACACAAAAATTAATTGATCTCTCTTTTGGGATCACAAACCACGCTGTTAAGTACAGAAGTCTCTAAACAAATAGCCCCACCTACACAATACCTAATTCATATCCTTCTCCTTTTATATCTCTTTCCTTTTAGATCTTGGATCTTGGATATTCTGATCGCAATTTTTGTTATCCTTTCCTCTTCTGTTAAAAATTTGGTGAACCCCATTGTGTCTGCTTTTACTTATTTAGGAAAATTTATGTCCGTTGCAGGGCAAGGTGAGTGAGAGCAATGATGATGGGCGGAAGAGGCGAGCAACTCAAACGAGGTCCTGGTCGCCCGCGCAAATTGGCTGTCTTACAAAATACGGATATGGAGATTCATAATGTTGCAGATATGGAGATTTGTAATGTTGCAGAGGCGCAGGAAGAGGGTGAAATTGGCCTGCAACAGGACGGAGATAAAGTTGTAATGACAAATCGGGGCCGCCTGGTAAAGCAGCCATGGCGTTTCTTGGATCTTCCCGATAAACCTGATAAACCCGAAAAGCGAGGCCGCAAACGGAAAAGAATTATTTCATCAGATGATCAGGCTAAATCTAGAGGTAGACCCCGAAAGATTGTTGTTCAGGGTGAGTCAAGTTCGACGATGATGGGGGTTTCACCTAGGCTTAGCTTTAGAATGTCAACAATTCCTAGTGTCAGTAAACCGGCAGAGGGCTCGAATCCCTTTCAAGATTTTAATGCGGGTGATGTTGTTTGGATCATGTTTGAGCTGAAAAATATGCCTGCTTGGCCTGGAGAAATTGTTGACATTGGGCAAGATGATGCTCCTGAATCTCTTCTGTCTGTGTATGTTCCTGGGAGCCTGTGTGTGATGCTTTTTGGGCCTTCTCTGAAAGGGGATGGAAACAGGGATTCTGTTTGGGCAAGGCCGGAAATGCTCTCTCCCTTTTTAACCGACTTAGAGAAATTTCACTCCGAGTTTATGAGGCTGCAAAATGAAAGAAGCTCCGAGTTTATGAGGCTGCCAAATGAAAGAAGCTCCACTGATTTTCATGTGGCAATTGAGGAAGCCACATTGAGAGAGAATGGGAATGATGGGTGCTTGCCCATTGCAGCAACAACAACAGCAAGAAACAATAGTGCTAATGATGAAATGGGTTGCAGAGACTCAATCCTGTACTATTACAAACAGTTCTGTGACATATGCAGAAGGGTTTGCTCAGGTGGTGAAACAAACAGAGGCAGGTGGCTTCATTGTCCTAAGTGCAATGTTTGGTGCCATGCAGAATGTGATTCAGAAAGCAGCAAGTATCCAGAGGCTGAATATATGTGTACTAAGTGCCAGATTTACTTTGAGGTTGCACAGAAGAACAAGAAAACAGTAGAGCAAGGAGAAGATTGGGTTGGGGTAATGAATGATAAGGCTTCCACTGCTCCATTTAGGGTGACTGTTGTATGCAGAGACATGGAAGCAGACTACCTTCCTAATTATCACTTAGTACTTTGTGAGTGCAAGAAATGTGAGAGGGGCAATCTGATGAGCATTGGGGACTGGGAAAGGCACATTGGATGCAAAATGAGGAAGTGGAAGACTAGTGTGAAAGTGAAGGGCCCCAATATATGTCTAGAACAATGGCTTTCTGAGCTCCAGAAAGCGGGTGTTAGTGGGCTTGCTTATATAAACCCAGATTTAAAGGAAGCTCCAGTCTCCATCAGGGAAGGAGACTTGATCGTAAGCCTTCTAGGTGATTATCAACCCTGCAAAGCCAACTGGAGCATTGGAACTTGTGCAGTATGTCTCTTAAACCAAGATGATGAGCAGGACAAAATTATAATCTGCAGTATCTGTCAAGTTGCCATTCATCAAGAATGTTATGGTGCCAGGAATGTGGAAGACACAGCTCTTGCTTCATGGGTTTGCAGAGCATGTGAGACACCAGACATTAAAAGAGAATGTTGCCTCTGCCCTGTTGTGGGTGGTGCCCTGAAGCCCACCACCACTCACCCCTTTTGGGTACATGTCACTTGTGCTTGGCTTGTCAAGGAAGTCATCTTTCCTGATGAACATGCCATGGAACCTGCAGATGGCATCCTGAGAGTTGACAGAAACTCTTTCAAGAAAATCTGTGTCATCTGCAATCAGATTCATGGCTCATGTATTCAATGTTACAGATGCCCTGTTTCCTTTCATGCCATGTGTGCCTTATTAGCTGGCTATTGGATGCAGTTAAGTATCTATGCCAAGGAAAAAAATGGCAGAGATGTGGGCAAATGGATTTCCTATTGTGATCAGCACAAGCCTCTCAATTCACATCATCGTCCAGGTTTAATTTTTGGAACCCAAAAACAAGAGCTATCTACCAACCAAAACCTGAATGAAAACCAAGCAACAGCTTCAATTTCAACTCAGACAGCAGCTCAAGGGGAAGAAGAAACACAGGGAGAAGAGCAATTAACTACAGCGAGCAGATGCAGGGCATGGCCATGGACATACGAGAAGCAAACAGAGCCTATTTTTCACCGGCCCAAGGGATTCTGTCACCACTCTCCACAGGTGATGGAAACCATCAATTCTTTCAACCAACAAGCAGAATTTTCCTCATTCAAGGAACTTCTTCGTCATGCCCTAGAAAACGAAGAAAAGAGAGTCTGCCTTGGGAAATCTGGAATACATGGATACGGTCTGTTTGCTCGGACTTCCATCCTACAGGGGGAAATGGTAATAGAATACCGCGGTGAGAAAATTGGGAAAACTGTGACGGATGCAAGAGAAAAGATTTATCGTGAGCAAGGAATAAATTGTTATTTTTTCAAAATAAATGATGATAATATCATTGATGCAACAAAGAAAGGAAATATGGGTCGTCTAATCAACCATTCTTGCAAGCCCAACCTGTTTGCAAAGATAATCGATGGCGAGGAGCGCATTGAACTAATTGCTAGCAGAGATATAGCAGCAGGTGAAGAGTTGTATTTTGATTACAGGTTTCAGTCAGTAGCTGATCAAGAAGCTGATCAAGTTCCATGCAATTGTGGAGCACCTGTTTGTCGTAAATACATATGACTTCAAAGGCTTCCTGAATCCTAATCTTCATTTCTTTCTGATTCTCCCACCATTGCATAAAATGTGATTGAATTAGCACTCATCTGTGCCTGTAACACACGCTTCTGCAACGTGCAGCATTTTGGAAACAAAGAGAGATTATTATTTGTTTGCATTGTATATGGTAAATTTGAGCCATTCTTATAGAAACTTGTTTAAATTAACAAGGAAATCTGTTGATATAAAAATGATACATGTAAATTGTTTTAAATTAACAAGGAAGTTTGTTGAGTTGATATAAAAATGATACATGTAAACTGTTTTGCAAGTATTTCCATTAATTTAGTGGTGTGTAGAATTTCTTGAGCCTATATACCAAATTGATCAGCCAGATTATTTAGTTGTAATTTTTGAACAATCGGCTGTATTGTTCTCTTACACTTGAATGCTCGTAAGCTGCATATGTCGATATTCCTTCACTGTGTATGTAAAGTTACACGTGGGTTCTTGTTTTTTCAAGAAAATTTATTATTAATTTCTTATTTAAGAAATACGAATAATTGCTTGTAAGCTGCATAAAGATACACCTTAGCTTTCAGTATATAAATTGACTTTATAAGGGCATGTCTCCATACCACTGCTACCTTATTTTGGCTAGTAGTTGCTTGGCTTATTTTGGCTAGCAGCTATGTTTAATTTTTTTTTGCTTATCTTAGCAGTTATTTTAAATTATAATTTTTTACTATGTTAAGAAATTTTTTTAAAAAATATCAATAAAGAATTATTTATTAATATATAAAATTTAGAGGAAAAGATTTACAAGAAAATGAAAAAAAAAGAAAGAAATATATGCAGTGGCTACATAATTTCAGCCCCCTTTTTTTCAAAGCTTAGGGTAGGAGGCTACTTAGCTTATTTTGGCTAGCAGCCACTCCTCAATATTTTAAGGAGTTATTTGTGGACTTGTTGGCCCCTTATGGAGTTATTTGTGGAGTAGTTGGAGTTATTTATTTATGGAGTAGTTGGCCCCATGAATATTTTATTTTTTGCTTATTTTAAGTAGTTATCTTTAATTGAAATTTTTTATTATATTAAAAAATAGAAAAAATAAATTATCAATAAAGAATTATTTATTAATATAGAAAATTTAGAAGATAAAATTTAGTTAAAATTTAAAAAAAAGGGAAGAAATTATATATGGCATATTTTTCATTATGTAATTGAGACCCCTTTTTTTTCTAAAGCTTATTTTCAATCCCTATAATGTAGCTGCTCCACTATAATAAGAAAAGATTCTAATTTATCTTTGTGCATAATTTAATATTTATATATGCAGCCAATATAGCCACTCTAGGGAAAGATTCTAAATTATCCTTTATGCATAATATAAATTTTACATGGTGTCATGCAGGCCTCGTATTTGATGGTCTATTTGACCGTTTTTGCCATTTTAGAAAAATTTAAATCATAAAATTTTATATAATATTCTTATTATAATATATATCATTTTTTGTTATAGAAATATAAATAATTTTTTTTTCTTTTATAATGTTTATCAACTTTATTTTGAATATATATTAAATTAGAATGTTTCTCTTCAGTAAATTCAATTTATAAACAAAATCTTTATATTGTAATTAAGAGTTGATTTACAATTACTTATAGCGATAAAAAAAATTGCTGCTACTTCCTCCATTGTTATTCAATTTGCAAGTCCACCTAAGTAGAGTGTGGCCATTGAAAGTTCTGTCAGACTTCAAGAGCTCCTCTTAAGGTATGACCAGAAACTTATTGCTTTGCTCTCTTTTTGAAATACTGTTTAAATGGTTACAATTTGTAAGTGGATGTAGAAATTGTATTAAAGTGTTTATATTATTGTTACTTGTATAGATTTGCTAGAATAAAGTAAAATATTCTACCATTGCAAATCTCGTTTGTTGCAATTATAGAATTAAAAAACTCAATGAACAGTGAAATTTCTTTACAGTTAAAAAAATACACTAATAAACTTCATGACTTCATGTTAAATTTGTGAAATAAAAAAAATAGAATCAACCACATTTTAACCTTTCTAAATATTTACCAGGTTGCATAGTACATCCATGAATAAAAACTGGCAAACTAAAATGCTTAAAAGATAAACTGATGACTTCATCATTCATATTGTCCGGCTAATTTATATATAGTTTTCTACAACATCCTAGGCTTGTGCCACGATGCTGAAATTAAATTATCCTTATTCATTTATAGCCCCATGGGACATGGGTTATTTCTAATCCCAAAAAATATAGCCACTCTAGAAAGATTCTAAATTATCCTTTATGCATAATATAAATTTTTGCATGGGGTCACTTTGCTCAAATTAAATTATCCTTTGTGCATAATTTAATATTTATTTATGCAGCTGCATGGGACATGGGTTATTTCCAATCCCAAAAAATATAGCCACTCGAAGGAAAGATTCTAAATCATCCTTTATGCATAATATAAATTTAAACAATAAATTTATTTAAGGAGCCTCATGGGGACATGGGGTAAGTATCCTTAGTTAAAATTATTTTTTTGGGACATTCTTTGATGTGTTTTTTGGTGAGCTATTTAACTACATCAATTATTTGATCTTTGTTTTATGCATAATATAAATTTAAGTAGTAAATCTAGTTAATCTAGTTAAGGAGCCACATGGGGACATGGGGTAAGTATCCTTAATTAAAATTATTTTTTTGGGATATTCTTTGATCACCTAAAAGCTTTAATTAGCAGTGTATTTTGATCACCTAAAAGCTTTTAAGTGTAAGAGCGCAACGCATATGGGAGAGACGTACGGGTCTATAAACAAAGTTCAAGTGTTATAGGACGCCGCATATGTACCTAGCAGGCAATGGGATGAGTGAAAGCTTTCTGCTAATAATGATAGCAATAGGACACATGTCACATGATGGGGGACGTGTTTTGGATGAACAAATAAATGAAGGTTTTTAATAACATTTACAGTTTGGAACCTAGAATAAGAAACCACGTTGCTAAGCATAAAGTCTCTAAATAAGTGGCCGCCAAAAAAAAAATTAATTGATCTCTCTTTTAGATAACAAACCAACCAGACTCTAAACAAGTAGCCGCCTACACAATACCTAATTGATATCTCTTTGCTTTTCGATCTTGAATCTTTGGATCGCAAATTTTGTTATCCTTTCCTCTTCGAACAGATTAATCATTGTATCGGCTGTTGAAGATTTGGTAAGCCGCACTGTGTCTGCTTTTACTTATTTAGGAAAATTTATGTCCGTTGCAGGGCAAGGTGAGTGAGAGAAATGATGATGGGCGGAAGAGGCGAGCAACCCAAACGAAGTCGCGGTCGCCCGCGCAAATTGGCTGTCTTACAAAATACGGATATGGAGATTCATAATGTTGCAGATATGGAGATTTGTAATGTTGCAGAGGCGCAGGGAGAGGGTGGAATTGGCCTGCAACAGGACAGAGATAAAGGCGTAATGACAAATCGGGGCCGCCTGGTAAAGCAGCCATGGCGTTTCTTGGATCTTCCCGATAAACCTGATAAACCCGAAAAGCGAGGCCGCAAGAGGAAAAGAATTATTTCATCAGATGATCAGGCTAAATCTAGAGGTAGACCCCGAAAGATTGTTGTTCAGGGTGAGTCAAGTTCGATGATGATGGGGGTTTCACCTAGGCTTAGCTTTAGAATGTCAACAATTCCTAGTGTCAGTGCAGCAGCAGAGGGCTCGAAGAATCCCTCTCAAGATTTTAATGCGGGTGATGTTGTTTGGATCACATTTGAGCTGAAAAATATGCCTACCTGGCCTGGAGAAATTGTTGACATTGGGCAAGACGATGCTCCTGAATCTCTTCTGTCTGTGTATGTTCCTGGGAGCCTGTGTGTGATGCTTTTTGGGCCTTCTCTGAAAGGGGATGGAAACAGGGATTCTGTTTGGGCAAGGCCGGAAATGCTCTCTCCCTTTTTACCCCACTTAGAGAAATTTCACTCCGAGTTTATGAGGCTGCAAAATGAAAGAAGCTCCGAGTTTATGAGGCTGCCAAATGAAAGAAGCTACACTGATTTTTGTGTGGCAATTGAGGAAGCCAAATTGAGAGAGAATGGGAATGATGGGTGCTTGCCAGTTGCTGCAACAACAACAAGAAGAAACAATAGTGCTGATGATGAAATGGGTTGCAGAGACTCAATCCTATACTATTACAAACAGTTCTGTGACATTTGCAGAAGGGTTTGCTCAAGTGATGAAACCAACAGAGGGAGGTGGCTTCATTGTCATAAGTGCAATGTTTGGTGCCATGCAGAATGTGATTCAGAAAGCAGCAAGTATCCAGAGGCTGAATATATGTGTCTTAAGTGTCAGATTTACTTTGAGGTTGCACAGAAGAACAAGGAAACACAGAAGAACAAGGAAACAGTAGAGCAAGGAGAAGATTGGGTTGGGGTAATGAATGATAAGGCTTCCACTGCTCCATTTAGGGTGACTGTTGTGTGCAGAGACATGGAAGTAGACTATCTTCCCAATTATCACTTAGTACTTTGTGAGTGCAAGAAATGTGAAAGGGGCAATCTGATGAGCATTGGGGACTGGGAAAGGCACATTGGATGCAAAATGAGGAAGTGGAAGACCAGTGTTAAAGTGAAGGGCCCCAATATATGTCTAGAACAATGGCTTTCAGAGCTCCAGAAAGCGGGTGTTAGTGGGCTTGCTTATATAAACCCAGATTTAAAGGAAGCTCCAGTCTCCATCAGGGAAAGAGACTTGATCATAAGCCTTCTAGGTGATTATCAACCCTGCAAAGCCAACTGGAGCATTGGAACTTGTGCAGTATGTCTCTTAAACCAAGATGATGAGCAGGACAAAATTATAATCTGCAGTATCTGTCAAGTTGCCGTTCATCAAGAATGTTATGGTGCCAGGAATGTGGAAGACACAGCTCTTGCTTCATGGGTTTGCAGAGCATGTGAGACACCAGACATTAAAAGAGAATGTTGCCTCTGCCCTGTTGTGGGTGGTGCCCTGAAGCCCACCACCACTCACCCCTTTTGGGTACATGTCACTTGTGCTTGGCTTGTCAAGAAAGTCATCTTTCCTGATGAACATGCCATGGAACCTGCAGATGGCATCCTGAGAGTTGACAGAAACTCTTTCAAGAAAATCTGTGTCATCTGCAATCAGATTCATGGCTCATGTATTCAATGTCACAGATGCCCTGTTTCCTTTCATGCCATGTGTGCCTTATTAGCTGGCTATTGGATGCAGTTAAGTATCTATGCCAAGGAAAAAAATGGAAGAGATGTGGGCAAATGGATTTCCTATTGTGATCAGCACAAGCCTCTCAATTCACATCATCGCCCAGGTTTAATTTTTGGAACTCAAAAACAAGAGCTATCTACCAACCAAAACCTGAATGAAAACCAAGCAACAGCTTCAATTTCAACTCAGACAGCAGCTCAAGGGGAAGAAGAAACACAGGGAGAAGAGCAATTAACTACAGCGAGCAGATGCAGGGCATGGCCATGGACATACGAGAAGCAAACAGAGCCTATTTTTCACCGGCCCAAGGGATTCTGTCACCACTCTCCACAGGTGATGGAAACCATCAATTCTTTCAACCAACAAGCAGAATTTTCCTCATTCAAGGAACTTCTTCGTCATGCCCTAGAAAACGAAGAAAAGAGAGTCTGCCTTGGGAAATCTGGAATACATGGATACGGTCTGTTTGCTCGGACTTCCATCCTACAGGGGGAAATGGTAATAGAATACCGCGGTGAGAAAATTGGGAAAACTGTGACGGATGCAAGAGAAAAGATTTATCGTGAGCAAGGAATAAATTGTTATTTTTTCAAAATAAATGATGATAATATCATTGATGCAACAAAGAAAGGAAATATGGGTCGTCTAATCAACCATTCTTGCAAGCCCAACCTGTTTGCAAAGATAATCGATGGCGAGGAGCGCATTGAACTAATTGCTAGCAGAGATATAGCAGCAGGTGAAGAGTTGTATTTTGATTACAGGTTTCAGTCAGTAGCTGATCAAGAAGCTGATCAAGTTCCATGCAATTGTGGAGCACCTGTTTGTCGTAAATACATATGACTTCAAAGGCTTCCTGAATCCTAATCTTCATTTCTTTCTGATTCTCCCACCATTGCATAAAATGTGATTGAATTAGCACTCATCTGTGCCTGTAACACACGCTTCTGCAACGTGCAGCATTTTGGAAACAAAGAGAGATTATTATTTGTTTTAATTGTATATGGTAAATTTGAGCCATTCTTAAAGAAACTTGTTTAAATTAACAAGGAAGTCTGTTGAGTTGATATAAAAATGATACATGTAAATTGTTTTAAATTAACAAGGAAGTTTGTTGGGTTGATATAAAAATGATACATGTAAACTGTTTTGCAAGTTTTTCCAGCAATTTAGTGGTGAGTGTAGAATTTCTTGAGCCCATATACCAAATTGATCAGCCAGATTATTTAGTTGTAATTTTTGAACAATCGGCTGTATTGTTCTCTTACACTTGAATGCTCGTAAGCTGCATATGTCGATATTCCTTCACCGTGTATGTGAAGTTACACGTGGGTTCTTGTTTTTTCAAGAAAATTTATTATTAATTTCTTATTTAAGAAATACGAATAATTGCTTGTAAGCTACGTAAAGATACACCTTAGCTTTCAGTCTATAAATTGACTTTATAAGGCCATGTCCCCATACCGCTGCTTACCTTATTTTGGTTAGTAGTTGCTTGGCTTATTTTGGCTAGCAGCTACTGTTCAATTTCTGTTTGGTTTATTTTGACTATTAGCTTCTGTTCAATTTTTGTTTGGCTTATTTTAGCTAGCAGCTACTCTTTAATTTTTTTAAAAGATTCTGCTTATCTTAAGCAATTATTTTAAATTATAATTTTTTACTATGTTAAGAATTTTTTTAAAAAAATATCAATAAAAAATTATTTATTAATATATAAAATTTAGAGGATAAGATTTACAAGAAAATGAAAAAAAAGGAAAGAAATATATGCAGTGGCTACATAATTTCAGGCCCCTTTTTTTCAAAGCTTAGGGTAGGGGGCTGTTTAGCTTATTTTGGCTAGCAGCCACTCCTCAACATTTTAAGGAGTTATTTGTGGACTTGTTGGCCCCTTAAAGAGTTATTTGTGGAGTTGTTGGCCCCATGAATATTTTTTGCTTATTTTAAGTAGTTATATTTAATTGAAGTTTTTTTATTATATTAAAAAATTGAAAAAATAAATTATCAATAAAGAATTATTTATTAATATAGAAAATTTAGGAGATAAAATTTAGTTAAAATTTTTTTAAAAAGGGAAGAAATTATATATGGCATATTTTTCATTATGTAATTGAGACCCCCTTTTTTTTTCCAAAGCTTATTTTCAATCCCTATAATGTAGCCACTCCACTATAATAGGAAAAGATTCTATTTTATCTTTGTGCATAATTTAATATTTATTTATGCAGCCAATATAGCCACTCCAGGGAAAGATTCTAAATTATCCCTTATGCATAATATAAATTTTGCATGGTGTCACGCAAGCTTGGAATTTGATGGTCTATTTGACCGTTTTTGTCATTTTAGAAAAAGTTAAATGGTAAAATTTTATATAATATTCTTATTATAATATATATCATTTTTTGTTATAGAAATAAAAATATTGTTTTTTTCTTTTACAATGTTTATCAACTTTTATCTTGAATATATATTAAATTAGAATGTTTCTCTTCACTAAATTCAATTTACAACAAAATCTTTATATTGTAATTAAGAGCTGATTTACAATTACTTACAGCGATAAAAAAATTTGCTGCTACTTCCTCAATTGTTATTCAATTTGCAAGTCCACCTAAGTAGAGTGTGGCAATTGTAAGTTCTGTCAGACTTCAAGAGCTCCTCTTAAGGTATGGCCAAAAACTTATTGCTTTGCTCTCTTTTTGAAATACTGTTTAAATGGTTACAATTTGTGGATGTAGAAATTGTATTAAAGTGTTTATATTATTGTTACTTGTATAGATTTGCTAGAATAAAGTAAAATATTCTACCATTGCAAATCTCATTTGTTGCAATTATAGAATTAAAAAACTCAATGAAGAGTGAAATTTCTTTACAGTTAAAAAAATACACTAATAAAATGATCTACCATTGCAAATCTCATTTGTTGCAATTATAGAATTAAAAAACTCAATGAATAGTGAAATTTCTTTACAGTTTAAAAAATACACTAATAAATTTCATGACTTCATGTTAAATTTGTGAAATAAAAAAATAGAATCAACCACATTTTAACCTTTCTAAATATTTACCAGGTTGCATAGTACATCCATGAAAAAAACCTGGCAACTAAAATGCTTAAAAGATAAATCGATTACTTCATCATTCATATTGTCCGGCTAATTTATATATAGTTTTCTACAACATCCCAAGAAATTAAGAGCAAAGTCAAGTGTATTTGAACCCTAGTGTCCTCAGTTTGGTACAGTGTGCGGCTGGCTATTTTTATTTGACAACTTATTTATTTTTTCAAACGTCAATTGAAAGGTAGTTAAATGATAAAACCGTCATAAAAATTTTATATGACAGGCAGGGGTGACGGTCAAATTCCAGGGCTAGTGCCACGGTGCTCAAATTAAATTATCCTTATTTATTTATAGCCCCATGGGGCATGGGTTATTTCTAATCCCAAAAAATACAGCCACTCTAGAAAGATTCTAAATTATCCTTTATGCATAATATAAATTTTGCATGGGGCCACTGTGCTCAAATTAAATTATCCTTTGTGCATAATTTAATATTTATTTATGCAGCTGCATGAGACATGGGTAATTTCCAATCCCAAAAAATATAGCCACTCTAAGGAAAGATTCTAAATCATCCTTTATTGCATAATATAAATTTAAGCAATAAATTTATTTAAGTAGCCTTATGGGGACATGGGGTAAGTAGCCTTAGTTAAAATTATTTTTTGGGACATTCTTTGATGTGTTTTTTGGTGAGCTATTTAACTACATCAATTATTTGATCTTTGTTTTATGCATAATATAAATTTAAGCAGTAAATCTATTTAAGGAGCGACATGGGGTAAGTATCCTTAATTAAAATTATTTTTTTGGGAAATTCTTTGATGTGTTTTTTGGTGAGCTATTTAACTACATCAATTATTTGATCTTGGTTGAGGTGATTATACATATACTTAATGTCACTCTCAGGAAAAGTGGTATTATAGGATGTTTTAATCTTCCACTTAAAAAAGAATCGTTTCCTTTTTCATTATAAAGTTGTAATATCCATGTTATTTCTTATTTAGTTTTGTGTTTGTCTAGATGGACTTTATAAAATACAATTTGATTTATTTTTCAGATGGATCGAAGGACAAATGTGCAAATTAGTTTGCAATATATAGGATTTGTAGAACACACAAATAGCATTCTAAATTTAAATGCAAATGCACATTCAATGACCTAGAAGATGTTGCAATGTAAATACATTTCATGAAAGATATGTACAATGTTATGTATGCATCAGAGTTGTTGGTTAGTTCTTCTTTGCTTGTCCTTTATACATGGTAGGTATTTGTACAAGTGGTCGTCTGATTCATGCATAATTTCACACAACTTGCACTTCTATGTACATCAGCTCAATATCAATGCCTTCCATGCTGCAATATTTTCTTGCACTCACATTTGTGCTAAGATGCATCACACAAGTATAAATCCTTATAGTAGAATGACTTTAGGCATATTTGTGTAAGCATTGATTTTGACAACTTTGTTCAACCAATCATAAGAAAACCATGCATGCACACTCTTCCATCATGTTGCATAACTTTCGGGGTTTGCAAATTGCCTTTGACAACAACATTGCCAACTCTTGCACCATTATCTCCATAGTGTGTGTAACCAACACATGGGAAACACATACATCTACACTAATATGTTTAATTCAACTCCATACATGTCCAACACTTGGCAACACGTACTTCATATGTTCATGCTAGCTAATTGGCACTATGCAAATTGGACACATAACATCACCCTAGCCACATGGGAAGTGCACCATACATGCATGTGACACTTGTCAATTTTTCACTTATAGGTCTAGCTAATGAGCACTATATAAATATAGCCTCTACACATAGTTTAGATAGGGAATATTTTTCCAGCTCACAATATAAAATATGTTCTACTACAAGCCTATGCTTGTAGCCTTACAAAATCACCATCAACATGGATTCCACCTCTTGAGGGTCCCTTGGCAAATTAGGTGGATGTTTTCCCTATTTGGTCACAAGAACCTATCTTCCCACCATAGCCTCTATATAATTGTTTGTAAATTCACATAGTATCAATGAAGGACAACATATTATTCACACTAGTCACATGTTTTGTCCTCATGTCTTGCTTCTTCTATAAAGCTTTTGCGCAACAAGCACCAAATGGGCATAAACCCAACTCCATTTCAACTACTTCATAACCTTGTTGCTACACATAAGGCTATCCTCTAATTCTTATATCAAAGTTGGATCATTGGTGTCAGGTCATAAAGGCTTGATCTCATGTCATCTATTGTCAGACACATCTATTTTTAAGTGCAAGGTATTTTGGCATTCTCATCCTCTTTTATACCATGACAAGATTTAGAAAGAAGATGTGGAGTCAATCTTTCACCAGGGAGGGGACTTTAATCTTCATCCAGGTAGAAGAATAAATTAATTATTCACATTTAGAAATTGAATCTCTTCAATGTCAAAAGTGGTAGATGTAAGACATGCACTTCACTCACAAAGATGTAGTTTGTTGACCTTTTCCTCAATGGATTCACTATAGTTAAAGATAGAAACATCCATTGAATCCAAGAGTTACATTGAGCTCTCTATGTTGCACGATGTTTCCTCATGCTTGTTTCTATAGATATAGGAAAAGCTATGAGAGAAGGTTTTGAAATCTTCCTTCCTTAATCAATTGAACACACAACAATGGCTACTCTAGATCTTGTACATGATGAACATCTTTGTAAGTTTTCTCAGTGTTATTAATAATAATGGTCATACTGTGCATTTGAGAATCCGCTACATGTATTCGTCTTTTGTTTGTCATTTGCAGCTAAGATTTGGTATCAGAGCCACTGGTGACGATATTATTGCATGTTGTTATCGTTGTTGCCTTACAATAACTCCTCAATAATCTCTTTCTTAGTCTTGTCTGTAAAGCTCCCTGTAGAAGCTCTCTGTATTGACTCAGGCCGTCACAAGTGTGTTGTAAGTCCCGAGAGTAAGTCCCGCTGAAAGCCGTGTGAAGGCGTTAAGGGCAGTCAGGGTAGTTATCTGGTCTTTCGAGCGCAGGTGCGAGCGCAGATGGATCTTTCCAGTTCATCCAGTTCTCAGCAAGGAGGCAGCATCGATTTGACAGCTGATCGCAATAACGAAGTTAAGTTTACCAACTTTTTTGCAAATAATGAAAGTGTTTTTTCTACTCTTGAAGTTTCTGGAAATGCATTAGAAGATGTGTCTAGTGTAGGTGTTGAAAAGCCTTTTCAAGTTCCTAGAATTCCAGCCCATGAAATATACCATGATGTTCCTAAGAGTTTAGTAGATATGTTTAATAATAAGAGTATTGGTATTAAGGATTGGTTTGGATATAAGTCTTCCCAGAACTGTCACGTTGCCGAACTGCAACATGTTGTTAAAGGAGGTAGCCAAGGAAAACTAAATATCTTTTCTGATGATTTAGTCAAGAAGTTTCGCAAGAAAGCATATGAGCATAAGTCTAATCCCCAGTTTATGCATCTATCCTATGTTAGGATAGGTATTTGTGGCCATTACAGAAAAGGATTACCCATCATAGCATTGATGATGCTCAAAGATGCTAGGTTCTATTAATTGTCTTACTCTTTATTAGGAGTAGGTTGTGACTCCATGAGCAGAGGACCAATCTTTGTAGATTGCCTCTTAGATTTCTCTGTTAGCCTGAAAGATGAAAATCTTAGAGACGTACTTGAGTATAAGTTCAAGACTATGAATCTGTTTATGAAGAAAAACTTAGTTGACCATTCATTAGTCTTTCTGGTTCATTATAGGCTATACAACAAGGTCACACCCCTAATGATAAATCCCAAACGTGCACAAGGTCTAGACGGTCTGTCTACTATTTGGACTTCATCAAGTGATAGCACCCAATTGACAGCCCCTAAAATAGTGCGTCATAAAGATATTCAGATGCCAAAAGAATGGGCACTGGATTTATGGGAAGCTGACAATTTAGATGAATGGGAAAAAGAGAGACAACCCATATTGAGAGGAATCTCAATCGAAGAGTTAGATGACCAGGCTGTAATCAAGTTCTTAGATGACAACCAGTTTGTACCCCGTCCTTCTTCTAGTCGGGAATCATCTGGACCATCCCTGAGTCGAGAATCGTCTTTTAACTATAACCAACCTGGTCCATCTATGAATCCACTTCCATCTGTTCTTCCACGATCACAAAGTGTTAAACTCCAACCCAGACAGGGTTTTGAAAGTTTGTTTAAACTTCCATCTGTGAATAGAAATACTTCATTTCCTCCTTCTCAAGGAAAAGCTATTTCAACCTGTACCCATCATAAGTATTCTGATCTTGGTAATAGGTTATTCAAATGTGAAGATTGTTCTTTTGTCTTTCCACCAAAATCTGGTAAAGTCCGGATGATGTCAACCGTTTCTGTGTCTATGCCTGAACAAGAGATATCTGAAAAGGATATGAAAGTCGTCGGAACTCCTGGAGGTCCATGTTATGTACCTGGTATGATACCACCATTCCATGACTTTATGTTAATAGACTCTACAGGCAAATATAAAGCCAACTGCTGGCCAATGCATGTCTTCCCTTTAGGAGATAATGCTCCTAGCCAAAGTAACCTTCTAAACTGGACAAATCTCTGCCTAAGAAAATCTCTATTGTTAGCAGAGGATAGAAGGAGATGGATAGAAATAGAAGCAGTTAAAACACAGAAAGCACATCTCAGCCATCAAGAGAATTTCCATACCCTAATCTCTACTCTGGAAAGATTAGAGAAGAGACTTACTGACGAGTGGGCAGCCACTGTCAAGAAAGATCTCATGGAGCTTAGGGATAACTATAATGAGTTCAGACATAAGGCTGAAATATGGAAACTAGAGCAAGATGCTGCTCTTGAAAGACATAGAGATTTACTTCAGAAAATGAGAAATGAAGTAAAGTTAGACTGTGATGTTTTAGGATCCTAGATCAATACCACTGATCTCCATGTCAAACATAATGGACAAAGAATCAATGACATGCATGATGAAGTTCATTCAATCACATAGTCTCAACTACTTATAGGAGATTCTGTTAAAACAGAATCAGCTGAAATCCAAACCACTATCAGGTCTGAATCTGTAGTTATTCAGTCTGCGGCTCAGTCAGCCCGACAAGTGGTTAAGATCAAGAATTTTCCCTCAAGTGCAAAAGGGTATATCAAGGCCCAATATGAAGGACCGCACTTGCAGCCTCAGGTCAAACAACCTAAGATTCAAAAGGTTTACAATCCACAAGTAGGGGCATATGAAGAGCCTCAAGTTAGTCAACCCCCTGCTCAAGGCACAGTACACATGGCCCATGGATCTGGTAGTAGTCCTATTAACAATGATCCTTTTAAAAATAGCCAGAGTTATAAAGCGGATACTCCACCGCTGGTCAATTTTGATAAGCTCGAAGTATTGGAAAATACTCGAGGTATAGATGCAATGAAATCCTGGATAACTAATTACATGGCGACCAATGCAGATGCTGATGAGAAAGAAGTCATCAAGCAAGCCTTGAATGCAATGACAGGTACCGCCAAGCATGTGTGGGATCGACTAGAAGATGACTACAAGGAAACTCTTCTGAACAGAGGAACAGATCAGGTATGTGCCCAGTTGCTCAGAATGTTTGTTGGAAAAAGGGACGTTATGGAGAAGTTAGAATATCAGAAGTTCATAAAAGGTAAGTGTAAAGATTTAAGGAACTTCAAAGTCTTCTGCAAACGTCAGTATGAACATTTCTACCTTTCCGGCCAAGAACATAATCATGATTTCATGTATACAACCTTTCTTAAAAGCTTTGGTAGTACCATAGGAGAATTCTATCATAAAAAAGTTTTAGAGAACATGGTAGCAGAAGGAATTGAGATGAAAGAAGTAACTTTTCCTCAGTTAGTTCAATTCCTAGAACAGATTAATACTGAAATCTATGATGAAGCAAAAGCTAAGAAGGAAATAAAAAGGGTTCAACCTATTTTATCATCAGCTATTTGTTCAAGGATATATGATGCTACTGACTATGGTGAAAAGGATTTTTGTGAACCATGCTACAGAGACAAAGGGAAGCATAAGAAGAAACACAAAGAATCCAAGTACAAAGATCGAAAGAAAAAGAAAAAGGGATTCTTTCGCAAAAAGGATAAGAAGAAAGGATCAAAGTGGAAGCCCTCATGCTACATCTGTAAAGGGGATCACTTTGCAAACAAGTGCCCGGAAAGAAAGAAGAAAAAGGGAAAAGGAAAGATGCGAGCTGCTAAAGCTGCCAGCATCACAAAAGAACATGTCTATATAAATGGATATCCTTCAGACTCTGAAGACATTGTTCTTTCTAGTAATTCAGAATATTCAGAGTCCAGCTCTGAAGATTACCAGTCTCCTCCTGAGGAAGTTCCCGCAAAAATGAACAGAATGACTGTGGAACAAGTTGCTGCACCCGATGAAGAAGATTCTTCATCCAGAAGTGAAATCTCTTTCTACTATCGCATGTTTCGGGTAGAAACTCGAAATGAATTGGATAAGATTGTAGATCAAATCTTGCATATAGAGGCTCAGCTGCAAGAAATGAACATGGGTCCATAAACATGGAAAAAGCTGACCGCCAAGTTGGAACAGCTTAAAAGTAGAAAGCACCATCTCCTGCAGCAGAGAGATGAAGCCAAAGGACGTACATCTGCACGACAGATTACGCCTCCTGTTTTCTCAGTAAGGCCTTCAACATCACATGGATATCGGCCTTCACCCTGGTATCCCAGGCCTACTGCTTCTGTTCCAAGCTCTCCTCCTCCAGGAAGCATGGCATCCACAACCCCACTACCTCAGCGTGGGATTTTAGAAGCACCAGCTCCAGGAAGTATGGCTCGGCGACTCTGGCGTCGTCAAAGGAAAGATTTTCTTCTCAAGGTAATATCTCAAGCCCAAAGTGAAATTCTTGAACTTGAAGAAGAAGAAAATGCATATCTAAATGAGGAAGTAGAAAGATCTCCCGAGTTAGACAAATACATTAATAGATTCAATGCAGCAGGATCTCTGCAAATATCTTCACAAACTACTGATCAGGAAAATTAATTATTCTGTGAAGAAAAGCCATACAGTCCCTTAATTACTCATGCTCTCCAAGAGACACCCCAATATCCGTCCAAGCCTAAAGAGGAACCATTAGAGGAGTCTGATCCTCTTAGATATCTTAGTGATGAAGCCTTTATAGGTTCTCCTGTTAGAGAAGCTTCTAGTAGTAAACATGTTAATATGGTTAAAGGCTACAACAGGTCTGCTAAGATTACCACAGTATGCCCAGTTGTAATTATTACTATTCATTTTAAGGGTATTATGGGTTATCCTCTGGCCTTTCTCATTGATACTGGTGCAGATTTGAACTTAGCAAGAAGAAATGCTTTCCCTCAAGATGCATGGCGTGAAGGTAAAACAAAGATTACCTTTGCTAATCAGGAAACAGAAGGTAGTTCATCCTTCTGTATTGCTCCCATCCAAATAGGATTTGAAGGACATACCACTAATATTCTGTTTGTAGAATATGAAGTGGAAGATTATGATGGTGTTATTGGAAGCAATGCCATTAGGGAATGGGAACCGTTTATAATTGATAGGGAGTTCTTGCTGTTCAAAGGTTTGTATCAACTGCCTCGTTTGTATCAGTCTTTGTCTTTCTCCACTATTACAGTTAAAGACAAGAGTAAGAAACGGAAACCTGTGAATCAGGTTTGGCTTGCAAAACAGTTTCAGCAGAGAGAAGAATACTTAGCCGAACTCAAAGCAGCTTTTCAGGACACCGTGATGACAAAGGACCTATCCAAGCAACAGAGAACCCTCACCTGTGATCTCACCCTGAAAAGGGATTCAGAAGGTAATGAGCTTCTCCCTAAGGCTAAAGCAAACTATTTCTTAATGTCAGCCACTGAAACTTCTGTATGCCAAAAAGAAATTCAAGATCTTCTAGACCTAGGTTTAATCCAAGTGTTAGATTCACCTTTCTCCTGTCATGCCATGTATGTACCCAAAGTTGATGAAAATGGCATTGAATTACCTGAGAAACGCTTGGTTGTTAATTATAAACCTCTCAATGAATGTCTAGTTGACCATCGCCACCCTCTTCCAAGCAAAGATCATATTTGGCAATCCATTCAAGGTAGTAATGTCTACTCCAAATTTGATCTCACAAAAAGATATTGGCAAATCGGTTTAAAGACCCGTGATTTCTTTAAAACAGCTTTCTCTGTCCCTCAGGGTCTTTATGAATGGAAGGTCTTACCCTTTGGAATCAAAACTGCACCCTCCATTTTCCAGCAGAAGATGGATATCATCTTTCGGCCATTTTCCAAATTTATTCAGCCTTATATAGATGATATTTTGGTCTTTAGCAAAGAAATGACTTCCCACATGGACCATCTTCGCCAATTCCTTACTGTTTGTCAGCACCATGGTCTAGCTGTCAATCCTTCCAAATCAGTGTTTGCTCAGCCTGACATTGTTTTTATCGGCATCAAGCTTCTTCCGGGGGGGATGATGGAGGTGCAACCGCATATTTTGCGAAAGATTGCTAATCTACCAGTCTCGAATGTCAAAGAATTGCAGAGGTTCTTAGGACTGGTTAACTATATCGCAGGTTTTTATTACAAGCTTGCTGAAGACAGGTTGCACCTGAACAAATTACTTGGTAAGAAGCCTCTGCCTTGGACTGAATTTCATGATAAGCTAATCATGAACATAAAGCAGAAATGCTCCCAGCTACCACCTCTCAAGCTACCTGGACCAGGTTACAAGATTGTAGAAACATATGCAAGTGAGAATGCTTGGGCAGGAGTCCTTCGAGAACAAAAAACAATTGAGTATAATCCGAAGGATAAAGGTGAAATTGTAAGAACTGTCTCGGGAAGTTTCCATAACTCTGAGTTAAATTATCATAGCACTCATAAGGAAATCCTAGCAGTAGTAAACAGCTTTCAAGCCTTTCAAATGTTTATTGCTGACAAAAGATTTCTCTTGAAAAGTGATCTGCAACATCTCAGGGGTTTCTTCCGAAAAGAATCCAAAAATAAGGTAGCACGAGGTCGACTTCTCCGATGGGCACAACTCCTCAGTATGTATGAATTTGATTTTGTTCACTTACATGGAGTTGAAAACATATTTGCAGATTTTGAGTCCAGAGAAGGTCACGCGATTAAGCTGGCAATTCAGAACCAAGTTCAAAGCAACCAGGATGCCAAGTTTCGACAAATAGAAGGTAAAGTTCGTGTTATTCAAGTACGGGAACAAAGGTGGCATGAACCTTGCAGAGAAGATTGGAGCTGCAATCCTTTCCCGCGCAGAGATCTACACAACTATCAAATGGCTAACGATTTTCTGTTTGATAGGTTCCAAATGTTAGTAGCCAAACAGCAACTAACCATGCCTGGTTTATGGACAGAAGAACCATTCTTCCAATTTTCCGCAGAAGCTGAACCCATTGACCCAGAAGTTGGTCATGTCTTACAAAATTGGTGTGGAGACTTTGTGCTCCCTATAAGGTTCTTAAACCCTGTGATTGGTAAACCATCTCAATGGTTGAATGCTGAATGTGGACACCTGCTGATTCGAAATATGTTTCAAGGTCCATATCCTCAAGCTGATGACCTCCAGTTCAATGGCACAACAGCATACACTGGATGTATTTTTAGACTTCAGTTCGGATCAGCCGAAGAGAATACAATCAGTCGACATCTGTGTCAGATGTATGGACCAGCTGGAGCTGATTCAATGTTTGAACATTGGATGGTCAAGAACCGTCTCTGATATTTCTTCGCCCACCAAACGTCTATATGGATTCACACTAAGATCTACAGAATGAGTGGGGCAACATCATATGCTCTCAATTGCGGGCTTTTTGGACCGCATAAACTAAAGGTGATGAGTATTATCTGGAAAGAAGATGATCGGTTGACAAGCTGTGTCCCCCACGCCTCATCTCAAACATGTGTGAACTGCTATGATTATTCACAAGATGATCCAAGGGTCCCTACCTATGACTCACGAGGCTACTATCGTGCGCCTGATTGTACGCATCCAGAAGGAGATGCATGTGAAGGATGTATATTCTACCAACCAAGGGAATCAAGTACATCCACCAACAGCACTGGGTCCTAGTTGGCTAATGAGTGGGCTTGTCACTCATTGAGGGCATCTTTCTCCTCGTAATGAACGAAAGACATGGACCCTACCATGTGTAAAGGGGCCAACACACTGCCTTATCGTGTGTACGAGTTATTCCTCTCGTGCTAAAAGGAACGTCCTGTAAAGGTGTGTCGGTGTTGTTCTTATCTTGTTCACGAGCAATTGGGTCCCACCAGAAGAACCTCTTCACATGGGATGCCCTCCGGATAAGTCTGTGCTTCATGTCAACTTCTCCTTGACGAATTTCAAAACTCTATGAGATCGGGGTTAAAAGATCTGCCCTCGCTTCCCTATATAAGGGCCCAGGGCCGCCTGCATTTCTCAAGCGAGTTGGGAGTGAACCAGTTCTTGGAAGAAGTCTAGTCCTTAAGTCTTAGGAAGTGTGCCTTTGAGTTTCTGCAATTCCTTAGAAGGAATTTGTATGTGTCAGTTCAGTATTAAAGTGTTGTAAAAGCTTTGTCCAAGCTTCAGGTCTCGATATCTGTTTGATATCTGCATGTAAGAATTATAGCGCGCATTGTACATGATGAACATCTTTGTAAGTTTTCTCAGTGTTATTAATAATAATGGTCATACTGTGCATTTGAGAATCCGCTACATGTATTCATCTTTTGTTTGTCATTTGCAGCTAAGAGTCACCATTACCAGGGCTTAAATTTGATGGTTATATGACCGTATTTAGACATTTTTGTCGTAAAATACAATCCAAATTTTGAAAGATTGTATCATATGAAAGGAGAGATTTTGGGTTAGACTGTCAAAATTTATATAGAATTATGATGATATATATTTGGTTTATATATAATTTTACTTATACTAAGATATATCATAGTATTTTATGGGAACCTTTGAATAGATAACTGTCATTAAAAAATTGCTTGATGGCAAGGTCAACTGTCAAATTTAAGCCCTGACCACTACCATCAACCTAATCTCAAATTGGTTTCAACTTGCACATACTCTATTGTTGGCCACATAAAGGATTTTACAACACTCCACACTATACTCCATGATAAAGCAACTTTAGTTTTTTCTCATCGATTAACATCAAGAGCAACATTTGTGCTTTTCCAATTAGTGCAAAAACATCTATAACATGAAAACTATGCACACCGTGGCATTCATGTGGTAATCTGTTACATCCCTAACTTTGACTTTGTTTTACTTTTTACTTTTGAAGTAATTAGCAGATGATTACACATAATTCAATGATTTGACATTTAGTAAAAATGTCTTGAAAAATCAATGCTTTCATGAGTATGTTTATTTGACTAAAATTGACATGTGTTTATAAGTTGTCAAGATGTTATGATTTCATAGGGATTATGATTATAATTATTGATACACTAATCTCAAGTTGGTAAGTGCAAGTTGCATTCAGGGAACAAGTTTCTGCCCGTTTGAGAAAGGGAGGGAGAGCATCATCGGAAAGAAGGGAATAGATATAAGGAAAGGAATAGTTCGTCACCATCTTAAGCCATGTGTTAGTGCAAGTTAGCGAACCCATGTTGATTTAGGTAAGTCATGTTATTCAAGTGGTTTTATCTTGTTGATCGACTCGACAAGTTGTCGATGTCATTTAGTATTTTTTGATGTCTTGAAAACGAGAACCTTGTTGTTTTATGGAATCGATGTTGTCAAGGTTGAATGTTAGTCATTTTGCGACTAAGACAGCTTTCTATCGAACATGCCATTCCTTACGTCATAAATGAGACTATGTTTAAGTCTTCAATAACGTAATTGTAATAATTGATAATATGTTTCTTGTTAGTAGTTTAATGTTGAATTTCATTTTCTGTTTAAATAAGAATCAACGTAATTTTCTTCTATTCTTGAAGGGGAGAATATCTTGAACCAGTCACTTTTTGTGCATAATTTTACGTGTCACATTATTGTAAACCCTAAATTGGTATTAATATGTATATGTTTTTAGATTATTATTATGTATATATTCTCAAGCTAAGACCATTTGGTGGCTTAATAAGTGGAGTTTTTCCATGACAATTAAGGAGCTAAGTGAGAGTATGAGCTTGGTCGGTATGACCAACTAACTATGATGGATAGAGAGAGAGAAAATCTATCTAACAGAAGTGGTCTTTAATGGTAGGTAATGCCACTTATGTTTACATGCCGCTTAATAGGAGATTTTATAGGTTTGTTCCTGAAAGTTTGGAGGGAATTTTTATTTTGTTAGGAGTGGAATAGCTCTTGGGAGAGTATTTATTTTGTGGAGAAGCGTTATAATGGAAACAAAAAGTGGTCTTTCTGGTGGTGGCACGACCCATTTCGCACGCCATTGTGGAATAAGAAAAGCCGTAGTGTTAGGAGGGTCTTGGTGATTGGGAAGTTACATTCTTATCAAACTTTTTGAGTCAGAAATGATGGAAGGAGGCTGTGGTATTCAAGGCTGCAGGCAGGATGCTTTGTGTGAAAATGCAAGTTTTTACTCTCAAACCAGGGGAAATTAGTTTTGGGAAGCAGTATGGAATCAATAGCGTGATAGTGAGATCGGGAGGTTTACCTCTCACATTGATCATGGAGTTGAGCTGAAGATTGCCAAGCTCATCTTTGTGCACCAAAATCTTGGTGAAACCCTGGAAGGGAATGTATTACACCATGTCGAGCTCTACAGGTTCTTATAATCCTTGCAATTTTTAGTTAATTTATGAGCTTATACATATACTCGACTGTGTGTTTTATTTTATGAGTCAAAGTGTTAATAAATATACACAATCCTATTTGGGTACAAGCAAAGGGTTTATATTCTTTGCACTGAATATAATTATTTATATGTTTTGTTACTCCTCATTTGTATACAAGAAACTACTGTTGTTCTTAGTCTTCAAATAAGACTATTGTCTATGAAAGATTGACATAGTAGATAATGAAGACATTTCTTTTTATTCAACTGGATTTGTGATTGATTTGAGGCCGACATATACAGTATGGTTGCATTCCATGAGGCCATAACTATATTTAAACCCTTGTGCAATAATTGGTTGATAATTACAGAGCGCCTCTTCCTATATTTGCATGGTTGATGGAAGTCCTTATCCTCTTCCAAAGTTCCAACACAGGAAATGAAGATGTTGGCAAAGGTTGTGGAGTCGGGTTTTACACCCACCAATTGCATTGCCTGAAAGTTTTTAGATACATTTCAGTAGGGTCATTTTGTGTGTATCTTGTAATCATTGCATTTCCTGACAACATGTTACGTTGAGTCTTTCTTTTTAATAGCCCAGGTGCTTTGAGTATGCTTGTACATTTTGAATATCTATCTATTAAGCCATTGGGCTATAGTTCCTCTATCATTTATCCTTTTATATATATTTATAAGTTGCCCAAAACCTTCCATTTCAGCATGGGCTTGGAATGTGCTAGCAAATGTGAATCAAATGGGGAGAGTGGGTCTAATGGAATACCCCCGGTTCTATTAGGTCCAACTCTTTAGGTTCACAACTCCTTTGTAGATCATAATAGTAAAAGAATTGTCACGGTGTTGCAGAGTGGACTAAAGAGTGAGCTGACTTGAGCCTTAAATAGTCTTACATTATTTTCATTCAAAGAAAAAGATGATGTTCAAAAAGATGTTACCCCTCTTGCAAAGCTACCCAGAGTTCTAGATGCTCTTTTACAAGTTGTATGCATTATAACTTGAAAAACTTTCTTTAAATTAGGTTGGGTGAGGTTGTGGAAAATAGTGCATTTCTTAGTATGCCATATTCATATTTTACATAAAAATCTGTAGATTTGTCAATGATGCCCAAGTTATCTGCCTCATGCTTTTCTATATAGTTTGCTCAACACAATCTGACAACGTTTTATGTGAATGACTAATTTTACTTGTTTATTGTATAGAAAAACAACCTAGAAAGTATCATGTGCTTACCATGTTCCCAACTAAATAATATACTAAATGTCAACCAAAGGTATTTTTGTAAATTTATATCAAGCACCTCTCCCAAAAAAGTCAAAAGATTTCTACTAATTTTCAAAACATATATCTGGAAGTCAGTGTGTGCCATCTACTTTGTTGGTTGTACAACTTGGCTAGGTTTTTGATTTACCTCAACAGTAAACATTAGGTTGTGCCTTTTTCTCCACAATAGCATTTCAATTCCATGTTAAAACTCAGTACATTATTAGTATAGAAATACCTGTTGAGCAGTCATTAGAAGGTCAAGCTCATTCGTATTATGTGCAAACATTTTTTTTTGGTGCCACCATGCAAGTAGTTTTTGGTCTGCTTGTTGGATTTGTAATTAATATTCTATATTAGGGTGCATCCTTTGTCATTTACTATTTCATGCAACTAAAAAAGTTTTGGTTTATGTCAATTCTTCTTGACCCCGATCCTACAACTGCCCTACAATCTCTTAAAATTACTTCTGGGCATGTTGATGGAATCATGAACTACTTGGTCAACATAGATATTATCATATTTTTGGTATGATGAAGGGGGTAAATCACAAAACACACAATAACAAATATTAAACATAGCAAATAGAACTTTCTTTTATTGAATTGGGCAACTCATTACATTACAGAAGCTCAATTACAATCATAGGATGAATACTCTATTGGCTGCAACACATTACAACTTTCCCAACCTCAAGACTCTAGAATCTTCAGCTTTCTGTAACCCCAAATCAGCTAGGGTTTCTATTTTCCCCCTATTCTGGACTCTACACTGGCCCCCCTTAACTCTACTACTGCCCAGGGTTCCCCAAATAGTCATAAATAGCACTTTTTGGCAGCCTCTAGCTAAATTTTGAAATTTGCAACTCCCTCCAAAAGTAGGTCAACTTCCGGGAAACATAACTTTTGATCCGGGTGTCTGATTGACGAACCGTTTTAATTGCCGAAAAGCTCATGATGTGAACTATCATGCCAAAAATTCGTAAATAGATTTTTGTCAACTTTTTGAGACGTTATGAGAAGTTTTAGTGCCTCATATCTCGTTCCGTAAATTTTCAGGGGCTTTTCAGAAAACAAAAACTTTAATATCTTTCAGCTCACAAATGATCTTTGCCTGATTCCTTCGCCAAAGGTCTTATATTTCCATTATGTAACTTTCTGGAAGTTTTTACTTCATTACATGCCCAAATGCAAACTTTCTAAAAATAGCAGGTACACTTTCCTAAATAGGCAGGTCACTATTTTTAGTAGTTTTGGAAAAAACTGAAAGTCCTACATTATTATTCTGGATATTATGGAACCAAAAACACTAATTATGGGAAGAAATGAGAACAACTACAATAGTTTTGAATTAACTTCTTTTTGGGTGATGCAAGATTGCCCTTACGCCTCCTTACGCCTCTGGATGCTCCTGCATCAGACACCTAGGGTAATTTGAGAAGTGACTCTATCACGTCTCATGTGTTTGTGTGAGGAAAACCCAAACGGTCAACCTTTGCCTTAGACAACCAAGAAGAATCTTCAACAGGCCTTCCTTTCCATTTCACTAGATATTCTTCATATTGCCTGTTTCGAGTGCTCCTTCCCACACGGCTATCCAAGATCTCTTCTATCTCCTCTATTGAAGTAGATGCGGAAATACTCCACTGCACTTCTGTTGGTCCATCCTTTGTTCCACCTTCATAATATTCTGATAAATCAGCAATGTTGAAAACAGGGGAAATATTGATCCCACTCGGCAGCTCTACCTCATATGCATTTCCTGAATCATGCTTCTTCATGATTTTGCATGGTCTAAATTTCTTCATTTTTAACTTATTGTATGTTCTAATTGGGAACCTTTCTTTTCTCAGGTGAACCATGACTTCATCTCCTACCTGGAATTCCTTATATCTCCTCTTTTGATCTGCCTTAGCCTTGTACTGAATATTCATTTTATTAATGTGCTTTCTCACCTCTTCATGCAAATTCTTCAGATGTTTTGCAAAGTCTTCAGCTTCGGCACTTGTCTTTTCTCCGTTGTCCAGCTTCCTTAACTCAAAAGTATTTCTTGGGCTATTGCCATATACAATCTGGAATGGTGATTTACCAGTACTCCTATCGACAAAATTGTTGTAAGCAAATTTTGCCTGTGGTAAAATCAAATCCCATCCCTTGGGCTTATCTCCTACCAAGCATCGTAGTAGGTTACCCAAACTCCTATTCACCACTTTAGTTTGTCCATCAGTCTATGGATGGTGTGCAGAATTGAACTTCAAGTCTGTCTTCAACTTCTTCCACAATGTCCTCCAGAAATAACCAACAAACTTGGTATCTCGGTCTGAAACTATACTTTTTGGTAGACCATGTAGTCTCACCACTTCCCTGAAAAATAACTCTGCAATATGAACAACATCATTAGTCTTCTTACAAGGAATAAAATGTGCCATTTTTGAGAATCTGTCCACCACCACAGAAATAGAATCATGTCCTCTCTGTGTCCTTGGTAAACCAAGAACAAAATCCATGCTAATATCATCCCATGGCTTCTCCGGTACAGGTAATGGTTGATACAACCCTGTATTCTGACTTGTTCCTTTTGCCATCTGACACACTCTACAATTCTGCACAAATTTCCTCACATCCTGTTGCAACTGTGGCCAATAATAATTTTCACCAATAATAGCAATTGTCTTATCTCGACCAAAGTGTCCAGCCAATCCCCCACTATGTTTCTCCTTAATCAGGTTCTCTCTCATGGAACTCCTTGGAATGCACAACTGGCTTCCTCTAAACAACATGCCATCTTGGATTATGAAATCCAATCACTTTGTCCTATCTAAAGTAACAGGTTCCAAACAAGCTTTCCAGGCCTCTGCAAAATCTGGATCTTCAGGATACAAACTTTTGAGCGCATCAAACCCAACAACCTCTATCTTCATTTCTGTCAACAAATTTTGCCTTCTGCTCAAGGCATCTGCAACTCTGTTGGACTTCCCACTCTTGTGCTTCAAAACAAAAGTATAGCTCTGTAAAAATTCAACCCATTTTAAGTGCCTTTGATTTAACTTTCCTTGACTATTAAGATATTGCAAAGCCTGATGATCAGTATATAAAACAAACTCCTTTGGCAACAAATAATGTCTCCATTTCTTCAAAGCCTGAACTATTGCATAAAACTCCTGATCATAAACAAAATACTTTTTCTTGGCATCATTAAGCTTCTCAGTAAAATAGGCAATGGGCTTACCTTCTTGGCTCAAAACAGCTCCTATACCACTACCACTAGTATCACAATCTACCTGAAATACCTTATTAAAATCTGGAAATGCCAAAACAGGTTGTTCTACCACTTTCTGTTTCAATGTATCAAAGCTCTTGTCTGCTCCTTTAGTCCATCTAAACTCTTTTCTATCCCCTCTCATTGTCTCCGTTAGGGGTGCACAAATGCTACTGAAACTCCTGATAAACTTTCTATAAAAACTTGCCAAACCATGAAAAGATCTTACCTCTGTGACACTCCTTGGCATAGGCCATTCAATGATAGCCCTTACTTTTTCTGGGTCCATCTTAAGACCTTCTTCTGAGACAACAAATCCTAGGTACACCAACTCCTTTGCAAAACTACATTTCTTCAGATTAATCAACTTCTCCTCCCTCAGCTTCTCGAGAACTCTTTTGATATGCATCAGATGCTCATACCAAGTCTTATTAAAAATTAAAATATCATCCAAATAAACAATAACAAAACTTCCCAAAAATTCCTTCAGTACCTCGTTCATGAGCCGCATGAATGTGCTCGGTGCATTGGTTAGCCCAAATGGCATGACTAACCACTCATACAAACCTTCCTTTGTCTTGAAGGCTGTCTTCCATTTATCTCCTTCTCTGATACGGATCTGGTGATATCCACTCTTTAGGTCAATTTTTGTGAAGTACTTGGCTCCACTCAAACAATCCATGATGTCATCCATTCTTGGCAATGGAAATCTATACTTGATCGTTATCTTATTGATGGCTCGAGAGTCTGTACACATCCTCCATTCTCCATCCTTCTTTGGTGCTAGTACTGCAGGTACCGCACATGCGCTTAGGCTCTCCCTTATTAGTCCCTTCCTCAACAACTCTTGAACTTGTCTGTTCAGCTCTTCATTCTCTGCAGGGGTCATTCTATGGGCTACCTTGTTTGGTAAACTAGCTCCTGGTATCAAATCCATTTGATGACTTATCTTCCTTACTGGTGGTAAACCTTCTGGTACATTATCAGAGATAATGTCCTGGAACTCTTTCAACATATCTGAAACTTCTGCTAGTACATCTTCACAGTTCTCTTGACTAATCTTAGGAATCAATGCAAAGCAATGACGCTCATGCTTCATACCCTCCAAAAATTTCCTATCATCTACCAAGCAAATTCTGGCAGTGCTACATACCTTTTCTTCCACCTCCTTCAAGGGCTTCAATTTATGACGAACTCCATCTTTTGTTAGGGAATATGTGTTTGCACAGCCATCATGGACAGCGCTCCTGTCATACTACCATAGCCTTTCCAACAGCATATGACATGCATCCATCGGTATGATATCACACAATACCTCATCATGGTAGTCCCCAATCTTGAACTTTACTAAACACTGCTCATTGACTAAAGCTCTATGGTCTTTCTGCAACCATGCAATCTGATATGGATGCGGATGCTTTCTTCTTGTCAACTTCAACTTGTCAACCATCTCTTCTGAAACCAGATTATCAGTGCTTCCACTATCAATAATAATATCACAACACTTACCTTCACATTTGTACCTTGTGCGGAATAAACTCTTCCTCCAATTTGGTTCTTTCTCCTCATTCAACAAGGTTCTTCTGACAACTAGGGTTTCTGCCCTTTCAGCATCTTCAGAATGCTCAGACTGTGCATCTTCATCTACACGTGCAACTCGTGCATTACCTTCAGGTCTCCTATTCGTCCTTCCTTGATGTTGCAGACACTCATATGCTCGATGCCCTTCTTCTCCACATTGGAAACAGGTTCCTCTGAAACCTCCTCTTCCAGGTCCTTGCCCAGGTCTACCTCTTCCTCTTCCTCTTTGCTCACTATTATTCTGGTCACGAGGATGGTAGGTGTTATCTCCTCTCTGATTTCAACTGGTGCCAACTTCTTCACTTTTCTTTGCATCTTCATTTTGGCCCCCATAGGGTCTTCCACCAGTCCTTCCACCTTGACCTCTTCCCCTTTGCTTGCTGTCAAATCTTTTATTCATCTTTTCTTCCACCTTCAAGGAAAACTGGTATGCATCTTCTATGGTGGTCATTCTGACCAGGCTCAGCTCCTCCTGAATACTCGGCCTCAACCCATTAATGTAACGGGCTACCTTTTCCTTGTTGGGCTCTGCATGGCCTGTCCTGATAGTAATCTTATAAAACTCTTCTGTATACTCCTTAACAGACTTGTTACCTTGCTTTAGTCCTTGCAGCTTCTTCAACAACTCCATCTCATAGTCCACAGGAATGAACTGCTTCTTCAGTTTCTCCACCATCCGATCCCATCTGGCGATCTTTCCTTTTCCTCTTCTATTCCTCTCTAATTGGACCTCCTTCCACCAAATACTGGCATGGCCCTTCAACTTTATTTTTGCAAACTTGACCCGATCTGGGTCCTCCACATCTTCATACTCAAAATACTCCTCCATGTCATTGATCCAATCAATGAGCTGTTCCAGATTTAAATCTACAGAATATGTAGAAACTTCAATTCTGGGCCTCTTTCCAATCTTTGAAATGGCCCTCAACAACCTAACCTCTGCAGGATCTCCTGCAGCTTCTTGTTCTTCCTCAGATAGCTCCTCTTCGGCTTCATCTTCGCTTTCTTCTCTTGTTCTCGGATCAAACCCTCTTCGCAGTTCCTCTTGCAATGCATCGATTTGCCTTTGTAGGGCTCTAAAACCCTCTTTCATCAAAGCATTCCTCCCAACATGATTTCTTTGTGGAGGCATCTTGGTCTCTGCAGCAAACCCACAACCTTAGGTCCTGGTGCAAACTGCCTCACGGTCAGCGATCTGTCTACACACTCAGGAACCCTTGCTCTGATACCACTTGATGAAGGGGGTAAATCACAAAACACACAATAACAAATATTAAACACAACAAATAGAACTTTCTTTTATTGAACTGGGCAACTCATTACATTACAGAAGCTCAATTACAATCAGAGGATGAATCCTCTACTAGCTACAACACATTACAGCTTTCCCAACCTCAAGACTCTAGAATTTTCAGCCTTCTGTAACCCCAAATTAGCTAGGGTTTCTATTTTCCCCCCTATTCTGGACTCTACACTGGCCCGCCTTAACTCTACTACTGCCCAGGGTTCCCAAAATAGTCATAAATAGCACTTTTTGGCGGCCTCCAGCTAAATTTTGAAATTTGCAACTCCCTCCAAAAGTAGGTCAACTTCCGGGAAGCATAACTTTTGATCCGGGTGTCCAATTGATGAACCGTTTTAAGCGTCGGAAAGCTCGCGATGTGAAATATCACGCAAAAAATTTGTAAATGGATTTCTATCAACTTTTTGAGATGTTATGAGAAGTTTTAGTGCCTCATATCTCGTTTCGTAAATTTTCAGGGGCTTTTCAGAAAACAAAAACTTTAATATCTTTCAGCTCACAAATGATCTTTGCCTGATTCCTTCGCCAAAGGTCTTATATTTCCGTTATGTAACTTTTTGGAAATTTTTGCTTCATTACGTGCCCAAATGCAAACTTTCTAAAAATAGCAGGTACACTTTCCTAAATAGGCAGGTCGCTATTTTTAGCAGTTTTGGAAAAAACTGAAAGTCCTACATTATTATTCTAGATATTATGGAACCAAAAACACTAATTATGGGAAGAAATGAGAACAACTACAATAGTTTTGAATTAACTTCTTTTTGGTGATGCAAGATTGCCCTTATGCCTCTGGATGCTTCTGCATCATGGTACTTGGATTTTAAGGAAACTAAAGAAATGAAAAATAGATCCTTTAGTCAATGTTGAAAACTATGATAGTCCCATAGATGAAATCTTTCTAGCTTTCTCAATGAACATTTTGGTGAGATATTATCATGGAAGCAAGGAGGATGCAATGTGTAAAATAGAATTTTCCCTTGTCAATTTGTAATACATATTCAGGGAAATAGATGATCCAAGAATATGGAAACTTAGTTAGCCTTTAATAGCATCTATTACTTATATTATGCTATCTTGAGAAAGAGAATAAACTAGGAAATACATGATATAGATCGCATATATTTCGTTCAATAAATCTTAATTAGTGATAAGTGCACAAAAGACAAAGTTAACCCAAGGATCCAAGGATGGACATCATTGGAAGTGATTTGTTTCAGGATGGGCATGATGGGAGATTCATAACTCAACCCCACATGATTGTTTGACTATAGATGGTTGATACAAGTTTATTGTCATGTTTTGAAGAATGAATATACATAAGAGTATGTTGCCTATTCAAATGGAAACTTGATAGACTTAAATAGACCAAGGGGTCGAAAGTAGATTATTAACTTTTATGAATTAAACCTATTAGGGTTGGAGATTGACTTAGATCAAAAGAATTGATGTGAAATGAAAGTATTCATTAAGGTATTATATGGATGGGGGTATACCTCGTATATTATGCTTACTTGTGTTAGGTGAAATGTGTGGTTGAACAATGCCAAGAGGTCTAGGAAGACTAGAGGTATTTGTTCTTTTGTTTTGTTATATCTATGGAAAACAAGGATGTTTGATATTTCCACATATTGGGTTAGAAGAGTTAAACCCTAGTATTAAAACTAGGAGGATTTGGATAACCTACAACTCTTATGTCAGATGCAACATTGTATATATATAGGTCAAGAAAACCATAGTGGCTGACAGTGAAAGGTTAAGAGAACCATAAGCAAGACATGAAGAGTCTTAGTAGTACTTTATCAAATTTAAGTTATTCTAAGGTAGAGTCAAAACTTGTTTTTATGCACCAAGATGTTTAAGATTTTAGTCAAGGAGAAGAGCGACAGAAGGTCATAGAATCTAGAAATTGCAAGTATGCAAGGAAGGAATCTCTGTAAGGTTAGAATTACCTAAACATATATATAATTAGATGTGAGCTTCTAGATTGACTATGTGTTGCTTTTTTGAATCGACGTTTCAGATCACACTCCGTGATCCATCATCAGGATGAAAAGAGTGAAAAATTGAGAAGTGTTTGCAGAGATGGTTTCTTTACAAACCATCTCCTTAAACACTTCTCAATTTTTCTCTCTTTTCATCCTAATGATGGATCACTAAGTGTGATCGGAAACATTGATTCAAAAAAGCACAGTCAGGCCAGAAGCTCACACATCTAATTATCATGGACTGTGGAAATATCATGTCCATATATATATATTACATGTATATCCTACATTGAGGATAATTTCTAGGTCAGATTGACTAGAATAAATTTATAGTATAGACAAGTCTGTGTCTAGAGTTGCTAATGAATAAAGTCAACTGTAGGTTGAAATAGTCTCCAAGTCAAGTCAGAGGTGTGTGTCTAGATGGCATGACCAATCAGAATGATCATACTTAGCTCGAAGAGGTCTAGAGTTCTATGGTCGATTGAGTTATGTAGGACACTACACTAGGACTTAGATGGTAAATATCTAATGGTTCCTTATATCTATACCCTTTGTGAAGGGTGTTGGGGTTTTTCCCAAATTGGATGCTTCCCAGTTATCCCTACAAGGTAGCCATCATTGATCAATAGGATTTCTAGGCTCCAACAGTATAGGAGATAGACTCTATAAATATCTCTTCTTCTTTAGGCTCTGCAGAACCAAGGGTGGTATTCCCTATTCAACATCTGTAAAATATACATGTGAACTTACTAGAATGTTGATATAAAGCAGATAAATCCTCGTTTATGTAGACCAAAACTACAAAATAAGTGCAGAGGGGCTAGGTTTGGGCTTATACTCAGTTGTGAGACAGAGGATTTTGGTCCTAAAACTACTTCTAATGTCCTAATGGTTTGTATTTGAAGTTTGAATTTGTATTTTGTATTTGGATGCAAGACTGGGACTTTAGGTTATAACCTCAATACAAGATTAGATCGGTGCCTATCTCAGGGCTCAGAGTCAATAGACATACACATGTGAATGATTACATAAACTTGGATCAATAACTGGGTTTCAAGGGGATTTTTTTAGTGTCTGCCTTACAAATACTTCCCAAGACTGAGTATATAGTTATTCATACTTAATGATATCCCTATTGTAGCATACTTGTCCCAATGCTTAACCCAAAACATTTAATCTGTTCCTTGAACAAAAGTAAGAGATTAGACATTCAACACAAAAAAACCATGTTCTAGAATCCCAAATAACCCTTAGCTATCTGGATTCAAAAGAAAAATGCCCACAACTTGGAGACAAATAACCAAACACATGCAACAAAGCATTTCTCATATAAAAACAACATGAAACCAGTAAACTATGTATAAAACATTCAACATATGATTCATAAACTCACAAGACACCAAAACAGAGCCACCAACAAAACTATATCTTATTACTCCACCAAAATTTGTCTAGTTTTCCAACAACTCTTAAAAAAAAATGAGTAACACAGTTCTGATATACCCAGAACGTGTACTCAGCAATCAATTACATGGTCATTTCAAAATTTTGCCAGATACAGTGCATCACCAGAATGGCACCTAAAACATTTAATGCTCCATGCAGAAAAGGAAGGAAAAGCAGGTGAAATCAGGAGATGTGTCACCATTTGAAGATTTTCCTCATGAAGAAAGTAGCTAGTCTGTCAATCAAGACCCATACCCCTACAAATTCGCCATTAATGGCCAACCTACCCATTTCAGGATGCAACAACAGTTTGTGTATTTTTTGAAGTTCTTCACACTTGAAATGATGCAGCGAACACAAAAATTCCTCTTTTGAACATTCTGAACAATGACCGTTGATCCACTTCCACCCACTGAGATCTGTGGCTTCAAATCATGCTGAAAAGTCATCGACCAATAAAATCGCGCCACGCAGGTAGCTTTCTCCCCTTTTGACTTTTGCAGCATGAACACACCTTCCTTTTGTATATGCAAAAGCACATACATGCAACCACACCTCGACACGTGATAGCACCTGGTTAGACCACTATCACTAGGCTTTTGCATCTCCATCGGCCGTCGGAAGGACCCTGGAAGTGTCCGCCGATGTGCATTGTCCTGCTGTCAAGCCATTGTATCCATTCTTGCATCTGTGGTTGCATATGAGATTGTATATACATACAATCACCTGCATACAAAGGCGCGGACCTCAAATCTTTATAAAACAAACTGTAATCACTATCAGGTCCGGGCCTTGTATCTTCCCCCTGCATATCTCCTTGTATATTGTATATACAAATGCAATATACAACCTGCGGACCCCAGCCACCTATGAATCAGATTAGAAAATTTTTCAAATCCGGCATTTGTATCTAGTTCATTGTATCTCACGTTGCATATCGCATATACAATGCGCCATATACAACCCACGGAACATACAACTGAGCGGGCCCCACCGAGTTTTTGAATATTGTTGACTTTGACCGCAACTTGCTTGCATATTTATTTGTATCCATTGCTTGTATGTTTGATTGTATATTGGGAATATACAATCCCAATATACAATGGCAGACTTCACCCATTTCATAAATACAATTAACTCCTTAGTTGCGTCCGCTTTGCATATTTCACTTGTATATGCAATTGTATGTTGGAGATACATACAATACAAGATACAAAGAAAACATGCCTTTGACTTTTCAACTTTGCCATTGTATCACTGCCCGCCAGGTACCATTTGATAAACTTTGACGTCTGGGACTTGTATGTTTTGCCTTGTATGTTTAATTGTATATACATACAATCCTCCTTGTACACCTATGGGCCTGACCACCATTTTAACCCAACTAGAACCTTCCTCAGATCCACATTGTATATTACCCATTATATATCAAATATACAACAACAACATACAAACTTTTACATACTAGCATGGAATCTAACCTGGAATATGCCATATACAACCCGATATGCATACAAAGATGCATACAACTGTTTTCACCATCGCACAAAGGGTTTTCTTTGGACTTAGCATTTTTTCAATCTTTTTAGCGCGACAGGAGAAAGCGGTAATACAATGCAATGGGGCTAGTCAACCTATGAATGCTAAGGCATGAAAATGCAACTTAAGTGATTGATGACCTGCTACAAGAGGTCAACGACAAAATAGAAGATACAATGCAGGAGGCTGAGGGGAAACAAAACCTAAGGCATTAAAAGTTTGAGGGAATAAAAATAGAAGCTTGCAAACTCAACTCAAAACCCTAACCCTAGGTAGGCACCACCATTGGCTCCAACTGGGGACGTGCAGGCGCAAGGCTATAGCGAGAACTAGACCACTCCGGGACAGACTAGGCAAAATGCAAAACACAAAACACCACCGACTATACAAGGTATGTACAGACTATTTACACCTAATTTACAATGTGCACACAAGATATTCATTCATGAGAAATAAGGTTTAAGGAATTTACCGTGCACAGGCAATTCCAATAGTTCACCATTTAGGGCCTAGAGAAAGTAGGAATCTTCTCCATGAGTATTGCTGATTTGATATGGGCCCATCCATAAGGGCTCAAATTTACCATGCTTGCCCTTATCTTGGTTCTTTGCATTCCAAACAAGGACTAAGTCACTTATCTGAAACTTCCTTTCTATAGCCCTTTTATCAAACAAATATTTCACCTTCTGTTGTTTCTTGATATTTGTCTTCTGTGCTTCTCTTCTAATTTCATCCAACGCAACCAGTTGATTTATCCTTTCATTCATTGAGTCCTCAATCTCTCCATCATTTTCTTGTATGAATCTATAAATTGGCAAGAGATTATTCACAGGTAGCTTAGTTGGTGTGCCATATACTAGTTGAAAAGGTGACCTTCCAATTGCTTTCTTCACTATTATCCAGTCAGCCCATAGTGCCAACTTTAACTTTGAATCCCATGCCCTTTTGTTCTTGTCTACCATCCTTTTGATGATTTTCATAAGGCTTCTATTACTTGATTCTACCTGACCATTTCCTTGTGGATTATATGGTGATGCATATGACAAATTAATCCCATAGTTGTTGCAAAAATCAACAAACTCACCAGATCTGAAGAACATGGCATTGTCTGTGACCACTTTGACTAGTACTCCAAATCTGATAATAATGTGTTCCAAAATGAAATCCATCACCACCCTACTTGTATCTTTCTTAGTTGGAATGGCTTCAATCCATTTAGTAAAATAGTCAGTAGCAACCAAAATCCAACTATGTCCTCCACTTGATTTTTCTAAAATTTCCCCTATAAAATCAATTCCCCATTGTTGAAATGGAGCTTCCACAGTTACAGTTCTAAGGAGTAATGCACCTTCATATTTGAGTTTTCATGAGAACCTTTGACAAGGATCACATTTCCTTACCATCTTTTGTGCATCTGAGAAAAGGGTCGGCCACCAATAGCCTACTCTAAGAATTTTGTGAGCTGTTGTCTTGGCAGTGTAGTGTCCTCCACACATTCCTTTGTGCATATCATTTAAAATATCAGTAGCTTGATTTTCATCCACACACCTAAGTAGTACACCATCAGGATTTTTCCAATATAATTCTCCTTGAATAATGATGTATTTGATAGCATGTAACTTTAAGGTCCTTTTTTTACTATCACTGAGATGGGAAGGACAATTCAAATTCTACAAGTAATACACAATATCCTTGTACCATTTAGATTTTGACATGTTAACAACTTCATCTTGAACTACATTTACTTTTCATGCCTCCAAATTTGATTGTGTCATATCTTAGCCAAGCCCTGTCCCCTTACCAATTTTGTAATTTGTATATCAATGTTGAACTCTTGTAACTTGTTAATCCATCTGCATCTTCTTCCTGTCACTTCCTGCTGAGTGAAAATGTCCTTAACTGCTGCATGGGGCACATATGCAACTATTTGATATACTACTAAGTATGGCCTAAAACTTTTGACTGCCCTAACCAATGCATATGCCTGCTTTTCCATGATATCATATTTCAATTCTGCTACCTGCAACGACATGCTAAAGAAATCAATAGGTTGCTCAAAACCATCTTCATTTTTCTGTAATAAACATGCAGCAATAGTGTGAAAAGAGGAAAATGAGAACAACTGAAGTGGCTTAGAAAAATCAGGAGATCTCAACACAGGAGCCATTTTTATAGCCTCTTTGATGTTCTGAAATGATCTAGTTGCTTCACTTTCCCACTTGATAGTTTCACCCTTCTTCAACATTTTAGAAATATCCTTTGTAATCTCTGCAAAGTTGGGAATGAATCTTCTAACAAAATTAATCTTCCCAAAGAAAGATTGAATGCCTTTCACTATTTTAGGAATTTGAATTCTGTCAATTGCAGCAACCCTTTCAGGATCAATCCTGACTCCATCCTTGGAAATAATGTGTCCCAATAGTTTTCCTTCTACTACCCCAAAAGTATATTTCTTTGGGTTAAGTGAAATGCCATATTCCAATGCCCTAATAAAAATTTGCTCTAGATGCATACAATGTTGCTCCTCCTTTTTTGAATAAGTAGTTAAATCATCCTGATATACAACCAAAATTGAGTCAATCAATCCTGCACAAGGAACATCCATAGCCCTCTAAAATGTAGCACCTGCATTTGTTAGTCCAAATGGCATTCTTACATATACATAAGTCCCCCATGGAGTGGTGAAGGTAGTCTTGTATTGTTCAGATTCTTTTACCTTCACTTGATTATATCTTGAAAATCCATCCATCATGGATAAAGCTCACAACCAGTTACCTTCTGCAACATAGCCTCCATGTTAGGCAGTGGATAATTATCCTTTAAAGAAGATACATTCAAATTTATGAAGTCCACACAAAGTCTTACATCACCATTCTTCTTTCTAACAGGGACAAGATTGGACACCCAAGTTGAGTGTCTAATAGGCACAATTATTCCAGTCTCCCTAAGCTTTACAAGCTCTTCCTACATTTTTGGAGCCAAAATTGGGTTAATAGGTCTTTGTTTCTGTCTGAATGGTTTAGCTCTAGGCTTCAAAGGAATCTCATGCTAGAATAAGTCTTCTCTATAAGCTTTTAGGTCCTCATATGACCATGCAAAGACATGCTTATATTTTTTCAATAGTGCAATCAACATACTCCTAATGTGTGGCTTGAACCGTTTGCCAATATATACCCTTTTGGGGGCATGTTGTGTCCCCAAATTTATCTCTTCTAAGTCATCCTTGTTTGTAGGAGATGCCTTCATAACAAACTAGTCTCTATTGTCAAATGCTCTTTCTAAAGCAACCAACCCTCTGGGGATTTTATTTGTTTTAAGTTGAATTACTTCTTTCCCCAAAAGAGTTTCCATTCACAACTTCTACAAAGTTCTAAAAATCAATCTCCTGGTTCTCATACTCATCTATGCAATGTAGGAACCTCAACAAATCTCTATCATCATCAAACACCTTCCAACTGCATATATTATCTGGCACTACAGGTCTAATTTTAACTTCAACATTTGTAACATCAGACATAGTGACATCATCCGGCCTTATGGCCACATTAGCTAAAAAGTCTGCCATGGCATTCTTTGATCTTTCTATCCAATTTATTGAAAAAGCATCAAATAATTCAATTGTATCCCATACAACATGCTTATACTATTTTAACCTTTTATTTTTTGAAGCATATTTATCCCTCACCTGGGAGATAATTAATTCTGAAATATTATTTGTGTAGGCAAACTTTAACAGGAAAGAGAATTTTAGAAGCTTACCTGCTGGAGACAAAAACACAACTCCAGCACTAGAACCCTCCTTTGAACAAGCTCTATCAAAATACATAGTCCAGAGGCCCTGTTGGTCAAGTTCTTGAATGTAAATGTCTCTCCCTTCTCTTCCTTGACCATATGAGACAATTATGAAATTCTCATAGTCAGTATCCACAAAACAGACATGCTCTTCTGAATCTTGATCTTCAACTATTTCTGGTGACCTCTCTTCTCTGACTAGTTTGACATCTCTACCATTCATTAAGATCATGGAATACGATAAATCTAACTGCATACTTCCTCCAACCAATGCTGCCCATCTTCTTGACAACAACATACCATACTGTGGCTTTATGTCAACTATTGTTATGTTCATTCTGTAAGTCTTTTCTGGATATGCTGCTAGCATAAAATCCACATCCTTCATGATTCCTATAATTGGTACCTCCCTAGCATCCATTGCATAGCATTTTCCACATGCTTTATCTATTTTCAATCCAACTTGTTGCATGATAGCCAGAGGCATAATATTTGTTGATGCTCTTGAGTCAAGCATACAATTCTTAATTACTTTTCCATTGATAACAAGGGAGACATAAAACGGTTCAACTTGTGAAGGGTATTTTGTCATTGTCACCCCCAGATAGACTTCAGGAACTTCATCCTCATCAACACACAAAGCTTGTTTCTTACCTTGAGTTTCAACATTCTGCTCAGCTTGACCAGCTACTCCTCAAATTAAAGACAATGCTTTATTCTTGAATTCTTCAACTTTCATCATCTCCATCAATGGAATAGAGAATCTCGGATAAAACCTGAGTTATGTCAAAAGGAGCATAATTTTGTATAATAGTTGTAGCTTGAGCCGTGGTTTTATTCTTATCCTGAGTTGATCCAGCTTTAATTTTAATGGCCTTCTGACTGTCATCCATGACCCGAGAATTCTTATTTTGATCCTCATTTTGGGGAACTTCATTTTTTTAGTCTTTGAGAATCATGACTTGGTTTTTGCTTAGAAATTTTCTTATTATTATTCCACTGTGTCTTATGTGGTTCAGTCCCTTTATGATTATGCATTGGTTGGTTCACAAAGGTGTCTTTAGATTGACGTGGATCACCAACCTAAGCCTTACCTCTAAGGTTATAATTGATTTTGACCTGAAGCACTGTTGCAGCTGTGAGAGCTCTAATCTCTTCATCAGAAAGCCTTCTCAAGTTATTCAGAAAGATGCTTGAGTCCTAAGCATAAGCATAATTATCTTCATCATCCTCATCATAGGAAATCTGCTGGTAGATCTGAGTCCCATAATTCGTGCTTTCATCAGCATCATAAGAAGAATACTCCCCATTTGTGAACAACATATTGACACTATCATCCTCCATACAATGTGGCTCATTGCATTCATCACAGGCAACATCATTATTATACAAAGATTGAGCAATCATACATTGTAATTGTGAGTGAGGCATTTGACAGATTATGCACCAAGGGGTGTCATCAATAATGTTAACAACTTTCTTCAAAGGATCTGGAGTCTCCTTAACATTTTGAGCTCTTTGATTAGTGTTGCTATTTGGGAGAATGGGTTTACCATTATGCCAATTAGTGTTATATGGCATATCATGCAATGATGGTCTCTTCTCTTGTCTTTGGTAAACCCACCTTTCGGGACCTATCCCCTTATCATTTTTAGCAAGTCTATAACTTAGGTCCTTAACAATAGTTGTCAATTTATCCAATTTCTCTTCGGGAGTAGATGCATTACCTTGAGTACTTTGAGACTTATTATTTGGATTTTGCAGAATCTTCACATCATCCCTTCTATTTATCTTACTAGATGCTTTCCTATTATTTTCAATGTTGGTTGCAATTCTAAAAGCATCCCTGAGGCTAGTAGGATCCTTATCTCTTAACCCATAAGCTATTTTAGCATCAAAAGCATTTATGTATAGTACCATGCACATTGGTTCATTAGGCCTCATGTGAAGTGGTAATTTGTTCAACACTCTAGTGAAGCTAGCATTAAAATCTACAACCTGCTCATTTGACCCCTTAGTAATACTAGTGAACTCATTTATAAAAAAGCTTGGATCAGTCTTATCACCATATTGTTCTTTAAAAATCCTTCTGAAGTCATCCCATGATGAGACACTCTGGTCAGGTAGACTTTTATACCACTCTCTAGCTTCATCAACTAAAGACTGCATAAACAATTTCATAAAAATATCTTCATGTTCAACTTCAAAGTTGTCCATAACATTCTGAAAAGCCTTCAAATGATCTTCACCTAACACAACATTATTTCCTGAAAACTTTGGTATCTGAAGCCTTACATGTTTATCAATGGGATTAGGGTAATTAGGAATACCATTAAAAACTAGCTGCCTGAATCTATCCAACTGCATAGGCTATCTACCAAACTGCTTAATATTTGCATTCCTATTAACATTCTGATTTCTCACATTGTTCAATGGTACCCTAACATTGTTTGTATTTTGTCTCTGATCATTCTGTTGATTCTGAACTTCATTTCCCTGTTGGTTTCTCAGCACATTTGTATTATCAAGGGTAGGAAATGAATCCTGTTGAGCAATTTTTAGAGCTTGCACCTTTTGTCTCATATCATCTCTAAACCTCAAAGCCTGCAATATTCTAATTTAGCCCTCGAGCTCTTGATCTCTTCAGCTAATTCTTCATCTTTAGGCATAGAAGAGGATGGTCCCATTCCATTTTGGTCATTATCATCATCCCTTGGGGACTCAGTTTCATCAAATTTGTTAGGAGGATCTAAGAAAGGGCGTTCCTGAAACACCTCTGATCTCATTCTTAATCTATCACCTTGTTGTATTTCATAGACATCTTGAATTTTAACCTCTGTGTTTGAAAAATAAGGTGCTTGCTGCTCTGGAGATCTTGGATTATCTTGGGTAATATCATTGCTTCTAGGGCTGAGAGAACCTCCTTGACCGGTCCCTTTTCTCCTATACATCATTTTTCTGGGTAATTCTTCAAGCAAAGGATTACACAAGGATCTTCTCCCTTCTATACAAATTTTACCTTACCGGTTGGGAGATTTGTTTAGAGTCGCCACCCACAACTAGGAATTAGTTTTTTTTTTAAACCAAGGTTCTTACACAAAGCGTTCCCTAGTAGAGTCGCCAAATCTGTTGCGACTCAGATGGGCAAGAATTACACTTTTAATTCAAGTCCCTAGCGGAGTCGCCAAATTTGTTGGGATTTTTCCCAAACTGGATGCTTCCCAGTTATCCCTACAAGGTAGCCATCATTGATCAACATGATTTTTGGGCCAAGGGCCAACATTACAGGAGATAGACTCTATAAATATCTCCTCTTCTTCTTTAGGCTCTGCAGAACCAAGGGTGTATTCCCTATTCAACATCTGTAAAATATACATGTGAACTTACTAGAATGTTGATATAAAGCAGATAAATCCTCATTTATGTAGACCAAAATTGCAAAATAAGTGCAAAGGGGCTAGCTTTGGGCTTATACTTAGTTGTGAGATAGAGGATTTTGGTCCTAAAACTACTTCTAATGTCCTAATGGTTTGTATTTGAAGTTTGAATTTGTATTTTGTATTTGGATGCAAGACTAGGACTTTGGGTTATAACCTTAATACAAGATCAGACCGGTTCCTATCTCAGGGCTCGGAGTCAATAGACATACACATGTGAATGATTACATAAACTTGGATCAATAACTGGGTTTCAAGGGGATTTTTTTAGTGTCTGCCTTACAAATACTTCCCAAGACTGAGTATTTAGTTATTCATACTTAATGATATCCTTGCTGTAGCATACTTTTCCCAATGCTTAACCTAAAACATTTAATCTGTTCCTTGAGCAAAAGTAAGAGATTAGACATTCAACACAGAAAACCCATGTTCTAGAATCCCAAATAACCCTTAGCTATCTGGATTCAAAAGAAAAATGCCCACAACTTGGAGATAAATAACCAAACACATGCAACAAAGCATTTCTCATATAAAAACAACATGAAACCAATAAACTATGTATAAAACATTCAACATATGATTCATAAACTCACAAGACACCAAAATAGAGCCACGAGCAAAATTGTATCTTATTACTCCACCAAAATTTGTCCAATTTTCTAACAACCCTTTAAAAAAAAAATGAGTAACAAAGTTCTGATATACCTAGAACATGTACTCAGCAATTAATTACATGGTCATTTCAAAATTTTGCCAGATACAGTGCATCACCAGAATGGCACCTAAAACATTCAATGCTCCATGTAGAAAAGGAAGGAAAAGATGGTGAAATCAAGAGATGTGCCGCCGTTGGAGATTTTCCTCATGAAGAAAGTAGCTAGCCTATCAATCAAGACCCATACGCCTACAAATTTGCCATTAATGGCCAACCTAACCATTTCGGGATGTAGCAACGGTTTGCATATTTTTTGAAGTTCTTCACGCCTGAAATGATGTAGCGAACACAAAAATTCCTCTTTTGAACATTCTGAACAATGACCTTTGATCCACTTCCTCCCACTGAGATCTGCGGCTTCAAATCATGCTGAAAAGTCATCGACCAATAAAATCGTGCCACACAGGTAGCTTTCTCCCCTTTTGACTTTTGCAGCATGAACACACCTTCCTTTTGTATATGCAAAAGCACATACATGCAACCGCACCTCAACACGTGACAACACCTGGTTGGACCACTATCGCTATGCTTTTGCATCTCCATCGGCCATCGGAAGGACCCTGAAAGTGTCTGCCATGTGCATTATCCTGCCGACGAGCCATTGTATCCATTCTTGCATCTGTGGTTGCATATGAGATTGTATATACATACAATCACCTGCATACAAAGGCGTGGACCTCAAATCTTTATAAAACAAACTATAATCACTATTAGGTCCGGGCCTTGTATCTTCCCCCTGCATATCTCCTTGTATATTGCATATACAAATGCAATATACAACCTGTGGACCTCAGCCACCTATGAATCAGATTAGAAATTTTTTCAAATCCGGCATTTGTATCTAGTTCATTGTATCTCACGTTGCATATCACATATACAATGCGCCATATACAACCCACAGAACATACAACTGAGCGGGCCCCACTGAGTTTTTGAACATTGTTGACTTTGACCACAACTTGCTTGCATATTTATTTGTATCCATTGCTTGTATGTTTGATTGTATATTGGGAACATACAATCCCAATATACAATGCCGGACTTCACCTATTTCACAAATACAGTTAACTCCTTGGTCGCGTCCGCTTTGTATATTTCACTGGTATATGTAGTTGTATGTTGGAGATACATATAATGCATGATACAAAGGAAACATGCCTTTGACTTTTCAATTTTGCCATTGTATCATTGCCCACCAGGTACCATTTGATAAACTTTGACGTCTGGGACTTGTATGTTTTGCCTTGTATGTTCAATTGTATATACATACAATCCTCCTTGTACACCTGTGGGCCCGACCACCATTTCAACCCGATTGGAACCTTCTTGAGATCTGCGTTGTATATTACTCATTGTATATCGAATATACAACAACATACAAACTTTTACATACAAGCATGAAATCTAACCTGGAATATGCCATATACAACCCGATATGCATACAAAGATGCATACAACTATTTTCACCACCGTACAAAGGGTTCTCTTTGGACTTAGCATTTTTTCAATCTTTTTAGCGCGACATGAGAAAGCGGTAATACAATGCAACGGGGCTGGTCAACCTACGAATGCTAAGGCATGAAAATGCAACTTAAGTGATTGATGACCTACTATAGGAGGTCACTAACAAAATAAAAGATACAATGCAGGAGGCCGAGGGGAAACAAAACCTAAGGCATTAAGAGTTTGAGGGAATAAAAATATAAGCTTGCAGACTTGACTCAAAACCCTAACCCTAGGCAGGCACCACCAAAGGGTAGGGCCACTTCCAGGAAGGAAGGTGTGTGGGAGACTGTCGGTCTGTGGTTGGAGGTAAAGCACTCAGATGATGCTCTCCCTCTAAAGTAGAAGACTCGCCAAAGTTCGTGAGGACATATATCAACATTCTAGATGCAGTGTACTCCATGTTATGGCTTATGATAGTCATACTTATGAGGTAAAACTATTCTTTTGCCAAGTACATTTTATGTAATGTAAATGTATATTGAAAGGAATTCAATATGATTCTAACTTTGAGTATGTTATGATTTCAAGGTTAAAATTATATAGAAAGCTATACTTTATTTCTTGTGATAATGCAAATATTATTTAAAAAAAAATTCTCTCTCATGATTACCAAGTCTATTTACTTTCTTGTAAATTCTTGAGTTTATTCAAGTATTATGAGAAGGGATGTTACATATTGTATCAGAGCTAACTGGGTTCAACACATGGACCTATGAGCTCACTACGAGAAAACTCGTTAAACATTCAGCAGATTGGATAATATTTAAAATTGGGTTGATGCCAGAATGGTATAGAGAAAAACCAAATGATATCCTCGTCAGTCAATGTGTAGTAGCATAAGAGACAGACATGAAGGTTAAATTTCATTATATGACTTCTTGCCGAGAAGGGTGATAAATTTGACTACATGACTTCATTGTGTCATGTTGCACTTAATTAAAAACCTTGGCCAAGGTGATGCTACTACTTGATAGCATCAATCAGTTTTCTTGTCCCAGATACGCACCTAGTCAGAGGTCATACTAGTTAGGAGTTGCCTATAGTGTATGACCAACTAGGGATTGTGTAGGGTCAAACACTAGTCTTAGATGGAATTAAATTTTCCTTCCATGACTTCTCTACGAAGAACTAGGACTTTCCAGTAGGAATGGCACGAGGGACTAGTAAGTCCATGGATGGGCAAAAAAATGCCCTGATGATATTTTTCCTCCTCCATTTCAGCAGTAAAGGATGATTAAAGCTCCAGCTGGATTAAATGGATTTCAAAGAACACTGTAAACTTGTATTAGAAGTGGTTGGTTGCTACATGTGGAAAGAGAATCCACCTATTATGGAGTTTGTTTATAACAACTTCTATAATTCTGCTATCAAGATGACTCCATTTGAAATATTGGATAGAAGATGATGCCGAACTCCTATAAGCTGGGTAAGCTAGGAAATAGAATTAACACTAGTCCAGAAAGGTTGTTAGAAATGGATGAATAGATTAAACTGATCAGAATAGATTAGCAGAAGTTGGGATAGGCAAAAGTTATGCAGATGCCAACCATACACTAAGACAATTCTTAGTTAGAGAAGAAAAGTTCTTTTGAGGGTCAAACCCTAGAAAAGTCTCATAAAGTATGGAATGCATTCCAAACCAGCTCCTAGATTTAAGGACTCTTTGAAATTCACAAATTTATCAATTCGACTGATTACATAATCATTTTATTATCAGCTAATACTAGGAGGTATAATGCTTTTTTTATGATTTATATTTGAAAAGTATATAACAGATGATAATTATATTCCTAGAATGTTTTACAGCTACATGACCCAAGAGAGGTCATGATCGAGCTTCCTAAAAATGTTTGAAGATAACAAGCCCTGCTTGTGAAACAAAGGGGTTACTCATGACAAGATCTGGAGGGACAACGTGTAGTGAGTTTTGGATACATTAGATCATCGAGGACGATGACTCTTACAGGGGGAGATATGTTACATCCCTAACTTTGACTGTGTTTTACTTTTTACTTTTGAAGTAATTAGTAGATGATTACGCATAATTCAATGATTTGACATTTAGTAAAAATGTATTGAAAAATTAATGTTTTCATGAATATGTTTATTTGACTAAAATTGACATGTGTTTATAAGTTGTCAAGATGTTATGATTTCATAGGGATTATGATTATAATTATTGATACACTAATATCGAGTTGGTAAGTGCAAGTTGCATTCAGGGAACAAGTTTTTGCCCCTCTGAGAAAGGGAGGGAGACTATCATCAGAGAGAAGGGAATAGATATAAGGAAAGGAATAGTTCATTGCCATCTTAAGCCATGTGTTAGTGCAAGTTAGTGAACCCATGTTGATTTAGGTAAGTCATGTTATTCAAGTGGTTTTATCTTGTTGATCGACTCGACAAGTTGTTGATGTCATTTAGTATCTTTTAATGTCTTGAAAATGACAACATTGTTGTTTTGTGGAATTGACGTCGTCAAGGTTGAACTTTAGTCGTTTTGCGACTAAGATGAATTTCTGTCGAACACGCCATTCCTTACGTCATAAATGAGTCTGTGTTTACATCTTCAATAGTGTAATTGTCATAATTGAAAATATGTTTCTTGTTAGTAGTTTAACGTCGAATTTTGTTTTCCGTTTAAATTGGAATTGACGTAATTTTCTTCTATTTTTGAAGGGGAGAATATCTCAAACCATTCACTTTTTGTGCATAATTTTATGTCACATTATTGTAAACCCTATTGGTATTAATACATATGTTTTTAGATTATTATTATGTATATATTCTCGAGCTAAGAGCATTTGGTGGCTTGATAAGTGGAGATTTTTGATGACCATTAAGGAGCTAAGTGAGAGTATGAGCTTGGTCAGTAAGACCAACTAACCATGATGGATAGAGAGAGAGAAGCTCTATTTAACGAAAGTGGTCTTTAATGGTAGGTAACGCTACTTATGTTTATATGCCGCTTAATAGGAGATTTTATAGGTTTGTACCTGAAAGTTTGGAGGGACTTTTTATTTTGTTAGGAGTGGAATAGCTCTTGGGGGAGTATTTTTTTGTGGAGAAGCATTATAATGGAAACAAAAAGTGGTCTTTCTTGTGGTGGCACGACCCATTTCACAAGCCATTGTGGCATAAGAAAATCCGTATTGTTAGGAGAAAATTGGTGATTAGGAAGTTAACTTCTTATCAAACTTTTTGAGTCAGAAATGATGGAAGGAGGCCATAACATTCAAGGTTGTAGGTAGTATGCTTCGTGTGAAAATGCAAGTTTTTACTCTCGAACTAGGGGAAACTAGTTTTGGGAGACAGTATGGAATCAATAGCGTGATAGTGAGATCAGAAGGTTTACCTCTCATATTGATCATGGAGTTGAGCTGAAGATTGCCAAGCTAACCTTTGTGCACCAAAATCTTGGTGAAACCGTGGAAGGGAATGTATTACACCATGTCGAGCTCTATAGGTTCTTATAATCCTTGCAACTTTTAATTAATTTATGAGCTTATACATATACCCGACTATGTGTTTTATTTTATGAGTCTAATTGTTAATAAATATACACAATCCTATTTGAGTATGAGCAGAGGGTTGATATTCTTTGCGTTGAATATAATTATTTATATGTTTTGTTATCCCTCATTTATATACAAGAAACTACTGTTGTTCTTAGTCTTAAAATAGGAGTATTGTCTATGAAAGATTGACATAGTAGATAATGAAGACATTTTTTTTATTCAACTGGCTTTATGATTGATTTGAGGCCGACATATACAATATGGTTGCATTCCATGAGGTTGTAACTATATTTAAACCCTTGTGCAATAAAATTGGTTGATAATTACAGAGCGCCTCTTCCTATATTTGCATGGTTGATGGAAGTCCTTATCCTCTTCCAAAGTTCCAACACAGGAAAGGACGATGCTGGCAAAGGTTGTGCAGTCAGGTTTTACACCCGCCAATTGCACTACTTGAAAGTTTTTAGATACATTTCAATAGGGCCATTTTGTGTGTATCTTGTAATCATTGCATTTCCTAACAACACGTAATGTTGAATCTTTCTTTCAAATAGCTTAGGTGCTTTGAGTATGCTTGTACATTAGGAATATCTGTCTATTAAGACATTGGATTGCAATTCCTCTATCATTTATCCTTTTATATATATTTATAAGTTGCCTAGAAGCTTCCATTTCAGCATGGGCTTGGAACGTGCTGGCAAATGTGAATCAAATGGGGAGAGTGGGTCTATTGGAACACCCCCAATTCTATTGGGTCCAACTCTTTAGGTTCACAACTCCTTTGCAGATCAGATCAGTAAAAGAATTGTCATGGTGCTGCATAGTGGACTAAAGAGTGAGCTGACTTGGGCTCTAAATAGTCTTACATTATTGTCATTCAAAGAAAAGGATGATGTTGAAAAAGATGTTACCCCTCTTGCAAAGCTACCCAGAGTTCTGGATGCTCTTTTACAAGTTGTATGCACTATAACTTGCATTAATTTCTTTAAATTAGGCTGGGTGAGGTTGTGGAAAATAGTGCATTTCTTAGTATGCCATATTGTACTTAAAAATCTGTAGATTTGTCAATGATGCCCAAGTTATTTGCCTCATGCTTTTCTATATACTTTGCTCAACACAATCTGACAATGTTTTATGTGAATGGCTAATTTTACTTGTTTATTGTATAGAAAAACAACTTGGAAAGTATCATGTGCTTACCATGTTCCCAACTAAATAATGTACTAAATGTCAACCAAAGGTATTTTTGTAACTTTATATCAAGCAACTCTCCCTAAAAAATGTCAAATGATTTCTACTGATTTTCAAAACATATATCTGGAAGTCAGTGTGTGCTATCTACTTTGTTGGCTATACATCTTGGCTAGGTTTTTGGTTTACCTCAACAGTAAACGTCAGGTTGTGCCTTTTTCTCCATAATATCTTTTCACTTCCATGTTGAAACTCAATACATTATCAACATAGAAATACCTACTGAGAAATCATTAGAAGGTCAAGCTTATTTGCATTATGTGCATTTGGTGCCACCATGCAAGTAGTGTTTGGTCTGCTTGTTGGATTTGTAATCAATATTATGTATTAGGGTGCATCCTTTGTCATTTACTATTCCATGCAACCGAATAAGTTTTCATTTATGTCAATTCTTCTTGACCCTGATCCTATAGCTACCCTATAGTCTCTTAAAATTACTTCTGGGCATGTTCATGGAATCATGAACTACTTGGTCAACATAGATATTATAATATTTTTGGTGCTTGGATTTTAAGGAAACTAAATAAATGGAAAACAAATCCTTTAGTTGATGTTGAAAACTATGATAGTCCCATAGATAAAATCTTGCTAGCTTTGTCAATGAACATTTTGGTGAGATATTATCATGGAAGCAAGGAGGATGCAATGTGTAAAATAGAATTTTCCCTTGTCAATTTGTAATACATATTCAGGGAAATAGGTGATCCAAGAATATGGAAAATTAGTTAGCCTTTAATAGCATCTATTACTTATATTATGCTATCTCGAGAAAGAGAATAAACTAGGAAATACAAGATATAGATCTCATATATTTCGTTCAATAGATCTTAATTAGTGCTAAGTGCATAGAAGACAAAGTTAACCCAAGGATCCAAGGATGGACATCATTGGAAGTGATTTGTTTCTGGATGGGCGTGATGGGAGATTCATAACTCAACACCACATGATTGTTGGACTATAGATGGTTGATACAAGTTTATTGTCATGTTTTGAAGAATGAATATACATAAGAGTCTGTTGCCTATCCAAATGGAAACTTGATAGACTTAAATAGACCAAGGGGTTGAAAGTAGATTATTAACTTTTATGAATTAAACCTATTAGGGTTGGAGATTGACTTAGTGTTGGCAAGAGACACTATATGGATTCATGGTTGTTGTCATTGATGGCAACAAAGGTCATCCCACATATCCGCAAGTCATGATGTGTCTCTACCGGAAGTCAGAATAAAGAAAGTTGTGGTCCGGTGAAGAAGAACAGAGCATGTGGCAAGGTCCGACAGATTGGTCCGGACCTCTCAGAGGAAGTGTCTTGGTGCAGTGCAGATTTGGGGAAGTCAAGAGGACTACCTTTAGTAGTATATTCCAAGGATTTAGCCTCCGGTGATGGACAAGGAAAAAGATATGAATGGTTAAGTACCGGATTCCTGAGAGACAGTGAAAACAGAGGAAGAACTGACTGACAGAGTATCAGACTGCTTTCCGGATGGGTTACTGTTGATGACAGAGGTTGTGAAGGCATGAATCATGTTTGGCCGACATGATTAATGATATCTACAAGTATATGCTTGATCCGCATTGCTTGGTGAGGAAGGATTCAGCCGACAGAATGAGAGTTTGTAAGAAACTAAGACTGTTCCGGATGCCGACTAGAAAGGTGATGAAACTACTTGTGCGGATATATATAGAGGATGGATTTAGTTGTGAAGTGTTGTGTGGGTGTGGAGAGATATGCGAATAAGTCCAGAGAAAGAGCAGAGGTAGCAAAAAGGATCCGGTATGTGAAAGATAGCAGAACAAAGAACAGAGGAAAGATGAAGTGCAGCAGATCAGTGTACTGAGCCTAACCGGAACTGAACTCCAGCATATGCAGATGCTTCCAATCAGTTCAAGACTGTGATTATCATCACTTTGTAGACAGTGTGTCTTCTTGTAGGCAGTGGGCCTCTTGTGAGCAGTGTGCTCGGGCAGTGAGCCCTAATTGGCAAGTGCCATTTTTGTAATTTTCTATTCTTCTAACAGAGAATAATTCTTGGGTTAATCACCCCGTGGTTTTCTCCCTTAACAGGGTTTCCACGTCAAAAATACTGTGTCATGTGTTTCTTATTTCATGGTTAATGTTTTGTGTTTGATTTTATGCTGCTTCAATTAAAAGAAAAGTTCAATAAGGGAAATAATTAGGATAACTGATTCACCCCCCCCCCCCTCTCAGTTATCAACAATTGGTATCAAAGCTAAGTTCCTCCTAATAGAGCCTAACAGCTTGAGGAAGATCTGGGATTTCAAATGGATGCATATGGTTTAAGGGAGCAACTCAAGACTGCCCTTGAGGATCTTGAACAGTCAAATTCTGAAGTCAGTGAATTAAAGGAAAGACTCAAACAGGCTGATGAATTCATGAGAGAACTAAAAGACAAATTAAGTCTCTCTATGAAAAAGAGAAAGGAACTGCTTCAACAGTTGGCAAGACAAAGTGAAGAAAGCAATACAAATGAGGAATTGACTGAGCAAACCAAGTTATGTGAAAAGTTATCAAAAGAAGTCATTATGTTAAGACATGAAATGGAATCAGGAACTATAAAGTTTACTCAAGAGATTGAAGAAAAAAGAAAGGCTGAAGACAATCTAAGACAATCTCTTAAAGAAAAATCAGAAGAATGCCACCAGATGGACAGGATTATCAGACACCTTGAATCTGATCTTGAAGATGCCAAAGATAATGAAGGAAAACTTGAGGATCAAATTGCCTCTCTCAAAAGAGACCTTCAAACAGCAAATGAATATAAAGAGAAATTCAAGATAAGTTCTGCTCAACTTGAAGTTCTTCTTGGAAGTCAAAAGAGGACAGATGACAAGTATGGCTTGGGATATGAGAAAGGAGAAAGCTCCGGATCCGGTCAGAAGAATCTTAGATCAGAAAATCCAAGGAGCAGGCCTAGAAGACCTCCGGTAAGACAGCCAAATGCTCAAAGATATCCATCCTTCAATGGATACTGCCACAACTGCAACCACTTTGGTCACAAAGCTAATCAGTGCAGAATGAGAATGAATCAGAATAATTCATCCTTCTCCGGACAGTGCTTCAACTGCAAAAGGTATGGACACAAATCCCATGAATGCAGAATTATGCAAGTAAACAAATCATTCAAAGGTAGATGCTTCACATGCAATAGAATAGGTCATATGGCAAATCAATGCAGATCAAGAGGATATCAGTCAAATATGCAAAGAAATGTTATTTGCCAAATCTGCAATAGGTCCGGTCATAATGCTAAAATCTGCAGAAACAAGAATCAGGACAAAAGAGGTCCGGTGTATAATCAGAATCAAGACAAGGGTAAACAAAAGATGAATGCGGATGAGGTTAGGAATCAGATGAGCAAGATTTGGGTGAAGAAAAGTTCAGAGAATGTAGAGGTTGGATCCGCACCAGACTCTGGTGCTGATATTTCTTCCGGAAATTAAAAGTGAGCTCTGGCTCAGGGGGAGACTCAAAGAAAATCTTGTTCCCCCAGCCAAACAAGTGGTGCCGGATGTGGCACAAGATGCGGATCAAAGGGTTTGTAGATATGAGTCTTGAGATACTTCAGTCAAGTTTTCAGAGGTCCGCATGGAGTTATGAAGAAGCTATGATCGATCAAATAAGACCTGTTCAGGGAAATGCTCCGGTATGATAAAGGATTACAAAAAGGTCCGGAAAGATCCGGAAATGCACTATCTTGTTCTGCGGATTGGACAGAGTGTTTGAGATGATCTTGTAATATGCCACCTCGATTTATTCATGATTGAAAGATCCGGATGATATCCACAGATCAGGACTAATCCGGGATACTCCAAGCTATCCAGACAAGGCAAACCAGAATGATGTAGGTGAAGCATTTATTGCAGACAGGTATTAGGGTTCGCGGAGCAATTTAAGGGATTTCTCAAAGGTCATTTGTTCATTCTGCACTCGAGAAGAAGCGAAAAGTGGAGCTCTGCAACAAGGTTCTTCAAGCACACCAAGGATCTCCTGCCGAAGCTATTGGATAAAGAAATCAATCCAACCACTCCGTGCAAACTGAAGGCGCATAAGGTATTCTCCGTTTTTCATTACCTCACTGCAAATCTTTGAAGAATGGCTACTCCAAACATAGTTAAGATCTCCGATAGACCTCGCCCCTCATTCAAGAAACATCCCTACAAATCATTGGAGGTTGACCCACTAGGAGCCTTCTCTAGTGTTCCTCACGGAGTTTTACACACCGAAGACATTAGGGTTTACATACATGCAAACATTGAGGAATTTGGGGAATTCAAATTAAGAGACCTCTATCACAAGCAGCTGATTGACAATGCTTTTGAGCTCAAACCAGAGTATAAGGATATTCAGAAGAAACAATTTGAGCAATTTATTCATTTCCCCTGTTTTGAAGAGGATGAATGGGTCCGGTATGTACTGAGCAGGATGCATGACAACTTTCTATGGCTAGATAGACCCTGCAAGATCACAAAAGAGGCAATTAGAGCAGTAACTGGCCTATACTCCTCCGGAGGAGTACCTATCCTCAAATCTGTCAAGAACAACATTGTAACTGAGGCCACCAGATCAAAATTTGACAAAAGGGCAATGACCATTGAAGACATCTCCGATCCGGATATCAAATATGCATCAATGATAATAGGATACAAGATCTACCACTCCAGCAGGGAGAATTCTGTATCCGGAACTGCAATATACACTGCTTATGAAATGTTAAGAAAGAATGCAGAATATGATCTCTGCGAACTACTACTAAGCCAATTAATGGAAAACATACAGAAAATCAAGAAGGATAAGAAGAATTCCTTTAAATATGGTACTCTTATTGTATGTCTATTCTTCTATTTCATGAATGAGCTACCCGGAACAAGTGGATGGGTATGGCAGAATGACAAACCTGTTGCAGTCCAGATAAGAGACTACTTGCATGGACTTGGGGATGCAAAAGCGAGAAATTCAGCTCTATGGGGTTACTTCAAAAACTTTCAGAGCATGATGCAAGCAAGAGAGAGAATTCCTCAATCTCTCATTGAGAAATACAAGGACTCAGTGTGCTTTATGGTTGACACTGATCAGTGCCTAATGGAGGCAGTGGAGCCAAGGACTGTCTGGATCATGCCCATGGGGTATGAAGTTGATGAACAGATAGTGGAGCTGCATGTTCAACACATGCTAAGTCAGCCCAAAGATCCTAAGGCAGAAAGGTTTGGAACCTTTGAGGAGCTGAGTGTAAAAATACATGTAGAACTCAGGGAACCTGAGATTAAAAGAAAGGTAAGAAAAGAAGTAGAGCACATTGCTCAAGGCCTAGGTATCTCAAAGGAGGCACTTGATGCCAGCCGGGAAAAGAGGAGGAAGGCCGAGGAAGAAGAGAAAAGCAAAGAAAGTGCTCCGGTTGGAGCTCCCACCCGGACCAGATCAACAAAGAGATCTGCACCTCCCTCAACCAAAAGTTCAAAACTGGAAGTCCAGGCATCCGGTAAGAGATCAAAGGCAAAAGCCACAAGGGCTTATGGAAGCCAAAAGGATGAAGAGGAAACAGAATCAGATGAGGGAGTAAGAGAAGTAAAGAAACAGAAAAAGAAAGGATCCGGTAAGCCCTCCACAGGCCAAGACAAGGAGGAAATGGCAGAGGTAACTGTTGAAAAGCCCACTCTGTCACTAGAGAGCATAATCAAGTCGGTCACGGTGGATGGAAACCTTCAACCAATGACTGAATCCTATGATGACTTCAGTGAGGCAGACCAAAAGACTCTGCAGGAAGCCACAGTTAAATATCTGAACATATACAATAAGGCTTTCATTGAGATCATATCTCTCATTCCTAAGAGCCTAGAGAAGGAAATGGAAGTAAGAAAGAATAATGCTCATGCCAAAGATCTTGAGATCCGGGAGCAGATAGCTATTCAGCTATATCCTCAAATTGATCCCAAGACAATGAACATTATCTTCAAGGACTGCAAAGATGAGTTCAGAAGCAAAGCCAGGATGAATCAACTCATGCTTGGTGAGACTGACAAAGTGGCTCAAGAAACAGAAGAGATCCTCCGGAAGGCCTTCAAAAGGTTCAATCTTCCTGTTGTAGAGGACTTAGGTGCAGAAACAGCTGTTGATCTGGAATCTTCTGTTCCGGAAGAAGTGAGCCCTGAACAGACAAGTGAGGACTTGGGACCCTCTGCTCCAGAAGAAGTGGCCCATGAACAAGTTAGCATCTCTCCTCCGGTTTCCCCTACAGTCTCCGGATCCAAAGAAGAAGAGCAATTACAGGAGAAGGAAGCAGTGGTGAAGGACAAAGAGGTTGACAGTTCTAAGACTGCAGAAGAGAAGAAACATCTGTCTCCGGCAAGAGACACTGCACAAACTGTTCAACAATTTTTGAGCAAAGAAACTCTAGAGATTGATGAACCGGAGCTTCTAAAAGGCCCATTTGATTTTGACTCTCTCTCTCCGGTACAAACAATGAAGATAGCTTCATTTGCAAATGCCAAGGCAAATGAAAAGCTCCTGAAGTCTCATATGGAAGACTGTGAGTTGATAGAGGCTGCTTCCGGAGTACTTGTGAAGATCATGCCATCAATCCAGATAGATCCGACAGCCTCCACTTCCGGTAATCTAAAAACCTTAGTCAGCAGTGTTGATACACATTTTGATTCTTTAGAAAAATCAGCTGAATAAAAGGTCCGGAAGGAATTTTTGGATAAGAGATTTTCAGAGATATTAGAATTAATCTCTAAAGACAAAAAGATTGTAAGCATTGGAATAAAGAGCTTAGAGAATGCTCTTAAGGATGGCGGTGATATCTACAAATTTTGTATATCCTGGTCAAAGGCAACAGCAGCATTTGACAAGAAAATAAAAGAGGAACAGGATAAGCTACAAAGCTTATCTCAAAGTTTTGATCCTCTCTCTTCCTCTATAATAAATCAAGAATGTCAGACTATTGCAGTCTTGAATGAAATAAAGAATCTTGAGAAGGAAAGGAAGAACATCACCAACCGGATGGGAGAACTTAGAAGGATTATAATCCCTAAGTTGGAAACCATGCATGAGGCCATCAGTGATGCTAGGACCACCGCCCAAACAAAAGATCCGACAGATCTCAAGCGGGCAGAAGCGTTTGCATTTTTGTTAAGTGGTCACATTTCAATTTTGGACAGAATGAAGCAAAGTTGGGCTACCGAAATGATTCAATTACAGACATCCTTTGCAGACATTCTTCAATATATGTGAGTATGTAAATATGCGGCTAAGTATAAGAAATTTTTGAAAATTTTGATATGCGGACCCTACCCTTTGCCATTGATGTCAAAGGGGGAGTGAGGAGCAGTGAAAAATGAGGAATCCAACTAAGGGGGAGTTCCGGAAATTGTATATAAAGACAGAGCATCAGCAAAGGGGGAGCATAGTGAAAACACTTAGTCATTTTTCACTAAGTGTTGCCATCAATGCCAAAGGGGGAGATTGTTGGCAAGAGACACTATATGGATTCATGGTTGTTGTCATTGATGGCAACAAAGGTCATCCCACATATCCGCAAGTCATGATGTGTCTCTACCGGAAGTCAGAATAAAGAAAGTTGTGGTCCGGTGAAGAAGAACAGAGCATGTGGCAAGGTCCGACAGATTGGTCCGGACCTCTCAGAGGAAGTGTCTTGGTGCAGTGCAGATTTGGGGAAGTCAAGAGGACTACCTTTAGTAGTATATTCTAAGGATTTAGCCTCCGGTGATGGACAAGGAAAAAGATATGAATGGTTAAGTACCGGATTCCTGAGAGACAGTGAAAACAGAGGAAGAACTGACTGACAGAGTATCAGACTGCTTTCCGGATGGGTTACTGTTGATGACAGAGGTTGTGAAGGCATGAATCATGTTTGGCCGACATGATTAATGATATCTACAAGTATATGCTTGATCCGCATTGCTTGGTGAGGAAGGATTCAGCCGACAGAATGAGAGTTTGTAAGAAACTAAGACTGTTCCGGATGCCGACTAGAAAGGTGATGAAACTACTTGTGCGGATATATATAGAGGATGGATTTAGTTGTGAAGTGTTGTGTGGGTGTGGAGAGATATGCGAATAAGTCCAGAGAAAGAGCAGAGGTAGCAAAAAGGATCCGGTATGTGAAAGATAGCAGAACAAAGAACAGAGGAAAGATGAAGTGCAGCAGATCAGTGTACTGAGCCTAACCGGAACTGAACTCCAGCATATGCAGATGCTTCCAATTAGTTCAAGACTGTGATTATCATCACTTTGTAGACAGTGTGTCTTCTTGTAGGCAGTGGGCCTCTTGTGAGCAGTGTGCTCGGGCAGTGAGCCCTAATTGGCAAGTGCCATTTTTGTAATTTTCTATTCTTCTAACAGAGAATAATTCTTGGGTTAATCACCCCGTGGTTTTCTCCCTTAACAGGGTTTCCACGTCAAAAATACTGTGTCATGTGTTTCTTATTTCATGGTTAATGTTTTGTGTTTGATTTTATGCTGCTTCAATTAAAAGAAAAGTTCAATAAGGGAAATAATTAGGATAACTGATTCACCCCCCCCCCTCTCAGTTATCAACACTTAGATCAAAAGAATTGATGTGAAATGAAAGTATTCATTAATGTATTATATGGATGTGGGTATACCTTGTATATTATGCTTACTTGTGTTAGGTGAAATGTGTGGTCGAACAATGCCAAGAGGTCTAGGAAGACTAGAGGCATTTGTTCTTTTGTTTTGTTATATCTATGGAAAACAAAGATGTGTAATATTTCCACATATTGGGTTAGAAGAGTTAAACCCTAGTATTAAAACCAGGAGGATTTGGATAACCTACAGCTCTTATGTCGTATGCGACATTGTATATATATAGGTCGAGAAAAGCATAGTGGTTGACAGTGAAAGGTTAAGAGAACCATAAAGCAAGACAAGAAGAGTCTTAGTAGTACTTTATCAAATTTAAGTTATTCTAAGGTAGAGTCAAAACTTGTTTTTATGCACTAAGATGTTTTAGATTTGAGTCAAAGAGAAGAGCGACAGAAGGTCATAGAACCTAGAAATTGTAAGTTTGCAAGGAAGGAATCTCTGTAAGGTTACAATTACCTAAACACACACACACACATATATTTATATATTACATGTATATTCTAGATTGAGGATAATTTCTAGGTCATATTGACTAGAATAAATTTGCATTATAGACAAGTCTGTGTCTAGAGTTGTGTGTCTAGATGACATGACCAATTGGAATGATCATACTTAGCTAGAAGAGGTCTAGAGTTGCATGGTCGATTGAGTTATGTAGGACACTACACTAGGACTCAGATGGTAAAAAGCTAATGGTTCCTTATATCCATACCCTTCGTGAAGGGTAGGGGCACTTCCAGGAAGGAAGGTGTGTAGGAGACCGCTAGTTTGTGGTTGGAGGTAAAGCAGATGATGCTCTCCCTCTGAAGCAAAAGACTCGCCAAAGCTCGTGAAGACAAATATCAACATTACAGATGCAGTGTACTCCATGTTATGGCTTATGATAGTCAAACTTATGAGGTAAAACTATTCTTTTTCCAAGTACATTTTATGTAATGTAAATGTATATTGAAAGGAGTTCAATATGATTCTAACTTTGAGTATGTTATGATTTCAAGGTTGAAATTATATAGAAAGCTATACTTTATTTCTTGTGATAATGCAAATTTTATTTTGAAAAAAATTCTCTCTTGATTACCAAGTCTATTTACTTTCTTGTAAATTCTTGCGTTTATTCAAGTATTATGAGAAGGGATGTTACATAATCTATGCAAGATCATTCAACTATTACTGGGTGCATCTTGACAAAAGGCTAGCCTTTGTAGCTCTACACTCGTAATTGGCAACGTTTGTACATATGTCAAAAGTGCTTAACTCTCATTGAGACAAGAAGTGTATAAAGCATTTGTAGTTTCACTTTGATGGTAAAGCTCTCCATTTTACTACACCAAACTAGCACTATGTTGGAGAACAACCACATTAGATTTCTTCTCGGTAATGCTTAACCAAATCCTATACAACATAACATCAACACTTTATGCCTATGAGTAGCTTCTTCAACTGGAAATAATAATTTGGATCATATATATTGACCCTACGCACTACTTTGCATTACATATTCTGCATACGTAGACTGACTTGTCTTGACAAGGATACATGGTTTCAATGACACCCTCTCATAACCTTATTGCTACATACAAGGTTGTCCTCTAATTCACATATTAAAATTAGATCATTGTCATTTAGGTCCTCAATAATATACTCACATGTGTCATTCATGTATGGTGTATTTTACATGTGAATATGACATGGTGTTAGGTGTTGAACCTATATGGTGCTAGTCATAGCACAATACAAGATGTTTCTAGATGCCAAATGCATATGGTGCCAATTGTTTGGCATAATCATATGGCACATGTGTAATCACATGTTAGATGCATATGGTGTTGAATTGATTGATAGCCGTGTAGGACCATGTTATGTGAGTGAGCAATGTTGTGCAAAAGCACATGAGAGATGTGCATTTAACAATGATGCACAAAGTTGTATTGGGACTTTGAGGTGCTATGCTAGGCTATGAGAGCTATGTGAAAAATAATGTGGCACAGATTGTGCTAGTATTGTCTGTAATGCCCCAAGCTTTTGCCAAGGATATTGATGGTTAAAAAATAGGCTAACAATTTTTTTTGCATTATAATTGCAACAAATATATGTTATAGTACACTTTCAAAACAATGATGATACACTCACAACAAATATATGTTATTCTCTAGATTTATGAACTCAAAAATAGAATTACATTATAAGAAGATTGACACAATTGTGATACAACCTCATCACGATGAAAGATAGGGAAGATGAAATCATTCACTCTCATTAGGATCTCATGAGTTCACTCACAATATCTTTAATTCACCATTAAATTGTAATGCTACCTACTTAAGATGATATCAATTAAGCCTATAATGAATGATACACTCTCACACTCTTCATATTTATAAGGGCACAAAGGTATAATTTATCTTTTCTCCACCAAGCATGATCAAACAACTATATTATATTCAAACTTACAAGTTCAACGTTTATGTTTTTCCTCATTTCAACAACCTATAACATAGTAGTTTCAATCTTATTACAAACTTAACGTTTAGGTATGAATGTGATTAGTATTAAGCATATCATTTAACTATTTTCTAATACATGTCATAATTGACATGTCCATCCTTTCAATGCATACCTACCAAACCACATGCATCACATATAACATAATCCTATTCCAATATTTAACACTAGGACATGCTCATTAGACAATAAATAGAATTATTACATCAACAACAATATAAAATCATTAACATATTATAACTATTTACTTTTCTCTAAGACCACAAGAATTCACAATGCACTTAAAGAATAGTCATAAGGGCTAGACCTATTCCTTGGGGTGCCTTAATGGGCCCTGCCTACATATCCCAAAGGGAAGTTCAACAACTTAGTCAACCAACCTTACTCAATTGTCTCAATAGTTGACATTGACCAACACAAACACACCTCTTAATCAACATCAGACTAATAATATGACTTGTCAAAGAAAATAATAATAGGAACTAACTTTTATCTAATTCAATGCAACACTGTAGTTGACTAGTTGAAACACCCACAATAGTAGTATGCATAAGCAAGGTAAATAACTTTTTTTACTAGGTAAACATTGTAAGGAAGTTAAAGTAGTGCAACTTCCTATGCCAATCTTGAGGAGAAACATTATGTAAATTTTTTAAAAACTGATCTAACAATTACAGAAAATCTAGAAGCACATTCAAAACATGAAATAATCAATAAAACACAAAACACCAGATATACATGGGGAAAACCCTTTCGGGTGAAAAACCTCACACTCCAAAATCCTGCTCAATGTATTTCAAATCCAATACCAAGATTACATACACTTGCAGAGCAATTTTATTACAGGAGTATCACCAGTAAACAACTCTGGAAGAATTCTGACAGCATTCTGGAAGAATTCTGATAGCATTCTGGTAGCATAACAATACCTGCAAACTCACACACACAAACTACTCTTCAAGCCTCTAATTTGTAGACTTTTGGCTATACAAGAAATCATCTGTGGTTTTACAAAACCATGTGCGAAGCTTCTCAGCCAAGATTCTAGTCTAAAAATAAGTTGTCACGTCCAAAATGAAATCCCCTATTTTTGACCCTTACAGATGTCATAGAATGATCTGTCATAATATGCCTAAAAATAGGCCTTCCATAATATGCCACCATGTGGACATCTTTTGACACCTAATAAACCAATTTTCAAAGCACTAACAATGTGTAACAACTGTAGGAAAATATTAAATAAAAAATAACTATTACGGGAAATATGCAAGGTTGAGACACCTCATTTCCCAACATTCTCCCAATTGTCAAATACCTTGCAAGAGCTAGGGGAATAGCACCATCATGGATCAACTGCTAGGGGCCAAAAGGCCCATAGACTTAGAACACCACCTGAATTTTGTTGTGCTCACAGGATTAGTTAATCCATCTATAACATTCGCCACAGTCTCTACCTTTTCTAGCTTCACGTTGCCATCCTCGACCATATCTCTCATGAAGTGATATTGAACATCAATGTGTTTGGTCATGGCATGAAAAGTCAGGTTCTTTGCAAGGCAGATTGCACACTGATTATCACAATAAACTATAACTACACCCTGTTTCATTCCAATATCTAAACACAGATGCTTCAGTGAAATGGCTTCTTTACAGGCATGAATAGTTGCCATGTACTCTACCTCAGTAGTGGACAAAGCGACCATAACCTATCGCTTGCTCATCCAATTGATTGCACCACCATTAAGACTAAACACATATGCACTGGTGGATCTTTTGCTATCGACATCACTAGCCCAGTCTGAATCCACAAAACCATGAATACTCAAGGAATGTCGATCTCCTGTACCATAAAAAAATAGAGTACTCTGTTGTGCCCCAAAAATATCTGAAGACCCTCTTAACAGCATCCCAATGCACTCTTCTAGGATTAGACATATAACAAGAAATAAATCCATTGCTTGGGCAATGTCTGGTCTTGTATAGACCATAGCATACATTAAGCTTCCAACTGCACTCTGGTAAGGCACTTTGCTCATGTCTTCCATCTCCGATGGAGATGTAGGACATTGTAAAATAGAGAGATTTGTTCCCAATGTAATAGGAACACAAAGTGGTTTACAATCTTGCATGTTAAACCTTTGCAAAACTGAACAAACATAATTACTCTGGCCAAGCCATAGCTTTCTATTCTCACGATCTCTTCTGATCTCCATCCCAAGTATGTGTTTTGTTGCACCAAGATATTTCATTTCAAATTTCATAGAGAGCTGAGATTTCAATTCTACAATCAAACCTTTGCCTTTGGGTGAGTGCAAGATCATGATGGGTCAAATAGTGGCAACAGAGAAAAACTTGCTAGATGAGAAAGTGCTAACATTTTGACTAATATTTAGATTTGGATGGAAAAGATGTTAATATATCTAGCTCAAATATGGATTTCCTCCAAAAATGCCTTAGGATTACATCATATTTAGGCATGTGTGAGTCCGAAAACTTGCCAAAGAAACTTGCAAAACCACTCATTTAGTGTTATCCTGAAATTTCTGATAATTTCATCCTTGAAGTTGACAAATTTTTTTGTAACTAAATTTAATCAAATGAAAAGGGTTTATAGAGGAAGCTATTAAGATTCTAAAAATATAATATACGCCTCATAATAATTTAGATAGGTAATTATTATTAATTTTCTACATATGCTATGTTTGATTTCCTAATAGATATACATATTGAAAAACATCCATAACTTTCAACATATTAATCCTTTTTAAATCCAAAAGATGCATCACATTCTAGGATTTATTGGGTATACATTAAAATTTAAAATTTTTGAGTTCCATATATTTTTGACCAAGTTAGGTTGGCTAGAAAATTAATTTTTAATATTTTTAAAAAGTCACAATAAAAAATTCATAAATAATTTTTTTTTACTTAAAAAATTCAAAAAAATATGCATCACATCTGCTCATGTGTCCTTTACTTAAATTTAAATCATGGAGAAAAAATATTATCTTTTTATCGTACTTAGGTTGGCTGGATGACACCTACTTTTTACGTTTTTCTAAAAATTTTAGTAGTGCTTCATTAAAATATCTAATTTTCACCAAACTATTTTAAAATTTTCAAAAAAAAAGTAGTAGCCCACAACATTCAATTTATTACAACTTTTATTGCTACCTTATTTCTAGTTTGTGTAGATAACTCATTCAATTTTTGACATGAAGTTACTTAAGTATATTTTCCACATTTACATTGCCACTTAGGGGTGGTGTTTGGACCATCATGATCCTGCACTCACTGCTTTCTCAATAAACATGTCATCAACATATAAAGCAATTACCAGGAAACAATCACCATAAGATTTAAAATATACATAGTGATTATATTTAGATGTCATGTTCCGATATTAATGCGTTGTTTAAATTAAAGATTTAAACATTTTATTAGAAGACGGTGAAGTTACCCTTATCAATTTGAATAATAATTACAAATATTATTAAATGATATTATTATATTTTAATTTAATTGGAATATAATATATTTATTTTGATTAACTAAATATATTATTATTGTAAAATAACAAATACAAGTATAAATATAAAGATTGATCAATTTATATATTATAAGTAATAATCTAAATATTATCATATTATAAATATGAATATTGATGCTTTATGAATATTGATATAAGTATCAATATTATTAATATAAATATAAATAAAAGAAATGACTTAGAATAAGGAGTCTTATTCACAAATAGAGATGCACAATACAAAGACCCTTGTGCTGCGAATAACACACCTCATGACGTGTAAAGACAAGTTTGGTGTGATTTGCAAGGAAGATTATCATTATGATAATACAATGCTTATATTATTCATTATTTAAGACAATTAAGGGACAACGATCTCTCAAAGAGAGGTGTCGGTTGAGAGAAGACCACCGATCCAAAGCTATAAAGAGAATCGATAGGAATCAAATCAAGGGAACCGAGGGACCAGCATTCATCCTAGACAAGCATCGAATTACACATCAATTAATACTAATCACAAACAATCAGTCTAATTTAGATCAGTGAATAACATATCAATCCAGAATTGAATAACATAAAAAGTAGATCAGATCCTCCAGTAACTCATACGCAGCATCGAGACATCAGCCAAAATCATTTATCAACCAATAATCGAATGTCATATACAAGGCATAATAGTAGATCACTGAAGAGCCCATAAGGAATTCGTGGAAGAAGGTTTCAGACCAGTTGGAAAGAGATCTTAACAAAAAGAGAACCACTATTCATATCAGCGCCAATAAATATAGAAAGGTATGCATGGTTACTCCTCCTTTCATAATAACAAATGGCTACATAAGGTGCTGTATGCAAATTACTGTTAAATACACATGATAATATGAGGCTGACAAAAGTGTCAATACATTTTGCATTAGAAGTAATATTTTCATTACTGAAATTTCATGTTATTAGCATAAATGAATTGCATGTATGAATAATAAGTAATGATTAATAATTGTTACCTTTTGAGTCACCCTTGTTTATTTATGTATTGGTAATATTTCTTGAACAAAAGCCGGTCTATCGTGCTATATTCCCGGTCATCCCCTTTTTCCGTAAATCGGCTCTTGATCCTTCAATTTTTACCCGTGCATCGCCTTTGTAAACAAAGTTACTTAAGGTTTGAACCTTTGAACCCTAACCATCCTCAAAGTCTAAGTTCAATGGTTCAATGTGTCTGAAGTGTCATATAAAGCAAGTTGTTTTGTGTTTGCCTCAAGCGTCTTGGAACTTTCGGGTTGAACTTGAACTTCCCGCTTGAACTCTTCCGCGGGGTTCAATGGTTCAAGGTTCAAGGTTCAATAGTTCAAAGTTCAAAGAGTTCACTATTTCATAATTCGGGACCTTATACTAGAAGCCGCGTAACTTTCTGTTGGTCTATATAACCCATGTGTCGTTGAACCTTCATATTGAACCATGTCTTCCCAAGTTCAACGGTTCATGAATCAAGTCCTTGTTTCCCCAAGATAGTTTTTCGGCCCAATCCATAAGGTCCAGTTAGCATATTTTGAACCTTCATATTGAACCATCGCGTTGAACCATGTTTCAAAGGTTCAATGGTTCGAAGATTTGATAAGCTTGGTCCCATTTGCTCCCGCGGTTTTCCAAGCCAATTTAGCGGGAAAGTTGGAGGAGATTTTGTCAGAAACTCATCATAAAAGCGAGAGCTCTAATTTAACGGAGGCTATGGATAATTATTGTACCTCATGATGGCGCGTCAACATTACTTGCTATTAATGAAGAAATCAGAGTTCACGTCCCTTCAAATATTTTTGGCACGTATTGATCCGAGCGATAAACATTCATTCTGGTAAGTGCCATTGTTAGCCAAGAACAACCCAATTTTAGCAAGTAATCACACTGTGCGACGCGGAGGAGAATAGCGCTGGAAGTGTAAGGCTCTCGTTTTTCAAGTTTTCGCAGTGTTTTCAAATTTCCTGAAGGTGAGTTCTGTTTCCCCCTGTACTATTCCGAGTTCTTATACTGGAAAGAAGAACCCCTAGAATTTCTGTTATTTTCGAAATTCGAATCGCTATATCATAGTCTTCCAGATATGTCTTTGAAGTCTACATGTTTGGGGGATGAACATGGCCCCAGTCTTATTTATTCCCACTCAGAGTTTGGAGACACCGCATTAGTTCAGTATGACTTGGAGGAATTCATAGAAAGAACAAAAAACCCTGTCCAAACCCCCACAATGAAGAAGATTGTAGACAGTGGTTTAGTGGAAGCTGCAGCCTTTCCTCAGGCCATTCTATGCCCTGAATTGGTTCAAGAATGTATAAATAGATATGACCACCAGAACAGATGTGTCAAAAATGCCAACGGGGATGTGCTGTTTTGTGTCAACAGACAAACCCTTATGTCTGTGATGAAGATACCGCATAAGGGGGCATATTCCAACCTCGACATTACCTCCTCCAATGGATATTTCTCAGAAAAGAAACCAACTTACAAAAGTGTGATAGCACGGAATTGGCTGCTAAAATTTCAGAAAGGTGGTTCAAGGCTGCCCAGACCCCTCACTAGAGATCATTTAATACAGGAAGTAAGGGATATTGTGGTGTTATTGAACAGATTGAGAGGCAATCAACATGCCTATTACTGGGAAGACTGGATGTATTTTTTTATACAAGTCGTCCTTCAGGGTGAACAATACTTGGATTTCGCTGAGATAATAGCTGACTGTCTGCATCAGAGCTTAAATAATCGTCTGGGCAACAGGGATTTCTTTATGTCTTCTTATCTATTTTACTATTTAGCCTCCACAAGAGATTGGTTTGACCTGCCTCATGAGCCTTTAGATGAGAGCAGCAAAATTTATCAATATTACTCACAGTTGCAAAGAAAAAATTGTTATGAAAATTACAAGAGGATCAATGATGTCTTCACTGGGAAGATGACCTATGAATTGACAGGCAACCCAGGTAAGAGAATGACCAGTGAAGCAATGCAGCTAATCAGTATCTACGGTAGCTTTTTCATCCAATTCTCTGAGTTCACCTATATCAGAGTTGGGGGATTCGATGGTGAACCAATGAAGTTGCCCAGATATGTATTTGATCGTTTTGTACTAATAGAGGTATGTCGGCAATTGGCACATGTTGATAAAAAATTTCCATCAAAAAGGGGTTGTGGTATTTCTTTTCCTGTTGAACTTGGGCATTATTCATGCCTGTCAACTTCTGATGCTTTAAATCTGGGGGTGAACCTCAAGAGGTTCAATTTTCAATTCTTCACTGCTAGAGCCAAATTCGACAGTAAAAGTTTTGTTAAAGACAACTTAAATTCTGGAACAGGGCACTCACACCTTCCTAAGCTGGAGGATTATTGGATGGATTGTCCAGATGAATTTGAAGTTAGGAGAAGGTTATGGTGCAGATTTTCTTTAAGGCAAATAATTACCTTTAATTTAGACATGGACATTTCTGGAATTCTTGTTGATGATGAAGAAGTGGTTGATCCACAATTTGAGAAGGTGGAGCACTTACCCATTCCAGAGGTGGACTGGAGCAAGAGGGAGGAGGACAGGATTGAAATTAAGACCCTCCCGGTGATAAGGAGGACTGAAAAATGGTTGAGAGAAAAGAGGCAACAGGGGTCTCAAAATAAAAATGTTCAACAAATATCTTCAGTGGTTGCATCACCACTTCCCCTGGATCCTTCTAATCAACCTCTTGCTATCTGTGGTGCAGGTGCTTCTGAGCCATCACCTGAGAAGAGCCCTGTCACCAAGAAATCCAGAAGGGTCCTCATGGATATTCTGCCTTCTCATGTCACCAGGCTGAGAACCAAAGGTAAAAGGAAGAAGCTAGTTTCTGAGACAATAATTGTCGACTTAAATTCAGAGGAAGAAGCAGAGGACCCCATGGGGGACAAAGAAGCAAGCCCAACCAGAACAGAAGCAGTTGATACTGGTTCACAGTCAGAGGATGTTTTGGGTACTCCAGAGATGTTGATGATTTCAGATAAACCCTCTGATGGAGAAAAACTCAGGGAGACAACCCCGGCACCGAAGTGGCTAGAGAGCTCTATATCTGACAAAAAGAAGGTGGTTCCTTTCGTTCTCCCTCTGGAAGATATGGTGAGTAAATGTCTGGGGAAGACCCCCAAGTCCAAGAGACTTAAAACAGTGTCCAGGATAGATATTGACCCAAGCACTGGTAACTGGAGTGCAGAAATAGCCAAGCCAATAACCGAAGGAGAGGTTCAAGATCCTACAGTGCATGATTTCACTGTGGAAAAGATAGACATCGGTACTGCCTCCAGAGCTGCAGATGTACACCATCTCGAAGCTTCAACTAAAAGAATGGTCAATCGAACGATGAAAGATGAAAGGGACAAAAGAGAATTAAAACAAGCTCTGCGTGCAATGGCAGAATATATTGAAGCCATCAACAATCCTAACCCACAGCCAATCTCACAAGTTCCCTTGTCTTTCGACCCAAAGTCACCCGTCAACCAGAAAATGTTAGATCAAGTTCATAGGAGCAAAATGGTCTCAAAAACATTTGATGGCTGGTTAGACAGCATTGAGCAAAGGGGAACTGAGTATATTCATGAACTCAAAGGCATATATGACCTGACTGCTACTACCATTGAAGATCTTAAAGCACAGGTTGCTGTCTGGGCTAAGGACGAAGGCAAGTGGACCAGTGTGACGAACCAAATAGATGAAGTTCAGAAATATGGGCTGGAGAAGTTTTTGGCAGAGATGAAACTGACTGGTGTGGATGAGGATTTATTGTATGTAAACAAAAAGAATATCGAATGGAGGAACTCCATATCTCGACAAGGATGCTTTGAAGTCTCAAAGCTAATTAAGGAGATAACGGACTTCACTCAGTCATTGCAACGTGATTTACAATGTATCGATGTAAAATACATGAAGGATGATGGAAAGCCTGAAGAGGATGTTGAAGCAGTAGCCCAATCCTTTAGAGATAAGATCCGTTTTGTTAAAGAGAATGATAATATTCTGATTGAGGATTTCTCCAGAGTTTCTAAAGTCGAATCTCTGCTCTACCTCTGCATCGACGCACTCCCTGAACACAAGGAAAAATTCGGGAAAATGCGAAGGGAAAAGGAGGTCTGGAAATTGAGGATGAAGCATATAGGCATACCAAACTTTCCTAAAATTCAGGAGTTCGTGGCTGCCTTTCAGGAGTGGAGAACCCAGCATGCTTCCCAGGCTCTCGACAGCAAATCAGGGGATGCTGATTCATCGCCCCAGTCATAACCGCATCAGCTCTTTCTTTTTCAAGTCCTTTAATTTATGTTATTTCTGGCAACTTTAATCTTTTACAATCAGTTGTTAAAACTAAATCCCGTATGGGTCAGAGTGATGTTAACTCTGGGTTTAATTTGCTCGAGGACATGGTTAAGACTTTGATATATATATGTTTTTCAGAATTTAAAAAAAAAAAAAAAAAAGGAAGTGAGGGAAAGAAAGAAAAAAGGGGGATTTCAGAAAAACTGTGCTTATTTTTACATATATGATGATTGTTTGAAAAATTTTCATCTGTGAATGAAAAGAGGAACGATTGCTGCTTATTTGGATCTGTGCGTCTAAATGTGTGAAATTTGATTTTCTGTGAGAAATCTTCTTTTACCTGGTAATTGCTCTTTGTTTGAACAACCCATCGTATGTATTATCTTTCCTTACGAGTTCAGCAAGTTTGTATAAATATATTCATGTATTCGGATGTACTAAAGTAGAATCTGTGCATTCTATCCTGCTGCTGTATGAATTAATCGCATTCATGACATGGCTATGTATGGATGTTAGTCAGCCTTAGGCGTTTTCTGGTTAAAAATGCAATTTAGTTAGCTGAATAGGCTAAAATTCATTGAAAATCATAAAGGGAGCTGTACCTAAATTCAGAGGGTAACTAATTCAAAAGGTTCACCCATTTGTTGTTTAACTCATTTGTTCTTGAAAGAAGGGTATAGGGTCAGAGCAAGTAATTTTCAGAATAAGAGCAAATCCGTTAACCAACAATAATGAATGAAGGAATATAGAACATTAGCTTGTCTCGAATATGATCATTAATGTAAGAATAGACTTTCATGATAAATGAACTTGGTTATGACTAAAAAGGTCAATAATGATGATGACGAAATAAGCTTATGTGGAATATGATTGGCCAATTGAGCTATAAGACCAAGATGTTAGTCACATATAAATAAATACAAACTTATGGAGAAATCCATAACCATCTCATCACTTCCATTCCTTACGACTATCGGAGAGGCGGTCTTGTCAGGGAAAGGCGAGGTAATTCCATCACAATGCATTAGAGAGGGTTTAACGCGCCCTAGGCAAGAGTCTTAGGGAAAGGTAGAGTAATTACATTCATGATGCATTGGAGAGGGTTGGAGAGGGTTCAATGCACCCGAGACATATAATTCCCCGTCCATGGTTACGGAATAGAAGGAGATGGCATGGAGAGACAAACCTAGTGTTACTCCTATATATACATTTCTCTATTACTTCATTCTTTGAATACTAGGTATTGTGGGGGAGAGGCGGAGTAATCCCATCCGTAAGAAGGCCTGTAGGCTGGGACAAGTCTCCTGTAGGCTAGGTCAAGAGATGGTTTTAGCGCTCCCTATACATGTAAAGCCTAGTTCCATAGAGAAAGTAATAAGGAATATGTATTATGAAATAGTTATCAATATACAAGTAACAATTAGGAAATAAATAATCCTTTAACAAATAATGAAATGAAAGTATCATCATTGATCTTACTTATTTATTGTCCTCCTTGAGAACCACCTTGAATGCAGATCCAAGTTTAAAGTGCTTCCTATAAAGGGGACATTACAAGTGGTATCAAAGCATTCATCCTGCCATCATGTGTGTACTATGTGTGCCTTACATGTTTTCAAGCATATACTTGTGATTTATGTGTATTCAAGTGTATTCAAAGATTTACTTTGTGACTTATGTGTATACTTCATTGAGTGTATTTGCATGCAAATGTATATTCTATGACTTTATATTTGTATACTTTGACTTTGTATGAAGATGTATTTAAGTGCACACTCTCTGACTTGAAATTGGCATTCAAGTGATTACTCTGTGATTTGTATCTGTATTCGGGTGTATATTCTATGACTTGTATTTGCATGTGATTATATACTCTATGACTTTGCACATATATTTAAATGAATGCTCTATGATTTTTGTAATTGTATTCAAGTGTATGCTCACTGTCTTGTAATTGTATTCAAGTGTATAAGTGTATTCTCTATGACTTTGCAAATGCATTTGAGTGAATGCTCTGACTTTGTAATTGTATTTGAGTGTGTACTCTGACTAGACTATGTATTCAAATGTATACTCTGCGATTTGTATCTGAGTGCATATTCTATGACTTATGATTGTTTTGTAATTGAGTGTATACTCTATGATTGTATTTGTATTTAAGTATGTACTCTATGATTTGTATTTGTATAACTAGTGATTATGTACTTTATGACTTGTATTGGTATGATTGTGATTGCATACTCCATGCCTTGTATTTCGAGTGTGTCATCTATGACTTGTATTCAATTGTATACTTTATGATTGTGTGTATTCAAGTGTGTACTCCATGACTTTGAGTGTTCAAATGTATGCTACATGCTTTATGTGTGTACTCCATGACTTATGTACAAATGCACACTTCATAACTTACTTGTACTCATGTGTATACTTGCATGTTTCATGTATGCTTCATGCCTTATACTTTGGATGCTTCATGCTTTGTGTATCAAGAGTGTGCTATATGTATTACATATACTTGTGTATTGCATACTATGTTCATGCTTTGTTTGTGTTTCATATATGTGCATATACTTCAACATGGAACTTCTCTCCATCATTGATTATCTCCATGATATCATGTCATCATCTATTATACACTTCTACAAATGAGTTCACCTTCTTTACAAGTTTATCTCTCCAAATTCTCAAGATGACATTATCATTCATATCGTTTCATCTTGGAACTACAATATTCACCCTTGTATTACTTCAATCACATTGCTATCAAATAATCAATTACTCCTCAAGAATACAACTCTTCTCAATTTTGAGGTCAAATATATATCAAAAGTCAAAACTACAAGGTGACAAATACAAGACCGAATTTCATAATCAAAGATCAAGATATCGTCATCTTGGAATCTCAAGCATTGGAATATTTTACTTGCATCACATCGTTATTCAAGACATCAAACAAATACTTACCTATACTCTTCAGTGCTCTCTTCTCTTTTCATAGAGTCACGATCACTTACTTTTCATTAACGGATGTTCATAATAATTTTCATTCTGAGTCAAACCATGACTTCGTCTCAACTTATCGGAAGGTAGCGCGAGGTAATGAATGAACTCACTGTGATTGCTTGAGGACAAGCAATTTTGAATGGGGAGGGCTGTCATGTTCCGATATTAATGCATTGTTTAAATTAAAGATTTAAACATTGTATTAGAAGACGGTGAAGTTACCCTTATCAATTTGAATAATAATTACAAATATTATTAAATGATATTATTATATTTTAATTTAATTAGAATATAATATATTTATTTTGATTAACTAAATATATTATTATTGTAAAATAACAAATACAAGTATAAATATAAAGATTGATCAATTTATATATTATAAGTAATAATCTAAATATTATCATATTATAAATATGAATATTGATGCTTTATGAATATTGATATAAGTATCAATATTATTAATATAAATATAAATAAAGGAAATGACTTAGAATATGGAGTCTTATTCACAAATAGAGACACACTATACAAAGACCCTTGTGCTGCGAATAACACACCTCATGACGTGTAAAGACAAGTTTGGTGCGATTTGCAAGGAAGATTATCATTATGATAATACAACACTTATATTATTCATTATTTAAGACAATTAAGGGACAGTGATCTCTCAAAGAGAGGTGTCAGTTGAGAGAAGACCACCGATCCAAAGCTATAAAGAGAATTGATAGGAATTAAATCAAGGGAACCGAGGGACCAGCATTCATCCTAGACAAGCATCGAATTACACATCAATAAATACTAATCACAAACAATCAGTCTAATTTAGATCAGCGAATAACATATCAATCTAGAATTGAATAACATAAAAAGTAGATCAGACCCTCCAGTAACTCATACGCAACATCAAGACATCAGCCAAAATCATTTATCAACCAATAATCGAATGTCATATACAAGGCATAATAGTAGATCACCGAAGAGCCCATAAGGAATTCGTGGAAGAAGGTTTCAGACTAGTTGGAAAGAGATCTTAACAGCAAGAGAACCACTATTCATATCAGTGCCAATAAATATAGAAAAGTATGCATGGTTACTCCTCCTTTTATAATAACAAACGGCTACATAAGGTGCTGTATGCAAATTACTGTTAAATACACATGATAATATGAGGTTGACAAAAGTGTCAATACATTTTGCATTAGAAGTAATATTTTCATTACTGAAATTTCATGTTATTAGCATAAATGAATTGCATGTATGAATAATAAGTAATGATTAATAATGAATGAAGGAATATAGAACATTAGCTTGTCTCGAATATGATCATGAATGTAAGAATAGACTTTCATGATAAATGAACTTGGTTATGAATAAAAAGGGCAATAATGATGATGACGAAATAAGCTTATGTGGAATATGATTGGCCAATTGAGCTATAAGACCAAGATGTCAGTCACATATAAATAAATACAAACTTATGGAGAAATCCATAACCATCTCATCACTTCCATTCCTTACGACTATCAGAGAGGCGGTCTTGTTAGGGAAAGGCGAGGTAATTCCATCACAATGCATTAGAGAGGGTTTAACGCGCCCTAGGCAAGAGTCTTAGGGAAAGGCAGAGTAATTCCATTCATGATGCATTGGAGAGGGTTCAACGCACCTGAGACATATAATTCCCCGTCCATGGTTATGGAATAGAAGGAGATGACATGGAGAGATAAACCTAGTGTTACTCCTATATATACATTTCTCTATTACTTCATTCTTTGAATACTAGGTATTGTGGGGGAGAGACGGAGTAATCCCATCCGTAAGAAGGCCTGTAGGCTGGGACAAGTCTCCCATAGGCTGGGTCAAGAGATGGTTTTAGCGCGCCCAATACATGTAAAGCCTAGTTCCATAAAGAAAGTAATAAGGAATATGTATTATGAAATAGTTATCAATATACAAGTAACAATTAGGAAATAAATAATCCTTTAACAAATAATGAAACGAAAGTATCATCATTGATCTTACTTATTTATTGTCCTCCTTGAGAACCACCTTGAATGCAGATCCGAGTTTAAAGTGCTTCCTATAAAGGGGACATTACAAGACCGCACAAATCCCAAACTCAACACATAAGTATCAAACTTCTGGTACCACATCCTAGGACTTTGTTTAAGGCCATACAAAGATCCCTTTAACTTACAAACTAGCTTGCTTTTACCTTTCACCACATAGTGCTTTGGTTGTGTCATGTAAATTTCTTCCTCCAAATCACCATGAAGGAAAGCCGTTTTCACATCCATTTGTTTGACCTCTAGGTCATAAGCTGCTACAATAGATAATAAAAATCAAATGGATGTCAGTTTAGCAATAGGAGAAAAGATCTCATTGTAATCAATACCCTCAACCTAAGAGTATCCCTTCGTAACCAACCGCGCCTTATGTACTTTTCAACATTTCCATCTGAACTAATCTTTTTCTTATACACCCCATTTACAATCAACAGATTTCTATCCTTCAGGCAATGGTGTACAAGGTCCCATGTATCATTTATTTCAAGGGCTACCATCTCTTCATCCATGGCTATTTTCTAGGACTACATCATTCATACCCAAAGCCTCTTGCACAAATCTCGGTTTATCAATGTTAGTACTCAAAGAAAATATACACTTCCAATCATCAGGTGAATACCCATACCTTTCAGGTGGTTGCCTATACCTTATAGACCTTTGAATAAGATGAGGTGGAGGTTTTCCCACTTCTTCCTCCTCCTCTCCCTCTTCTGAAGATTCAGAGCTTGAAGAACTCTCCTCAACTTCTTGTCTATCTTGGGGTCTCGATTCAACATTCTCAAGCATAGAAGGAAGTTAAATCACATCCTTTTTTTGTTTAATTTCTTTATGCTGTTCTGGCTAAAAAGTAATAGGAGAAGATTTAGTCTCTCTAAAAATAACACTTCTAGAATAAATTACCTTATGTGCAACAGGGTTCCAAAGCTTGTATCCTTTCACACCATAGTTGTATCTGATGAAGATACATTTGACATCCTTAGAATCCAACTTTGTTCTCTTCTCTTTAGGCACATGTGCATATTCCTCACAACTAAAAAATCTTAGATGTCTAAGTGAATGCTTTTCCCCGACCACGCCTCCATTAGCATTTTATCAACAAGCACTGATGTAGATCTATTTATCAAATAAAAAGTAGTGGCAATAGCTTCAACCCAAAACTTTTGTTCTGGACCAGCTCCACTCAACATTCTCCATCAATGTTTGGTTCATTCTTTCTACAACTCCATTCTGTTGAGGAGAATACGGAGTTGTATTTTGTCTTTTAATCCCGCAATCTGTACATAATCTATTAAAATCTACAAAATAGTACTCACTGCCATTGTCAGTCCTCAAACATTTGATTTTCTTTCCATTCTGAGTTTCTACCATAGCCTTGAACTCCTTAAAACAACTGAAAACCTTAGATTTACTCTTTAAAAAATATACCCATGTTCTCCTATTGAAATCATCAATGAAAGTAACATAATAAACTGATTTACCAATAGAAGCAACATCAATAAGACTAAATGCATCTGAATGGATTAGATCTAAAATACATGAAGACTTATGAGAAGATGAGTAAAATTGAACATGGTTCTATTTTCCATAACTATAATGTTCACAAAAATCAAACTCTAGATTGCAATGATTCAAACCTTCAACAAGGTTCTTATTTTTCATGGCTTTCAAACCCTTCTCTCCAATGTGGCCAAGTCTCTGGTACCATAACATGGTCTTTTCTATAGGCAACTTTGATTTGGTAGATAGAGCACCCTTGGGTACCCAGAAGCCATGACCATCCGCAGAAGAGGAAACCATCTCTTTTTTCAGCGAAGTAGTTTCTGACTTAATTTTATCAGATGTGCTATTGCACTCAACCGTGTATGCATCGATCTGGTATAATGTACCCAATCTGCTTCCTCTTGCTATCATCATAGCACCTCTCACCATTTTCACACCTACTTCAGAAAAATGTACATGCACACCTGCATCTATTAGCTTGCTAACAGATAATAAATTTCTTGCTAGTCCTGGGATATACAAGACACCATCAAATCATCTAACTCTACTATTAGAAAATTTCACATGAATACTACCACGGCCAACAATGTCAAGGAAATAATTATCACCCAAATACACGTTACCACCATCATAGTTTTCATACTTACTAAACTAGTTTCTGTTAGGAGTCATGTGGAAAGATGCACCTGAGTCTATCAGCCATGCATTATCACCTGCACAAGTGGCCAAGGTTGCAATAAAGGCATCTCCATCTTCTTTCTCAGACTCAGAATCAGAATCTTGCTTCTTCTTCTTCTTCTTTTTCTTCTCTTCTTTACATTCCTTTCGGAAGTGTCCAGATTTGCCATAGTTCCAACATATTGCCTTGAACTTACCAAGAGATTTTGATCTCCCCTTATTCTTGGACTTGGAACGGCCACGCTGCTTCTCATCTTTGCCTCATTCTTTTTGTCTTCCTCGAACGCTCAAAGCCTCTTTAGCATTTAGATAGACCTTCCTTCTCATCTCTTTAGAGAGTAGAGAACCAACAACATCCTCCATCGTCAAGATGACTGCAGTGCTCCCAATAGCCATGACTAGGCTATCCCATGAGTCTGGTAGCAAACACAACAAAATTTGGCACCTTTCTTCTTCATCCATTTTCACCCCAACTGAGGTCAACTGATTCACCAACATATTGAAAGTTTCCAGATGCTCAAAAATCTGTCCACCTTCTTCCATTCTCAAAGAATACAACTTCTTCCTCAAGAAAATCTTATTTATTAGAGATTTAGCTTGATATATCTCACCCAACTTCTTCCAAAGCTTCTTCGAAGTGGGTTCTTCATGGACATTTATCAAAGTCAAATCTGCAAGGCATAATCTTATGAGACCTTTAGCTTTTCTATCCATTACATCATATTTTGTAGCTAAATCTGGATCCATAGGCCTATGGACATTTTCATCCACTGCATCCCATAGATCCCAATCAATCAATAGATCTTCCATCTTTAGCTTCCACATTTCAAAGTTTGTGCTAGAAAACTTCTCTACCTCAATCCTCCTAGATATGCTCGCTATCTGAAAAAAATATCTGCAACAAGATCACAAAGTATCCTCTGCACAAGCTCCCACTCAAACCTTGATTAGCACAAAAAACCCAACAACCCACGACTGAAACCAAAGGTGATCAGGATTTGATACCACTTGTAAGGAAGTTAAACTAGTGGAAGCAACTTTCTATGCCAATCTTGAGGAGAAACATTATGCAAATTTTTTAAAAACTGATCTAATAATTACAGAAAATCCATAAGCACATTCAAAACATGAAATAAACAATAAAACAAAAAACACCAGATATACGTGGGGAAAACCCTTTCAGGTGAAAAACCTCACACTCCAAAAGCTTTCTCAATGTATTTCAAATCCAATACCAAGATTACATATGTATACACCTAAAAATGACATGACTCTACTTAAATAAATATTTTAAATATTTATTTCACCTTCACATTCCTCTATGAATAAATAAATAAATTTATTTATTTATTTGATTCACTTCCTCTCATTTAATTAAATAAATTACATTTTATTTAATTAATTAAATTCATCTACATCAACTTCATTCTTCTAAATAATTAAATAATTTTAATTATTTAATTAAACCTTTTATTTTTCTAAATTTAAATAAAATGCAATTTTAGTTAAATAAAATCTAAAATCTCCACAAAATAAAATATATTTCTATATTTTATTGATTCCTCTCAATTATCTACCAAATAATTAAATAAATTCATTATGCTTTCTTATCTTCTCAAAAATCTTTTTTATCTTCTAAAAATAAATTTCCTCTTGTCATACAAAAGCAAAAGCTGAGTTACAAAAGAAAAATTAGTTTTAAAGCATCTTTAAAGCAAACTTGCTCTTAAATTAGGAAAATAAATTCTAATTTAAGAAAATGAAAACTCATCCTCATCAACAGCGTAGTTAACTCAACAAAGCTACTTTTTGAATGACACATGTCTTTCTCCCATTTGTTGCACATTCCTCGACAATCCTCATCCGTTGATCTTCTCTTTTCTTCTCAACCATTGATCTTCTCTCATCCAACTCTATAAATACAACCCTCTTCTTCTTCATTCATAGATCCATTGTTTAAGCAAACTTATGCTACAGAAACACAAGCGCGCCTTTGGCACCCCATCTCACATAGCACTTCACTACCATCCACTCTTATTTGTGTTTGAAGTTCATCTTCAAATACAAGCAAGTATCATAGCCATTCTGTCCTTGTCATCTTCAACAAGCAAGGGAGCATACGCTTCTGAGGGCTTCATATTTATCAAGATCAAAAATAGATAGGTGAATAATGGAAGATGCAAGGTAAAAGGTGTAAGTATCTTCTTTATTTTACTTTAAACACATCTTTTTATCTTCAGATTTCATTAGTGTATTGGGTTTATTATTATGATTGACTAATCCACATTTCCCCTTCACATTTTGGCGCCTAGTGTGGGGCACTTGCCCCTTCTTCTAATCACAAATATGAGTTTTCTTGTAGACAAGTTCCATACAGGTTGTTGACAGGTTCGTTCGACGCATACACCCTTTGATTCAGTGCATTTGACTCCTGTTATGGCACATTCATACTCCAATGCATTCAACCTTTAAACTAGCACTTCTGTCCTCTGCTTCGATGCTTACAATCATTTGGCACATCCACACTCTGAGACGATGCTTCTGCTCTCTGTTTCGATGCATGCGGTCATCCTGCGCATACGTACTCTGTTTCGGCGCTCATATTCACTATTCTGGCGCTTCTGTACAACGGCGCATATACCTCTCCAGACGGTGCTTATACTCTATTTTACGGTGCATTTACTCATTTAACACATTTGCATCCTATTCTAGCACTTTTGACTCTTGTCTCAGCGTATCTATGTAACGCCGCATGCAATATCTATTTCTGCGCATTCAGATTGCATTGTGGTGCTTCTATTTTACATTGTAGCTTTAGGCCTTGCATCTGATTTTCTGTTTGAGCTAACGTCTGTTTTGCAGGATTAGTGGCTGGATTAGATCATTTAGCTACTTGTTTAGTTCATTTAGACTAATTAGGGGAAAAGTAAACAAGTGCATGCATGTAAATTCGACATAGCCTTTAACTAGGAAGATAGTAAATTGAACCATTGCTATATCTGCATATTGCTATCTTCTTTAGATTAAATCATTGCTATCTCAAACAAACATGAATGAACATTGCTATGTCTTAAACATTTCCAAGTAAACAACCGCGTGAGTGCACAAGTAGAATAGCCCATTTAGTTTTTCTACTTTTAACTAGGTTTGGATTAACCAGTGTATTCTGTGACTGTGAATGACAATAGACTTATGCTCTCCCCTTAACTGGGTGACCAGAATGCCAGACTTGTCATTCCATTTGTTTAACCTTTAGGGGGGTCTGCCCTTGGTTGTACACCTTTTCAAGTGGGAATGACCCTGAGTGGTAACAGGATAAAGCCAAGCCCTACCAAGCCACTTAAAATAAATTGTGCTTGAGGTGAAAAGCTCTTGCAACAAGTGCTACTGTGTTACACCGACGACCAACCTCCCCTAAAACCCTCTAAGGCGTAACCCTTAGAGGCTGGGAGACTCCATAACAGAGAGTAGTACCACTGCACGTGTAACCACTCGAACGGTTGCCTTGACTACGAACCAATTGTGTAGCAAGCCAAAAACCCCTATTTGTTGATGCAAAGGGTAGAGCTCTTGAAGCGGCCTCGATTCATGTGACTCTTAGTAGAGGTAGCAGGGACAATCCTAAGGTTCGGTGGGGGTACGAGCCTAAGGAAACCCGGATCTAGTATGCGTGAGAAGTGAGTGCCATGGAGGGGAGCTGGTGCTACCAGATCCTAGAGCTACACGCTTTGGGTATGCACAGCTAGAGGATTCAACAAATATTGTCCTATCCAACCTAGGGTGTACTTGTTTTTGAGTCAAAATAGTCCAGAAGTACAAAAAAATAACAAAGGATAAAAATCATGAAAACTTCTGTGTGTTTGCTGTGTTTGTGCCATAATTGAAATCAATTTCTCAAAAAGACCAAGTTTTCAAACCAAAAACAGGAAAATCTCGAAAAACATTCCAAAAAACTGTGAAAAAAACCAAGCAAAAACTAGAGTTGCACATTTGCCCCGACTAGTGGTGCATTTGCTGAGACTTAGCACATTTGATATCTGTTGCGGTGCATTTGAACAAAGACCAGAGTGGCGCATTTGATACAACTTGTGGTGCTTCTGCACTCTATTGTGGTGCATTTAAACTGCTGCGCATTTGAACCAGAAAGCAAATTTAGTACCTTCCAAGAGCAAAACTGTCAAAAACTTTTCAAAAACCATTTTCAAACCTGACTCAATTTTTCAAAATCTAATTAAGATCGTGCAAATCAACCATTTCTTTCTTCTTCCACATCATAACTACTTTTCATCCAAAATCTCGCCAATTTTCTTCCAAAAATCCAACAAGGTTAGAACCAAGCTCTTCTTGATCACATCACATCTCAAACAAAACCTAGTGAGTCTCCTCTATCAAGGATCACTTATCCTTCTCTATCAGAACTCCACTAGTGGATTGGGCTAGACTAACTCAAATCAAGCAAATGGATTTCTATCATCCTCGCTTCGACTATAGCTTTGTTTGTCCAACTTTATTTGACACCACCTAGATCTAAGAAGAACCTTGCTAAAATATTGTCACATTCTAGCACCTTGCTCAAATTTTCGCTTCATCCCATCTCTAGTCGCCTCTTCCATAGTCTTAACATGATCTCAAAAACAAAAACAAATTGAAATGGCTGAGAAAATTATTCCAAATGCTCATGAAGGTGACAGAGAAATTTCTATGGAAGAGATCCTTCAATCACAACATGACCCAAAATTTCAATGCCTATTAGAAGGGGTACTTGCCCAAGACCCTACTAAATTCTTTTTACGCCTAGCAAGTCTAGGAGTCAAGCTCCCTAAAGATTATGATGTAGAGGCTCTAAAAGAAAGTGAGGAAGAAAGAAACCTTGAGGGAAGTAGACATGAAGAAACACCTTCAGACAAAAGCAAAACAAACACTGATGCTACGGAATCCAAGATTTACAACAAGAGTTTACAGACATGAAAATAGGGGCATCAACTAAACATTACACCCTAAAGGATATTTCACCATATCCTTTTGATAGGTCCCTAATCATGATTCCTTTCCCCTCAAAATTTGAGGTACTGAAATTCAATATATATTGAGGAAAGGGTGATCCAAGAGACCATATCAGGGAATTCAACGCTGCTTACCTAGAGGTCGCACATAATGACACTTACCTTATGCGACTATTTCCACGAAGCTTGGGAGGACAAGCCATGGAGTGGTTTTCTAGACTACCACCTGGTTCATTCAACGAACTTATAGACAAATTTGTCACCCACTTCTCTTACAATATTGAACATGACACCTCAATATTGGATCTCTGTAACACCAAACAAAAAGATGCAGAATCTTTCGCCGCTTTCTTACAAAGATGGAGATAGTTAGCGAGTAAGTGTCCACACCAAATGCTTGAAAAACAAATGTTGGAGATGTTTAGGCACAACTTACATATAGACATGAGCTATCAGATTCAAATCCAATGTCATACTTCCTTTAGCAAGGTCATTGAGATGGGTCTCATCATTGAAAAAGCTCTAATTGCCAAGGGTCAAATAAAACTCTATAAGGACACTCCTAGTACCAACACCAACAATGACAAACCAAGATTTTGGACAAAAAACAAAAACCTCATGAATGATGGGGTGGTGGATGCCAAGAATGCGGCACCTAAACAACTAATTTTCAATTTATCAGCTCCTCAAAACAACCCCCCACAAAACAAACCAAGGAATACTGAATCACAATTTACCAACTTTCAACCTAGGAGAAAGTTCACGCCCTTGGGAAAATCATTGGAAACTATCCTACAGAAGCTAATTACAAACAAAATCATAACGCTTCTAACTGCGCGGGAGTATAAACCTAAGGTCAAACCTCATTGGTGGAATGACAACGACTTCTGTGAGTTTCATCAAAATAGGGGACACAAAACCAATGATTGTATAGCACTCAAACACACGATCCAAGACTTGATCGAACAAAACAAGATATCCATTGATGGACATACCTCTAACAATGATCATCAGGCATTCAAGGATCCTCTTCCCAACTATGAGCAGGGAGGACCTTCCAACAAAAACAACGGTGGCTCTAACAACGCAAATTACACAAACGTCAGCTTTGACTATGTTGTTAACCATATCTCAGAAGGTGATTCACACATCAATGTGATCACTATCAACAAGGATTTGGATTGCAATGTCACCACCTGCAGTAATAGAGTCACTCTTAGAGGAGCCTCCGCCACTCTAGATAATCAGTACAGTATCTTGGATTAGCTACATAAGACATCTGCACATATCTCCATCCTTGAACTTCTGCGTCTATCCTCGTCTCATAGGGCCATTCTTGACAAAGCTTTAGCAGAAGCCTCCGTCCCTACAAACCTTGCTGAAGAACAATTCCAAACCATGTTAGATCATATTACCTCACCTCATTCCCTATCATTCATTGAAAAGGATGATATGTCAATCACTCAACTCCATAACACCTCTCTTCATATCAAAGCCTTCATACACAAACACAAGATAAAGAGGGTCCTAATCGATGGAGGGGCTGAATATTTGCACCTTAAAGCTAATCCTTACATTGGGGTTTTCAGAGAAGGCTATAGATCCAAAAAAGAAAATAACTATCAAAGCCTACGATGAGGAGGAGAGAACTTCTAAGGGAATTGTTACTATGTCGATCAGAGTGGGACCTGTAGTAAAAGATGTGGCTTGTCAAGTCCTTGATATGGAGCTAGCATACAACATTCTTCTTGGGAGACCATGGATTCACGCACTGAAAGCAGTACCTTCAACATATCATCAATGTATCAAGTTTCCCTATGAAGGTCAAGAGATCACCATACAAGGTGACCCCAACCCGTTTCAGTATTGCAACTCCATTCAGCCTAAACCTGAAGTTATGATCCCAAATAACAGTGCTTCTGCTTCATCCTTGTCTTGTATTGACCCAGCTTCACTTGCTTCCACTTCAGAAGCTTCTCAACTTAAACTCAAACTCAAAGACAAAGGCTTGGGTGAATACATAATCTCTCAATCCCTCTACTTGGCACAACTCCCCCTATCTCCAAGATCATATGGGAGACCTACTCTAAGCAAACCCAAAGTAGACAAAGCTACCAAAGGTCTGTTTGTAAAATGGGGAAGCCTTGAAGATGAAAGTGATGAAAAAGATATCCTACAATGGCTATACAAGGATGAAGGTAGTCCATCGACACAACTTGACCATCCCACTATATAGACTGCACAATATGGACAAAGTTTCCAAATGTTACAAAGAATGGGATATGAAGGACACGGTCCACTAGGCTCAAGAAAGGATGGTATCACTGAACCCATCCAACCTCTAACCTTGACAGACTGAGACACTACAGGGATAGGATATACCGGAGCATCAAGAAACAACAAGGAAAATAAGAATAAAGGTAAACAACTAGAAACATCTACTAGCAATTTGGTGGAGCAAATTCAACAAATGCAATTGTGCCATGGGAGTGAAACTGATTTAAATGAATATGAGTGGGACAGTCTATCGGAGCTATCTTGTGACAAAAAGGATATTGACGTTGTCCATGAGTATGACCCAACCCCTGCAAATGAGAGACAAGGTCCAAGGGCTAGGCCCCTAGAGTCCATCCCACGTAATAACGATAGTGAAAATTGTGAGGAAAGAATGATACCTCCCTTAATGGATCCACTAACAGAGAGTACCATCGCAGACTTCATCCGTGCTTTTATTAACTCTATCATCACCATCAACACTGTTGAAATGGACCAACCCAATGACCCCCTACCTTTGGTGCACCCTGAACTCATAGATTGGGACCTACAAGGCACTACCCTTGAGCTTGATACCTTTGAGAACAATGAAGCCATCATAAACTATCTTGAGCTTAGAGATCATATACCCGCAGGAGACCACAGAGCTGGCTATGCTATAGAACTCAATGATAAGGCCTATTTTGGAGAGAGTGCCAAGCCTTTTAGTCTAAAAAATGCCAAAATGAAAGAAAGATCTAATGGTGAAAACTGCTCTACGGCAGTGTTAGATCATGAAAATAGTAAAAATAAAGACATATCCAATGGTGAAAACCTCTTTGAGGCGTCAAAGAATGAATGGCTTGACCCTCTACCCAATCTTACACATCAGGAGAGATCCTCAATCTTGATAGAACCAACAAAAGCGATCAACGTCAGCACAGGTGATAACCCCAAAATGGTCCACATGGCAAAGGCTCTCACAGAACAAGAAAAACCAACATTTACCGACTTCTTCAAATGAAAACAAATCAACTTTGCTTGGACATATGTAGACATGCTAGGGCTAGATCCAAATCTTATAATGCATCATTTATCTATGGCTCCAGGAGCTAAACCAATTAAGAAAAAGCTCAAAGATGTACCCACATGTGGTCCTCATGGTAAAAGAAGAGCTGAAGAAACTATTGGATGTCGGATTCATCAGACCTATAGACTATCCAGAATGGGTTTCAAACATAGTACCAGTGGCTAAATTGGATGGTAGAGTCTGAATATGTAATGAATTTAGGGACTTGAACAAAGCTTGTCTAAAATATGATTTCCCACTGCCAAACATAGACATGATTGTAGATCTCACGGCAGGGCACACTATGCTGTCACTAATGGATGGTTTTTCTGGATATAACCAAATAAAGATTGCACCCGAAGATCAGCACAAGACTACATTTACATGTCCTTGGGGCACCTACTATTGGTGTGTCATGCCATTTGGTCTGAAAAATGTTGGGGCAACATATCAGAGAGCCACGACCACAATCTTCCACGACATGATGCGCACTATAATGGAAGACTATGTTGATGACATTCTGGCAAAATCACTTACAAGGGAAGGACACCTGGCAGTACTGGACAAAATATTCACAAGACTAGAAAAGTTTAACATGCGCCTCAATCCAAAGAAGTGTGTATTTAGAGTAACCTCAAGAAAGCTACTGGGATACATAGTGTCTGCAAATGGTATCGAAGTCAACCCAACTAAAGTGAAGGCCATCATGGAAATGCCACCTCCTAAGAATCTCACACAACCAAGGTCACTACAAGGAAAACTACAATCTATCAGAAGGTTCATTTCTTAATTGGCAGACAAGTGCCACCCATTTTCTCACCTTCTACACAAGAATGTCCCTTTCAAATGGAATGAGTCATGTGAGCAGGCATTTTAGCAATTAAAAGAATATCTCATGAAGCCACCTGTATTGATGCCACCAATTTAGGGTAAACCTCTACTACTATATATCTCGGCCACACCAACAGCTCTGGGAGCTCTCATTGTACAGAAAAACTATGATGGGAAAGAACAAGCCATATACTATATCAGCCGAATGCTTGTTGGATATGAACTGCAGTACACGCCAATCGAAAGAGCATGTCTAGCTATTGTCTTTGCCTCACAAAAATGGAGACATTACATGTTATCACATTCTATCCAACTGGTAGCAAAAATTGATCCACTCAAATATTTACTCAACAAGGCAACCCTTACAGGTAGACTATCAAAATGGGTCATGCTTCTCAGCGAGTTCGATATTGAATATGTAGACAGGAAAGCAATAAAGGGCCAAGTACTTGCAGATCAACTGGCAGATGCACCTCTAACAGATGACAGCCCCTTGAGCTTTGAATTTCCAGACGAATCTATCTTCCACATAAACACAACAATCTAGAAAATGTACTTTGAAGGATCATACACTCAACATGGATCAAGGGCAGGTATCTTGTTGATCACACCTAATAGTGACACTATTCCTAAATCGTACAGATTAATGTTTCCCTGCACCAATAACGTGGTAGAGTATGAAGCTCTTGTCATTGGTATAAAGCTAGCAGTTTAATGGAATATCACAGAACTTTAGGTATATGGCGACTCACAGCTGGTCATAAATCAAGTAAATGATGACTACCGAACAAAAGATGAGAAACTGATCCCTTACAAGAGAATGGTAGATGAATTCAAAGAATACTTCGTCAAGATCTCTTTTGAACAAATACCAAGGATTGAGAACAAAGTTGCAGACGCAATGGAAACAATTGCATCTCTCCTCGATATTCTAGATAATCAATCATGTTATGAGTTCTTGGTAGAGCCAGTAGCCTGTCCTGCATATGACACCCCTGAATTCCATATCATGTGCCACATTGTTGGAGCCAATTCCCCCCTCTATGGAAAAATATTTGCCTATCTTAAAGAGAATACCCTCCCACCCGATCTCTCTAGTAACCAGAAATGAACCTTTATCCGTTAGGCATCTCGGTATGCCATTATCACCAATACCCTATATCACAGAGGTCTTGATGGTACTCTCCTTAGATGTCTCAATAGTGAGGAATATCAAACCACCCTGAGCAAAGTGCACGATGGTATATGCGGGACCCACTATAGTGGCCCTACCGTAGCCAAGAAACTCATATGCATGGGATACTACTGGCCAACTATGGAACAAGACTCCTATCATTTTGTAAAGAAGTGCAAAAAGTGCCAAATCCATGGGAACCTGATACATGCACTAGCACAGGAGTTGTAGCCATTAACGACTCCTTTGCCTTTCTGTTAGAGGGGACTTGACTTAGTGGGCAAGATTCACCCTTCTTCCTCCAGCGGCCATAAATTCATAATCACTGCCACTGAGTACTTCACAAAGTGGATTGAAGCCATGCCTTTAGCCAATATCACAGGCAAGAAGATTGCCTCATTTATCCTGAACTATATCATTTGTCGTTATGGTATCCCTTCGTCTATTATCATGGATAATGGACGACCCTTCAAAAATTAGGATGTCAAGGAACTATGCGAGAAATTCCATATCCACCACTACTTTTCAACCCCCTATTACCCCCAAGGCGATGGCTAGGCTAAGGCATCAAATAAAACCATTCTGAAAATCCTAAAGAAGACTGTCAATGATGCCGGCCGAGATTGGCATGTCCAACTAAACCTCGCACTATGGGCCTACTGTACAAGCATCCACACACCCATAGGTGCAACACCATACTCCCTAGTCTATGGATCTGAAGCTATCTTTCCCATTGAAGTCGAGATCCCATCCTTGCGAGTTTCGTTAAAAGGCCTCATATTAGATGAAGAGTACAGAGTGTCCAGACTTCAAGAATTAGAGTTGCTAAAAGAGAGAAGGCAACAAGCCTTTAACCACCTGAAAGCATATCAGCAACAAATGTCCAAAAACTATAACCACAGGGTAAAGTCCCGAGTCTTCCAAGTTGGTGATCTAGTCCTAAGAGAAAATCCCACAAACTAGCAAGATAGAGAAAAGAAAGGAAAGTTTGAACCCAACTGGCTGGGTCCCTATGTCATCATTGCAGCTTATGGATCGGGGGCATATCAATTGGCTACATCTAAAGGTGAACTGTTCGATGATCCTATCAATAGCATGCACCTCCACAAGTTCTATACCTAAAAACCCCAATGTAAGGGAGTCTTAAAAAAATCCAAAAAAATTTAAAAATGATAAAAAAAAATCCAAAAATGAAAAAATAACAAAAAAATCATCCTCTGGTGAAAACCTGGTAAATAGGCGCCTTGGATAGGTACCATGATGAAAACCTGGAAAATAGGCATCATATGTACTTTTAGCTTCCGTGCAAATAAAAGCAAGTGGTGAAAACCTGGTAAACAAGCATTGTCTGCGACAAACCACTTCCTCCATCTATTGTAACTTCATATCTCTCGTGTCCATCATACTAGTCATCTTGAACCAGTCCTTTGAACCGTTGTTGAACTACATTGCATCTGAGTTATCATGTAGGCAAGGCCATTCTTAATGCACCCCTAAAGCTTCCCTCCACTCCACTCCACTATCCCGTCTGTTCCATGTCTAGTCCTTATATCTATCTGAGTCCATACCATTCCTGCATCTTTGCCATTGTCTTGGTCTTAGGTCTGCTAGGGTTTACCCTGAACTACATTGCCTCTGTGTCGTCACGTAGGCAAGGCCATTTAGCAATGAGCCCTCGAGGCTCTAGGTCAGTCCCTTAGGGTCTGTCCCTCAATATCCGTTTGTCATATCACCCATAATAAGTCGATCCTTGTCTAAACTGGGGGTAACTCCTCGACCTGGTTGCGGATTTGGATTCTTGAATGCCACATGTTCTAAGAGGATACCAATAAAGGATTGGGATACCTTTCACTAGACAAGCAAGTGCAGCAAAACACAAGCTTCTCCAAACAAAAATCTTGACACAAAAACATCAACCTATTCCAAAGCAGAGTACCATAATGAAACACTCAAACTGATTCTATATCAATTATGGCAAAAAGACACATCTAATACAAGAATGCTTTTGTGAATAGGTTAACTTAACAAAGTCTTGGATTTTTTCATTATGTCTTCCTATGCTACTTAAGGATGCCAAAAGCTAGAGATGCTATGATGGGGGCATAATCTTTTCTTTGTCTGCTGCTTGTGGATTAAACTTTAGTAATGTAATGACTTTTGTCTAACGACATGGTCAGCAAAAGATCATCAAGGACTCCAAGGTCTGAACATGAAAAAGGGCGATCCTTGTCTGTTGAAATGCAAGAAGTACTCAGGTCATCTAGATTCAAGTTTGACTAGATGCTTGTATCAACTTGCTATCTCAAAATCCATGTAAGGAATACTCAGGTCATCTCGGTCTAATTATACCTCGATGCTTGTATTTCCTTACAACATTTCAAAAAGTGAAAAATACCAAAATGTGCCCAATGATGAAAGTAACACCTTGCAAGATGACAATCCATATCCATCCCATATCCCAACAATCCATATCAACCATGCAATAAGAAAATCCTGCAGCATATCAAACGAAAGTTAGTATTTATTCATCTCTTCTTCCACCTATCTGCATCATCTCTGTGTTGACTGAGTACATTTGGACATACCAAAAACCTAGCATAGATAGCATATCATATCACATGAGATAGTCATTTACATGATTACATCATTTGCATACATAATAAAGTGCATTAGGTCACCCACATACATGTGCATCCACATATCATATCAAAAATAAAAAACATAGACAACATACATATAGAGCTGCATAATCACATCCATAACATGTCACATTTACATTTGCATATTGAATCATATCAAAATCCATCCAGTATGCATCACATATACAAACAACATCATAAAATAGATTATATTCATAGCATATCCACATAAAGAAAAACATGAGCATATAGAACATCCATAACTGCATCATCATATAGAGTGTAAAAACCGTGTCCAAATGTACAATATATCAACAGTATCTGTCCAAATCTCTCAGAGTCATATCATAAAATTGTATACAAGGTACAACAAAAAATGGTGATACATGTCTCGGGGAAAAACTAATACATATACAGGCTATCTCAACCATCAAAAATGTGTATATCAACTCCAAAATCAGTACAAATATCCAAATCTGTCTAACCCTGTTGCTGGGGAGCACTGCTCCTTGCGCCGCCCTCTCCTCTATCTTCCTCTGACTACTGGGGACCCCTCACTGATCCTACCGATCGAGACCCACCTACCCTTTGAGATGCCACAGACTGGCTCCTGAAACTGGGCGCCTGTTGATCCGCTGCCATGGCCCCGTGATATAACCCCCTGTAATATTGAGCCTGATCCTGCACTCTAGTGAGCTCACTCTATACCTAGGCTAACTGTGTTTGTGCCTGCTGCACCTGTGAAACCAAAAAGCTAGATGTACCATTTGTGCCCATAGCCATCAAGGTTGCATCTCTCTTTGGTCAACTCTGATATCCATCCTGCATCTGCATCTCTGCGAGACTCTGCTACTCTCAGATGAGCTGTCAAATGCCTAAGCTGTGTCTGTAATGATACCATAGCTTGCTGCTGCAAGTCAACCTACGGGGCCTACTATGTTGGCACCTGCCCATGTACCTACCTGCCGTGGTGATGACATCTGCCTCTGCTGTCCCACCTGTTGTGCTGGAACCTGTGCCTGCACCTGTCCTACAACTTGTGGCTGCACAACTGCCTGTTGACCTGAAGGCCCCTCTCTAGACCTCCTCCTCCTCTGTCTTGATCTACCACCCCCTCCTCCATCTCCTCCATCATCCCCTTGATCTCCTCTCCTCCTCCTCCGTCCTCCCCTCCTCCTGCCAGTTGCACCCTCATCGTCTAAATCATCCTCGTCGATATGAGGAGACAACTCTCCTGGTCCTAAGTATCTAGGAAAGGGATGAGCAGCGAACCACTCCTCATAGTCTAGCATCATGCCAGCATCCACTATCTCCCTCCTCATGGGCCAAGCTGCATAAGGGATCTGCTAAAAATCTGCCAAGGTCTCCTCGTATGATGCTACGAGACCCCACCTGTACCTCTCTGCGTGAGTCCTAGCAAAATGTGCTTGTCCCTGTGGTCTACCCTGCACTTGGCCAAACTGTCTCTGCACTCGGCTCACAATCTGCCTCTCTAGTATGTGCCTGGTCCTCCCAATCGGCCACTGAGTCTGGAAACAATATGGAAGCTCGTCTGCCTCATCATCCCATACCTCACAGTCTAAGTATGGACGCCAAACAACTAGATCTACATTGTCAAACACATGTTTCTAGTACTCCAGCTTCCCCAGCCTGTGCTGGGAAATCACACCTACATAGTCATAATTGTAGGGCTCAGCCCTCTGCCTGTGAAATAGATATATTGGCCGTGTGATAGCTATGTGCTCCCACAATAAAAACTGTAAGAGAGATACACCTACTGATAAACTAGATCCTCTATGGTACACTACATGATGCATATCTCTGTATAAGTGGGCCAGCATGCACACACCCCATGCGTACCATGTCCCATCCGTAATCATACTCTCTAGCACCCTCACCCAGCCGATCGAGAAGCCGTGTGACCTCCTATCGGGGCATACTACGCCACCGATCAATCCTGCTACTATGCCTGGGAAGTAGTCATAGCAGTCATGTATGTCCTGCCACAAAATCACCTGCTCCACCAACTCTGGGTCATCGAACACGCGTCGACACTCCTCCAAGCCAGCATCCCGTTGTGGCTCATACTCGACCAACTCTCCCTGAATAGGGAGGTGCAGAATCTGATAGACATCCTCAAGAGTGATCGCCATCTCCCTCGTCGGAAGATGGAATGTGCCATCCTCACTGTGGAATCGCTCCATCGCTGCAGTCAACATGGCCCAGTTCACGTGAACCTCAGGCATGAAGCAAACATAATGCAGACCCATAGCACCTAGCGCCTCACGATCTATCTCAGTCAACATGTATCACTGCAACAACGGCAACTGCTCTCGTGACATAAGGACATCTCGAATATCCTCCTGCAACCAAGCAAAGCATACCGTTAAAGAAATCCATATCCAAGCAAACCTACTCAAAGCAATCAACCTATCCTATCAATGACTTAACATATCAAATTAATCAAAATAACATATCATCTCTTGACTAGATTCTTGACAATCTCAGAGATTGCTTATCAATTGATGCATCGATCAAGGTGCCAATTGGGTTAATTTTGTTAAGTCATTTGATTTTTCCTAGTGAAAATGCGCCAATCTAGGTGGTAAATGCACTGATCCATATCACATGCGCTGCTTCACCGTGAATGCGCCAATCCAGAGCTTGTATGCGTCGTTCTGGCACATGCGCCGCTTCTTATGTCACATAAGTCGTTTCCCAGCAAATGCACCAATTTCAAGCTTGTATGCGCCAAACTATCAGATGCACTGAAGTATATCTCAAATGCACCACATAACGACATATGTGCCACTTCAGAGTGCATATGCATTGAACGATGGTTTGGCGCATTTGTCTAAGTATTTTTCCCTAGCCATTAATGCACCTAATAAATGACTTTTTGCGAGTTTTGCCAAACTACATACTGGGGGTCCTGCCTCTGTTGGCCGATCAAACCGTCGGACTTGCTCAAACTGGTACTCGTACGGAATATCCATCTCTCTGGCTGCCATGCTCTCCTAAGCTTTCAAGAGGCCAATCAACTAAGGACAAGTGTGCAAATGAATAGTACTTGTGGACCCAGCTCCTGTTTATAGCAAGTGACCCATATTTGACTATATGACAACTGTGACTACTTCCCATGTTTGTTTCTCTGAACCATATCCCATTTTTTTCCATCCTAACCCATTTTTTGCCTTCTTCTTCGTGAGATTGTCCGTCTCACGCCTTCTACCTTCTTCTCGTCCAATCTCCCGAGAGGCATCCTATCGTTAAACTTGTACCAGGGGTAAACTGGGGCATGTATCACTGTCAAAAATTCTTATTCTTTGAAACAACGTGATAGAACACATTGCATCAAAGAGGGGCAAAATGTATACACCTAAAAATGACATGACTCTACTTAAATAAATATTTTAAATATTTATTTCACCTTCACATTCCTCTATCAATAAATAAATAAATTTATTTATTTATTTGATTCACTTCCTCTCATTTAATTAAATAAATTACTTTTTATTTAATTAATTAAATTCATCTACATCAACTTCATTCTTCTAAATAATTAAATAATTTTAATTATTTAATTAAAACCTTTTATTCTTCCAAATTTAAATAAAATCTAAAATCTCCACAAAATAAAATATATTTCTATATTTTATTTATTCCTCTCAATTATCTACCAAATAATTAAATAAATTTATTATGCTTTCTTATCTTCTCAAAAATCTTTCTTATCTTCTAAAAATAAATTTCCTCTTGTCATACAAAAGTAAAATCAGTGTTAAAGCATCTTTAAAGCAAACTTGCCCTTAAATTAGGAAAATAAATTCTAATTTAAGAAAATAAAAACTCATCCTCATCAATAGAGTAGTTAACTCAACAAAGCTACTTTTCGAATGACACATGTCTTTCTCCCATTTGTTGCACGTTCCTCAACAATCCTCATCCGTTGATCTTTTCTTTTCTTCTCAACCATTGATCTTCTCTCATCCAACTCTATAAATACAATCCTCTTCTTCTTCATTCATAGATCCATCGTTTGAGCAAACTTATGCTGCAAAAACACAAGCGTGCCTTTGGCACCCCATCTCACATAGCACTTCACTACCATCCACTCTTATTTGCGTTTGAAGTTCATCTTCAAATACAAGCAAGTATCATAGCCATTCTGTCCTTGTCATCTTCAACAAGAAAGGGAGCATACACTTCTGAGGGCTTCATATTTATCAAGATCAAGAACAGATAGGTGAATAATGGAAGACACACGGTAAAAGGTGTAAGTATCTTCTCTGTTTTACTTTAAACACATCTTTTTATCTTCAGATTTCATTAGTGTATTGGGTTTATTATTATGATTAATTAATCCACATTTCCCCTTCACAACATACACTTGCAGGGCAAGTTTATTATAGGAGTATCATTAGTAAACAATCAAGAAGAATTTCAGCAGCACAACAATACTTGCAAACTCACACACACAAATTACTTCTCAAGTCTCCAATTCATAGACTTCTGGCTATATAAGAAACCGTTTGTGGTTTTACAAAACCATGTGCAAAGATTCTCAGCCAAGATTCCAGTCTAAAAATAAGCTCTCACGTCCAAAATGAAATCCCCTATTTTTGACCCCTACAGGTGTCATATAATCTGTCATAATATGCCTAAAAATAGGCCTTCCATAATATACCACCATGTGGGCATCTTTTCACACCTAATAAACCAATTTTCAAAGCACCGACAATGTGTAATAGCTATAGGAAAATATTAAATGAAAAATAACTATTATGGGAAATATGCAACCTGGTTGAGACACCTCATTTCCCAACAAACATAACTACCTAGTAGTTGTAAAATTGTCATACTTTTCTCATTTCTTGATAAAAATTCAAAATTCAAAATGTTTTGAAAAGTTAAAATGGAGGAGGATAAAATGTAGAAACGGTTTGAAGAGATTCCATAAGACACGAGAACATGTGTTACTGGTATCTACTTGAACAATCAAGGTAGTAACTTATTATTTAATGGGAATGACTATTAAGAAATCTGCGTGTCTCAAAAAGCTTTTCCTAAAACATGTTAGGCTTTGGGGCATATCTTTACATTTAGAATAATGAACCAACACATAACTCAATACTGATAGCCTAGGAAATTTGAGCAAGACCTATTAATATAATATGATGATTATCATATGCAAGTCAGATAAATAAGACTATAATTTACTAAATTACTGATATTAATACTTCAAGGAATTAAGAAAATACAACTCTTTGATCAATAGACAATAACAGTAAATTTAATCACTTCGTTGGAAGCAAGTGTACATTTTCACACCCTTGTAGAGGTTACATAACTTTCATTGTAGCATGAACCAACTTCAGAGTTTGTTTGGTATAGGTCTATCAAAGATAACCATACATGGTCAAAAAGTCTAGACCATGTACGATTCAGAAAAGGCATCAAAGAATTTAGGGATTTATGGGACTTTTCATTGATGCAGTGGCATTCTTGGACTACTATTAAAGATTAGTTTGGTATAAGTGACAAATATCAACATTTTTTTGTCTTTGTGCAATCTCTTGTGCCTCCTAATCTTGTCATCAAACTTTGTACACCCCTATCTTGTAACTTTTTCAAAGATTGGCGTTGGTTATCCACTCATCACTTTTCTTTTTTTCCCCCTAAAGCAAGTGTACTGGCATCTCCTTCCTTTTATCAATCTTTCATCCTGCCCTAATGTTAAATGGAAATGCATATTCACTAATAGATTCTGGACCAAGCTCAGTGCTCAAATCTAGAAAACTAAAGCTGATGCTAATGATCGAATGCTTGCATGGAAATTGTTACATTTTAGTGAGAGAATTAGATTATTATCCATACAACCTGTCAGATGCCACACTTCTTAAGCTGCTGAGTCTGTTAAACACATTTTATGGGATTGTACTATTGCTAAAAAAATTTGGAATGCGGTGTTAACCTTTGTTCCAGCTATTTTTGATCGCCGATTGAACTAGAAAAAAGCTCTTCTTGGTTTTGGTCTTATGAATAAAATTGTTGCTGATTCTATGAGACATGTTATACTTTCACACATATGAAAAATAAGATGCTCAGTTATTTTTTCTAAAATCAATGCTCACCTAGCAATTGAAATTGCAAAGCTTTACTCTAACATATTTTTACATATTGCTGCCCTTTATTCTCAGCTGAAGAGTTCATTCCATAACAATCCCAGTGTTGCACTTCAGTTGGATCGGATCAAATCTCAACTTAGCAATCTCAAAATTCAGAGGAAGAAACTCCAATTCTAGATCAGTAATTGTTAATTATCTACTTTTTCAGCTGTTTGGGGAAGATATTCATGTTCTTCTTTAGAGCCAGTCATGACAAGTTGTGATACAGGGTAGGGCTTGTTTACTGATCCAGTTGAGGTCAGTTCAAAGATTCAAGAGACTGTTGTAGTTGCTTTCCAGTTAGACCAAATAACTGTCAAATCACCTTTTCACTAGACAAGAAAAAAAGGCTTGAAACAGGACTTAGCATTGAGGATTCTAGCTTTAGTTGTAGACTATTGTCCTCTAGGTGAATGAACTGTAGTTTTGGGCAGCTTTTTTAGCACCTTATCTAGAGGCTTCTATTGGCTACTACACCATTTGTGCAAGGTTTGGGTGGTTAACTCAGCACCTTTAGTTGTTGTTCTGGAGCCAATTTACCATGCTTAATTATGAGATAGTTGTGGCAACTTCTTAGTAACAATCTCTGTATTTGCTGGATGGCTTGTCTAAGTGCCACTATAATAAGTGGTTGCTAGTTTCACTCACTTCTAGATGTTTTTGTTTGGATGGTTCTGTAGGATGGTGATATGTTATATGTTATTGTACCTATTATATGTTATTGTTTGGCTGAGTTTTTTTTGTGTTGGCTGCTTACAACTGTCAGTTGGATGTATGCAGCTGGATGTTGTGTCATGGTATGGTGTTCTTGTTGTTGGTTCTATTCTTTCCAGCAGTCTTTGATGACTTCTTTACTCATTGTATTTATTCACTTTGTTCAATATTAAAAAAAAATTATGATTATCATTCATAGATATCCTAAGAAATATACGTGTCCAAGCTCAACTTTATTCATAGGAGGATAATCTCTACCCATCATATAATAACAACAGTGATAGCAAATATCAATGCATCATACCCATATAGAATCACAACTATTTAAACTATCAAAGCATCACTATCAACTCTGCAAATATCAATGCATCACTTTATTATCATTCCGTTTATTTAAACTATGCATTGCACTCCATACTATCTGATCCAAGGATAGGTCTAACTACAAATAACAATCTCAAGTCCTTACATAATAGTTAAAGGCTAATGATAGTGAATTCTATAGGCTAGTTATAACCAAGATATACAAATATGTAGTGATAGTTGTAACTATCCTTCTTTATGGTTCAATATAAGAACAATGACAATAGAAAAGTAGTAAACATTTATGCCATGAAAACATTCAAATTAATAGAGTCAAGCATATATCACTACCTAATGTATAAAGATAGTATGCTTATATCAATATCCAATGCATATTGATAGTACACATAGATCAGGACCTAATACCCTATGATATCAAGCTCATTAAGAACTAAAAAGGTAGAACATACTTGGTTGAGTATACATAAGTGAAATATAGAAGCATGCTCAAGGCAGGTGAGCTATTTGGCCAAATACCTCAAATCATACATGATGTGTTTGACAAAATGCCAAAATAACAATGGGCAGAATATTGAAGGATAGATAATACAAAATATCTCAAGCATGCTAAAAGCAACAATTAACTATAACTTAATCCCTTTTCACAAAATAGCCATGCATACACTAGTTGTGCAGCACATAAGATTCAATCTGAAATTGAAGTATTTGATATGCAACATAGATACATTAACATCTTAATTGCTTCAGCTAGAGTTTGCAAGCAATAGGTGTTTATATCATAATAGAGCATAGGAGTAGGGTTTAACCCCAATATATAAATGATAGTAGCTCCATTCAATAAAAAGGACACGATTTAATTTTAGTTCCTGCCGTGGAACTATAGCAGAGGGGTTGTTTTTAAACCGTCATTAAACTCTCCACTCTTGGAAAATCGTCAAGCATATCTTGTTGTGGCTAATCTTTGATCCTAAATTTTAAACAGAACATGTGTGAAGGATAACAAATAGAAGATTTGGTGCATTGTTATTCGCATAGATTTAGGACTGCAGGATGTTAGAAAAGCCCATGGCGTTCATGAGACGAGACAAGGCATAAATTTCAAGATAAAAGTTAATGCGCTCTGCCATTCCAATGACTTGGCACATTTAGGGTTTATGTTTACTATATTTTTGAATTTGACAGACACTTGTGGCTATGCGTGGAGAGGTCTAAAAATGCTAGACATTAGTAGGTAGCAAAAATGGGCGGTATATTAAAAATATAGGCAATAGCAGAAGTGCAGAGATATTTTTAGTTGAAACAAGAAATTTGGGAGTATTCATTCCCACTGGCTCTTGTTCATCTTCCATTCTTCCCAGAAATACAACACCCACACCCACATGAAACCAGAGATGCAATACCCATTACTGGAATCAATTTCCCCTTTCCCATAAAATAGTTAAAATTTGGCAAAGAAATCATATTTTTGCTAAGAATTTTGTTAGATTTTCTGTCATTGTCGATGTGTCATATGCATACTGGGATCAAGTCATGTAAAGCAATGAACATAGCCCTCACTTATGGATTAGTGTAATTATGTTATGAAAACTGACCACTGTCCTTTTTATGGATTGCTTGAAAGATACAAAGTTTGCATTATGACAATGCTTAGTGGGCATATTTGTTTAAGGGAACTTCAATGGATTTTTAGTTTACAATAGTCTCCAATATTAAGATTATACAGTAGCTTTAATCTTATTGTTCAAATTCTAGATTTCTTTCAATTTTCAATATCAGATTTTTAAGGTTAGAACAACTACATTGTGTTTTCAGCAGGGCATGTAACAAAAATAACATTGGGCACAAGGGAACTCCTACCAGCTGCTAGACCCACAAGGCTCACAACATTAATCTGCAAGGAAATTGCAGCAACGGGTTCTGCTCATATGTTTTCTATTTCCTTTTTGCACTTAAAAAGTGGTTCTACTGTCCTTTTATTCATTAGAAATGTTCGACCCCAATCTGCAACAGTAGGTGATGTGGTAGTCACAGCAAGGGTAGTGTCAACTGTCAATACATTTCTCTTTTATTTATTTATTTATTATCATTTACAGATGTTTAAGTTTTTAACCTTCAAGCAAATGCAACTGATAGGTGTAAAACTAAACTCTGATGACATCTTCCCAGCAACCTATGCTAGAATGGGAGCTTTGCAATAGGGTATCTATGATGCAGAGGCATCCACACTATAACCTTCGCATACAGCATGGATGTCTGCAGCCCATCATCATCATCATATTCATCCTCATCATCATCATATTTGACTTCACTGTCAGCATCATCATCATATTTCACCTGCCGACCGATATCCTCCTGCAGACAAGCCTTCGCACTTTCGCCTGTCAACAGCATCACCTTACTCGTTTATCGACAGCATCATCATGTTCGACCAGTGCGAACATCCTCCTGACGTCCACTGTTCACTTCAGCGACAACTTCCGTCTTCTCTTCCTTCAGCATCATGATATTCGACATCATGATAATCAACAGGATAAAGAACATCCGGTTCTTCCCATTTATCCTGATGATGACAAACCTTAGCTTCTCGCACCGTCCCCTCGATGCTTGCGTCACCCGATATCCTGATGACGTATATCCTGATGACGATGACCTCACCCACAACTTCTCAATATCCTGCCGCTCCGAAATGTCCTGATGACGTATATCATGATGATGATGACGTCATATCCTGCTGTTGGCCAAACTTAGTTTTTTTCGGCCCGCGATTAACTTGATCAACCCGATCTTCAACCTGATGCCGATACGCTCCTCCTCGGCCCTCCTGATGATGATCACCCCGACGCACTTGCACTTCATGCACTCGAAAGCATCATGCTCTCCTCCACTTATCCGGATGACGATACCCAAACTGACTGCAGGATATTAGCAGAAATATCCTGATGATGCTGTTTTAACAAACTTTCAGCCTTAGCGAAATTTCACTTCGCCGATCCTCCAGGGATGACCCGATCCACTCTCAGGGTGATCTTCCACACTCTATCTTATCAGCTCGACCTAGCACATACCCATGCTAGGGTCTTCAACATCTCTCGACGGCGATCCTGCACACCTGCATGCAAACAGAAAACAAACTACAACCTAACCTACTGTACATCGCCATTCCACCGATCAGACGGATCAACCGGTGGAATGGATCAGCAAATCCATACAGCCACCAAACCAGCAAATCGATTACACAAAGGAATCCAACCAGAGCAAGAACACAAACAGGATCTCTTTATTGATTTCACAAGATGCAATTACAATGATCAGTCTCTCTCTCTCTGTCTCACTCTGTGCAACCTAGCTCGATCGATGATATCTGTCTGTATGCAATATCAACCGATCCTCATGCTTAAATAGATTTTCCTACGAGTACTACTGACCTGACTCCAAGCGGCTGGGAACTCTCCAGGCGGCTGGGAGATCCAACTGGACCCTACAGCATGACAGTTGTTCTAACAAACTAACTAAAAATAGCAAAAGCCTGGTTAGCATGATCTTATCACGATCAGCATGACCTTATTACATGCATTTGGTCTTAACAGACCTTCTTGAAAACATAAACAAGACCTAAAACAACTAACTGCCTTATCAAGACCAGCTGTCAGGTAGGTGCGCCTGCACCATACTCCCCAACAGAAAAGAACTCATGTCCCATGAGTTTAGTATGTGGAAGTCCTCCACCTTTACACTTTGCCTTTGCAATATGCTGAACTGTTCCAGCTTTGTCCTCTGCTGTCTCTTGGCTGCTCCAAGTCTTCTGAACTGTAACTTGCTTTCTGGCAAGTAAATCTGCATGCCTGTCAATGTAGGCCCTTCTCAGGTTGTCTCTGTGTTTGTCAGATTGTCTGACCAGAACCTCTGTCTGAACTGCCTCTTAAACTTCTGAAATGTTCAATCCTATCTTCCTGTCAATCTTTATAGGACAAGCAATAGTCCCAACTATGACAACATCCCTGTCATTCTTCTGAACTGGTTGCTATGTGCAAACCTGTTTCTGAACCTGCTGCTGACCCCTGTCAGTCAAAACTAAAACTTTCTTCAACCTGTTGTCCTGAACAACTGCTGTCCCTGCAGTATCCTTATCTGCCTTTATGCCTGCTCCTCTAGGCATCTGCACATACTCCTTCTTTCCCATCAAAATGATTTTGGCTGCCCCCTGTGCTGCAGCATCTGCCTGCAATGGCATCAACTTAATAGTCTTCCCATCTTTCTTGATGGTATAGGTATTAGAATACCCATCATACAGTACTCTTCTGTCAAATTGCCATGGTCTACCCAACAGTAGGTGACAACATTCCATAGGCAAAATATCACACAAAATTCTATCATGATATGCTCCAATCTGAAAATCCACATATGCCTGTTCAGAGACAAAAAGTGATTGACTATCACTCACCCAAGATGCCTTGTAAGGGTGTGGATGTGGAATCCTTTCCAGCTGCAGTTTATCCACCATTTCCTGAGATACCATGTTGTCTGTTGAACCAGTATCAATGACAACCTTACATTTTTTACCTTTGCTCTTGCAGATGGTCTTGAAAAGAGCTCTTCTTTGCTTCAGATCTTTTGATGCCTGCAAACTAATTCTCCTTAGCATCAATGATTCTCCACTCTCTGGATATCCATAATTATCAGGCTCTCTGTTTGAACTCTGCGCACTTTCTTCTACTTTCTCTTCTTGCACAAGTTGTACTCTCTTGTCACTAGTTCTATCATTTCTGGATGATGAACCTTTGTTTTCTGGACATTTGAAAGATGGATGACCAAACTCACCACAGGTGTAACACTTTCCTGAAAATGTAGTAGAACCTCTACCACCTCCAAATCTTCCTCTATTACCTTTCCATCCACCTCTGAAATCAGACTGTCCCTGTCCTTTACCAGTGTCTTCTTGACCCTCATTGGTTTGCTTTTGTGTAGGGGCTGCTCCTCTTCCCTTATTGTTCCCTCTTCCTCTCATTGACTTATCATGCCCTCTATTCATCTTTTCTTCAATCCTGATTGCCATTTGATAACAATCCTCCACATTTTTAGGGTTAGCTAAAACTAACTCATCCTGTATGTTAAATCTCAAACCAGCCAAGTACCTAGCCACCTTTTCTACCTCATTCTCATGATGACCAGATCTCATACTCAACTTATAAAATTCTTCTGTATATGCCTTCACATCCCTTTCCTTCTGCTTTAAAAATTGCAGCTTCTTAAACATCTGGATTTCATAATCCCTTGGCAAGAATTTACCCTTGATCCTTGCTACCATTTTATCCCATGAAGTGATCTTTGACTTCCCTTGTTTCCTTCTCTCAGATTGTACATAATCCCACCATACCAAAGCATGACCTCCTAACTTGGTCTTTGCAATCTTTACCTTCTGATCCTCAGCAACATCTTCACATTCAAAGTGATTATCCAGTGCAGCAATCCAATCCAACAACTCATCTTCATTCAAGCTTCCAGTATACTTGGTAACATCAACCTTTACCTTAGGTTTTTCACTCTGCACTGCCTTTAACAGTTTTGCCAATCTCTGGTCTTCAGCATCCAGATCTTCAGCTACCTCTTCATACTCTTCAACAGTATCTTCATCTTCTTCAGACTCACTGTCTTTTACCTCCCTCTTTTTGTTCTTTTCCAGGGCTGTAAGCCTGGCTTGAAGTGCTTCAGCAAGCTCCTTCATCTTCCTCATCTCTCTCGCATGTTTTTCCTTCATCTCCTGCAATTCCCTTGCAGTACCACTACCTTTAGGAGGCATTTTGTCAACCTCTCAATCAACACACAACACACAATTCAACTCTACCTCTGCCCTTTCGGTGACAGAATCAACACACAACAGCCCAGACCTTTTGCTGAGCTCTGATACCACTATGATGCAGAGGCATCCACACTATAACCTTCGCATACAGCATGGATGTCTGCAGCCCATCATCATCATCATATTCATCCTCATCATCATCATATTTGACTTCACTGTCAGCATCATCATCATATTTCACTTGCCGACCGATATCCTCCTGCAGACAAGCCTTCGCACTTTCGCCTATCAACAGCATCACCTTACTCGTTTATCGACAGCATCATCATGTTCGACCAGCGCGAACATCCTCCTGACGTCCACTGTTCACTTCAGCAACAACTTCCGTCTTCTCTTCCTTCAGCATCATGATATTCGACATCATGATAATCAACAGGATAAAGAACATCCGGTTCTTCCCATTTATCCTGATGATGACAAACCTTAGCTTCTCGCACCGTCCCCTCGATGCTTGCGTCACCTGATATCCTGATGACGTATATCCTGATGATGATGACGTCACCCGCAACTTCTCAATATCCTGCCGCTCCGAAATGTCCTGATGACGTATATCATGATGATGATGACGTCATATCCTGCTGTTGGCCAAACTTAGTTTTTTTCGGCCCGCGATTAACTTGATCAACCCGATCTTCAACCTGATGCCGATACGCTCCTCCTCGGCCCTCCTGATGATGATCACCCTGACGCACTTGCACTTCATGCACTCGAAAGCATCATGCTCTCCTCCACTTATCCGGATGACGATACCCAAACTGACTGCAGGATATTAGCAGAAATATCCTGATGATGCCGTTTTAACAAACTTTCAGCCTTAGCGAAATTTCACTTCGCCGATCCTCCAGGGATGACCCGATCCACTCTCAGGGTGATCTTCCACACTCTATCTTATCAGCTCGACCTAGCACATACCCATGCTAGGGTCTTCAACATCTCTCGACGGCGATCCTGCACACCTGCATGCAAACAGAAAACAAACTACAACCTAACCTACTGTACATCGCCATTCCACCGATCAGACGGATCAACCAGTGGAATGGATCAGCAAATCCATACAGCCACCAAACCAGCAAATCGATTACACAAAGGAATCCAACCAGAGCAAGAACACAAACAGGATCTCTTTATTGATTTCACAAGATGCAATTACAATGATCAGTCTCTCTCTCTCTGTCTCACTCTGTGCAACCTAGCTCGATCGATGATATCTGTCTGTATGCAATATCAACCGATCCTCATGCTTAAATAGATTTTCCTACGAGTACTACTGACCCGACTCCAAGCGGCTGGGAACTCTCCAGGCGGCTGGGAGATCCAACCAGACCCTACAGCATGACAGCTGTTCTAACAAACTAACTAAAAATAGCAAAAGCCTGGTCAGCATGATCTTATCACGATCAGCATGACCTTATTACATGCATTTGGTCTTAACAGACCTTCTTGAAAACATAAACAAGACCTAAAACAACTAACTGCCTTATCAAGACCAGCTGTCAGGTAGGTGCGCCTGCACCAATGGATGTCCATCAAAGCATAAGATACTCAACCCTTGTATTGCTCAAAACCAGTTTAAAAGATACTGTGGGCTTGAATTTTCCCATTTATTGTATAAGATACTTAACCCTTGTGTTGCTGAAAGGTGCAACACTTGCAATTATTGAAGGGCATACATTTTTGTTCCATATTTTGGACACAAGCTCAAATATCAAATTCTCATTTGTTCTCATAGTAGTCTCTTACGTAGAGATTTTCTTTGTTCAGGTAGCAATTGCCAACATTGGTACAAGTTTAAATTATAATTGTTGTGATTTGGATATGTGGCCTAAATTTGGGTGGTGACTTGGTCTAAAGACTATTAACTATAGGGTCATTCACTCTAGTAGAGGAGACTGGATGGATTCTTTGCCAAAAGGCCTGATACATGAATTATGTTATATGCTTTTTAGATTTTTATCCACATCTTGTTTATAGTGTATAGGGTTATTTATTGCATCCATGATTGTAAACACAATTTTGATTAATGCATATATATTTTACATTCTGCAAGCCTTAATGTACTGTAGCCTAAGTGATGTATTGAGTTACATGGATGGTATGATTAGTGGAAGTCTACTCTCACATGGACACCTTACTGCTGGAAATGTTGAATGCCTATTTATGTATTATCTTTCTCTGTGATTTTCTAGGTACTAGTCTAGAATTATCTTTTGGTCTATGTACATCTTGAGTTGGCCTAATGGATAAGGCAAGTGTACACCATAGAGGAGGTTGTATGTTTCAAATTGGAAGGGGTTAGGGCATACACCTTTTTGATAATAAGTTAACTAGAATGGCAATTCTATTGTGGGGTTCCACAAGGGGGTCTTATACACTAAATTGGTGTCTTGCTTAGTTATATTATTTGTCTTTATTGTTTGCCAAGGTAATAAATTTCTAGCTAGGTGGAGGGAAGTATTATGTGCAACCTGATATTTTCTTATCCTTGTGGCACAGAGTTGAGCTTTATATTTGCAAAAACTAACCAACTTCAAAGAAGACCATCTTTTGTGACACTTTTAATGCCCAAACTCTTAGGCAATTCAGGGATTTAGGGATCAATAGAGTTTCTCTAAGAGTATAGGCCTTCTAGTCCCATGGGCTTAAGAAGGTCTATGAGGCTATTGAGATTATTAAGTCAAGTGGACTTCAGAACTGGATCCTGGACCTCATAAGCTCCATTCCCCATCAGACAGGACTGAGGAGTTGGCTTGCCAATATGGATTTCTAATACAAGAAAATCCAAACTCACAGCTACAAAACTTAAGCCTTTTAAAGAAAATAACTCAGACTTCAGACTGTTTGGTCCATATAGACACTTAAATAAATTAACTTCATTTGTTAGAACATTATAGGATAGATTAAGCGAGAATCCATAAACAATTTAAGGATTGGCCTTGCAACAAGCTATAATCCATCTATGATTTGTAGGTGGAGAAAGGGACCAACTTTGGGATATTTGTAGAGCCTCAATCAACCTATCAAAAAAGTAATTAAACAACCAAATAAATCTTTAGTTACAAAGAATCCCTTTATTAAAAACAATGTAATTGAAAAATGAAGTCATCAAGGTTGTAACTTTTCATAGCATCTTGCAAGATGGCCACTACAGAATGACTTCTAAAACTTCATCCACAACAACTATAGCTTTCCATAGCAACCGTGACTTTCTGTAGCAAACAAAACTTTTGAAGCAATCACAACAAAACCAACACCTTCTGTAGCATTACATGAAACTTTCTTAGCACTGCAAAAAAATATGAAGAGCAAAGGAAAAATATCTTTCTTTATCGTATGATTTAAAGCAAAACATCTCAAAACAAAACAAAAAAACTAGTGAAACATTTATAGCCTGATAAAAGAATTCATATTATAGACTTGTTAAGGCCATGACAATTGGCACTACAGAAACTCATGCTATATTTAACTAAGCCTCTATCTTCACAGAACCAACCTGCTAGCATTCGGTAGGAACTTCACTGCAACGCGACCTTGTTTAGAATCGCTACCATAAATATATTTATTCAAATTTTAGTTCACCAAAGGCATGGTATTGAAATCATTACTATGCCCAAGGTGTACCCTAAAAATCCATCATAGTGACAATTTCAACCCATACCACGAGTTTTAAAAGAACTAGAAACGATAGTAAATTCTCAATCCTAAATAAATATAATTATAAATATTTTACCTTGTAGCTGTTAAAGGAGTAGTGAAATAATCATAGTCACATTAGAAGTACATGACAATGATACAATATCCTAAAAGCATAAATGGAATTCAATTACATGGGTTTAAAATGGGAAAAACATGGGAAAAATGATAAATTAAAAGATGCTAAAATATTCATAAAGCACGGAAAAAAATTGCAAATGTCATTTCATGCCGAATAGAGTGCGTAGAAAGAGAAACAAAGTCCAAAAACTTTGATTAATATTCTCATTAAGTATCAATATTTCATAGACTCATTACTCAGAGTCATAATTCCTTAGTCCACTATCATATCTAATAAACAAAACAAAATTGGACAATACAAAATCCAAATAGCCTCTAAGATAACCATGACTAGATATGTGAAGCAGAAGTTGAGGCCCATGTTGCTGCAATAATTTTTTTCTAATGAGCATGTTTGCCCTACTCATTCGTACCAATCTCAACCTAGTTCATCTTCTGACCCCGTCATCAATCAACTTTTGCAAAATATGAACTCCATCAAACAACAAATAACAAGCATAAACCAAAGTCCTACCAAATCATCTATGACATCACATTATATTCATAACCCTTTATCCTTTCCTATCCTGTCCTAAGAGCTCAAATACCCAAGAAGTTTCAAAACCCTCTCTTTGAGAAGTATAATGGGTAGGGAGACCCTAACAACCATGTGGTAGCCTTTACAACTATGTGTAGTGATTTCTTCTTTGAGGATGCGATTTTGGAAAAAACTCTTTCCCAAGTCACTCAAGGACACATCCTTGGATTGGTTTTGCTCATTACCTCCTAATTCAATCACTTCCTTTTCACAACTAATCAATAAGTTCCTCAAGCACTTTCAAGAGAACATTGGACCTCAAGTCTCCTTAACTGACTTGGTTCATTGCAAACAAGGAGTAAAATAGAAAGTAACAAATTTTATGGGCCATTATCAAGCCCTCTTTTTCACAAGTTCAATATTCTATTCTTGATGCTGATGTGCAAAGAATCTTTATTGGAAACCTACAACCTCACATCTGTGATAAAATATTGTTGATGTGCTATGAATCTTTCACTCATCTTTTCATGGCTCTCCATGATTACCAACTTTTAGTTAGTTAGTATGAGAATAATCCCTTGTTGGCTCTAGTTGGTCAATCTGAAGCCTCATAGAATCATTCATTCAAAAGACACAATGAAAATTTCATCAAGATCAATGCAATTTTAGCTAGTAACATAAGAAAACATGTGGCGGTAGCATCATCTCTTGCTCTTGCCCATTAAAAATTGAAACAAAAAACAAGACATCTCACACCATTATCAGTCCCTCTACTCTATAATGACACAAATTTTGAACAACAATCTCATCGATCCTAGTAAGATGCAATCATCTTCTTTTGATTCGAAGGCCTTTTATCAATTTCACCACTCCATCGGTCATGAAACTGAAAGATGTATGCATCTTAAACATGAAGTTCAAGACCTCTTTAATTCCAATGTCATCCAGGTTGCTAGTGTAAATGATAAAGGAAATAAATCAGTGGCTTCACCTAATCAAACCTTACAAATTTATACAAATCTATTACCTCATCATGAATCTAATGTTGTGGACACATCTCAAGAACAAGACTATGAAGGCGATGTTTGCATGGTAGATGCCCATCCTCATAAAGAGCACATAGAACCTGAACCATCCATATCTTTTACTCCGCATGATGCTACTATTGAAGCTCCTTATGGACCTCTCTACATCACCATTCGAATCAATGATAAACCTATAAGAGGTGCTATGGTAGATCCTATATGCATGAAAAATGTAGTAACTGAAGAATTTCTCTACATGCATGGTTTACACCGTGATAACTATGATGTATCAGAAATAACAATTAGAGCACATGATGGGTCTATCCTTCTAACTCTTGGTGCCTTGACCCTTAATGTCAAGGTTGGGCCAAGAACATTGGGCATTATTTTTGTCATCATTCCTACATCAGACTTATTTCATGTGAAGTTGGGTTACCCATGGATCCGTTCCATGAAGGTAGTCCCCTCTATGGTTCATAAGTCCTTAAAGTTTCCATTTGAGGGACATGTACACCCTGTACATCACAATTGGTACTAGCCTGTTGCTCAACATGGACATTTTACACTTGACTACTTTTGGCCAAAACTAGTTGGAGTTGCTCGAGCTAGAGAGGATTTATTCTTTTTGCCACATCAAAAATTTAAAGAAAATAAAATAGAAGAGTTATCACTTAGTAACATATCTCCTTGTGATGTCCCCAGATCTCCTTGATCTTTTGAGGCTACGATAGTAGTTCCCCTTGTCCTATAGGCGGTGAATGAAGTTAAGCCTGAATCAAAGGTTCTTCCCTATCCCCAAGCATCTGGTAGATATGTTGAGGTTCCCCCTCTACCATCCCTTCAAGGACAATGAGGCAATCGTCATGCACAAAACATACCTCCCCGCAATCACAATATCACTTTTCGCACCTACCTTAGCGAAGACTAGTGGAAATCAATTGGTTCCATGTGTATTATTTCCTATGGTTTCTCAACTGCTTGTAGATGCTCAAGTACTTCCACTTGTTTCACAAGTTGAGAAGGAAGAACAACCCACATTGAGGAACCCTTACCTCGTGGTCTCCCAATCTTTGGTGGTTCATTCTGTTTCTTCTAAAGTTCTTGAAGCAAAGGAAGAAAAGGAACCTGCGTTGGAAGATATTATGGTTCCCCTCACAAACATCACAAATAAAGCTAAGTGAAATAAAATTGTGATAGAAAGAAAGAAGTGTCATCATGCTATGGCTTGCCTTGCCGTAGAAGAGGAGAATCTCCCTCCTCGCAAGTGTTTATCACCAATGGATACAAAAGAGACATCTACTAGTGCCTTGTCTCCTCTAGAGAAGGATAAAGATTCACAAACCACTATGGAACCTTATGTACTATATTCTGATAGAGAATCTAAAGATAATAATGATATAGGTATGGCTCTTGTTCCTTACAACACACTTGCTATAGTTCCTCTTGCATCTTGTCTACCTACCCAAATTGGTGATGAGCAAGATTAGGAGGAGGATAATTTACTTTAGGTCAACTTGCAAGTGTGGTCCCTCTATTTCTATTGTGTCAGGAGTGCATGTGATTGTTTCCCCCGTAATGTGTTGCCTGATGCTTTATGTATGTATGTTGGTGTTGTTAAGCTCTCTTTGTATGACCCTTGACACCCTTTTAGGTGCAAGGATACGAAGGGACTGAAATTCGTTGTGACATTCTCTCTATTTGTATCATCATTTTTCTATATGTTGTAAGTTGCATTGTTGTTGTTTCCTTTGGGGATGCCACAAGGCGTAGGATGGTTTGGCATTCTCCCTTGTTGACCCAAAGGGTTTTTTTTTATTTCATGTGTTATTTCTTCCTTTTTCTCTGTAGTTCTACTAGTTGGCAGATGATGACAGTTTCAAATAGTTATAGTCTTGAGATATCTCCTATTATACAACCATTCATATACTGACGCTAGTCAGGTAGATCCCTTTGTGTTATTACTTTACATTATTAAATTTAACTTGTTATTTCTTCGATGTTTTGATTTATGTGGCACCTTGTTGCTATGCTCGACGTCATACCATGTCTACACAAGTCATTGTGTATCGTGTTCATAGCATCACATTGGTTTGCCTTTTGTGGCGGCAACCCCTTATTATGATTACAGAATGTTTGAACTGATGAATATCATCTGCCAATGCAAGAATTCAGTTTTGGTTAAGTACAAAATATTGATCTTACACACTTCATCCTTACTCTGCTCTGTTTACTATTTTACCATAATCTGAGCTTAGATCTTCACCTTTGCACTTATTCCATCACCTCACCACACACACACACCAAAACACTCAAATCCATCAGCTATATATATATATATTTGCATCAAGAAATTCAATCAACTGTAGTCATCTTCAAAAGAACTTAGAACATTTATTAAAAAGACTATGCTCTGTCAGCTGAATCCATACACAAACAACAATGTGGACCAAAGACTTGTGTTCCAAATCATCAATCATGTCTGTCAATACCACTAATTATCACAAATTACTTAACCAACACTTTTTATTCATCCAGACTAAGATCAAATACTAGGTTAGCCTGTTCTTCTTTTGACTGTATTGACTAACTAAAACCTGATACTCAGATGCTTATAACTTTTGAGTCCTTCATCACCAGAGGCTAAGATTCTAGTTTTAGATAGTCTTGACAATCCTTATCACTCCATCAGATCTGCAGCACATTGTGAATTACCACCGGAGAGATCCGAACCCTGTCACATGCTCTGTTTTTGATATTCAGACTTAGACAAATCCTCACTCTGACTTCCGTTATGAACAAATCATGAAATGCAGATATGTAAGGTAGACTTAGTTGCAATCAATGACAACACTTGTCATGCATAGCAGTGTCTCTTGCCAACAATCTCCCCCTTTGGCATTGATGGTAACACTTAGTGAAAAATGACTAAGTGTCAAAACAACTCCCCCTTTCTATGTATACTTATGCTTTTCATTGTTCTCCAATGCTCCCCCTTTGCTGGATTCCTCATTTTTCACTACTCTTCACTCCCCCTTTAGCATCAATGGAAATGGGTGGGATTCGCAAACCAAAAGTTACACAAAAATTCTACATACTAGGCCGCATATGTACAAACAATCCTTAAGTCCTATTTACATAAACTTAAGTATATCACTAAAAATGTTCTTCAATTGTGCTAACTCACTATCCCAGCTCTTCTTTATAGTGTTCAAAATTGAGATGTGGCCACTAAAAAGAAATGCTTGTGACTCTACCTTCTGCAGATCAATGGGATCACTTAATTGAGCTGTATCTTGGGCATTGAACATTGCTTCCATTTTAGGGGAAATTAGTCCTTGGAGCTCACTCATCCTTGTCTCTATGCTCTCCTTTTCGTTTGTCAATTTCTTTATATCTTCAATCAGGCTAATTATTTGACATTCTTGACCCATCACTGATACTGTCAGAGGATCAAAAGATTGGGATACACTTGACAGTTTTTCCTTAGACTCCTTTATTTTATTTCAATGTCCTCTATAGCTTTAGGACAAGACAAACAAAATTTATATACATTCCCTCCATCTGTAAGAGCATTCTGAATACTCTTTATACTGGCATCCAACACCATTCTATCTACTCCAATCAACCATTTTAGAGCATCAAATCTTTTATCATTGAATTCATTTTGGACCTTGACCTTTGTAGACTTCTCTAGAGATTCAAAATGAGAACTTACCGAGTTTATTAGATTTTTCAATTAGCTGGATGGAGATGTTGAAGAATCCTTCTGAAAAGTGGGCATGATCTTCTCGAAAATTCCTACTGCCAGGCCAAGTAGCTCACTGTCTTCTATGTGAGACTTCAAAATGTCTTCTTTGGCTTTAGCTTGAGCTATGGAGGCCAACTTGATCTTTTGCACCGGAGATAAGGTATCAAAATTTATTGGACCTTGTATAATGTCCTGATCTTCAATTTGTTTGTCTCTTTCCAGAATTTCATTCATTGCTTCTGTAGTGTCTCTTGCCCAGAACAATGATGTATCTACTTGATCCTTACCAGTACTATCAACCAGATTGTCCTGGTTGGGCTCTTCATCAACCTTTGCAATCTCAACTTCATTTTCATATCCCATAGGCATAATCCATACCATTCTTGGTTCAACAACTTCCATTAAGCACTGATCTTTGTCTACCATAAAATAAACTGTATCCTTGTATTTTTCAACTATAGAAGAAGGAATTCTCTCCCTTGAATGCATCATGCTTTGAAAAGTCTTGAAATATCCCCAGAGAGCTGTCTTTTGGGCATTGGCATCTCCAATACTATTCAAGTGCGCTCTTATCTGAATATCAACATGTTTATTACTGGTCCAACACATGCGTTTCTTGCCAGGTAACTCGTTCATGAAATAGAAGAACAAACATAAGACTAGTGTACCATATTTGAAGGTGTTTTTCTTATCCTTCTTTACCTTATTCAAATTTTCCATCAGCTAATTCTGCAACAACTCACACAAGTCATAATCAACATTCTCTCTCAACATCTGATAAGCTGCATAGATAGCCATACCAAATACAAAATTTTCCCTGCTGGAATGATAAATCTTGTATCCAATCACCATTGAAGCAAACTTAACATCCGGATCAATAATGTCATTGATAGTCATTGCCCTTTTGTCAAACTTTGAACTGGTAGCATTAGTCATAGTTTGGTTTTTTATAGCCTTCAACATTTGTAGTCTACTGGATGAATTTAACCTTGTCATGACTTTGATGGCGTCCTTGGCGATTTTGAAAGGTTTCATTAGCCATATAAACTCATCATGCATACGGCTTAAAACATACCGGACCTATTCATCTTCATCAAAGCATGGAAACACTATAACCTGAATGAAATGTTTATCATCCAATGCCTTATACTCAGGTTTAAGACAGTGAATTTCATCCCTCATATGTCATGCCCACATTTCACATGTGTTCACAACACGCAAAACACGCATGTTATGTCCACATATGACATGTAGACATGATACGAACTATCAAAAATTTTCCTTTACGACATGAAATCCTTCCCTCGCACACGTATGCGTGCTCGGTTGCGTATGTTTAAGTTGTTGAAGTTACTGTTGCTAACAGAATGTTCTACACACGTGTGCAAGTAGATTTTGATATCTATGATTGTGTTAGTTTAAGTTGCAACGTTTAGGTCTTCTCTGGTAGGTGATTGGTATTTAATCAATTTACTCGATTTATGTCAAATACTGGCTTACTTATCTACTTTTAACATTTCATCGACTATCTATTTATTTTAAGAAATTGTCTCATATACTTGGTCTACCATTTGTTTTTAGTTAACTAGAGTTCGCGTTATCTATTACGAGTCGATCTATTGCTATCCAAATAATCAATAGTCTAAACAATTTGTCTCATTTAATCTTTAAAATAAATATTTATATAAATAAATAAATATATATATATATATATATTTAAATAATTTCTTTTATTTAACAAATAAATTTTATTTAAATAAGGACCCCCTTTCACAATGATTTAATGATTAATCATATGTATTTACTTCTTTACTAGCAATACAATTATTTATGTATACTCATATATATATATATATATATATATATATATTCATATCTTTATTTCTAAGGATATAAATTTTTTTTTTTCTTTATTTGAAAACATACCCCAACATTATTACAACTAATATCCTATATAAATGTGTGTATATATATATATATATATATATATATATATATATATATATATATATATATATATATATATATATATATATATATATATATATATATATATATATTTATGCACTCACATATATATACATTCATTTTTTTTAATAAACATTTAAACCCATACTAATGGGAGCTCCACTCTGTTTTAATACATTTTATTATGCAAATCCAACTCATTGGATTGTGGGTTAAATAACCCTAAAACCTCTTGTTTTTTTTTATTGTTTGGCAGGTGGAAAGGCATGGTGGCGGCGGTCATGGCAGACGCAGGCCGAACAGAGGTGGAGGTACTGTCGCAGGAGTGGGGAGTGGGGCGGCCATGGTGGAGAGGACGTAATGTGGTGTGGCAGTAGTGTGGCACGGCGGGAGGTGTGGCCTGTTGTAGGCCGTGGCAAGCATGGCGATGGTGGCGGAACAGGCCGCGGTGTGCGGCGGGGGTTCGGTGGTTACAGGGGTATGGGGAGGGGCGGAGCCCCACCCACACCCACGAAGTGGGGTGTGGGTGGGGCTCCACCCCTCCCCACACCCCCATCCTTTATTATGATTCGGTGGGGGTTAATCTTCCTCACCACTGTTTCCTTGTAATTTTTGGCTGTGTATAATGTGAACACAGCGAACTCTCACTTGATTGCTATTTCAAAATTCTCATTAAATATTAATTAATGATGTATATATATATATATATATCATTTTTACAATTACAATTAATTTAAAACTATTTTGAATATATATATATATATATATATATATGTATGTTTACAAGTGTATCAATATTTTCACTTTCACAATTTCATTTAAAATGAACTATAAAATATATATATATTAGTTTCACAAATTCAATTAGTAATAAAAAATGTAAATATAGATAAGACAATTTTCACAATTAAATTTAAAAGTAATTTGATTTATATATAAATATATATATAATTCTATATATATATTTATATAACGAAATTTCATGGTACAATTCTTTCCACACTATCTTCAACATTACAATTTCAATACAACATTTAATCAATGAGAGAGAGACATTAACCAATTTAAATCTACATTTGCCATTTTAAATCTAACAAGTAATTTTTCCATTTCAAATAAGTTAAGGATCAAAGGTATATACAGGAAAACTATTGAATTTTTCCATTTCAATAACACACAACAGTCAAATAGAAATTCGATTTAGATTATTTCCCATTGCAACTTAACTTCAAGTTTTAATTTTGTATTCAAGGCAAAATGCAACATTCATAAAACTGTAAAAGTAACTTTCTCACTGGATAATACAAGGGATATATTTATCAATTGATACAAATCAACAAATAAGTCTCACAACTTAAAACTTGATAACAAAGAACAATCAACTGTAAGAATTCCCACAACTCACATACACTCAAAGGGAGTAATTTACTCTCTTCTCCCAGCTCACACAAATGATGTAATGTAAAAACCAATTAAAATCACAACTTTTAACATAATAAGGGAGGATTATCTCTCCACTCCCAAGGTAACACTTTTACAACAAATTCAAGAGAGAAGTTCTCTCCTCAAAAACACTTACATAATGAAACTTATAAGGGCCAAGCTCTCATTACAAATAGGAATATAGAACATTTTCTTTAACAAGACAAAAATTCCTTCAATCCTTTTTACATGCTCCAACAGTAACCTGCAAGACAACAAGGAAGACAGCAACAACCATCTATCTCTCCTCCCTACCTTTGACCCGCAAGAGAGTCACCCCCGAGCTAGGGAGACCATCCTCATACCCAGGGTAAAATTTACCAAACACTTCACAACATTTACAACAATAGACAAATCAATTAACACACACACACACCCATGGTTGACTCACAATACAAAGACTCAGCTTAGGTGAGTTCAAGGAGGGTAGGGAAGTAGACATCTCTACCTCTAGGTGTCATCCTTTCATATTTTATCACATTTTATCACAAAGCCTCTAGCCAACAAATTACTCTTCGTCAAGGCCTCAAGCCTTCCAGTTAAATCAAGTTACTAGGGATATCCCAATAGGCTCTCAAAGCCTTAAGCCCTCTTGGCTAAAAGTATCAACATGCCCTCAAGGCATTTATTATAACAAGAACACAAGATGACACCTGAGGAGGGTCACACCTCCCCTTCCCTATACAAGATGAGCATTGCCTTCCAACTGGAAGGAGCTCTTTCTACACCCAACACATATCCCAAAAATAACAGAAAACTCATAGAAGACATTTGCACATTCATCCATCAAGCAAGAAACAAACATACATAATAAGCAACAATTCACACAAGAGAGTAGTCTTGTTCACCAACCTTCCAAAGCCCAATTATGGATGAAATTTGATGAAGAGCTCCTCTCTAGCCTCCTTCTCCAAAATCTCCTCTTTCCACAATAATCCAACCCCCTTACTCTCCTCCTCCTCTCTCTTTTAAAAACTAATTCCCTCTATTTTCCTAATTTCTCAAGTGGCATTAAACAACTAATCCACAACTCATCCATTATCCTAGTGGTCTAAAAACAATTAACCCCCACTCAATAGGTTCCCCACTATAGCCCTTTTTACAACACATAGAGAATTTAAAATACAATAAGTAAAATAAAAATACAAAGGGAGTGGATGACACACTACCCTAAATAAGGGGAACCCCACCAAAAGAGAGGCACATGGTGACAAACACTCCATTATTAGGGGATCATGGAGTTGTTCCATGACTTGGAAGTGGGCCTGAGTGTGGATTCCACTCATCCCATTGTCCCCATGCTTCCAAATTCGTCACTTAACTTTATTGTGAAGTTTAAGTGACCATATTGAGGTTAACCCAAGGTTATCCTAGCCAAAAAGGTCCCTAGACCCATGGGGTATAACCTAGGGTTGATTTTTGCCTAGTTAGAACTCCTAGAGTCAAATAAAACACAAGAAAAAGGGTCTAAAAGAAATAAAGTTTAAACAAGATTAAAAACAACATTTCTTACAACACTTATCATAATAAAAGTAAATCAGAAGATAGCCCTTGTTCCCTTGACCTCATGCAACATTAACATATTACAACATTACAACATTTCTCCAAACATGAGGTTGATCTTAGTTCCTCATTGAACTAGATCGGCTCACAAGGGATACAACATAGGTATGGGATGATCTCCTGTATTTGTGGTTTCGTTAGCAATACCTGCACACTCAAACTTGAAGTCAATAACACATAGAGATATCATAGCCGAAGCAAATCTAAATACATGCATCCTAAACATTCTACCATATAATCACATTGAAGTTCCATATCCATTCATCATTTTCTTAAAAGCAACATCTAAATTATCATTGCACAATTATTTTCCCTAAAAATCAATTAGGTTTAATAGGCAAGATTCTAGATCAATAGTCTCTCAACATATAAATAATAGTCAATATCACTGCAAATAGTCTCATGAACAGTAGTGTAAAAAGTAGGCCTCACATCATATGATTCTTAAACAAATCTACAAACTTTGAGTCTCCAAATTCATCTATGCTGACATGAATGTAGGCCCTAATATACTCAACATGTAATGCACCATACAAAACACTTGAAAATGTACCTAACATGTCGACTTCTACTGATTTGTGTGGATGCTTCTTAAATTTGGGTTGGGGCCTTTCAGTAATATCAACAACCAATGGTGTAGCCATTGCAAAAGATCACAAGTTCAAAGTTTCATAGAAAATACCTTTTTCTTCATGGAGTTAGGGTTAGCAGATGAATTCACCGGCTGCACCTCAAATCCTTGAAATCTTAGCTCAGGTGCTCTTTTGCTTGCTTTCTTCGAATGCAAAGTGATCCAAATGCTTGAATGAATGACCTTTTATCCTCCGCAGAACCTAATTCTTCATTGTAATAAATGCTCTTCCCCAACATATCCAGTTACACTATTTTGCATATAGTTGATCTTCAATTGCTCCGCAATCAATCACATTAACTTCTTTTCTTCTAGAATTAGCTTCAAACAATCTGCAAGAGCCTTTTTTTAACTTCATTCATTGTGCCAGATTCAGGCACTCACTTATTGGCTGGGGGAATTAGATTTTCAAAGCAACTCCCCCTGAGCCAGAGCTCCTAATTCAATTCCCCAAGGAATTATCAGCACCAGATTCCAGTGCGGATCCATTATCAACATTCATTTCACCCTTCTTTACCCATGTTTTGCTCATTTCATTCTAGACCTCATTCACATCAACTTTACCCTTACCTTTGTCTTGTCTCTGCATGTTCTGATTTCTATTTACCAGACCTTTTCTATTATTCTTGCTTCTATAGAATCTTGCAATATGACCAGATCTATTGCAATTAAAGAACACAACATTTCTTTTCTTATTTACTTGATTCTCTCTTAATCTGCACTGATTGGCCATGTGTCCAAATCCATTGCATGCAAAACAGTAGCCATTAAAGGAATTGCCATTTCCTCTATTGTTAGAGTTATTCATTATCATACTTCTGCATTCATTGGATCTATGACCATACCTCTTACAATTGAAGCATTGGCCAGAGAAGGATGGACTACTTTGATTCACTCTACTTCTACATTGAGTAGCTCTATGACCAAATTTATTGCACTTGAAACAACTGCCAGTGAAGGATGGATACCTTTGAGCATTGGGTTGTCTTACTGGAGGTCTTCTAGGATTCCTTCTTGGATTTCTTACATTAGGATTTCTTTGACTGGATCCAGAGCTTTCACCTTTCTCAAATCCTAGATCATGCTTATCATCTTCCTTCTTCTAACTGTCAAGCAGCACCTCAAGTTTAGCTGAGCTTATCTTGAATTTCTCTTTATATTCATTTGCAACTTCTAGGTCATGTTTGAGAATGAAAATTTTCCTTTCAAGTTATTTTTTGTTGTCTCTGTTTTCATGTAGATCAGACTCTAGATGGCCAGTAATTCCATCCAATTTGCAGTATTCTTCTATTCTTTCTTTCAGAGTTTGTTTTAGGTCTTCTTCAGTCTTCTTTCTTTCCTCAATTTCTTTGGTTAACCTCATCACCCTAGATTCCATCTCATGTTTTAGTACAACTTCTTTAGCTAACTTCTCACATTCCTTTGTCTTCTTTTTCAAGGCCTCATTCTTGTCCTTATCTTCATTCTGATTTCTAGTTGAAGAAGTAGCTCTTTCCTTTTTCCATTTGATTTGCTCAATTTTTCTTTTAAGGTCTCAATAAAGTCTTCAACATCTTTAAGATTCTCTTGCAGTTCCTTGACATCAGCTCTGGACTAATCAAGATCTTCTAAAGCAAGTTTAAGTTGTTCCTGGAGGTTGTATGAATCCATTTTAATACCTTCCCAGATATTCCTCAAGATGTTATGCTTCTTCCGAGGAACCTTGCTGTGATACCAATTGTTGGAATTAGGGTAGACAACTGAGAGGGAGGGGGGTGAATCAGATGTCTCAAAACTTTGACACTTGCTGTAATTAATTCTTCTCTACTTCTTATTTATAGATTATTATAACCATGAAATCATGAATCAATAACACATGAGCAGAAGCACAAATAACACGCTTGACACCAAGATTTTTAATGTGGAAACCTAGTTAAGGGAAAACCACGGTGGAGATTAGTCCACAAGAATTAATACCCTGTTAAAAGTATTACAAATGGGGAAGACACATGCCTTTGGGCTCACTACCTAGAGTTCACTGCTTAGAGAGGCTCACTACCTACGGGAATGATTACAAGAAGATTACAGATCGTTTGAACTGATGAACAACATCTGCCAATGCAAGAATTCAGTTCTGGTTAAGTATAGAATATTGATCTTACACACTTCATCCTTACTTTGCCATATTTATTGTTCTGCCATAATTCGAGCTTAGATCTTCACCTTCGCACTTCTTTCTACCTTTTTGCACTTATTCCATCACCTCACCACACACACACACCAAAACACTCAAATCCATCAGCTATATATATCTACATCAAGAAATTCAATCAACTGTAGTTGGCTTCAAAAGAACTTAGAACATTTATTAAAAAGACTATGCTCTGTCGGCTAAATCCATGCACAAACAACAATGCGGACCAAAGATTTGTGTTCCAAATCATCAATCATGTCTGCCAATACTACTGATTATCACAAATTTCTTGACCAACACTTTTTCTTCATCCAGACCAAGATCAAATACTAGGTTGGCATGTTCTTCTAACTGTATTGACTAACTCAAACCTGATACTTAGATGCTTATAACTTTTGAGTCCTTCATCACCGAAGGCTAAGATTCTAGTTTTAGATAGTCTTGACAATCCTTATCACTCCATCAAATCCACAACACATTGTGAATTACCACCGGAGAGATCCGGACCCTGTCACATGCTCTGTTTCTGATATTCAGGCTTAGACAAATCCTCACTCTAACTTTTGATATGAACAAATCATGGAATGTAGATATGTAAGGTAGACTTAGTTGCCATTAATGACAACACCTATCATGCATAGCAGTGTCTCTTGCCAACATATATATCATCTCTAGATCACAAGAATCCTTCATGTCAGCCAAGAAGATTGCAAACTCCAATGAAAGAGATGTAATGTGTGTAAACAGATAGGTTAGATCTAAACAACTTGTACTCCTTCGTAAGAGAATGAAACAAGGTGCGGATCTTAAGGAAGGTCAACCAGGTTCCAAAGTGCCTTGAAATATGTTTCATTTAGCTCCACAAGCCATGTAAGTGCTTCGCAAGTATTCTCCTTTAGTTGTCTGTCTAAGACTATCTGAATACTCTGTTCTGAGAAAAAAGTTGACCTTTTGATAGTGATATCTTTCTGGCAACTGATCCAAATGATCTAAATTTTGGATATGATGTGTATGATGATGTCTAGATGCTAAGTCCTTCTCCACAAGGTCTAAAATGAAACTGTGGCAGAATGCAGACCAATCTACTAAAACTGCTTATGACTGAACTGACTATACTAAACTAGGAAAATGAAAGAAAACAAAATGAATGCTAATATTTTTGGTTGATGCAAGATTGCTCTTGAACCAGGGATGCTCCTACATCAGACACTTAGGGTTGTTGAAAAAGTGAGTCCCTCACTTTACTGAGGCTAGAGGAAAACTAAGATGGTCTACCTCAGCCTGAGAAATCCAAGATGAATCTTCTTCTGGTCTGCCTTTCCACTTTACAAGATATTCATTGTATTGTTTTCCTCTGGTATTACGTCCAACTCTACTATCCAAGATGTCTTCAATCTGCTCAAGTGCTTGTTGTGGTAATTTCTTTTTCAAGTTTTCTTCAATGCTATCACTGAACTCTCCTTCGTGATATTGATATAGGTTTGCAATGTTGAAAATAGGTGATATGGCCAATGTCTTTGGTAGCTCCACTTCATATGCATTTCCTGATTCAAACTTTTTGAGTATCCCAGCTTCTTCATCCTCAACATGTTATGTCCCAACTGGAAATCTTTCTTTTCTCAGATACACCATAACTTCATCTCTGACTGCAAACTCTTTTTATCTTCTTCTCTCATCTGCCTGCTCCTTATACTTACTGTTCATCTCCTCCAAATGATTCTTAACTTGATTATGTACTATCTCCATGTGTCCTAAAAATTCTTTTTCTTCTGCACTCCTCTTATCCTCCATACTGATATCTCTCAACTCTGCTACTCATCTAGGGTTAGTTCCTATCACAATCTCAAAATGTGTTCTTTCTGTGCTCCTATTCACTCAATTATTGTATGCAAACTTTTCTTGTGATAGAATCAAATCCCAATTTCTTGTCTTCTCTCCAACCAAACATCTCAACAAGTTACCCAAACTGCTATTTACCACCTTTGTATATCAATCAGTCTATGGATGAAATGATGAACTAAACTTCAAGTCTGTCTTCATCTTCTTCTAAAGTGTCCTCCAAAAGTATCCAAGGAATCTTATATATATGTCTGAAATTATGCTCTTAGGTAATCCATGCAATCTCACAATCTCTTTGAAAAATAGTTCAGCCATATGAACTGCATCATTTGTCTTCTTACAAGGTATGAAATGTGCCATCTTTAAAAATCTATCCACCACTATAAATATAGAATTATGTCCTCTCTATGTCTTTGGTAATCCTAATATGAAATCCATGTTTATGTCTTCCCAAGGTCTCTCCAATACTGTCAAAGATTTGTACAATCCAGTGTTTTGACAATTTCCTTTTGCAACTTGACATACTCTACAACTTTGCACAAACTTCCTTACATCCTTATATATCTAAGGCCAAAAGAAATTTTCACTCATCAAAGACATTGTCTTCTCAATTCCAAAATGTCCTACCAATCCACCACTGTGCTTCTCTTTGATTAGATTGTCTCTCATTGAACTCCTAGGTATACACAATTGATTTCTTTTGAACAACATATCCTCCTAAATGAAATAATCCAACCACTTACTCCTATCTATCACAATAGGTTCCTTACATGATTTCCATGGTTCTGCAAAATCAAAGTCTTCCTCATACATGTTCTTCAATTCCTCAAATCCTAACACTTCAATCTCATCTCTGTCAGCAAGTTTCTTCTTCTACTCAATGCATCTGCAACTTTGATTTTACACTCCTATGCTTCAGTACACATGTATAACTCTACATGAACTCTACCCATCTCATATGTCTTTGATTTAACTTTCCTTGACTGTTTAGGTATTGCAAAGCTTGATGATCTATACACAACATAAACTCCTTAGGCAACAAATAATGTCTCCACTTCTTCAAGGCTTGAATTATGGCATAGAACTCCTGATCATAAACTGAATATCTTTTCCTTGCATCATTCAATTTCTCACTGAAATATGCTACAGGTCTACCTTCTTGACTTAACACTGCTCCTATTGCATTTCCACTTGCATCACAATCTACCTGAAATACCTTATTGAAATCTGGTAATGCCAACACTGGTTGCTCTATCACTTTCTGCTTCAACAATTTGAAACTTTTATCTACTCTTGATGTCCACTTAAAGTCCTTTCCATCTTCTCTCATTGTCTCTGTCATAGGGTTACATACTAAATTGAAATTTATAATGAACTTCTGGTAGAAACTAGCTAATCCATGAAATGATATGACTTCCCCAATGCCCTAAGGTGTAGGCCACTTAACAATTGCTCTAACTTTCTCAGTGTCCATCTTCAATCCTTCCATAGAAATCACAAATCCCAAGTACACCAATTCTTCCTTCATGAAACTACACTTCTTGATGTTTATCAACAATTTCTCTTCTCTTAGTCTCTGCAATACTTGTCTCAGGTGCCACAAATGTTCTTCCTTTGTCTTACTAAAAACTAGAATATCATCCAAATATACAATAACAAACTTACCCAATAATTTCTTCAAAACTTCATTCATCAATCTCATGAAAGTACTCGGTGCATTTGTCAATCCAAAAGTCATCACTAACCACTCATACAATCCTTCATTTGTCTTAAAAGTAGTCTTCCATTCATCTCCTTCTCTGATTCTGATCTGATGGTATCCACTCTTCAAGTCTATCTTTGTAAAATATTTTTCTCCACTCAAACAATCCATAATGTCATCCATCATACGCAATGGAAATCTATACTTAACTATGATCTTGTTGATTGTTCTAGAGTCTGTACACATCCTCCATTCTCCATCCTTCTTTGGTGCTAGCACTATATGTACTGCACAAGGACTCAAGCTTTCTCTAATCAAACCTTTCCTCGACAACTCCTATATCTATCTATTCAACTCCTCATTCTCAACTGGTGTCATTCTGTGTACTACTTTGTTAGGCAAACTAGCTCCAGTTATAAGATCCATGTGATGACTGATACTCTTGATTGGTGGTAATCCTTCAGGTACATTTTCTGATATAATGTCTTCATACTCTGTTAGCAACTTAGTTATCTCCTTCGTTTGTGATTCTTCAGTCTTTGTCTTTAGGGTTTCAGGCTTCTTAGGAATCAAAGCATAACACATATTCTCATGTCTCAAACCATCCAGAAATTTCCTTCCATGAACCTGTTTAAGGTGAAAATTGAATAAGAGGATTTGTTTGTGTTTAGGGTTAATTTGTGTGAATCCTCCTTTCACCTCAAACATTAAAGGACTTTAGGCCGAGTAGGAAATCTACTATCAGGCCTGCAATCACTTGGAATGTAGGGAAAATTTGAATTATGTAGATTTGTTGTTCAACTATGCCTAATTATACTCAAAACCCTAATTATACAAATTCAGAAGCAAACAGACAAATCACAGATAATGCTCGCACATAGAGATACTAAATGATAATCAAATGCATGCCAGATTTTGAAGTTTGGAAAGTAGAACAGTTGGGGACTAATGAGCGGGTGCCCTAGTCCAGTGCCATACTTTTTGTCAAGATCTCAAAACCTTGTCTGTAACATGTTCCTACTGTCCCAGAGATTTTCTTGTTGTGTGATCTGGAGGACTAATGAGTGGGTGCCTGAGTCCAGGTCCCTGCTTTCTCTTTAGATCTACAATTCCTACAGTCTACACTACTCTCCTGCAACTCCACTTTTTTTGCTCCTACAAACCTGCAACCTGCAATCACATAAAAATGGGTTGGGGGTTGTGGTGTTTAGAGGCTTGCCTCAGTCAAGCCCTAGAGAGACATTCAAGTCTTCTGAACATTGTTGTCAGATAAAGAGTGTGTATCCCTATGGGAAAGAGGCAAAATCCAAATGATAAATGATAGAAAACACAATTGATATCACCTTGTGGTGAAGATCTCATGGAAGGAAGATGCTCTTCATGCCATGAGGAGATGGATGCCAAATCTACAAACAAAAACACAAGAACAACACAAATTCTACTCTACAACACACAATGAATGCATTGAATCACTTTCACATAAGCTCATGAATCCAAATTGCCATCTAGTTTACAAATGAATGCCTAAACATGCTTATATATGCAATTATAAACATTCCCACCAAGAATTTTGTAATTGAAACTTACCGTGTCGGCATAGGACCTAAATAACGGTCACAAACTGACACTTTGAAATAGGGGAGGACTAGGAAGTGGGCGCCCAAGTCCACCCCCTATTTCAGGTAGGATTTTTCATAAGTGCATCCCCTGAGTCCAAATTGCCATGGAACTTCAGGGTTTTCTCATTGAAAAGTCAAACTATCATGAAAAATACTCTGAATGTGCATAAACAGGACCCGGAAGCTAAACCTTAAGAGGGAAAAGCCCCCAAGGGGACATTTTCAATGTAACATTTAGCCCCCACTTTAATGTATGTATAAATGCAAGGCCAATACATGCATTAAAGTACAATCAACAAACACAGAAGACATGCCAAGCATGGAGAAGACATGCCAATCACAAAGAAGACAGCAACATGCACGCAAAACATAGAGAAGATAGTTACAGTCATGCAAAACATGAAGAATACAACATTGAAGACAAGCAAAACATAGTGAATACAGTGAATGTAGAGAAGATAGAGATGATTTTCTTTTCTTTTTCATTTTCACATATGAAATATAGATGCAAGTACATGAAAGTAAACACACCACCCATAATGTAGGAGGAACTCATCGCCATCAGTCTTTAAACTACATATGGGGCAACACACAATACACACCATACAAATCAAACACGCCATACAAATCCCAAAGCATATGAGGGACTCATCACCACCTATCTTTAAACTATGCTTGGGAACAAACACACAATACACACACACTTGGAAGACATAGAGAAAACATGGCAGACAAGAAATGGAGTGTTCCTATTTCTAGGTTCATCACCATCTCAGGTACACATTGATGATTGGGATTTACCACAACAATCGCCAAAGACACAGTTAAGGGTTGAGTTAGTCACAGAACCCCTCCCCGCCTCGCGATGAGGACTTTTGAAAATGATAGGATATGCACTCTCCATGAGAAATACACCATCCCCGCCTTTGTAGAGGGCTTAAGATAGAAAAGAGATGTGATAACCCCGCCTCGGCAGAGGGCTTAAATGATAGATTTCAAACAAATCTCAGAGTGCAAGAGGGACTCATCACCACCAGTCTTTAAACTACACCTAAGAACATGCACATTGCTAACATCTAGAAGAGACAACTTACCTTATATATGCCCCACCTTAAGGTGGTTGATATCAGGTATTGATATCAAGCACGTTAAGGTAGGAAGAAAACACACAAAGGAACACGAGCTCTCACAAAGGCCATGCCCCCCGGAGGTGACATGTACTTTACGATCGCCAAATGTTCCCACAAACATATCCTTGCAAGAAAAGTGTTAGTGTCCATATAATCATGATAAACAACAACATCAATGTATAAGATCAATAACATTAAGAGCCAAGGTTATACTACGAATTCAAAGATTGGGTATAACCATGGGGCTATACCACAAAAATCTCAAAACTGAGTGTACCCAAGGTGAGATTCAAAGACAAACAAAGTGCATGGAGCAGTAGTATTGTTAAGGTATGTAAGTGAGATAAGACATCATCAAGATCATACAAGTACATGAAGTGATTCTACTAGCCAAGCATCAGATAATATATATCAACCCCATCATTATATAGGAACTAAGTCCAATTTTTGATTTCTTGCTAAAGGGACACTAGGTCCGCATCAGTATAAGACACAACACACAACACTGAAAATAGAGGAGAAGCAATATAGAAGAATGATGATACAAATAGAAGAAGGGTCACAATAGAGGCGGTCTCATGGTATCCTGGACCTTACAAGAGAGTCAAGGGTCATCCCAGGAGGCATGAACAACACATAACACATCACGGGGGAAACACATCACAAGAAACAAAGGGTTAGAGATACTTACCTGGTAGGATCATTGAACTAAGTGTTGTCATCAAGCAAATCATCGTAATCTTCCCACTCTTGAATGTTAGAGGAAAGTGGGACATAAGGTACCATAGCCCAACTCTTGTTCTTGTTTTCAAGTTGTCCATTCTTAAGATCTTCTTGGTTTGGTTCAATGTTTGGTGAGATGTATTCTTGTTGAGATGCAAGTCATTCGGCATAAGCTTGTCATCTCCTCCTCCTTTCTCTTGCTTGTCTATTTATTTTTGTCTTACCACTTATCTCTTGTAAGATAATGTTTTACTCATCCATAGGTTTTTGTGTTTTAGAGGAGGAAGCACCGGGATCAAATCTCATTTGTCTAGGTGGAATGTTTTGTTGTCGACGACTACCTCCTAATCCTTGTAAGGATGATAGGGGAGGAAGCTCAGCATAGGGTCCTTTTGCTTTCGGTCTAGGATTCTCTTCAAATGTGAGTTGTTCGTCTCTTGTTGTTTCTTGCATAGAAGGACTGGCCACTTGATGTAATAGTTTTGCTTTGTAATTTCTATAGCTCAAGAAGTTAAAGTCTGTGGGTGGCTCCAGTTCCTTTTTAGATTTTTTCCAAAATTAATCCAGTGTACAATGTTGCCTTGTAACCAAAGGTTTATACTTATTGCGAGGGATAGTAATCACTTGTCCATTCAAGGGAAATTTTATACAGTTATGAATTGTTGAAGGGACAGCTTTCATAACCTTTAACCATGGATGTAACAATTTTATGTGAAAGAGATCAAAAATGGGGACAACATCAAATGATTGTTCTACATGTTTCTCAAATACAGTGACCAATAAAGATATTTTCCCAGAAGTGTTTACAAAGGCTCCCTTATGTGTCTTAATCATCATATCCGAAGGGTCATAAGAGTCTTGCATTAATTGATGTGAAAAGAGGAACTCTTCCATGGAGACATTAGTCATGCAATTAGGATCAATAAGGGTTCCTTCCATGGGATTTCCCATTATTTTTACAGTGATATAAAGAGGTCCTTCAGTGTCTCCAATTGTTGTATCATGAGGTGTAAACACAATTTCAGGTTTGGGGACCTTTCTTTTTATGTAAGGCCTAGGAGGGAACCTATTGTTATTTTTGAAATTAGAAGCCATCTGTTTAAGTTTTCAAGTTAATGAAAGATCATATTTTAAAATCTTTTCCAAATTTATGCAAAAGACAAGTGCAAAACTATGTGCAAAAATGACCTAAAATGCTTGATTTTTTTAACTTTTTTCAATGCAAATAAGTGAAAGAAAGAGTGTTGTAAGGAAATTGATCAGGGGAAGCAAATAATATGTTTTATATTAGTCCAATAAAGCCATAAAATCCCTCATAACACACTTTTGATGCAAACCTAGAATGATGATAAGTCAAAACCTAGTGAAAATACACTAAAACATGCAATTTTTCACAAATATTCAATGCAAAGGCCCAACAAAATGGGTTTTGTAAAGAATTTTAGGAGGTGAAGCATATTATAGCAGTAATATTAGTCACCTAAATCCATAAAATATTTCACAACATGCTTGGAGTGCAAATCGAGGTCAAACCCTAGGGCAAATATAACCAAAATGTGTAATTTTTCACCAAATTTCAATGCAACAGAGTATGACAAAGGGTGTTGTGAGGAAAATGATGATTGGAAGAAAATTATAATAGTAATAATAGCCACCTAATGCCAAAAAATCTGTCACAACACGCTTATAGTGCAACTCAAGGTCAAACCTTAGGGAAAATATAGCTAAAATATGTAATTTCTCACCAAATTTCCACCATAAAAGTCCAATAAAAAGGTGTTGTAAAAAATTTTAGGAGGGGAAAAAGATAATAAACCTGATAACAACCAATTAGTGCAGAAAATCCTTTACAACATGCCTAGGATGTAAATCTAGAGAGACGATAAGGCCAAATCTAGTGAAAAATTGAGGTTTTCAAACCCTAGGCATGAAATTTTGCAAGCAAACCACTATGATGCAAAACTCCAATTATAAATCAATCCTAATGAGTATTTTAAAAGGGTAGTAAAATTTGAAACAAGATTTTGACTACAAACCCTAGCTAATGCAAAACTAGGTTATATGAAAAAATGCACAATTTCAAGCAATTTTTAGCAATTTAAGTATGAAAATGCAATTTAAACAAATGATGAATGGAAAATTTTTATATTTTAAATCAGATCTGATGATAATGACAGAAATTTATTGAAATTAAATTCCAACTAATTCAAATTATATGAAAATGCAAGCTAAAAATACTAGCCAATTTTTTCAAAATTTCCAAAATTTTTAATTTTTTTTGTAAATTTTCAAATGCAATAAGATGAAAAATGAAATGAATGAATGTAAATCTGAAGCACAACACTCAACAAGGTGCCAAATTCAATAAAACACGGGTTCACCAAAATGTTTAAGGTGAAAATTGAATAAGAGGATTTGTTTGTGTTTAGGGTTAATTTGTATGAATCCTCCTTTCACCTCAAACATTCAAGGACTTTAGGCCAAGTAGGAAATTTACTATCAGGCCTGTGGTCACTTGGAATGTAGCAAAAATTGGAATTATGTAGATTTGTTGTTCAACTATGCCCAATTATGCTAAAAACCCTAATTATGCAAATTCAGAAGCAAACGGACAAATCACAGATAATGCTCGCACACAGAGATGCTAAATGATAACTAAATGCATTCCAGATTTCAAAGTTTGAATAGCAAAATAGTCGAGGACTAATGAGTAGGCGCCCTAGTCCAGTGCCATACTTTTTGTCAGGATCTAGAAACCTTGTCTACAACCTATTCTTGTTGTCCTGGAGATTTTCTGGTTGTGAGATCTGGAGGACTAATGAGTGGGTACCTGAGTCCAGGTCCCTATTTTCTCTTCAGATCTGTAATTTTGACAGTCTGCACTACTCTCCTACAACTCCACTTTTTCTGCTCCTGCAACCTGTAACCTACAATCACAGAAAAATGGGTTGGGGGTTGTGGTGTTTAGAGGCTTTCCTTAGTCAAGCCTCAGAGAGACATTCAAGTCTTCCAAACATCGTTGTCAGATAAAGAGTGCATATCCCTGCGGGATAGAGGCAAAATCCAAATTATAAATGATAGAAAACACAACTGATATCACCTTGTGGTGAAGATCTCATGGAAGGAAGATTCTCTTCCTGCCATGAGGAGATGGATGCCAAATCTGCAAACACAAACACAAGAATAACATAAATTCTTCTCTACATTACACAATGAATGCCTTGAATCACTTTCACATAATCTCATGAATCCAAATTGCCATCTAGTTTACAAATGAATGCCTAAACATCTTATATATGCAACTACAAACATTCCCACCAAGAATTTCGTAATTAAAACTTATCATGTTGGCATAGGACCTAAATAACAGTCACAAATCGACACTTTGAAATTGGGCCTGACCTAAAATAGGATAGGACTAGGGTGCGGGCGCCCAAGTCCACCCCCTATTTCAAGCAATATTTGTCATAAGTGCATCCCCTAAGTCCAAATTGCCATGGAACTTCAGGGTTTTCTTATTGGGAAGTCAAACTAACATGAAAAATACTTTGAATGCATAAAGAGGACCTAAGAGCTAAACCTTAAGAGGGAAAAGCCCCCCAAGGGGACATTTTTCAACATAACAGAACCAAACAGATTCTAGCATTCCCACATACTTCACCCTTAGGTTCATCTTCAAAAAGGTATCAAGGTAATTATGTTTCCATTTGATGTTATAGTATAGGTATTCTTTCTTCCATCATGTATAGCTTTTCTATCATATTGCCATGGTCTACCCAACAATATATGACATACATCCATAGGCATAATATCACACAATACTTTACCATGATAAGATCCAAAATGAAATTTAACCAAACATTGTTCACTCACCAGTACCTTATGATCATCTTGAATCCATGCTATCTGATATGGCTTAGGGTGTTTCAATCTCTCCAACTTCAACTTAGTCACCATCTCCTCTGAAACTAAATTATCTGAACTACAACTATTAATTACAACCTTACAACATTTACCTCCTGATTTGCATATGGTCTGGAACAAATTTTTCCTCTACGGTGGTTCCTGATTTGTCTCTACTTGAAATAGTGCTCTCCTCATGACAAGAGATTCTCCTTTCTCAGGTTTACCAACTGAACTAGGTGATCCAACAGGTTCTTATTCCACATAAGTTGTTCTTCCACTGTTCTCAGTCTTGTTGCTTGTACTTCCTTGATGACATTCAAATGCTCTATGTCCTTCACCTCTACACTTAAAATAGGTTCCTCTGAATGTTCTCCTATCAAGTCCTCTTCCATCTCTTTTGTATCCTTCACTTAGGTATGAATTAGGGTTTCCTTTGTGGTAGAAATTTTTGTCATCTCTTCGATATGCATTGTTATCTTTGTCTTCCTTCTTGAATGTGTTATCTTGTCTGCTCTTCTCTGCAAATGATCTTTCTCCTCTTGAAAATGTTCTACCTCTCTAAAATTTACCTCCTCTACCTCTATCTTTACTCATGCTTCTTGTTCAACTTTTCTTCAACTTTCACGGCAAATTGATATGCTTCTTCTAATGTTGTCATTCTTACCAAATTCAGTTCTTCTTGAATGTTCAATTCAGTCCATTGATGTATCTTGCCACTTTCTCTTTACTTGCTTTACTATGTCCTATCCTTATAATCATCTTGTGAAATTCTTTAGTATACTCCTTCACAGCTTTCTCCTTTTGTCGTAGGTTTTCTAATATCTTCAACAGTTCTAACTCATAGTCAACAGGTATAAACTGATTCTTCAACTTTGTCACCATTCTATCCCACTTTGTAATATTTTCTTTTCCTCTTCTGTTTCTATCCAACTGTACTTATTTCCACCAAATAGCAGCATGTCCTTTCAACTTAGTCTTTGCAAATCTCACCTTCTCTGGATCTTCAATTTCTTCATATTCAAAGTATTCTTCTATGTCATTTATCCAATCAATTAGCTCCTCTGAATTCAAATTGCTAGTGTAGTATGGTACATCCACTCTAGGTTTTTTCCCAATCTTTGAAATAGCTATCAACATCTTTACTTGATCTGATTCTTCTTCTTCTCATAGGGTTTCTTCATTTTGATCAACGCATTGAAATTCTTCATCATCATCACTTTCAACATTAGGTCTAGGTGTAAGTCCTCTTCTTGGATCTTCTTCAACAACATCCAATCGAACTCGTATAATTTTCATCATCTCATCCATTCTTCTAGCCATGGTACCAACAATAGGACGTATTCGCCTTGGTGACATCTCTTCCTAGGATCAAGTGTAATTGCCTCAAATTTGGTGATCAATCTACAAGGTGACAAGTGCCTCACAATCGGTGATCAGTTAACAACACAGGTAGTCTGCCTCAGGTTCGGTGATCTATTCACAGCAAGATCTTATGGAATGCTTGCACAACTTCTCCCAATTTCATTCCCAATGGATTCAAACTTCACTCAACTTCACTCCCAAAGGATTCTAACTTCGCTCTGATACCACTTGGTGCAGTCACAGTTAGGAGGGTCCACGAAGTGAACAGTCCAGACCGTGTGTAGCAAGAGTAAACACAATAGAAGAAACTCAATTATAGAATGCAAATGCAGATTCAGATATTCACTATATGAAAGATTCAAAATACAAAGATGTTGGCAACATGTGGGCTTATAAATTAGGGCTCACAGGCCTGATTCTCCAGTTACAAATTATGCACAAGATATAGCTTGAAGCACCTGATACAAAAGAATTTGAACTATCTATCTTATGAATTATGCTACTCTAACTAATTGCTTTCTTATGCATCTATTACATGAATATATATCATCTTTGGATCACAAGAATCCTACGCATCGGCCAAGAAGATTACAAACTCCAATGAAAGAGATGTAATGTGTGTACATAGATAGGTCGTCTCTAAACAACTTGTACTTGTCTGCAAGAGAATGAAACAAGGTGCGGATGTCAGGGAAGGTCAACTAGGTTCCAAAGTGCCTTGAAAGATGTTTCATTTAGCTCCGCAAGCCATGGAAGTGCTCTGCAAGTCTTCTCCTTTAGTTGTCTGTCTGAGACTATCTGAATACTCTATTCTGAGAAAACATTTGACCTTTTGATAGCGATATCTTTCCAGAAACAGATCCAAATGATCTAAATTTTGGATATAATGCATATGATGATGTCTAGATAGCGATATCTAAATTTTGGATATAATGTAAAATGTAGACCAATCTACTGAAACTGCTTCTGACTGAACTGACTGTACTAAACTAGGAAAATGAAAGAAAACAAAATGAATGCAAATATTTTTGGTTGATGCAAGATTTCTCTTGAACTAGGGATGCTCCTGCATCATGTTTCCTCTTGGTCCATGATCCACCTAGTACAATGAAGTTTTCTAGCCCATGTGCTTCATGTGACTTGTCGTGGTCACCTAGTAATTCAACGGTCCTTACTAGTGTGTGATCCACGAAGGCACTTCTTTCCTCATGACCCCTAACGACAGAGCAATCTAGCATCAGAGTCATGTGTCTTCTGTGTTTGTTTCCATGTTTTTTGTTTGATGTATTGTTTGAACTTGTATTTCTTGGTTATTCCATGTGTCTTGTGTGTCTTCATCATGTTTTCCATGTGTTTTTCATGTATACTTTGTGCCTTATGTGTATGCTTCATTTTAAGCGTGTATGCATTGTGTATGGTGTGTATTTCTTTTGTATATTGCATCTCTTTTGTGTATTCCTATGTATGCTTTTAGTACTCCACGTATGTGTGAATTATGTTGCAATGTCTTTCGTATTTGAAAATATCTTTGCTTATGTGTTTTCAACCTTAGAATCCTAAGCTTGGGCTACTATAGTCCACAACTTGGCATAATTCTTTGGCTTCTATGTTTTTATGTTTTAAATATGTCTTCTCCTTACTTTAGTGTGTGTTTGAATGTAAGTTCATACCCATGCTAAAGTGGGGGCTAAATGTAATGGAGAAAAATGTGTACACTAGAATTTTACATCTAGTTTAGCACCTGGGTGGACCTAAAATGTTTTTGATTATATAAGGCGGCTAAAACAAGGAGTTGAACCCTTACAAAATAGCAAAAAGAAATCCTAGAGGCATCAGCGCAAAAGAGCCTCGAAACAATTATAGCATATCTCGCTTAACCAGCATAAACAACATAGACAACATAACCAGACTAAAGATAATATATATGAAGTAGCAGAGAATAAATAGCATAAAAGAAAATAGAACTAAGGAGAAAGATTATCCCAGCTTTTAGCCAGGGATTCAATAAATTCATCCAACTTATTGAAATTCTCATCTTTGACCTCAGCAGGTGTAGTCTCAAGATCCTACAACATAGAAAGATTAAGTAAAATAGTACACCTGAGCATAATGGAAATTGAGTGTTCCAGCTTCTCCGCATGACCCCTTAGGGCAACAATGTCATTCCTGTAATCAACAGCTTCCTCCGTCTCATCAGCAGCTTCCTCCATAAACATCCTTCCCCCTTCGTCAGCATTATCCTTAGAATCACCAATAGTACCACCAGAAACATCAGTCTATTTGTTCCCATTCTTACCCTTAGCATCTTTGAAAATCTCCTGAACTTCAAGAACCTTGGCCTCATCCCGGTGGATTCTTCAGAAGCACTCTCTGAATAATCAATAAGTCTAGCTTTCAGTGCAGGTTTTATAGCAATCCTCCCTGACCTCCTAACCCCAGAGGACAATCCCTCCTTATCCTTAGTGGATAGATTAGTTTTACTGCTAGGTCCCACAGGAGTACTGCTAAGATTTTTAGGGGTCCCCATAGCATCCCGCACAGTTTCCTCTTCCACCTCCCTAATTTTCCTCTTCCTTCTCTTCACACTACTTTTAGAGACCAGAGTGTGGGTAGCAGTCACCATGTTAGTCTCCTCATTAGACAGAGAAAAAGAAACCCCTTTCATCTTATGAGAAGCAAGGGAAGGGAAAGGCTCTTCAGATATGGCAGTATCATCAGGGTTGGCAGAAATTTCCCCGCTATGAGTCTGGATAGGCTTAGGCGGATCCAGAGCAAGGTGGAAATTATATAAGCAGAGAATAAGACCTTGGTGCAGGGGAATGGCTTTCTTAGAGGTTTCTTAGCTGACTTAGCTTTAACCCTAAAAATTGAATGCTCAAGGGAAGACAACAGATAGAACGGGAAACTAATATGAGCATTACATCTAAAATGATTTAGTAAAGGAAGATGATAATTGTAGAACTTGGTAAACCGCCCCTCCAGAGTGAAGTATTTCATGAGGAGGAAACACATTTCATCCCATGGCTCTGGCAACTTGGCCCATTCGAATCCTCCCTGGTAAGGAACAAGTTCTTCACCTTCCCCAAGGAATAACTTCTGGTTAGAATGGTCCACCACTTTCATTTTCCTTTGCAGCTTGGTCCCCTTAATCGACAGGCCAGTCGCCATAGCAATAACTTTCTCAGAACCTCAAACCTAATTCTCCCAATAGTGACTCTACAGTTTTGCCAAGATCGAGCAAATTGCTCAGACAAATTTTCTTCATAGCCATTAAGCCGTTCCAAAAAGGGGCTGATACCGCCTTCCTTATAGTAGTGCCAGACCACAACATTGTCCTTAAACTCACAACAAGAAATTGGCTCTGTTCGAATCCTATCTCCTCCCATTATAGCCTTCCAAACAAAGACACAGAATCCCCAAGACTAGAGATTCACAGAGTTATTGTGAAAAGTGAGATTAACAGCTTGACAAGGAATTATGATAAGAAGTCTGCACGCATTATCATTAATGAGAGCCACCTTTCAAAGGACCAATTGAAGCCTACACTTCCCATGCTTGAACATGATTATTAGGAATTCGCTATAATTAGCAGATAAGCAACTTGCCTTAACACAAGGGAGTAATAAAGCAGAGATGACATTGAGCAATCGAAGTACAAAAACACGTACTTCAAGATACACGTCAGCATCTTCCAACAAAACCAATGGAATAAACTATCTTTACTATGATAATGAGTCATCTTTGACATGTCATCTCCTTACGAATTAAGTCCCTTATGTTTAAAGGGATGTTATTAACTTGGCGCCAACAACGTCAATTTGAAAATTGTTGGCCAAGGTCCACAAGAACATCTGCAAACCCGTTGCCCTCTCTACATATATGAGAGAAATCAACTCTGGGAATCTGCTGCATAAGGAACTGTATATCCACTATAATATCTTTCAGTTTCCAGCCACAAGTTGACACATTAGTAACAGCATCGATAATAAGTTTGGAATCCCCCTGAATATGCAATTACCTAATATCAAGTGAAATAGCCAATTTCACCCCAATAGAAGGGCAGAGGCTTCAGCATAATTATTGCTTTGAAAGCCTATCCCACCAGCATAGGCAGCAACCATCCACCCTTTGTCATCCCTAATAATTCCACCACCACTAGCCTAACCGTCCACCTTAGATACCTCATCAAAATTTAGTTTGAGCCAATAAGGCTTCAGAGGAATCCATCTGGTATTTAATCTCTGTAACTGTTTAGAATTATTATGAGCTAGGATTTGGTTTAGAATTATCCAATTAGTCGCAATTTGCTCCTCTTCTTGAGAAAGAGGTTTTTACACAGTTTTGATGTGAGAATTGGTCACACTTTCCATGAGGATCTTAGAAAAGGAATGAAGAACTTGAGAAGTATCCCTAGCAGCATCCCTAAATATCCTATTATTGCGTTCTTTCCATAAAGTCCAACCAAGATAGGGCAGAGTTTGGTTCCAAAGCTCAACAAGCCATGGATGAGAGAAGGTAGGACACCAGTTGGCAATGACTTCCCTAATATCAGAATTACAAACCCATTGAATGCCAAAATTCCTTAAAATAATATTCCAGATTTCCCTAGCAAAATCACAGTGGAGAATTAAATAAGAGATTGTTTCCTCCTTCTCAAAGCATAGAAAGCACCTATTGACCAAGGTGAATCCCCTCCTCTGTAAGTTATCTTGAGTTAGGATTTTGTTATAAACAACAACCCACCAAAACATATTAATTTTAGGGATAAGTTTATGATTCTAAACTTTCCCCCAAATCTCATTTTTATGCACATCTAGGATCAACAAGTGGTAAGCAGACTTAACAGAAAATTGACCTTTCGTATTTGGCCACCAATACAGCTCATCTTCCCTAGGAAAAAGAGGGATTTTGACCCCCAGTATCAAATGTTGGATAGGCCGCATCCTAGGAGAGAGATCAGGGCAATGGGTACAGTAATCCAAGAGATTTTTCCAACTCCTAATACCATTATTATTGTGAATATAATGACAAACTTTAGCCCCAAAAAACTATGTAGCAATACCAGCAATACCTCCATAATCACCTTGAGTAACCAGGGCCTTATCATTCAACCAAATGTCTTCCCAGAAGTTAATAGAATTACCATTCCCTAGTTTCCATCTAAGCCCATGCTTGAGAAGACTTCTAGACTTCAACATTTTGTTCCAGATAACAGATCCCTGGGGAAGCCCTTCCTGATGGAGAAAACTAAAGTAGTCAGTTCCATGAAGATACTTGGCTTGCATAATGTCCCCCCACTCTTTATGGTTGTGGACCAAATTCCAGTTTATTTTGGAAAGGAGGGCTTTATTCATATTCCTGATAGATCTAATATTAAGACCTCCATGAGATTTGGGAAGACAAACTTTCTCCCAACTAACCAAAGACATTCTCTGTTTGTCTTCCACCCCAATCCATAAGAATTTTCTTTGAATCTACTCCAATTTGTCAGCAATAAACCTAGGCATTTTAAAAAGAGACAGGAAGTAGGTAGGAATACCTTGCAAAGAAGCTTGTAGAAGCTGTAGCTTGCCAGCACTACTAAGTAATTTCCCCTTCCAACCAACCAACTTCTTCTGAGTTCTTTCTAGAATTCCATTCCAAAATCCTTGAGACACCTCTTTGACCGTAAGAGGGAGGCCAAGATAAACGGCAGGAAGATCAGCTTTAGCGCAACCAATAATATTAATGATTTTTCGTCGGAGATCGGCCAGAGTATTAAAAAAATACACATTGCTCTTCTGAAAGTTTATGTTTTGACCAGAGGCTTTGGCATAGTCATTTAAAATATTCTTCCAACTATGAGCTTAGACCACATAAGAGATACCAAAGAGGATGGTATCATCCACAAACTGCTACACAGACATAGAGGGAAGAGAAGAAGCGGGTTTAATACCCATAATTTCTTTAGAGGTAATCTTAAAGTGAACATATCTCCCAAGGGCCTCAGCCATCATGATAAACAAATATGGTGAATGAGGATCCCCTTGTCTAATCCCCCTCGAGGAAGAGAAAAAACCCCTAGGGATGCCATTGACTAGAATAGAGAATTTAGCAGTAGAAATAGCCTCCCGAATAAGAAGGGATATTTTATCATTAAAACCAAACTTTTTAATGACTTCAAACAGGAATTTCCATGAAACTCTATCATAGGCCTTGGAGATATCCAACTTTAGAACCATGCCAGGGATTCTGCTCTTGTCCATAAAGTGGATAGTTTCATGAGTGGAGATCACAACATCAAGAATTTGTCGACCAGGGACAAAGCCTTTCTGAGAAGGGGAAATAATTTTATCCAAAAAAGGCTGAAACCTCAAGGCAATCAATTTAGTGCACAGCTTATAGATGGTATTACACAAGCTAATGGGTCTAAAATCAGAGAGATGCATAGGCTTCAGCTTTTTAGGGAAAAGAACAATAAAAGTATTGTTAATCTACTTTAGAAGTTTACCAGTTCTAAAAAAAACCCTCATAGCAGCAGTGACATCAACACCCACAATATCCCAATATTCCTAAAAGAAGATTGGAGGAACGCCATCAAGGCCAGGGGCTTTGAAAGGACCCATAGAAAATAAGACAGCACGAACCTCCTCCTCAGAAATAGGTTTTAGCATTTCAAAGTTGTCTTCTTCAATAATCAAACAGGAGATCTTATCAATAAACTGGTCCATAATCCTTCTATTGCCAGCATTATTAGCTTGCTCCGACAACAAATTCTAAAAAAATAACATAGCTTGATCCCCAATCTCATTGTCCTCAGTGATAGTATTGCCATTTTCCAGACATAATTTTGAGATAGAATTAGCCTTCCTATGTTTCATGCCTAAAAGATGAAAAAAGGTAGTATTCCTATCATCTTCTTTGAGCCACTGAACCCTGCACTTCTGTTTCTAGAAAATATCTTCTTTGCTCATAAGATTCTTCCAGTCAGAAATCAGATCACATTCCTCCTGTATAATATCATCTGTAACATCTCCTTGAGCCATAAGCTGCTGAAGATTAGATAATCTTCCAGAGAGTTTTTTTTTGGATAAACACATTGCCAAAGCTATATCTGTTCCACCCACGAACTTCCTATTTAATGTGAAGGAGCTTTTTGACCAACCTAAACATAGGAGTACCCTGAATGGGAATTTCCACCAGTGAGCCACAAGATTTCTAAAATCTTTATGTTTAATCCACATAGCTTCAAATCTAAAAGGGAAAGGACCACACTTACACTGTTCCTTCCAACTAAAGAGAATAGGGCTATGATCAGACATGGTTCTAGAAAGAGCCTTTAGACTCATATTATGATGATTATCCCAATTGCTAGAAATAAGAACTCTATCCAATTTAACTTGAATCATTTGATCTCCTCTTCTTTTGTTAGACCAGGTGAAATTCTAATTCTGCAGCTCCATATCCAACAACCCAAAGGAATTGATAAATTCTGCAAAGTCAAACATGCTATCAATATAATCAAGAATACCCCTAGATTTATCAGAAGGGTATAAGGGAGTATTAAAATCCCTAGCCAACATCCAATGAGAATGAGGGGAAGTGGAAAGAGTATTACACAAGTCCGTCCACAATGTATTCCTCAGGGCTCTAGTGTTTGGGGCATAAATATTGATTAAGGACCAATTTAAAGAAGGCAAAGAGAAGTTAACAACCAGAAAGTGCTTGCTAGAAACAACAAGTGAGCCCCGGATTTTAGCATCATTCCACATAGTGACAATTCCTCCAGAGGCTCTCATAGCCAGGCTAATACAAAAAGTAGCCTTGGGCCATATATAATCACCTATCCTCTTAAAGCTCTCCTCATTCATCTTAACTTCCTGAAGTAACAAAATATCTAACTTATTGTCCAGAATAAAATTTTTCACTTCAAACTATTTGGTGGGACTATTGAAGCCCCTCAAGTTCCAAGACAGAATTCTCATTTAGAAGGTTCATGAGATTGGATCTCCAGTGTTTTTTGCTTACCACTGGTAATCTCCCTGACAATCTCTCTTTGCCTTATTTTTCTGAGAGTTGGTCTTCCTTGTTTAGAGTCTGTTCCAATATCCACAGACTTTTTAGCCCTACAATTCTTTTTATTATGGGTAATCCAATCCTCATGGTCATTACCACTACCACTCAGACCAATTTCAGTAGTCAATGAAGGAATAGCTTCCTGATCAACAAGAAAATCCTCCTCCATAAATTCAACCATGGTTACAGAAGAGGGATTCTGCTTAGAGGATGTTTGGGAGGTCACAACCCTAGAATTGCAACTTGAATCCAGGAGTTGGGCCCTCTATCCAACAGAAGCTAGGGCCTCATTGCCTTCAACAGCAGCCTCTACCGACCAGGAACGAATCTTGCCCTCTTCAATCTGAGTATTCCGTTGATCAAGGTGTTGGTAGTTATCTGTATCAAGATTCTAATAACCTTTCTCCATATCCTTCTCAGAATAATATTTTGTCATAATATTTTCCTCATTACCCCCCATTCCCTGATCAACTAGGGTGTCATTTTTGGGTGAGTTATCTTCAACTTTGTTGTTAAGGTCAGCATTGCCTCCCATTTGCTTCACCTTACAATAGGTCATTAAATAGCCTTTCTTCTTACAAATCTGACAGAAAGTAGTAGCATTCTCATAGAGAATCGGTTAGGACCAAATCCCATATTTGGAGTTTAGTTCTATGGACACGGGAAGGGTTTGGTGGATCTCCACATTAACACAAATGAGCATACACACAACAGGACTTAATCCGAGTGGTGTTATCTGAAGTCACATACTGACCAAAGGTATTACCAATAGCAGAAAATATCTTTTCATCCCAGAATTCTAAGGGAAACCCTGGGAGCCTCACCCAAATGGGGGCAGATAGGTTAAGATCCATGATGGGATCAAAACCAGGTTTCCAAGAGCATAGAACAAGTGAATGGGTGCCATAGAGCCATGGTTCTCCTTCCAGAACAACTAACATATCCTCCCTATTCGTAAATTTGAATAAAAACAATCCTCTTGCCATAGCAATGACCGATACACTGCCTTTGATCCTCCACCAATTAGCCGCCCACTTCCTCACCATCTCAATATTAGGACGAAGGGAGAAAAACTTACTGACCAGGGCAAGATCCATGGCTGCCACTATTTCCTCAACCAAGTCATCAGGAATATCCAAATCCATTCCTTCCGTCGATTCCTTTTGGACTGGAACCCCCAACGCACCGTTAGGGGAAAGAGACTTCTTCCATGTTAACACCCCTTTCCATCCTTGAAAAGGATCCTCATCCACCAATTTCTAGGTCCCAGAGGCATTGCCTGAGGCAATAACCTCCATCATCACAGAAAAAGCAAGTAGAAACCCTAAAATAACCCTAGAAAGCCATGGAATGCAGAGAGCTGGTTATTTCACAAAATTTTAACAATTCATGTGTGCAAGTCTAAAAGACTTCAGGTGGACCTAAAATGTTTACCCTTGTTAATCAAGACCTATTTTAACACCTTTTTAAACATTAAATGGTAAAATCTTGACCCCGATGAATAAACCAGACAAAATAAAGTTAGGACTAGTCTAAGCTCACTTAAGTGGACACTCTCCGGAGTCTGTGGGGCTAAAGGACCTATACGCCTATCGCCTTGGTCCTGGATGTTAGCCCTGATCCTATTTTTGTGGTGTTGGCTTAGAACACCTCCTTAGCTTTTACATGTTGGCCCCATTTGGTTTTATTTATCGTTGGTGAGCGGGAATGCATATATAAAGGAGTTTTACAATTCAATTTTATAACTAGTCAACAAGAGAAGGATTACAATTGCTTACATGTTTGATCTCCTATGCTCAAGTGGTCTTCATGCTTGAATATGCTACATGCTTGTGGATGTTATGATGCTCATTTGCAGGTTTTGAAGGAAGTTCAAGCTATCTTTATCTATCTCCTTGTTGGTGCATGATCTTGAGTTATCTACTCCAACTAGGGTTTCACATCTTGTGGTAATCTTTATTGCTTTCATTCATACTTTCATCATATATTGTTGATCTTGCCTCTACCCTCCCAGGGCACGTACTCTTGGATCACTAATCATCATTATAGTGGAGGTGGAAACACCAACACAAGATTTGACCAAGGCAAGCCCCTAAACACAACACAACCTTTTCCATCTTTACTTGTGTATAGGATGAAGATACATGTTTTTGAAGAGAAGATCTAGGAAGAGAAAGGGTTTGTAGATACAGGTCTGGTGAAACTCTGAGATTTTGTAAAACCCTAAATTAGGTCTAGGGTGCCCAACACCTTGGTCTTTTGGTGCTCCCAAACTTGGATCTAGGTACTGATCTATCTCTTTTTAGGGTGCTCCCAAACTCTTGTTTCTATTTTTGATTATTGTATATCTGCCAATCTCTATCAATTAGGCTGTCATCTTTTGCCCTAGTTTACTTGGTTAGTTTTGGTTGGATTTGGTTGATTCTCCTTTATACAACAAAAGGGTAGAACCCCTGTAGTTTGACTCTCTTTCATGGGCAGAAGCCAAGCTCAGTTTGTGTCCTAATGTTTATGGAGGAGGGTTTGACCTAGTTTAACCTTTTAGGCTAGATCTCTCTTTTCCACCAAAATAAATTGTTGCAAATTATCAGTTTGAGCTATCATCTTTAATTAGTCTAGAAGTTAATTATACTCACATGTATACATTTATTAGATTAGCCTAGAGTAAACTTAAGGAAACTTTATTTTCTCTTAAAACATTTTAAAAAATCATCCCTTATTTGACATAAATCTCTAACAATTATACATTTAGCACATGTTATTAGTTCTATGATAAAGAACTTGTCAATTGACATGTCCCAACTACTAGGTCATCTCCCAATTGACTTCTTATAATGATGTTCAAAAAAGAGGTTTAAAATTCATCTATTCGATTTTAGTTTTAATAGTTGTAATTAATTATTTAATTACCAATTTTTTCTCCTTCTAGCTTTTACTTCCAATAATTATAAGTTTAAATAAATAACAAGCATAAAAATATTAGCTCTATGTATATCATAAACATTTACCTATTTATAAAAAAATATTATTGCAACATTCACCTTTTCTTAAATAATATATCATAAATATTTGTCTACCTATAAAGTAACACCATTATAGCATTCACCTTTTCCTAAATTATCTATCATAGATATTTATCTACCTATTAAATAAACCATTATAAAATATTAAACTTATTTTTGGCAACCTCCTTTTACATTTTGGAAAATTGTAATTTACAACGGTTTTCTTAGGAGAGTGCAATGCTCTCTACAATTATAAAGGATAAAAGTGCATATTGTGCACATTTAATTTTCATTTTATGTTACCTTGTGTGGATGTCATGAATAGATAATCTTAACACTTCATTTGTCACTTCAAAACAACACCATCAAGTCTCTAAAGGTACTTTTCGACACCATTAATTTTCAAACCCAAGTACGAACACAAACAAATATGTTTTGGTGATCTTGAAATGGAAATTCAACAATTAACATAGCCAAATAAGCGCTAAATCAAATAAGTGCAAAGTGTCCAAATATAAAATCATAGACAATGTCCAAATATGAAATCATAAGTGTGAACTACTCCCAAATATTATAAATCACCAATCATCTCTTTCTCAAGACCGTGATCCCTATTCAAATCCTAAATCCTAAATTTCAACTTACAATTCTCTATCACAACATTTCATCAAATCAAATCAAATGGTAGATAAGCTTGTACCATTTTGTATGTCTACCTTCTCTTTACATTTGTCATTCTCAACTCGTTTTAAAATTCTAAGGTTTATCAATCCATTACATTTTTTCTCCCTAGATGTGATTTATTTCGCTACAATAATCACACGTGTCCACATCTTAAACAAAATTCTGTTCTTAAACAAAATTCCCTAACAGGGCTCAAATAATTGGACAATGTCAGGCATAGGTGTAGATTCCTTGGACTGCAGGTACACCGTCCCGTATAAGACGTATTTGGAATTTCTTTTGAAACTTTTCCCATCCAAAAGCTTTAATTAGCAGTATACTTAGGTTGAAAGCCTTCCCTATGTGAGCAACGCATGATGAATTATATAGATGAAAGGTCTGGATTAAAAGAATACCATGAAATCAATCTTGACTCTTGATTTTTTCTAACAATAATAAATGACAAAAAAACAAAAATTGTTCACTTTTATATGTAGATATGGAGTTTGTAATAATGTAGATATTATCCCGCCTCGACAGATCAACCGTGAAGAATTTTCGAGAGGACAGGCAGACAATTGAAACGATATGGTGCATTGCATTTCCATCATCGTTTTTCCATTTTCCATTTTTGTGAGGTTTTCATTTGCCAGGTTTTGGTTTTTTGTCACCACATTGGCTGCTTCATTTGCTGTTTTATTTTTTTGTTAGTTGTTTTCACACATTTATTATTTTTATTTCCCATGACTGAAAACATTTCTGAGGGCCCACTCATTAATTTATGAAAATTTGCAAGCTGCGATTCCAATTCTTCTGCATTTTTCTTTTTTAAAAGGCCTTCGTTAACAAGCTCAAATTTGGACTATCTCTTTCCGTTAAGATTGTTTAAAGGTGTTTAATATTGTTCAAGGTTTTTACGTGGTTAGTGAAATATTTTAATTTTATGTGGATTATTTATTTTAGGACAATATTGAAGTTACAATAAGAAAATAAAATAAGAAAATAAATGATAACTTAGAACTTAAGCCTAAAATTTTGTAAAGTAAAAATTTCCTTACTCCAATTGTATTGTATTCATTGTTTTATTTATTATTGTATACAATCTTTTTATATAATTTTATTTATTATTGTATACAATCTTTTATATAATATCAATTATTATATTTCTAATATAATATTATATTATGAAATTATATATATATGCAAAAAATATATATTTAATATTCATGTGTATGTGTTATTTATTTGTATGTTTATTTTATATAAAATATTTTAAATTATATTAATTTACCAACCCAAAAATATGATTGATGTTTTGATTAGATATTTTAGGGTTTTGTAATTTTATAGTAATATGACTAGTATATTTATATTAAAAAATATATATCTATAGTACACCAAGAGATATCTTCCAATTTGATGGCATTTATAAATTACTTCAGTTAGAATATTTGATATGCTCACATGAGTTAATTTAAAGAGACTATGCTGCAAGACTTTTCATATTCTTCAAACGTAGATTTCATTCCATAACTGCCCAAGTTTTTCTATATATCTTCTTCCAATTTGATGGCATTTATAAATTACTTCAGTTAGATTAATTGATATGCTCACATGAGTTAATTTAAAGAGACTATGTTGCAAGACTTTTCATTAGATTTCATTCCATAACTGCCCAAGTTTTTATATTTTTCTAACCATTTGGCTTCCACGAATTTATTTATTTTTTGTTTTCACTCCATAACTGCCCAAGTTTTTCTATTTTTCTATCCATTTGGCTTCCACGAATTTATTTATTTATACATTTTATGAATTTTGTTTACATGGAATCTGAATCTTAATTGTTTACGGGAATCTAAATCTTTCAGCCCTTGCTGTGAGTGTAGAATGCCTCTCGGCGTAATTATTGATTTTGAGAATTTAATTAAAAAAGGGAATTTTTGAATTCTTTCAGTTTAGGTACATTCTAAATTTATATGATTTTTTATTATTTATATAAATACTTTAGTTTTATGAATTTTTAGATTGAAAATAAAAATGTCAAGTTATAAAGAGAGGGAAACAAGCCTACATGGACTTGATTACCAACATCATATAATTAAAGGGTAGTGAATGAATATACATGTAATTATAAATGTGGTAATGGCAAAGGGTAAGTGCAAAAAGATGGGGGGCCAAAAAGTGGCCAAATTGTTTTCAAAAAAATTTAATACATAACACGAGTGCATTTTATGGTTTGGTAATGACGAGCCTAAGGCTCATCAAAACCAAACCATAACGTGCTCGTGTTATAACGCGAGCACATTATGAACTATTATAAATTAAAAAAAAGATTTTCATCTCATTTCATTTCTATTTTTCTCCTCTATACCCGTGGCCTGCAAACCTTAGGAAACGCACTCGCGTTTTGGAAAAGATAATTCAACACCAAAATCTTGTTGATTCGTCACCAAAATGCGACCATGACGTTGAGCACGCCAAAGGAGTGAGTTTTATTTATTTTTTTGTTTGAATTTGTTTCTAAATAGGTAGGTTTGAGTTGATTTTTGATGTATATTTTGTTAATTGTCAAGAAATGTTAATGCACCTCCTCCTCCTCCACCTCCTCAAAATCCACAAAATCCTGAGGAGGAAAGACCTGCGGAACAACAACCTCCTCTGTCCATTCCTTGACATGCCCCTAGAACACAAGAAAATATAATGGGGCAAATTGAAAACAACAAAAAAGAAATTGAAGATATAATTGCAAGGTTGAAAGATCCTTCAACTTCAACCTTGCATAGGTCCACGCTTGTTGAAACTCTTGAATCTATGTTATCAAATGTAGATTCAATTAGCAAGCAAATATCTAGTTGGATAGATAAAAGGAGAGAGTTTAGAGACTATTATGAAGACAAGTTGTCATACCAAGATGTGAAAAAATTATAAATTATAAAATTAGACTTGTGTTCGATTTTCATAAACCGACAAACAAATCAACCTCCACCCATTACATGCAAGAGGTTCCCTATCCATTGGTGCAACAATCAAGTGATAAGGGACAATTTTGGGCAGAGGTGGTGGATGGTTTTTGACCATCCTCCATGCAATAATAATGAGGTCCCGCAATACTTTTTGAGGAAACTCTACTGCGAGTTTGTCCTCAATAAATTGCCAAACTATTTTGATATGCAGGACTTCCAGGGTAGAGGTGGGGGGTCAGCACAAGATAGACTAGGGGCACGTGTTAATCCACAGTGGGCAGTGAAACAAGTAATCAGCAGACTAGCTCATGAACATGTTTCTATCCCTTCCATTGTGAAGGAGAGTGTTGAGGTTGATACACTTCAGTCCATTAGTGCCTTGACCCAGAGCATCATAGAGCATGCCAGTCCTACATCATAGAGTGGGTTGGGAGATTTGCGAGGAGTAGGGTCCCACCCCATACTTGTCAGACTTGAGGGTTAGCCTATGGTTATGACCCCATGGATAGTCAGGACGTAGGTGCACAGGCTACATTTGCAGCTAAGCAGATGGTGATGACAGATACCCTCCTGAGTGAGACTTTCGGCCTTGATACTCAGGTAAATATTAGCAAGTTTATTGAATTTAATTTATTAAATTTTATTTCTGAAATGCAAGATTAACTAATTTAGTTTGATGATTTTAATAAAATTTTAGGGTCATAGCGTTGATGCAGTTTTCAGTGGTTCTCCACTTGCATATTACACTAGATTATCTATTGTTAGGGTATGTAACTAGTAAACAATTATAAATATTACATGTGAATAGCATCGTTATATGAATGGTATTCTAAAATCTGATTTTGGATGTTGAATAGGTTAATATTAGAGATTTCATGGTAACACCTGCCAGCAGTGGTGGACTTCAAAGCTTCACGGAGGTAATAAAATAAATAGTTTAATGAATGAATTGTACTTACTAGATTTTTGTATGTGACTTGTGTGCTTTATTGTATGTACTTCCATGTTTAGATGAACATGTGTGTATGTTAGGAGCCATGATTTGCATCACTATTATAGTTATCATAATTGAATAACGTTGTTTTATTTTCAGATGATGTAGGCTGCGGAGACACCTCCCGATGGTCATAGGGCAATGGAGCACGGTGTGACCTTTGTGATTCATAGCTCCATGGCATTGACAGGGGTATGATGCAGATTAGTAAATTTCAATTTACATTCATTGTTATAGTTGTTTATTTTTTAAAAATCAAAAGATTATTGATTTGAAGTTTAATTTCTATCTGGATGGTTTCTATAGGACATGACATCACCACAGCCTATTCCTGCTACTGAGGCAAGTGAGGAGACAGATTATATGGTAGCGGTAAGTGATTATTTTGTTTAATGTTTCATTTTTTATAACATGTAATTTCTATATATTAATGTCTATACTTTTTATTGTAACAACTAAAGATGCAGGAAGAACTAAATAGGAGGAGCAGCCCTCGGGTTCGTAGTAGACCACCCACATGTGCGTCTCCATCCCCTAGAAGATCAAAGGCTACCCGTGATCTATTCTCTTCACCAGCTAGAGGGGAATGCCTTTTTATTGTGTTCCTTTGTTGTATGCCTATATGGCATTTGTGGACATATATTTTGTATTGTATATAGTTGACATTGTATGCCTATATGGCTATTTTGTATAAATGTTATACTTCTATCGACAAATATTGATGTATGCCTATATGGATATTTGGTTAATACAAATCTTTTTTATTGATGGCGTCCATACTTGCATTATAAATCCATGTTTGAATGGATATTTGTAGATGGCTACTTCAAATATTTAAAGTCCAATTGTATTACATGGGATGTTTGTTGATCCAATAAGCTAGCTATTGTTATTCAAGTATCACCTAAATCTTATTTTGGAACTAAAATATAAAAGTTGTATTTAAAAAAAAATTAATCATCATGTTGAACAAAAAATATTAATATTCTTTATGAGTTGCTCAATTGAAAATATTCAAATGAGTATGCTGATCCATATTCTTTATGAGTTGGTCAATTGAAAAGATTTCTTAATTTCTTGTTATAATACCATATTGGGATGCAAAGAGTATGTTTGTTGTTTTGAATAAGATAGTCAAAATCATATGCTTATGAGCACCTGATGACCATTGTGGTTATTAAATGTAATTCCTCTTGCATATAAGGTGAGGTTATGAGATTACATTAAGTCTTACCTAATTTTAGTATGCAACATAACATTGGGGCTATAGGCTTCCATAATTCATACCTTAGGGATTTCAATTTTAGGCGCATTTCTCTACTTGCACAACCTCAAAACTCCACCTAGAACTCAAGGCGTCTTTCATCATCCAAACAACCTCAAAATTGTGCCTTGATATTGAAAGGATGTTTCAAAGTATAAAGGAGGGCGCCTTAAGGGAGGCAATTCATCTTGATTATCAAAGTTGATCAAACACATCAAACTGAGCATCATACCTCTAGGCACATTTTTGCCTCTCTCTAAACTATCCATTTTGGTACCTTGATGTAAAGTGAAGTCTAAATTTAGTGAAGATTGCGCCTAGAAAGATATCACCTTGGATATGCGCCTAGAGTCATCCTAGATCATCCATTTGCGCCTAAGGGTCAAAATAACATAATATAACTTAGGAAGACTTTGAAAAATGTCAAAAGAAGCCTAGGCGCCTTTTCTTGTCTCCACCATCCATTTTGGGTGCCTAGAGAACTTCAAATCACTTCCAATTGTAGCACCTAGTGTTAAAACCTTCAAAATGACTAAATCTTTCATCATGAATGAGCACCTAAGTGGAAGGAGAATAAGCATCTAGTATGGAGGCGCACTTGTGTGTCTAAATAACCTCATTTTGGCACCTTGAAGGAAGATGTTCTAAATCCTAAGATCTAGTGCCTAAGTGTAAAATGGTCTCCTATAGGTTTGAACAAGTGATTGAAGCTATCAAATTGCCAAGAAATGAGCTAAGTATACTGAGGCACCTTTTCTTGTCTAAACTATCCATTTTGGTGCCTAGGAGGAAGGAGATTCAACATCATGAATCAAGGCACCCTTTTCCATCAAAACAACCTCACATTGGTTCCTTGGAGGAAATCAACTTAAAACTTGCGCCGTGGAGTAGGATGAAAGTTACACCCCTTTGCAACTTTACACTGCCTCCTTCTGATGATTTTTGGGGCAACAGAAAACCTTTCACCATGGGCAAATGCCTCAGAGATATAAAAAACTAAGAGAGGTTATTGTGGAGGCACTCTACATGATCGTGTTTCCTCAGATGGAATGTTTCTAAGTGACATGGTTTTCAAGTAACATCTTGTCAAAGATTGCTGCCTTTTTGTACTTTGGACTCTTCAGGGATATCGTCGGTACAATGTAGCTCGGATTGTTTTGACATGTTTGGGTGAAAAATAGGACCATGCCTAGCGTAAATGTACCCATCTAGACACGTTGGAATAGTCACTTTGGTTGCATCAAGAGCAAGATGAAAGTTACACCCCTTTGCAACTTTACACTACCTCCTGACAATTTTTGGGGTAGCAGAAAACCTTTCACCACAGGCAAATGCCTCAGAGATATAAAAAATGAGAGAAGTTATTGTAGAGGCACTCTACATGATCATGTTTCCTTAGACAAAATGTTTCTAAGTGACACAGTTTTTTAGTAACATCTCGTCAAAGATTGCTGCCTTTTTGCACATTGGACTCTTCAGGGATATCGTCGATACAATGTAGCTCGGACTGTTTCGACATGTTTGGGTGAAAAAAAGACCATGTCTAGTGCAAATGTACCCATCTGGACGTGTTGGAATAGTCAGTTTGGTCGCATCAAGAGCAGGACGAAAGTTACACCCCTTTACAACTTTAGACTGCCTCCTTCTGACGATTTTTGGGGCAGCAGAAAACCTTTCACAATGGGCAAATGCCTCAGAGATATAAAAAATTGAGAGAGGTTATTGTAGAGCCACTCTACATGATCATGTTGCCTTAGAGGAGATGTTTGTAAGTGACATAGTTTTTGAGTAACATCTCGTCAAGGATTGCTGCCTTTTTGCACTTTGGACTCTTAAGGGATATCATCGATACAATGTAGCTCGGACTATTTTGACATGTTTGGGTAAAAAATAGGACCATGACTAGCGTAAATGTACCCATCCGGATGTGTTGGAACTATCAGTTTGGTCGCATTAGGAGCAGGACGAAAGTTACACCCCTTTGCAACTTTACACTGCCTCCTTCTGATGATTTTTGGGGCAGTAGAAAACCTTTCACCACAAGCAAATGTCTTAGAGATATAAAAAATTGAGAAAGGTTATTGTAGAGGCACTCTACATAATTGTGTTTCCTCAGACAGAATGTTTCTAAGTGACACAATTTTTGAGTAACATCTTGTCAAAGATTGCTGCCTTTTTACACTTTAGACTCTTCAGGGATATCGTCGGTACAATGTAGCTCAGACTGTTTCGACATGTTTGGGTGAAAAATAGAACCATGCCTAGTCTAAACGTACTCATCTAGACGTGTTGGAATAATCAGTTTGGTCGCATCAGGAGCAGGAGCAAGACACTAAAAATGCAAAAGTTGCTTTGTGCAACTTGACAACATTGACACTTTTTTGCAACATGACTCAAAGACTCAAACTGACCCCAAATGACTCAAAGTGACTTAAAAAGAAATGAAATGGTCTTAGAAGATCTTATTACATATAATTGACTCAATCAAAACAAAATTTCATTTTTTGACCCCTCTTGGAGGCATGACAACCTAGGTGCCCCTGCACCATTAGTGCAATTGAAGGACTTGTTGTGACCAAATCACACATCACCCCATCATGATGGGGACCCCCTAGTTTTTGATTTCACCTTGGAGTAGGTTTACAGAGCAAGCTTTACAAATCATATATAGAGACTCCCTGAGAGTTATTTGTTTGAATAAGTAAGAGTGCCCTAGATCTGGGAAGAGGAAGAGTGATGTTGTGAAGTGTCAAATGGCAAAATTATGGATTAAGGCACTTTTTCTTGGATTTTTGACCAATTTATGGCACCCTGGCATGAAAAGCATCTAGGGTAATAAAGATACATCATATGAGCGCCAAAGGTAGAGCCCCAAAAGGTAACACCTTGTGTTGAGATTTTCTAAATGCCTAAATCCAAATCTGGAGATTCTAGGCGCCTTTTGCTACCAAAATCACCTTGATTTTGGTGCCCAATGTACATTATAGAGGTCTAGGTGCTCCTTATCATTCAAACATCTTAGATGAGCACCTAGGAAAGGAAAAAACTCTAAGTTTCATCATCATGAGCGCCTAATATCAAGAGACTTTAATGGCTCAAACCTTAGCATGGAGTCCTTAGGTGCATTTCATGTCTCCTTTCATCCATTTTGGCGCCCTTATGTAGATTTTTCAACTTAATTTGGCACGCTGTATGTGAAGGAAGATCTAAAGGCATGAAAGTGGATGTCGTTTTGCAAGAGTTTGGATCATCAAAATTGAAAGAAATAAGTCTATTAAGCTTGGGCACCCTTGGTCTTCTTTTCATTCATTATGAGCACCTTGGGAGAATGGTGTATAGGTCATCATCATGATTGGGTGCCCTGGATCCAGAGTGTTGGAGAGATCATCAAATGGTGTCTAGAGGAAGTAGGGTGAGTTATGAGTTTTGGCACCCGCCTTAGAGGGCCTTCATCCAAGAATGCATGCTAAGATATAACACCAAGTTAAAACTTCCAAAGGGGTAGTGCCTTTAAATAACTCATGCAAAGCATAAATCCCTAAGGTGCATTGTATGCCTCCTATTGTCCACCTTGGCACCCTCATATGGGTTCTGGACTTGATTTGGCGCCCTATAGTTGGATGAAGATCATAAGGCGCCCTTGTTTGGAAGTTTGATCACCTTTAGGCGCTCAGAGAGGAGAAGTATGTAAGTCTCCAAAGATCCAAGGCGCTCCTTTGAATCACAGTTGCCTTATAAGTGCACCTAAGGTTCTTAGGACAAACTAGAATAATGAAAGACTAAGCAATAAATTAAGGCACAGGGTTCATCAATACTTACTCCTTTTGGTGCCCTTATGAAGGTTTTTGATATGATTTGGCGTCTTGATGTAGGAAGCATGCAAAAGAGTGAATAAGTCATCATGAGCACCTAAGTAAGTAATGATGATGTAAAAATGTGTATATGTGTAAAAGTGCAGCAGGAAATAAAAAAGACAAACCTTACAAATTAATGTGCATACTTACAACTCAATATAACATGACTTTACAAAATCAATGTGAATACTTACAAATTAATCCAATGAACCATCTAGGTCTGTTCTACTCTTTATTGTGTCAAGTATTGCTTCATGTTCAGACTCACGCACCTTCCACAAGATTTTGTTCAAAGGTCTACCCCGATACTGTATCAAATAAACATTGGATGCCATGACAAGGTTCGAGTAATGAAGAATCTTTTGATGCGTGTCAAAGTCCTGAAACAACCAAACATTAACACTCTTATATGGGTACCTTCTAAGCCATGTTCCAGTAATAACCACTGAACTTGTAGGGTATTAGATGTTTTCTCCATCTGTAATTGGGGCCTCCAATTTCTTTTTGGCCTTAACACAACGACATAAGTAATAATCTGTTCCCTCTTTATTATCTTCATCTGCAATAACTGCATATATGTGCCCTACATTGATATAGCTATGAAATTAGTCAACATTACAAAAATACTACAAAGTAAGATGACATTAGGAATTTCAAAAACTATGCAAATAGATATATTACTTGGTTGAACTAAATCTGATATGTGGTCAAAGTCAACTGATGATTCCATCTGTGTTAGTTCCAGTGTCGTCGGGGGTCAATACGTGTCAAGTGGGCTAAGATAACTTAACTGCCATTCGTCAACCCACTCCTTTGATTCGCACTCATCCCAGGCTTGAATTGTACAGGAAGAACAAAAGCATGACATCTTTTACGTATGGATACTCCATGAACTTGCAATTGAGCTTCTGAAAGAGTGCATCTCATTTGATCCTGTCAATGTAGAACAGTCCTCATATGGTGCAATGTTAGTATCATCTATCAACCAAAAAAATCTACGAACTGAAGACTTACCTTCATTACTTGGACCCATGGAAGCATTACACCACTCGACAATCGATTTTGCATCTGTCAACTTTGTATTGTCTTTATACTTTAACTCTTATTGTGCTATGGTTCTTTTGATACATGCTCCTGCACCATCATGCTCCCCCTTTCCATGCCTGACCTCACAAAAGTTACACATATGTTGAATACCTATAAATTATGCCTCCTACTCAGCCAATAGAAATTCTGTGAGTTCTTGAATTGTGACGCATAGTTATTCGACCATATGATATGCTGACTGAACGATATGCCCCTTCTAGCCAAATCACTGTAGAACACCTGAAAGCAACCTTGCACGAACTCCATAGAATGAGTGCAATCATCACTGATATAGAAATTATACTCCCTTATGATCTTTCTGTCATTCTCTGTACGATCATTCACATGGATGAATGCGATGTGCACAAATATAGAAACCTGTGTGGAGTTGTAATATTGTGATTGCACCTCACGCTGTGGCTGTAGACTGTAGTTCTCTGCAAAGTCAATGACTGAAACAATGCTACCAACTGAAAATGTGCCCTTGCATAACTTGAATTGCAAGTCCAACCATCGAGCCCTATGGGCATGTCTTGCATACTCATACACTATGATGTCACGAAATATAGGCATAAACTGATACACCAGAATCTTTTCAATAACCAATTCACACCTCTTTGCTTCTTTGCCATCTTTTGTATTGTATTCCATTGTTTTATACTTGCCAAACTCTACTTGTTTGTTTCCAACCTCATGTGTTCTTTCCATATGTTCACATATTGGCAAATGTTGCAAGCCACCGCAATGATGACATGTGCCATCCAAGCATAATTTCTTGTAGAATATTTGACCTTCTTCTCTTTCACATAAAATTCTTGATATGAAGTCTCTTGAAGATGTTGGTGGGGCACGTATGGCACAACCCTGCAAAACATTGTTAGTATGCATATCTAAACATATAGACCTATAAACATCAAAATGGTTAGAAAATTCAATATGTAATCTACAACAAGTAGTGCATATGTGATTTATCTTGACATAGAAAAGTTTTAGTATTTCAAAATATCTTTGACAAATATTAATTTGAGGATACTTCTCTAGAAATTTACCATAAAACTACGTTTGAGTCTCATCCAAAAAATGCTTTGGATGTGGCTCACGGTTCTGACTACCAATTCTCCTTCTTACCACATCCCTTTGATTCGGAGATACCTTTGTGTTATTCTTCCAAAAGTCTTCAATTAGTGATCTCAATGCTTCAACAATTGGTTTATCTTTTCGTGGTAGTCTCCCCAAGAACGCCCATAATTCATTGGCATTAGTGTCCTCAATTCTTTGGCATCTTCCAATGGCTCTTGATAAAGTTTTCCTATTAATTCCTAATTCTTGACTCGTCTTTCTAATGAGATGAGCTTTCCTCGTTTGACTACTTACTATAGTCGATGTAATCACATGCCGTGTTGCATTACTATCTTTTGTGTGTGAGGTGTTACCCACACTCTCATACGCACTCATTAGATTCTTGACAATAGATTTTTCACTTGAAGCCTCTGATGTTCTCAACCCAAGAATCTTCATGATGGACCTATACTTTATACTTCACATCATTTCAAGGAATAGTTGACATCTTGCAGTCTCATTTAACTTTTCAAAGAACAATCTCCAAATCTTATGAGCATATCTTCTACAAGTGTGTTTTGGAATCTTACCTTCCATTGGCTGCAAAATATTCTCATCAATATCAATCAAATACTTTGGCTTTCTATGCAAAATTCTAGGTGGTGTTAAGTTAGATAAATTCATCTCAACATTAGGAATTTCATCAATATTTAAATGAGATAGGCTATATGGCATACCTTCGATCGAAGATGGAATAGATGGCGTACCTTGAGGTTGAGGTGGGAACGATGGCGTACCTCCTTCATCACATGTGAGTGATGATGTACTCTCAACTTGAGATGTGGTAGATGGTGTCCCTACATGCTGACTTATGGTAGAGGACGTGTCTCCAACTATGGTATTCAAATCTCTTGTAGCACGAAGTTTTTGCATCTGTTCTCTTTGTGCCGCTAATACCATATCTCTTTGTGATGGTTGTGGTTCCTCTTCAATTGGCATGTCTTCATTTATCGTGTCTAATTTTCTCTTCTCATGAAGTTCCCTCATAGCCACTGCTTTCTTTGCATTCTTAGCTTCTATCTTTTCCTGTGTTGGTTTAATTCTTAATCATTTCCTCGGCATGATGGAGAATTTGTCTATAGCATGATAAAAAGACCAACATTAGTTCCTAAGAAATGAATATAAGATAATAGTGGGATTGTATTTTTATTATATTGTAAGGATTTATTCTTGTATAGTTTGACATCATGGTATGTTAAGGTCAATTTATTACACATAATTATTAAAGAGCCCAAGTGTAGAAAATATACATGGCATCATGTGAGATTGTAGGCTTCTTTCTTGATTGAGAAAGTGTCTATTTTAAACATGTATGATAAAGCATGATAAAGTAATTCAAATAGAATTAAGAAAAATGTAAAGAACATGCATGTAAAGACTTGACATACCTAAAAAATGAAGATTTGAATGGAGAGAGTACCCAATTATATAGTGTTTTTTCTTCTTGCATCAAACCCCTCAACAATTTGAGTTTTTCACCACTTGCTTCCTTTTCAATGTTAAATTGAATAACACTCAAATACAATTACTAATAACAATACTATTAACCAATCTATAATGTTAAATTCCCAAAATTGAATCACAATTAACATTGCAGCACTATAAAAATTAAAACTTGAATATATATATATCAAATTTGGTGTGAAAACTATGTTATTTCCTCCTCCTCAAGTTGGCAAAGCAGAAAAGGTGGTGGAAAGATCATGTAAAGGTGCTAGAATGTGTAAAATGTGCATGTGAACTTCCCAACAGCATGAAACCACTTCTTTTTTGTCAGAGCACGCGCAAAATCAGTATGAAAACAGAGCATGTGGGCTTGGATCACGAGGGTCAACACTTTTTTACCATTTCTATAGCAGGACAAAATGCGAGTGTGTTATAACGCGCTCACGTTTTGTCCTGCTATAGATTGATCCATAAGTATTTTACCTATCTCACCTTCGATAGCACCTTTACAATATCTCACCTCTAGTTCCATTAGCTCATGTTTTATATCTCACTTATCTCTCCCCATCACCTCTCTACCTCTCCCCTCTCTATGTCTCTTAGTCGCTCCTTGTCTACCTTAACCCTAATCCCTCGACCCTCAACCTTATCCCTAAACCCTCGACCCTCGAACCTCAACCCTCAATGTCAAAACCTAATCCCTCAACCCTCAACCCTAATCCATCATCCCTCAACTCTAATCCCTCATCCCTAAACCCTAAATGCTATCCCTATTCCTAAACCCTCAACGGGCTCAATACTATACCTTAAACCCTAATCCCTTATCCCTAAACCCTCCAACCCTATCCCTAATCCTTATACCCTTGACACTCTACTTTAACCCTAATCCCTCGATGCTCAACCCTATCCTGAAACCCTTAACCCTCAAACCTCAATGTACTAAACCCTCAACGTCAAACCCTAATCCCTCAACCTTTAACTCTGATCCCTTGACCCTCAACCCTATCCCTAAACCCTAAACCCTAAAGCCTCAACCCTCAACCCTCAACGTCAAATCCTAATCCCTCAACCCTTCACACTAATCCCTCAACCCTAAACCCTATCCCTAAACCCTCAACACTATACCTTAAACCCTAATCCCTCAACCCTCAACCCTAAACCCTAATTCCTCAACCCTGAAACCTAATCCATCATCCCTTAACTCTAATCCCTCATCCCTAAACCCTCAATGGGCTCGATACTATACCTTAAACCCTAATCCCTTATCCCTAAGCCCTCCAACCCTATCCCTAATCCTTATACCCTCGACACTCTACTTTAACCCTAATCCCTCAACCCTCAACCCTATCTTGAAACCCTTAACCCTCGAACTTCAATGTACTCAACCCACAATGTAAAACCCTATCCCTAAACCCTAATCCCTAATCCCTTAACCCTCAACCCTAATCCATCATCCCTCAACTCTAATCCCGCATCCCTAAACCCTAAATTCTATCCCTATTCCTAAACCCTCAACAGGCTTGATACTATACCTTAAACCCTAATCCCTTATCCCTAAACCCTTCAACCCTATCCCTAATCCTTATACCCTCAACGCTCTACTTTAACCCTAATCCCTTGACCCTCAACCCTATCCTGAAACCCTTAACCCTCAAACTTCAATGTACTCAACCCTCAATGTAAAACCCTATCCCTAAACCCTAAACCCTAATCCCTTAACCCTCAACCCTAATTCGTCATCCCTCAACTCTATTCTGTCATCCCTAAACCCTAAATGCTATCCCTATTCCTAAACCCTCAACGGGCTCGATACTATACCTTAAACCCTAATCCCTTATTCTTAAACCCTCCAGCCTTATCCCTAATCCTTATACCCTCAACACTCTACTTTAACCCTAATCCCTCGACCCTCAACCCTATCTTGAAACCCTTAACCCTCGAACCTTAATGTACTCAACCCTCAACATCAAACCCTAATCCCTCAACCCTTAACTCTGATCCCTCGACCCTCAACCCTATCCCTAAACCCTAAACCCTAAAGCCTCAACCCTCAACCCTCAACGTCAAATCCTAATCCCTCAACCCTTCACTCTAATCCCTCAATCCTAAACCCTATCCCTAAACCCTCAACACTATACCTTAAACCCTAATCCCTCAACCCTCAACCCTAAACCTTATCCCTAAACCCTAATCCCTCAACCCTAATCCATCATCCCTCAACTCTAATCCCTCATCCCTAAACCCTAAATGCTATCACTATTCCTAGACCCTCAATGGGCTCGATACTATACCTTAAACCTTAATCCCTTACTCTTAAACCCTCCAACCCTATCCCTAATCCTTATACCCTCGACACTCTACTTTAACCCTAATTCTTCGACTCTCATTCCTATCTCGAAACCCTTAACCCTCGAACCTCAATGTACTCAACCCTCAACATCAAACCCTAATCCCTCAACCCTTAACTCTGATCCCTCGACTCTTAACCCTTAAAACTTGAACCCTAAAACCTATCCCTACACACTCGACACTATATCTTAAACCCCAATCCCTTAACCCTCATCCCTAAAACCTCAACCCTAAATCCTTAAACCTTCAACCCTAAACCCTATCCCTAATCCCTCTACCCTCAACACTCTTATTTAACCCTAATCCCTTGACCATTAACCCTATCCCTCAACCCTCAACCCTCAATCCTCAACATTAAACCCTAATCCCTATCCCTCAACTGTTAACCCTTAAAACTTAAACCCTATCTCTATACCCTCAACACTTGACACTATATCTTAAGCCTTAAACCCTCATCCCTAAAGCCTCAACCCTCAATCTTTAAACCTTCAACCCTAAACCCTATCCCTAATCCCTTTACCCTCGACACTCTAACCCTAACCTCGATATTAAACCCTAATCCGTCAACCCTAAACCCTATCCATAAACCCTCAACCCTCAACACTATACCTTAAACCCTAATCCATCAACCCTAAAACTTAATCCCTCAACCCTCAACCCTAAACACTATCAATAAACCCTCAACCCTCAACACTATACCCTCAACCCTAATCCCTCAACCCTCAACCCTAATCCCTCATCCCTAATCCCTAAATGTTATCCCTATTCCTAAACCCTCAACCCTCGACACTATACCTTAAACCCTAATCCCTTATCCCTAAACCCTAAACCCTATCCCTCAACCCTTAACCCTTAAAAATTAAACCCTAAAACCTATCCATAAACCCTCGACGCTCAACACTATATTTTAAACCCTAAAGCCTCAACACTTAATCATTAAACCTTCAACCCTAAACCCTATCCCTAATCCCTCTACCCTTAACACTCTACTTTAACCCTAATCCCTTGACCATCAACCTTATCCCTAAACCCTCAACCCTTAACTCTCAACATTAAACCCTAATCTGTCAACCCTAAACCCTAATCAGTCAATGCTAAACCCTATCCCTCAACCCTCAACACTATACCTTAAACCCTAATCCGTCAACCCTAAACCTTAAACCCAACAAAACTGCTTTCCCTTATGTTAGGTTGTTAAACCCATCATTTTTGACCCTCTTCTCTTAAAGATATTTGAGTTGCAAGAATATGTTAGAAAAATGGCTATGAACTTTTTTAATGTTAGTAATGTTATATGGCATGTTTTTCTGGCCCATCTGGGGTTCATTATGTCAATAGGTGTACACACTATGAGAAAAGCTTTGCGTATGGTACATCCACAGTGAATAATTAACAGTTGAAATAGAAGGATGATCATTATGAGAAAAGATTTGCATTGGGGTACATCTATGTTTCTTGCTGTCCACCCCGCACTTAGGGGAGGTATATTGTTATGAAATAGGCAAATAATCTCCCATTGTTTACTGGCTCTATCCACAAGAACTACTAAACTATACCTTAAACCCTAATCCCTCAACCCTAAACTTTCAACCCTAAACCCTATCCCCAATCCCTCTACCCTCAACACTCTACCTTAACCCTAATCCCTTGACCCTTAACCCTAAACGCTATCCCTAAAGCCTCAACCTTAAACCCGAATCCCTCAAGGTCCTAAACTCTAATCCCTTATCCCTAAACTCTAAATCCTATCCCTAAATGCTCAACCCTCAACCTTAAACCTTAATCACTCAATCCTTATCCACCCCTCTCCTCCCCTATCTGGCTCACTCCCATCTCTACCCTTCTCTACCCTCGACACTATACATACATACATATAGGCATACATACATATTAACGCGCTCGCATTATTTTTTGCTTTGGGAATCCCAAGCCTTGGGCTTGGGATTTGCTTTGGATTTCCAACCCAAAGGCTTGGAGTGCCTTTTCAACATCCACAGACATGTTTTTCTATATTCTTCAAGATTTCACATAATTTCATTCGTGCTAACCCTCAGATTTGCACATGTTTCAAGGTTGAACAAATCGAACACCTAGGTAATATTAGGCTTTCTCTTAGCTATTTGACGATGTGATTTTTTTTCACATTTTAACAATGTTAAGCCTTTCATCTTTAATTTCTTTTGTTCGTGTGTTCATTTTTAGGCAAAAACCATTGTTTGGTCTTTTTTTCATTGTAAATTAACTATTCATTGAAATTTCAAAAAAATTACATATTTAGAAACTAGACTCCATTCTACAAATATTAAAAAAATAAAAAAAATAATTTTCAATTAGTTTTCAAAATATATAGGGGTAGCACGGCCAAAATTCTATTTTTTAGGATGTGCCCACTTTGAAAATTAAAAAAAAATTAAATATTCATCAAAAAATTATCAGAAAAATCGAGCATAAATTACATGCTATTAGCTAATTTCTCACCGAAGTGATTTTAAAAATACCAAAAAAAGTTGACCTTTTGAGGGAGCCACAAAATATGCTATGTTATATTTTTTGACAAAAACAACACCAATTTCTGTGGCTCTATCTTTTGAACCCCTTAATCTATGACATTTTAAAAAAAAAGTAGTTTAGAAAGTAGACTTGGAGCACTACGAACATTGTTTTGGTTGTATCTCTAAATTTTGAGTGTAACTATGCTCAATTTCTCATCCAAGGCCAGCATTTCTTGATTTTAGGAAAAAAAAAGTGGCCACTTAAGACCCCTTTTTGGCCCCCCATCTTCTTGCACTTACCCAAAGTGGAACATGAAGGACTGGAAGATCCAAAAATAATATGATTAGGTCAATGAAATATCATGACAAAAAAATCATAATGTTTAAAAAAGTCCTCCACAAAATTATTACTTTTTAATTTTTTAAATAAATTTATTCTGTTTCCCTCTTTTATTTTTTATGATTTTCATTTCCTTTTATAATTGTTTCATTATTTTTTTACTTTTAATTTTTAGGGTTATAAAGTAAATGTTCCCACATGGACAAACCAAAGGAGGCATGACATTATTAAACAGACTAATATAGTTGCACACAATGTGCAAGTAATAAGTGTTGTTATTATAATATTATTCAAATGGTATTAGATATTTAATTTATGTTAAAAGGGGAATTACAATGGTATTAAGAAGTAATATATATAGTAATAATTAAGTGATTACAATCAAAACAAAGTATTATTTTTTATGGTGAACAAATTTTAATTTTTATCAGGTTTACATGAGAAAATTTTTGGTAGGAATTTACTTATTAAATAAATAATATTTTTTATTTAAATATATGCAAATATTATAACAAAATTGTAATATTTATATTAATATAATATTCCTATCAATATGATTATTTAATTTTGATTCATTGTATATATATTATTTATAAATTTCATATTTTAAATATTAATAAAATAATATAATTAATTATATATCAATAATAATAGAATGTATATTAAATTATTGATTATACAAATTAGTAGAATTATTATGAAGTAGAGTTCCATTATATGTTGGAAGCATTTCTCTAATTTTTTTAATGTGATAGATATTATAAAAGTTCATATATCAAATACATACTTATAAAAATGATTATGAGCCATTAAATACAAAAATATAGTTATGCCTTATGTGCATAATATTAGATATAAGTTGTAGAACATAAATCTATTGTACCCTCACATGATTATTTTTACATGATTATTTTTAATTAAAATAATTATATGATTAAATATGCATATGGCTGATTATATAAAAATCAATAAGATATTCAATTAATTTACTATAGAACATAAATCTATTGTACCCTCACATGATTATTTTTAATTAAAATAATTATACAATTAAATTGTTGATTATATAAAAATAATGATTATAGGATAAGTGATCTCCCATACCATAGTAATGTAAAGTAATGATAACTTAACAAATATAAATATTTAGTTGGTAAGGAATTGACATGATAATAATTTTACCCAACTATGTAAAAAGAAATTTATTAATATAAGTGAAAGAAAAAGAAATTTACTAATATAAGTGGAAAAAAGACAATAGTTAATGTGATGAAATTTCTTATAAATAATAAAAAATATTCTATAATTTCTTAAGATAGTTTTCAGCCTACCCATTGAACCTATAGGTCCAATTGCTAGTTTGATCACCTAAAAGCTTTTAAGTGTAAGAACGCAACCCATATGGGAGAGACGTACGGGTCTATAAACTAAGTTCAACTGTTATAGGACGCCGCAAATGTACCTGGCAGGGAATGGGATGAGTGAAAGCTTACTGCTAATAATGATAGTAATAGGACACATGTCACATGACAAGGGACGTGTTTTGGATGAACCAATGAATGAAGGTTTTTAATAACGTTCAGGGTTTGAGACCACCCATAACAAACCAACCACGTTGCTAAGCATAAAGTCTCTAAACAAGCGGCCGCCTACACAAAAATTAATTGAATCTCTTTTCGGATAACAAACCATGACACAATACCTAATTGATCTCTCTTTCCTTTTAGATCTTAGATCTTGGATATTCTAATAGCAATTTTTGTTATCCTTTCCTCTTTCTGTTAAAAATTTGGTGAACCCCATTGTGTCTGCTTTTACTTATTTAGGAAAATTTATGTCCGTTGCAGGGCAAGATGAGTGAGAGCAATGATGATGGGCGGAAGAGGCGAGCAACTCAAACGAGGTCCTGGTCGCCGGCGCAAATGGGCTGTCTTACAAAATACGGATATGGAGATTCATAATGTTGCAGATATGGAGATTTGTAATGTTGCAGAGGCGCAGGGAGAGGGTGGAATTGGCCTGCAACAGGACGGAGATAGAGTTGTAATGACAAATCGGGGCCGCCTGGTAAAGCAGCCATGGCGTTTCTTGGATCTTCCCGATAAACCTGATAAACCCGAAAAGCGAGGCCGCAAACGGAAAAGAATTATTTCATCAGATGATCAGGCTAAATCTAGAGGTAGACCCCGAAAGATTGTTGTTCAGGGTGAGTCACGTTCGACGATGATGGGGGTTTCACCTAGGCTTAGCTTTAGAATGTCAACAATTCCTAGTGTCAGTGCACCGGCAGAGGGCTCGAATCCCTTTCAAGATTTTAATGCGGGTGATGTTGTTTGGATCATGTTTGAGCTGAAAAATATGCCTGCTTGGCCTGGAGAAATTGTTGACATTGGGCAAGATGATGCTCCTGAATCTCTTCTGTCTGTGTATGTTCCTGGGAGCCTGTGTGTGATGCTTTTTGGGCCTTCTTTGAAAGGGGATGGAAACAGGGATTCTGTTTGGGCAAGGCCGGAAATGCTCTTTCCCTTTTTACTCTGCTTAGAGAAATTTCAGGATTAGTTTATGAGGCTGCAAAATGAAAGAAGCTCTGAGTTTATGAGGCTGCCAAATGAAAGAAGCTCCATTGATTTTCATGTGGCAATTGAGGAAGCCAAATTGAGAGAGAATGTGAATGATGGGTGCTTGCCAGTTGCAGAAACAACAACAACAAGAAACAATAGTGTTGATGATGAAATGTGTTGCAGAGACTCAATCCTGTACTATTACAAACAGTTCTGTGACATATACAGAAGGGTTTGCTCAGGTGATGAAACAAACAGAGGCAGGTGGCTTCATTGTCCTAAGTGCAATGTTTGGTGCCATGCAGAATGTGATTCAGAAAACAGCAAGTATCCAGAGGCTGAATATATGTGTCCTAAGTGCCAGATTTACTTTGAGGTTGCACAGAAGGACAAGAAAACAGTAGAGCAAGGAGAAGATTGGGTTGGGGTAATGAATGATAAGGCTTCCACTGCTCCATTTAGGGTGACTGTTGTGTGCAGAGACATGGAAGTAGACTATCTTCGCAATTATCACTTAGTACTTTGTGAGTGCAAGAAATGTGAAAGGGGTAATCTGATGAGCATTGGGGACTGGGAAAGGCACATTGGATGCAAAATGAGGAAGTGGAAGACCAGTGTGAAAGTGAAGGGCCCCAATATATGTCTAGAACAATGGCTTTCCGAGCTCCAGAAAGCGGGTGTTAGTGGGCTTGCTTATATAAACCCAGATTTAAAGGAAGCTCCAGTCTCCATCAGGGAAAGAGACTTGATCATAAGCCTTCTAGGTGATTATCAACCCTGCAAAGCCAACTGGAGCATTGGAACTTGTGCAGTATGTCTCTTAAACCAAGATGATGAGCAGGACAAAATTATAATCTGCAGTATCTGTCAAGTAGCCGTTCATCAAGAATGTTATGGTGCCAGGAATGTGGAAGACACAACTCTTGCTTCATGGGTTTGCAGAGCATGTGAGACACCAGACATCAAAAGAGAATGTTGCCTCTGCCCTGTTGTGGGTGGTGCCCTGAAGCCCACCACCACTCACCCCTTTTGGGTACATGCCACTTGTGCTTGGCTTGTCAAGGAAGTCATCTTTCCTGATGAACATGCCATGGAACCTGCAGATGGCATCTTGAGAGTTGACAGAAACTCTTTAAAGAAAATCTGTGTCATCTGCAATCAGATTCATGGCTCATGTATTCAATGTTACAGATGCCCTGTTTCCTTTCATGCCATGTGTGCCTTATTAGCTGGCTATTGGATGCAGTTAAGTATCTATGCCAAGGAAAAAAATGGCAGAGATGTGGGCAAATGGATTTCCTATTGTGATCAGCACAAGCCTCTCAATTCACATCATCGCCCAGGTTTAATTTTGGAAACCCAAAAACAAGAGCTATCTACCAACAAAAACCTGAATGAAAACCAAGCAACAGCTTCAATTTCAACTCAGGGAGCAGCTCAAGGGTAAGAAGAAACACAGGGAGAAGAGCAATTAACTACAGCGAGCAGATGCAGGGCATGGCCATGGACATACAAGAAGCAAACAGAGCCTATTTTTCACCGGCCCAAGGGATTCTGTCACCACTCTCCACAGGTGATGGAAACCATCAATTCTTTCAACCAACAAGCAGAATTTTCCTCATTCAAGGAACTTCTTCGTCATGCCCTAGAAAAAGAAGAAAAGAGAGTCTGCCTTGGGAAATCTGGAATACATGGATACGGTCTGTTTGCTCGGACTTCCATCCTACAGGGGGAAATGGTAATAGAAAACCGCGGTGAGAAAATTGGGAACTGTGACGGATGCAAGAGAAAAGATTTATCGTGAGCAAGGAATAAATTGTTATTTTTTCAAAATAAATGATGATAATATCATTGATGCAACAAAGAAAGGCAATATGGGTCGTCTCATCAACCATTCTTGCAAGCCCAACCTGTTTGCAAAGATAATCGATGGCGAGGAGCGCATTGAACTAATTGCTAGCAGAGATATAGCAGCAGGTGAAGAGTTGTATTTTGATTACAGGTTTCAGTCAGTAGCTGATCAAGAAGCTGATCAAGTTCCATGCAATTGTGGAGCACCTGTTCGTCGTAAATACATATGACTTCAAGGCTTCCTAATCTACATTTTTTTTTCTGATTCTCCCACCATTGCATAAAATGTGATTGAATTAGCACTCATCTGTGCCTGTGACACACGCTTCTGCAGCATTTTGGAAACAAAGAGAGATTATTATTTGTTTGCATTGTATATGGTAAATTTGAGCTATGCTTATAGAAACTTGTTTAAATTAACAAGGAAGTCTGTTGAGTTGATATAAAAATGATACATGTAAATTGTTTTAAATTAACAAAAAAGTTTGTTGAGTTGATATAAAAATGATACATGTAAATTGTTTTGCGTGTTTTCCAGCAATTTAGTGGTGAGTGTAGAATTTCTTGAGCCCATATACCAAATTGATCAGCCAGTTTATTTAGTTGTAATTTTTGAACAATCGGCTGTATTGTTCTCTTACATTTAAATGCTTGTTAGTATTCCTTTATATGTGAAGTTACACGTGTGTCCTTGTTTTTTAAACAAAATTTATTATTAATTTCTTATTTAACTAATACGAATAATTGCTTGTAAGCTGCACAAAGGTACACCTTAGCTTTCAGTCTATAAATTGACTTTATAAGGGCATGTCCCTGCTTAGCTTATTTTCGCTAGCAGCTATTGTTCAAATTTTTTTTAGGAGATTCTGCTTAGTTATTTTAAATTATAGTTTTTTATTACGTTAAGAATATTTTTTTAAAAATATCAATAAAAATTATTTATTAATATATAAAATTTAGAGGATAAGATTGACTTAAGAAAAAAGTGGAAGGAAATGTATGCAGCCGTATTGCATATTTTTCATTATGTAGTGGCTACATAATTTTTTTTTTTCCTACTTATCTTAAGCATTATTTGAATTTGTAGTTTTTATTATATAAAAAATTAAAAACAAATTATTTTAATTATCTTAATTTAGAAGAAAAATTTTTTAAAAAAAAGAGGGAAGCATATTTTTCATTATGCAGTGGTTGCTTATTTCCAACCCCCTTTTTTCTGGGCGTATTTGCAATTTCTAAATAGGAAAAGATTCTATATTATCCTTTTCCCATAATTTTAAATTTCCATGGGGCCACTCCAACTACTTAAATTTAAGCAGAAAAATAACTTTAGTTGCATGGGGACATGGGTTAGGGTAGTTAGCTGCTTAGCTTATTTTGGCTAACAACAACTCCTAGAGTTATTTGTGGAGTTGCTGGCCCCATTATAAGCAGTTATCTTTAATTGTAGTTTTTTATTATATTAAAAATAGAAAAAATAAATTAGCAATAAAGAATTATTTATTAATATAGAAAATTGAGGAGATAAAATTAGTTAAAAATAAAAAAAGAGAGAAGAAATTTATATGCAGCCAGATGGCATATTTTTCATTATTAGTTGCTGCATAATTTAATTTTAGACCCCCCTTTTTTCCAAAGCTTATTTTCAATTTAGAAAAGATTCTAAACTATTTAATATTTATTTATGTAGCGGTATGGGGACATGGGTTATTTCCAATCCCAAAAAATATAGCCACTCCACTATAATAGGAAAAGATTCTAAATTAGTTGTGCATAATGTTATACAGCCACAACACGATTGCAAGTTTTATTTTGTCGATTTAAATTAACGTTTAAGGGGCTGTTAAATGGATTAACGTTCGTATATAAAATAATTTCAAAATCCCATCACCTCCCGAGAATATTGGCACGATAGATTTCATTGTAAGAGAGAATAGTGGCATGTTGATGTGGGTAATTAGGAAATCGGCCTGCATCAGTTATCTGCACAATATTTGGCATGCAAGCTCATTTCTGTGAAATCAGTGGCAGTTGATTGATGGTTTCTATTGTTCAAAGAATTCAGAAAATGCTCATGCAATTCAAAATTTCAAATGCACGCTTATGGAATGTTCAATCACCCTCTTTCTATTCTTTCCCGGAAATCTGACACGGATCTGTTATTTTAATTATGCAGCATTGAAAAAACGTGCATGTATTTAAAGAAAAAATGGAGTAGCAACGTCAGTCACGGGATGTTTTCCGATTGAATTAGTTTGATTTTTCATGTATCTTTTAGGGAACTGAAAAAGTTACAGCAATCTTACAGCAGGGTTTTTAGATGGTAGTCTTCTTTCCTTTTTTAAATTTCTTTTTCTTGAAAAGCAAGCGTCTTTTCTGATGTTCATTGGATTTAGCCTATTCCACTAATGCCAATTCTTCAGCTGGGGAGGGCAGGTGTTGGTGAATCCTTGATTTGTACAAAATCTCTGTTGCCGTCATAACAGTTTGTAAGTACCCAAGTGTCCCCAAATGATATAGGCGAATGTGGTGGTATTGAAATAGCAGCAGAGATTAGTTTATTCCGCTGCCTTCTTCAAGGCAAAATCAGGGCTCCGGTGGTTGCACCTCACTTCTGTTCAGTTCGTGGTGCGGCTCTTCCTCCTCCGGAATCAGGAAAGACAGGATGCCTTCATTAAAGGTGGATTTTGTTCATCCTTCTTCTAGCGGAGATAGGGATGGCTCACCCATGGAACCGCCCGCTACCCCCTTTCCACTCCCTTTGGTAGCAAACAGGGAAAATGATGCATCAGGCATGGAGGTTTTTCCTGTTCAATGAATTTCTGAATTTAACTTTTGATATCCAATTTTAATAGCATTCAATCCTACACACTTAACAATCCCCAATTTGATTCATTCATCCAACATGATCCCTGGCACTAGCTTAAACCATTAGCTTAGCTTTCTATTTCTAATTTGATATCCCCTCAATGGATTAAAGATATAATGCCTTTTTGTCATGACCTCTTGAAAAAAGTAGATGTATGGTTCATGGTAAAATTTCTTCAGCTCTTGGTCTATTATTGTATTTTTGGGGTGGAAAATTGATACTAATATTAGGTTATAGAGCTAGGTTATATCTGATAGTCAAAATTTATTAAATACTTCCATAGCAAAACAACTGCAGTTGTGTGTAGCTTCTCTAGAACGTATGAAATCTGTTTAAACTAAAATACCTTTAAGAACTGTTAAAGGATCTACACAATTTGCCTACACAAATAAGGATTCCCAAATACAACTGCATTCCAATAAGTAGGATAACAAGAAATGTGGAAACCTCTAAACCATAACTGCATGGCAAACTTACAACCCAAAAGATATTCTTTGTTGGTTATAGAACCGAGCATTATAATTTATAACAAGATACTCAGATACCACTACATCACAAATTTTCAATCACAAAAAATATGGAGGCTCCTCTTTGTGCCACACCAAATAAAAAACTGATTAGAGAAGTTTGAGCCGGCTAACCACTATTTTCCAGGGTGGTCTCTATTTACATCCAACTATGGAAGAACTATAACAGTTCATTTTTTTACTTACTTAAAAACATGTCCATATCATGTGAAATGAATTGAACAATTAGTTTCTCTTGACACTTTCAGGATATGCCTCTGGAGAAGCAGTTTGGCTGGCATTTATCTTGAAGGTGCCAGGAGATTCTACCTGTTCTGGGCATTGTCATAGAATGTGGCCATTTCTTAAATGAACAAACCAAAACTTAAAGTATTCTAAAACTATAGTTTGGGACTTGAAAGTAGATGGAAGCTGGAAAATTTTAAAAGATGGGTAGTAATTCTGTCATTCCAAAACTATATTCTAACTTCTTTTCATTTTCCCCTTGATTACACTTTGCACACACAGTTTTAACTTTGTGATTTCTCAGTTGAACAGGAAAAGGAACAGATAGGATAATTTTTGGGTCCAAAATCTGATCTTTGGGCTGGTTTATTGAAATAATTTTGCAGTATTGTTGTCGAATTTCTATTAATATAAAATCAATTGTCAAAATTTATGTTAGAAGTCATTAATTTTCCACAGTCCATGATGTTGTAGATGATGCTTCTGGATTAAACTGTGTTAGATTATTTTTCCTCTCAACGTTTCGGGTCACACTCTGTGAACCATCATCAGGAGAAAAAAAAAAAAAAAAAAAAGAGAGCAAGAGAACAACAAATGATGAATTGCAGACTAGAGGTTGTCTTAAAAAGAAGAGGGAAAGGTGTGGTGGGGAAACCAAGAAAAGAAGAGTGGGATAGGGGAAGCCCCAAAACCAACACAAGGCACTAATGAAGAGAAAAGATAAAAAAAGACAAATTAGTAAAAATAAAAAGTGGCAATAGTGAGCAAAAAACCTAAGGAAAATAACCAAAAAATTTTAATGAGAAAAGACAACACCTCAAATATAAAAATTGTGAAGAAAAAAATAGGTGAAGGGGGCACAAGCATAGACTACCTAGTAAATAAAAAGGGATATAAATAAGTGTGTGTGTGTGTGGAAAGCAAATAATAAAGCTAAGAAAACTAAGGGTACGGGTCAGAGAAATCAAGGGGGAAGCAAAACCAAGTGAGAATGAAGAAACACTAAGAGAACCACCTACCTAATAAATGGAAGAAATTAAAAAATTAAAGCTAGTCCTAGGTAAAAGAAAACAAGAGATATAGAAAACCTAGGACAAGACACGAAAAATGCTTAAAGGAGGAATACAAATAAAAATCTAACTAAAGACATTAAAAAACTTCCAAGGCCAACACAAACAATGACAAAGATAAAAAGAAAACACCAGAGAGCAATAGAACACTAAAAAAGAAGCAAGGAGAGCAAAAGAGCACCGCCGGAAGGAGAGGAATCAACTTCATAAAAAGGTCAAAGATAAAAAACTTCAAAAAGAAAGGAAATAAAAGAAAATTAAAACGAAGTGTATATTATGATATAAATTGAGTTAAAAAAGAAGAACATAGAAAACGAGACACGGATGAAAGACCTCAAAAACAAAAGAGATAAAAAACAAGGAAAGCAAGAAAAGACCAAAAATCGAGAACCAAGAAACAAAAAAGTAGACAAAATAACCACAACACTAACAATAGAAGGTGAAAGAAAAATGAGCGGGAAGAGACAAGAGCCCACAAAGAAACAAGGAGGGGGAAGAAAAAAATCTAGAAAGCTCTGAGGAACGCGCCTGACCTAGGAAACAATGAGCAAATTTTTTGAGTGGGAATGAGAAACCAAGAGAGCGCTAGGGGAGAGGAGAGAGAGAGCAAGCAAGGAGAAGAAGGGAGAGGAAAAGCCACGGGAGACGACGGAGGAAGAAACCCGAGAAAAAGACACAGGAAGGAACGGGAGGGGTGCCTACTCGAGAACTAATAGGGGGGAGAGGACAGAAGGGCAAGGGTAGGGTTGCTCAGGCAGATGGAGGAGAAGGGATAAAAAAGGGAAAGAAAGGGGAGAGGGGGGGACAAGAGGATGAACGGGGACAAAAGGTAAGGAGGAGAGGAGGAAGGGTAAGGGGACTAGGAAAGGGATGAAGATGGGGAGCGATCACGGAGGGGGGGACAATGGTTTCGAAGGCGGGTGAGTAAGGGTTGCCACGCGAAACTTATATTCCAACCAACATCTCGGTTAAGGTTAGAGGGGTGATTACTAATTTCTACGGCTTCTTTAAGTTTCCTTTTGAAGAAGTTGTCTTCTTTGACTAAAATTTGAGTGTCTTCCAGGCAAATGTGGTGTTTAGTTTTTGAGGAGTGTGTTTGGTTTCCCCACCACACCTTTCCCTCTTCTTTTTAAGACAACCTCTAGTCTGCAATTCATCATTTGTTGTTCTCTTGCTCTCTTTTTTTTTTTTTCTCCTGATGATGGTTCACAGAGTGTGACCCGAAACGTTGAGAGGAAAAATAATCTAACACAGTTTAATCCAGAAGCATCATCTACAACATCATGGACTGTGGAAAATTAATGACTTCTATTATCACCCTTCATGGGAGGGAATTATGCTTCAAATCAAAACAGCTAGAGAAGCTGAGAATCAAGCTAGCCAAGAAAATTGCAGACTTAGCCTTCCTAAAAAGATGCAGGGACAGTGGTGTGGTTCCGTCTTTCATCAAGATTTGCCACCATCTCTGGAATCAGAAGACCAAACTCATCTTCCATCGTGCAGGTCTCTCTCTCATCAGATCGGTTATCAAATCTACTAGGGTTGCCATCAATCTACTGTCGTCCAGGTTATACTATCTACACCTTGAAGTAGCTAACTCTCTTCGACCTGACCTCTGGATACTCCTTGATTATTCCTCTCAGGCCAAAGCTTCTTACCACAAGGAGGAATGTGTCAGAAGGCAAAAGAAGAAGTTTCTAAGGCTAGTTCACAAAGATTGCCGTCCTGCGATTGAGCATCGACTAGTTAACACTGCCCCCCCTCCACTCCGGCAAGAGATCCGTCAGTATGCCTTGGTTCCAGCTCGGCATGATCCTCCGGTGAAGCCTAATGTATCAAATTGGACTGCATCTCTGAACCTTGCTGCCCCCGTGTCAAACCCACCCCCGATTGTTTCTTCTCATCCCAAACACAGCCCACCTTTGTCACCTTCTTCTTTCGCTCTATCCCTGGATAAGCCAAGCTATCTCTCCAAATTGTCTGACTTTGTAAACTCGCCCTCTTCTAACCAAAACCTAAGCCTGGCTACAGTCTTCCATCCTCCTCACTGCGCTGCAATTTCGTCTGAGCCTTCCCCTCGTAACTCTGCACTCCAACCGCATCTTGTCACTCCTCTAGCGACCAGTGATGTGCATCTCCAAACCATTCCAGGGACCAACGAAGTGTTACCTCGAACCAGTGGCGGCGCAGATACTCTGATCTTGCACTAGACTTCCAACGAAGTGTTGCCTCTAACCAGCGGCCGCGCTGATGTTCAAATCGTTCACCAGGCTTCCGCCACACCTAGCAAGCTGGCTCTTCGTTCCAGTATCCTCAGCGTTGACCGGCACCAACAGCTGTCTCCCTCCAATGTTCTTCTTCGCGAGTCTCCAGGTATGCCCAATTCTTTCTCTGGTTTCCAACGTCTCCCCTCTCCATTCAAGTCTAGCATTCATGTTGATCTGATGTCTAATTGCCATCCTTCGCTCTCTCGAGCCATGGGCAGCTCCTCATTGGCCCTTTCTGACAGGTCCTCGGGCATATCTACCAACCCATCTATTCATGTACCTCCCCTTTCAGACTCCATCTCCATCGACATACCGGCTACCGTTCTTTCTACGCAAGCTTCTCTTTATGAGGGGTTTAATTGTGTTTCGACCTCCCAGTCTCCCTCTGCCACGCGGTCCCCTCCCCTGGCTTCCCATCATCCCCTTGTAAACCGTAGCTCGCCTTCTCTCCCTCGGACTATGAGTCACTCTTTTCAGTCCCTATTGGACTGTTCTACCAAACCGATCCAATCTTCTAGACCCTTTCCACATCTAGTGGAAACCTTGTCTAGCAACCAACCGGTTTTCCTCCCAACCATGGAATCGCCACAAGATGGTGATTCCCTGAGCCTTTCGATCCTGAACTCCCCCTCGGCCTCGGGTGCCCTTACCCCTCCTCTTCCCCCTTTACGATCTAACCCATCGACTTCTCTTCCCCCACCCCCGAGACCTTCCCTCAACTGTAACTTGATCCAGGATTGGGAGAATAAACTTTTGATCAACCTCTCGAATGTTCCTTTGGACCCTCTTGCCGTCAACCTTCTAAAGAGAGGTCTTGGTTTTGCCATCTCTCCTCGCGCCATTCCTTATTTAGACTTTCTTGTCGACATTGAGAATGCCATTCGCACTCTGCCTGTTGACCTTGCCGAGGAAGTTAGACAGGATTGCGCTGTTGCTCTAAGACACGCCAAGCCTCCCAAATGCAACTATCACAAAGCTGAACTCCGTGCTTTCAACAACTTATCGCGCAACCATGATCTCGTCATTGTCAAGGCTGACAAGGGTAATGCTACTGTCATCATGAACAGACATGACTACATATCCAAGATGAGAGATATGTTATCTGACAGTGACAGCTATAGAATCCTCCCCCGCAACCCTATCTCCCAAATTTTTAACAAAGTCAAAAGAATCATTTCTCATTCCTCCCTCGACGATGATACCAAAAAGAAGCTCCTTCCCACCAAAGAAGTCTCTCCTCGCATTTATGGTGTTTCTAAAATTCACAAGGTTGGCATCCCTCTTCGACCCATTGTTGACACCATTGACTCCCCAACTTATAAGCTTGCATCCTACCTTGCCAAGCTCCTTGCACCTTTAGTTGGTAAATCCAACTCCTACATCAGGAACTCTTCCCATTTCGTCGAATTTATCAAAGACCAAAAGTGTGAAGAAAATGACCTCTTGGTTAGCTTCGACGTAATATCCCTTTTTACCAAGGTTCCAATCCCTGAAGTCATTGAGCTAATTAGATGCAAGACTAATGACGAAATTGCCTCCTTGGTAGAGTTATGCCTCAGATCCACTTTCTTCACTTTCCAAGGAGTAGTCTATGAGCAATTGGATGGAGTCGCCATGGGATCTCCTCTCTCTCCCATTGTGGCGAACCTTTTCATGGAACATTTCGAAGATATCGCCCTCAACTCGTTTCCCCTAAAACCAAAATGGTGGAAACGTTATGTTGACGACACCAACATTTGTTGGCCCCATGGTCGAGAGAACCTTGAAGATTTCCACTTGCACCTAAACAACATAGCCCAAAGCATTTCCTTTACCAAAGAGTTGGAAACCAATAACCAACTCCCTTTCCTGGATATTTTGCTCATAAAAAAACCAGATGGTACCTTGGGCCGTACAGTCTACAGGAAAGCGACCCATACTGATTTATACCTTCATGCAACCTCTCACCACCACCCTGCCCAAAAAGCCAGAGTCCTTAAAACTCTAGCCACCAGGGCCCTCCGCATTTGCGATGATGATCACTTAGACCTTGAACTTACCCATCTCTCCAAAGTCTTCAAATTGAATGGTTTTAAAAGCAAACTCATCTCTCAGGCTTTCAAACAAGCCAAATCTCATTTCCATTCCTTGCCTAACCAGTCTCAACACTCCTCCCCTCCTAGAGCCTCTATCCCCTATATAGAAGGCATCTCCAACAAAATCTCCAAGATTCTTCTCAAACAAGGTGTTCACTGTGCCTTCAAACCCATCTCCACCCTTAAGAACTGCATCCCTTCGCCTAAAGACCCTAGAGACCTCTTCCTGAACTCTGGAGTTTATAAGGTGGTTTGTTCTTGTGGTATGCCCTACATCGGGGAAACAGGTCGTTCCTTCTGTACCAGGATTAAAGAGCATAGCGCCGACATCAAACATGAACGAATCCAAAAATCAGCCCTGGCCGAGCACTCCTCAAAAACCAAACACCACATTTGCCTAGAAGACACTCAAATTTTAGTCAAAGAAGACAACTTCTTCAGAAGGAAACTTAAAGAAGCCGTAGAAATTAGTAATCACCCCTCTAACCTTAACCGAGATGTTGGTTGGAATATAAGTTTCGCGTGGCAACCCTTACTCACCTGCCTTCGAAACCGTTGTCCCCCCCTCCGTGATCGCTCCCCATCTTCATCCCTTTCCTAGTCCCCTTACCCTTCCTCCTCTCCTCCTTACCTTTTGTCCCCGTTCATCCTCTTGTCCCCCCCTCTCCCCTTTCTTTCCCTTTTTTATCCCTTCTCCTCCATCTACCTGAGCAACCCTACCCTTGCCCTTCTGTCCTCTCCCCCCTATTAGTTCTCGAGTAGGCACCCCTCCCGTTCCTTCCTGTGTCTTTTTCTCGGGTTTCTTCCTCCATCGTCTCCCGTGGCTTTTCCTCTCCCTTCTTCTCCTTGCTTGCTCTCTCTCTCCTCTCCCCTAGCGCTCTCTTGGTTTCTCATTCCCACTCAAAAAATTTGCTCATTGTTTCCTAGGTCAGGCGCGTTCCTCAGAGCTTTCTAGATTTTTTTCTTCCCCCTCCTTGTTTCTTTGTGGGCTCTTGTCTCTTCCCGCTCATTTTCCTTTCACCTTCTATTGTTAGTGTTGTGGTTATTTTGTCTACTTTTTTGTTTCTTGGTTCTCGATTTTTGGTCTTTTCTTGCTTTCCTTGTTTTTTATCTCTTTTGTTTTTGAGGTCTTTCATCCTTGTCTCGTTTTCTATGTTCTTCTTTTTTAACTCGATTTATATCATAATATACACTTCGTTTTAATTTTCTTTTATTTCCTTTCTTTTTGAAGTTTTTTATCTTTGACCTTTTTATGAAGTTGATTCCTCTCCTTCCGGCGGTGCTCTTTTGCTCTCCTTGCTTCTTTTTTAGTGTTCTATTGCTCTCTGGTGTTTTCTTTTTATCTTTGTCATTGTTTGTGTTGGCCTTGGAAGTTTTTTAATGTCTTTAGTTAGATTTTTATTTGTATTCCTCCTTTAAGCATTTTTCGTGTCTTGTCCTAGGTTTTCTATATCTCTTGTTTTCTTTTACCTAGGACTAGCTTTAATTTTTTAATTTCTTCCATTTATTAGGTAGGTGGTTCTCTTAGTGTTTCTTCATTCTCACTTGGTTTTGCTTCCCCCTTGATTTCTCTGACCCGTACCCTTAGTTTTCTTAGCTTTATTATTTGCTTTCCACACACACACACTTATTTATATCCCTTTTTATTTACTAGGTAGTCTATGCTTGTGCCCCCTTCACCTATTTTTTTCTTCACAATTTTTATATTTGAGGTGTTGTCTTTTCTCATTAAAATTTTTTGGTTATTTTCCTTAGGTTTTTTGCTCACTATTGCCACCTTTTATTTTTACTAATTTGTCTTTTTTTATCTTTTCTCTTCATTAGTGCCTTGTGTTGGTTTTGGGGCTTCCCCTATCCCACTCTTCTTTTCTTGGTTTCCCCACCACACCTTTCCCTCTTCTTTTTAAGACAACCTCTAGTCTGCAATTCATCATTTGTTGTTCTCTTGCTCTCTTTTTTTTTTTTTTTCTCCTGATGATGGTTCACAGAGTGTGACCCGAAACGTTGAGAGGAAAAATAATCTAACACAGTTTAATCCAGAAGTATCAGCTACAAAATTTATGTTGTTTTTGAAAATGCCCTGAACTTTGTTACCGACTTTACAATATATTTGTAATATATCCGCTAACCATATTTTGGTAACTATTTTTGTTTTTCTGGAAGTTCAGTACTTTTGATTTAATTTAATTTTAGCAAGCATACTTTGGATATATACAATAGGAACATGGTCCTATGAGGCACGTGATTTACTTGATGCAAGCTAAATTTCTAGAGTAACTTTTACTTTAATCACTCAATCTTCAGTATTCAAGAGTCAATCAGGACATTAGCTTTGTGGAAGCGCTACAAGGATGTACCAGTTTGGGATTGTATTTCTGGGGTGGAAAATTGATACTAATATTAGGTTATAGAGCTAGGTTATATTTGATAGTCAAAATTTATTAAATACTTCCATAACAAAACAACTGCAGCTGTCTCTAGAACGTATGGAAATCTGTTTAAACTAAAATACCTTCAAGAACTGTTAAAGATAACTTTAGATAGTGGCCCATGCTGGGCGGTTAAGCCATTGAAAAAATCGATAGTGGTCGCAGGTTCTAATCTCTGGCTTCAACTGCTGCATGAGCAAGGGCAACTAATGTGGTCGGAGGTTATAGGGGTCAGGTAATTAGGGCCTCGCAAATGGGGTCCCTACTGTACCAACTTTTTTTTAAGATAGTCAAACAACAGGCCAAAGGATCTACACAATTTGCCTACACAAATAAGGATTCCCAAATATAATTCCCAAATACAACTGCATTCCAATAAGTAGGATAACAAGAAATGTGGAAACCTCTAAACCATAACTGCATGGCAAACCTACAACCCAAAAGATATTCTTTGTTGGTTATAAAACTGAGCATTATAATTTATAACAAGATACTTGGATACCACTACGTCACAAACATTCAATCACAAAAAATATGGAGGCTCTTCTTTGTGCCACACCAAATAAAAAAATGATTAGAGAAGTTTGAGCCGGCTAACCACTATTTTCCAGGGTGGTCTCTATTTACATCCAACTATGCAAGAACTATAACAGTTCATTTTTTTATTTACTTAAAAACATGTCCATATCATGTGAAATGAATTGAACAATTAGTTTCTCTCGACACTTTTAGGATATGCCTCTGGAGAAGCAGTTTGGCTGGCATTTATCTTGAAGGTGCCAGGAGATTCTACCTGTTCTGGGCTTTGTCATAGAATGTGGCCATTTCTTAAATGAACAAACCAAAACTTATAGTATTCTAAAACTATAGTTTAGAACTTGAAAGTAGATGGAAGCTAGAAATTTTTAAAAGATGGGTAGTAATTCTGTCATTCCAAAACTATATTCTAACTTCTTTTCATTTTCCCCTTGATTATACTTTGCACACAGAGTTTTAACTCTGCGATTTCTCAGTTGAACAGGAAAAGGAACAGAGGATAATTTTTGTGTCCAAACTCTGATCTTTGGGCTGACTTATTGAAATAATTTTGCAGTATTGTTATCGAATTTCTATTAATATAAAATCAATTGTCAAAATTTATGCTGATTTTGAAAATGCCCTGAACTTTTGTTACCGACTTTACAATATATTTGTAATATATCTGCTAACCATATTTTGGTAACTGTTTTTTGTTTTTTTGGAAGCTCAGTACTTTTGATTTAATTTTATTTTCGCAAACATACTTTGGATATATACAATAGGAACATGGTCCTATGAGGCATGTGATTTACTTGATGCAAGCTAAAGTTCGAGAGTAACTTTTACTTTAATCACTCAATCTTCAATATTCAAGAGTCAATCAGGACATTAGCTTTGTGGAAGCGCTACAAGGTACCAGTTTGGGATTGTAGCATAATAGCTCATATGGTCTTTGATGTAGCTTTTTTAGTCGGCTTGATATCCCATGATTTTTAGTTGCTCAAAGTTTCCTTCATTTCCTAGAAAGGTGCTTTGGAAGTAGTGTAGGGTTTGGATCTGGAGAGGTATATGGGGCGATGGTACAAGATTTCTTCCATTCCGTCGTGATTTCAGCCCAAGAATGGTGTGAATACATAGGCAATGTATACTCTGAACCTGGACAATACTGTCCATGTCTTGAACAAGACATGGAGCAACAGCAAGAAAGGTTCCATCGAGGGGAGCGCATATAAGGTGGATCCGTAGAGTGATGAGGCAAAGCTCAAGGTCAAGTTCTATGTGCCACCATTTTTGCCCATTTTTCCTGTGTTGGGGGACTATTGGGTCATGGCTGTGGACCCCGACTACTGTTGGGCTATGGTCGAACAGCCCTCGCAGAAGTTTCTATGGGTGTGTATTTCAATACCATCAATTTAGGGTTTCTGTTGTCACGCACCCCATTACAATATTGTTGTCTTGCTGCCATTGTAGTTAAGCTTCTCAGGCCTAATTGGTTTTCTGATTTCATAATAACAATCTTTTGGAATGTGCAGATATTGAGCACGCAGCTTGAGCTAGATGAAGGGATTTATAACCAGCTGCTGGAAAAGGCCCGAGAATAGGGGTACAATGTGGAGCTTCTGCACAAGACGACTCACACGTAGATTCCCAAAGAGGAAGCACCCAAGGATAAGGGTGTTTGGTGGTTCAAAATTCTCCTTGGGAAATAGTGGTAGCTCTTCAGTAACAGTTTAGTGCTGCAATCATGCTTAAGGGGAAAATTTTCAAGTTGAAGGAAACTAAAATTAGATTGCCTACAAATCAGCTAAAATCAAAAAGCATTTTAGGTTCTTACGGAATCTGAGTAGAGAATCTTTTGTTCTACAGTCATTATGAAAATGTTATGAATATAAAGAAAATTTATTTTGTTATGGTCCTTAAGGAAAACTGTGGTAGATTCCAAAATACATAATGGATACTTTACAAGGGAGATAACATTAAAAAAGCTGTTGTCTGGTTGCTGGTTTTTTGCTGTTGCTTACTTTCTGCTGTTTGTAAGCTGGTGTTTCCTGGGTTTTGGTTCCAGGCTCTTTTTGTTTCCTGAGCCTGTGCTTTTTCATATGTAATCTCTGTTAAGGGTTAGGCCCCTTGTTTTTGCCGCCTGTTGTAATCAAAAACATTAAAAAAGCTGCAGCTAAACTAACAAAAAAAAGCCTAGGGAATGTTAGGAAGCTTGATAAAGAGATACGTATCTTCTCTCATGTGATTGATTTTCTAAGAAACTTGGCAAGCTTGAAGGGATTGGAAATAGGACAGTTTATCCCTAATCTTGATTGAGCCAATGAAGGTGAGTCCCTATCTAAAACTACAAAAATAGTTTTTACTGGCGGTAATGCCAAAATTGTAGGAACAGTTTGCATTTGTAATACATGTGGACTAACCCAGAACAAAGCATAATCAAAATTTAAATCAAACACATTGAAATGAATGTTGCATAATATGGTTAATTGTTTGTTGGTCACATTTGTAATACATGTGGACTAACTCAGAACAAAGCATAATCTAAATTTAAATCAAACACATTGAAATGAATGTTGCAGAATATGGTTAATTGTTTGTTTGTCACATGATTCCTTGAGCATTGGTCAATCCACCATCAAGTTACAAAGCCCACTAAAGTCCACTATGTTTCTTTTTATGTCATTCTTACAAATACAATTATTTAGTGTTTTGAGGATTTTAAAAGGCTTTTTTTGTTTACTTGTCTATGTAATACTTAAGCTCCACTTGAGTGACCTCATTTAATGGCCACTGCACCATTTTGATAAAACCAACATTAACACATGAAAAGGTACATATCATAATGGTTACAAATAAAAAATTCCAACAATATGGCATATTGTTATAGTACAAAGATTGTAAGATAGTTTGCCATAAGGATTTTTTTTTACACATTTAGTACTCTACTACCAAGTTCCTTGCAAATAAGAAAGACATTTCATATTGTGTTCCACGTATAATGCTTCCATTATCAAATCACTAGCCTTTTACAACCTCAGGCATTTCTAGCATTTCTAGATTAATTATGAATCAATTTACTAAATGTCATTCCAGACATTGTTTTTACACTAAGTCCATTGATTACTTCTATAAAATTTATTTTATCACAACTTAAAAAGCACAACCACATCTACACACTATCTGCTCATCCTTTGATGAAAATACTATGTGAAATGTTTCATCAAGTGTCTGGCCTTGCTATCATTTCACTTCAGCTTCCATAATTCATAGAACTTCTTTAACTCAAATTTTCTCTTAGTATTTTGATGTCTTCTATTTTAGTAAAGATCATGACCAAAAATTTTAATCCTTGGTTATGCTAAAAATAGTCCCTACCTTGACATGTACATTTTAGTGCAAGGTGGTAACTTGCTAATTATAAAAAGTATGAAATTTTATATTACAAATTTAATGTAATTTTACTGCTAATTATAAAAGTTTGAAATATTACAAATTTAATGTAAAATATACTACTATTTCAAAGTTTGAAATTTTATATTAGAAATTTGTGGTAAATTGCTAATTATATAAGTGACCTTTAAAAATGTTAAAGTCAAAAAAATTAAAGTTGTTTAAACTTTGAATTCAAAATTAAGGTGAATTGTTAGGGGGGCTTGGTCTCCTCTATTGTGTGCAAGGAGGAAAATTCATAACTATAAAAGTTTGAAATTTTATATTACAAATTTGTTATAAATTGCTAATTCTAAAAGTTTCAAATATTACAAATTTAATGTAAAATATACAAATACTATTTCAAAGTTTGAAATTTTATATTACAAATTTCTGGTAAATTGCTAATTATAAGTGGCCTCTAAAAATGTTAGAGTCAAAAAAATTGAAGTTGCTTAAACTTTGAATTCAAAATTAAGGTGAATTGTTAGTGGGCTTTGGTCTCCTTTACTCCCTGGTAAATTGCTAATTATAAAAGTATGAAATTTTATATTACAAATTGTAATATAAAATTTCATACTTTTATAATTAGCAATTTACCACAAATTTGTAATATAAAATTTTAAACTTTATAATTAGGGTTAGGGTGAGGGCTAGAGTTAGGGTTATAATTCAAGTTAGTGTTAGGGTTAAATCATAGTTAGAATTAATTTTTAAATTAAAAGCATTAGTTAAAAATGCACAAAAAAAATATATGGTTCAAAATGTTCAAAATTCTTTTAATCAGGGTAAGAATTAGAGTTAGGGTTAGGGTTAGGGTTAGGGTTAGGGTTAGAGTTAGGGTTAGGGGTTAAATTATAGTTAGAATTAGGATTAAGGTAAGGGTTAGAATTAGGATAATTGTTAGACTTAAAATTAGGGTTATAATCAGAGTACAATCAAGGTTATGATTAGAATTAGGGTTAGGGTAAGAGTTAGGATTAGGATTCCTATTAGAATTAGGGTTAAAATTAAGGTGGGTTACTATTAGAATTAGGTTAATAATTAAAGTTACAGTTAGGGTTAGGGTTCAAATTAGAGATAGGGTTACAACTCAATTAGGGTTTAAATTATAGTTAGGTTTAGGGTTAGGGTTTGAATTATAGTCAGGCTTAGGGTTAGGGGTAAAACTAGGATTAGGGTTAGGTTTAGAATTAGAGTTAGGATTACAATTATCAATGTGGTTAGGGTTAGGGTTACAATTAGCGTTAAAGTTAGAATCAGTTTAGAATTCTAATTAGGGTTAGGGTTTGAATTGAGGTTAGAGTTAGAGTTAGAATATACTACATTAAGCTAAGCATTAGAGTTACAATTAGGGTTAGGGTTAGAGTTAGGGGTAGAATTCGGGTTAGGGTTAAATTGTAGTTAGAGATAGGATTAGGGTAAGGGTTAGAATTAGGGTTAATGTTAGATTTAAAATTAGGGTTATAGTTAGGGTAGAATTAGGGTTATGATTATAATTAAGGTTAGGTTAGGGTTAGAGTTAAGATTAGGGTTCCTATTAGAATTAGGGTTAGAATTAAGGTGGATTACTATTAGAATTAGGGTAAGAATTATAGTTATGGTAAGCATTAAAGTAGAGTTACGGTTAGAGTTAGGGTTTGGGACAGAGTTAGAATTTCAGTTAGGGTTAAACGGTTAAAATCATAGTTAGAATTACATTAAGGTAAGGGTTAGAATTAAGATTATTGTTATATTTAAAATTAGGGTTATAGTAGAGTACAATTAGAGTTATGATTACAAATAATTATTCTAATTTAAAATATTAAACTATTTGTGCATAAAATAATAAACATTTATAATACAATAATAATAATATAAATACATTATTACAATGTTTACTAATATTATACTACTTTATTATGATTTAAAATTATTAAACTATACAATAATTACAATTATAATTTAAAATAAATTGATTAAAATACATGTTGAGATGGATACTTCTCAGCGTACTTTAGATATATTTTTTAAATATAGCTATACTAGCTTAATATTTATTTATGCAACAACATGGGGACATAGGTTATTTCCAATCCCATAAAATATAGCCACTCCACTATAATAGGGAAAGATTCTAAATTATCATTTATGCATAATATAAATTTTGCATGGGGCCGCCGCTATATCGTTTGTGCATAATTTAATATTTATTTATGCAGCAGCATGGGACATGGGTTATTTCCAATCCCAAAAAATATAGCCACTCTAGGCTAAGAGTCACATTGGGGTGGGGATGAGAGCACTCATTTTTTCTACCTAAATTTATAAGAAAAAAAATTAAAATACCAAAAAAGAAATAAAAAATAAAACTGAAGAAAATCAAAGAAAAAAACTAAAAAAATTATTAAAAACAGTTGAAGGAGAAAAAACTAAATCACAAAAACTATGGAACCAAAAAAGAAATTGGAAAAAAAAATTAAAATTCCAAAAAAGAAATTGGAAAAAATAAAAAAATAAAAACTAAAAAAGAAATTAGAAAAAATAAAAAATAAAAACAAAAAAGGAAATTGGAAACTGTTGGAAAGAGAAAAAGTTGGAGAAAATCACAAAAACTATGGAAGCAAAAAAGAAATTGGAAAAATCAAAAAATAAAAACCAAAAAAGAAACTATGGAAAAAAGATATACCTTGGCGTATTTTAAATATATTTTTTAAATTTAAATATAAATATACTAGTATAATAGGGAAAGATTCTAAATTTTCCTTTATGCATAATATACCTGGGTGAAATTCCATGGTGGGAGATGGAAGAGGAGATGAAAAAGAGGGGATCTGCCTCTGGAAATAGGTCAGTCATGTGTGAAAATCCAAATCTCCACTTGCAAAAGTAGGATCTACTAGGGGAGATCTGGCAATAATAAGGGGAGATTTAGATTGGTTGAGTGAAACTGAAAATCAAAAGTTGGAGATGGATAGGGAGGACCTCTAGAAGGCCTCTAGCGGTGCGAATGAATGGAAAACACTGGGGAAAGGTGAAAACACACCTACAAGATGCATACAAGGCTTAGGAATAGGTTCGCAAACATAAATCGACAAGTGTCGAAAGTGAAGAGAGAGAAAATGATAAAGGGGAAACAACACAAGGAGGAAGAAAAGACACATCACCAAGAGAATTGCTACTGAGAGGATGTAATTTCATGCTTACATGTACATGACAAGGATGTGACTCATCATAGGGGTCCTCGCAGAGGTTGTGTTTGATTTTGGTGCTTACAGAAACACCAACATGGGGTTTGACTAAGGAAAGCCCCTAAACACAACACAACCTTTTCCCTTTTTACTTGTGTGTAGGTTGAAGATACAGGTTTCTGAAGACAGATCCAAGAAGAGAAAGGGTTTACAGATACAGGTCTGGTGAAACTTAGAGATTCTATAAAACCCTAAATTGGGTCTAGGGCGCCCAGCACCCTGGTCTTTTGGTGCTCCTGAACTTGGATCCAGGTAATGTTCTGTCTCTTGACCTCTGGTATACTTTTTGATTTTCTATTTCTATTTTTTACTATCATATGTCTATTGATCTTTGTCAATTAGGGTTTCATCTTTTTCCCTAGTTTACTTGGTTAGTTTTGGTTGGATTTGGTTGATTCTCCTCTATACAACAAAAGAGTAGAATCCCTGTAGTTTGACTCTCCTTCATGGGTAGAAGCTGAGCTTGGTTTGTGTCCTAATGTCTATGGAAGAGAGTTTGACCTAGTTTAACCTTTTAGGCTAGATCTCTTTTTTCCACCAAAACACATTGTTGCAAATTATCAATCCGAGCTATCATCTTTAATTAATCTAGAAGTTAATTATACTCGTGTATACATTTTAGTAGATTAGCCTAGAGTAAACTTAAGGAAACTTTATTTTCTCTTAAAACATTTTAAAAAATCATCCTTTATTTGATATAAATCTCTTGCAATTATACATTTAGCATAGGTTATTAGTTCTATCATAAAATAACTTGTCAATTGACATGTCCCAACTACTAGGTCATCTCCCAATCGACTTCTTATAATGATGTTAAAAAAAGAGGTTTAAAATTCATCTATTTGATTCTAGTTTTAACAGTTGTAATTAATTATTTAATTACCAAATTTTCTCCTTCTAACTTTTACTTCCAATAATTATAAGTTTAAATAAATAGCAAGCACAAAACCAATTAACCCTAAACCCTATACCATCACTTTGAAATGCTATGTCCATCACTTCAAAACTCAACACCATCAAGTCTCTAAAGGTAATTTTCAGCACCATTAATTTTCAAACCCAAGTACGAACACAAACAAATATGTTTTGATGATCTTGAAATGGAAATTCAATAATTAACATAGCCAAATAAACTCAAAATCAAATAAGTACAAAGTGTCCAAATATAAAGTCATAGACGTGAGCTACTCTACTATCCAAATATAAAATCATAGGTATGAACTACTCCCAAACATTATAAATCACAAATCATATCTTTCTCAAGACTCTGTATTCAAATTCTAAATTCCAACTTACAATTCTCTATCAGAACATTTCATCCAATCAAATCCAATAATTAACATAGCCAAATAAATACAAAATCAAATAAGTGCAAAGTGTCCAAATATAAAATCATAGATGTGAGCTACTCCAATGTCCAAATATAAAATCATAGGTGTGAACTACTCACTAACATTGTAAATCACCAATCATCTCTTTATCAAGACCATGTATTCAAATCTTAAATTCCAACTTACAATTCTCTATCACAACATTTTATCCAATCAAATCAAATGCTATATAAGGTTGTACCATTTCTATGTCTAGCTTCTCTCTACATTTGTCATTCTCAACTCGTTTTAAAATTCTAAGGTTCAATCCATTAATTTTTTTCTCCCTAGATGTGATTTATTTCGCTACAATAATCGCACGTATCCACATCTTAAACAAAATTCTGTAATAGGGCTCAAATCATCGGACAATGTAAGGCATAGGTGTAGATTCCTTGGAGTGTAGTTACACTGTCCCATATAAAACATATTTGGAATATCATTTGAAACATTTCCCATCCAAAATCTTTAATTTGCACTATATTTTGATCACCTAAAAGATTTTAAGTGTAAGAACGCAACCCATATGGGAGAGACGTATGGGTATATAAACTAAGTTCAAGTGTTATAGGATGATGCAAATGTACCTCGCAGGCAATGGGATGAGTGAAAGCTTATTGCTAATAATGATAGCAATAGGACACATGTCACATTATAGGGGATGTGTTTTGGATGAACAAATGAATGAAGGCTTTTAATAACATTCAGGGTTTAGGACCAAGGATAACAAACCACGTTGCTAAGCATAAAGTCTCTAAACAAGCGGCCGCCTACAAAAAATAATTGATCTCTCTTTCCAATAACAAACCAACCACGCTGCTAAGTATAAAAGTCTCTAAACAAGTGGCTGCCTACACAATACCTAATTGAAATCTCTTTTCTTTTGGATCTTGGATCATCTGATTGCAATTTTTGTTATCCTTTCCTCTTGGAACAGAATAATCATTGTATCTGTTGTTAAAGATTTGGTAAGCCCCATTGTGTCTACTTTTTCTTATTTAGGAAAATTTATGTCCATTGTAGGGCAAGGTGAGTGAGAGCAATGATGATGGGTGGAAGAGGTGAGCAACTCAAACGAGGTCCCGGAAGAGGTTATCTACTGGGAATCCCGTTTGTCATTATAGTTTTGTTCCATTCAATTACACAAATACTACACCTAGTGTCAACCCGCCTAATCAAACTAAGCCTACTACCACTTTCTAAAAGGCCAATCATATAGTGTCACAACTTATGGTTAGCCCTATTTATTCATACCAATCTCAACCTAGTTCACCTTCCGACCACGCCATTAATCAACTTTTGCAAAATATGAACTCCATCCAACAACAAATAGCAAGCATAAACCAAAGTCCTACTAAACCATCTATGACATCATATTATATTCATAGCCCTTTATCCTATCCTATTCTAAGAGATCAAATTCCCGAGAAGTTTCAAACCCCTCACTTTGAGAAGTATAATGGGAAGGGAGACCCTAACTACCATGTGGCAACCTTTATAACTATGTGTAGTGATTTCTTCTTTGAGGATGCAATTTTGGCAAAACTCTTTCCTAGGTCACTCAAGGACACATCGTTGGATTGGTTTTGCTCATTACCTCCTAATTCAATCACTTCTTTTTCACAACTAATCAATAAGTTCCTTGAGCACTTTCAAGCGAACATTAGACCTCAAGTCTCCTTAACCGACTTGGTTCATTGCAAACAAGGAGTAAAAGAGAAAGTAATAGATTTTATGGGCCATTATCAAGCCCTCTTTTCACAAGCTCAATATTCTAATTTGGTTATTGATGTACAAATAATCTTTATTGGAAACTTACAACCTCACATCTATGATAAGATATTGTTGATGCACTATGAATCTTTCACTCATCTTTGCATGGCTCTCTATGATTACCAACTTTTGGTTAGTCAGTATGAGAATAATCCCTCATCGGCTCTAGTTGGTCAATCCGAAGCCTCACACAATCATTCATTCAAAGGACACAACAAAAACTTCATCAAGATCAATACAATTTTAGCTAGTAGCATAAGAAAACATGTGGCGATAGCATCATCTCCTTCTCTCACCCCTTATAAATTAAAACAAAAAACAAGACATTTCACACCATTATCAAAGTCTCTATACTCTATAATGACACAACTTTTGAACAACAATCTCATCAAGCTTCCACCCGTTAGACCTATTGATCCAAGTAATATGCAATCATCTTCTTTTGATTCGAAGGCCTTTTGTCAATTTCACAGCTACATCAGTCATGAAACTGAAAGATGTATGCATCTTAAACATGAAGTTCAAGACCTCATTGATTCCAATGTCATCCATGTTGCTGGTGTAAATGACAAAAGAAATAAATTAGTGGATCCACCTAATCAAAACTTACAAATATATACAAATCCATTACCTCATCATGAATCTAATGTTGTGGACACATCTCAAGAACAAGACTATGAAGGGGATGTTTGTATGATAGATGCCTGCCCTCATAAAGAGCACGCAAAACCTGAATTGTCCATATCTTTTACTCCTCATGATGCTACTATTGAAGCTCTTGGTGGACCTCTCTACATCACCATTCGAATCAATGATAAACCTATAAGAGGTGCTATGGTAGATCATATATGCATGGTAAATGTAGTAACTGAAGAATTTCTCTACATGCATGGTTTACATCACGATAACTATGATGTATCATAAATCATGATTAGAGCACATGATGGCTCTATCCTTCCAAATCTTGGTGCCTTGAACCTCGATGTCAAGGTTGGGCCAAGAACATTGGATGTTATTTTTGTCAGCATTCCTTCATCAGACTTATTTCATGTGAAGTTAGGTTACCCATGGCTATGCTCCTTGAAGGCGGTCCCCTCTATGGTTCATAAGTGCTTAAAGTTTCCATTTGAGGGATGTGTGCACACTGTACATCACAGTCAGTACCATCCCATTGCTCGACATGGACACTTTACACTTGACTACTTCTGGCCAAAACTAGTTAGGGTCACTCGAGGTAGAGAGGATTTATTCTTTTTTGTCATATCAAAAATTTTAAAAAAATATAGAAGAGTTCTCACTTAGTAACATATCTCCTTGTGATGTCCTCGGACCTCCTCAATCTTCTGAGGCTATGACAGTAGTTCCCCCTATCCCACAAGCAGTGAATGAATTTAAGCCTGAATCAAAGGTTCTTCCTTGTCCTTGAGCATCTAGTAGCTATGCTGAGGTTCCCCCTCTACCATCCCTTTAAGGACAATGAGGTAACCATAATGCACAGAACATACCTCCCACAATCACAATATCACTTTTGTCCCGCCTGCCTCTATAGAGACTAGTGGAAATCAATCAATTGCGCATGTATTATTTCTTGAGGTTTCTCAACTGCTTGTGGATGCTCAAGTACTTCCACCTATTTCACAAGTTGAGAAGGAAGAGTAGCCCTCTTTGAGGAACCCTTTCCCCATCGTCTCCCAACCTTTGGTGGTTCCTCCTATTTCTTCTAATGTTCTTGAAGAAAAGGAACCTGCGTTGGAAGATATTATGGTTCCCCTTACAAACATCACAAATAAAGCTAAGTGAAATAAAATTGTGATAGAAAGAAAGAAGCATCATTGTGCTATGGCTCACCTTGTCGTAGGAGAGGAGAATCTCCCTCCTCGCAAGCGTTTATCATCGATAGATGCAAAAGAGACATCTACTAGTGCCTTGTCTCCACTAGAGAAGGATAAAGCTTCACAAACCACTATGGAACCTATTGTATTATATTCTGATAGAGAATCTGAAGATAATAATGATACATGTATGGATCTTGTTCCTTACACCACACTTTCTATAGTTCCTCTTGCATCTTGTCCACCTACCCAAATTGGTGATGAACAAGATTGGGAAGAGGATGATTTACTTTAGGTTGACTCACAAGTGTGGTCCCTCTATTTCTATTGTGTTAGGAGTGCATACATGATTGTTTTCCCCCATAATGTATTGCTTGATGCTTTATGTATGTTGTTGTTGTTAAGCTCTCTTTGGATGACCCTTGACACCCTTTTAGGTGCAAGGATACAAAAGGACCAAAATTCATTGTGACATTCTCTCTATTTGTATCGTCATTCTTCTATATGTCATAAGGTGCATTGTTGTTGTTTCCTTTGGGGATGATGCAAGGCGTAGGATGGTTTGGCATTCTCCCTTGTTGACCCAAAGGGTTTTTTTGATTTCATGTGTTATTTCTTCCTTTTTCTCCATAATTTTACTAGTTGGCGGATGATGACAGTTTCAAATATTTATAGTCTTGAGATATCTCCTATTATATAACCATTCATATATTGATGCCAGTCAGGTAGATCCCTTTGTGTTATTACTTTAAATATTATTAAATCTACCTTGTTATTTCTTTGATGTTTTGCTTTATGTGGCACCTTGTTGCTATGCTTGACGTCATACCATGTCTACACAAGCCATTATGTACCATGCTCGCAGCATCACCTTGGTTTGCCTTTTGTGGGGGCAACCCCTTATTACGATGTAGTTTTTGGGAACACATATCTTATGGGCATGTGCTTCCAGAAAGCTCTCGTGCTTGTCTTGTGGTTTATTCTACCTTAAAGAAATTGCTCCCTGATAGGAGTTAGCAATCATTTTAATGTGGAGGCATACATTGCACTATGCTCTTTTGATTACATACTTGTTTATTATAGTTGACATGGAACTCACCTAGCGATTCGACAGTCCTCACTAGCCCGTGATGTTTCCTCTTGGTCCATGAGCCACCTAGTACAACGAAGTTTGCTATCCTGTGTGCTTCATGTGACTTGTCGTTGTCACCTAGTAATTTGACAGTCCTTACTAGTGTGTGATCCACGAAGGCACTTCTTTCCACATGACCCATAGCGACAGAGCAAGCTAGTGTTAGAGTCATGTGCCTTGTGTGTTTGTTTCCATGTTTGTTTGTTTGGTGTATTGTTTAAACTCGTATTTCTTAATGATTCCATGTGTCTTGTGTGTCTTCATCATGTTTCTAATGTGTTTTTCATGTATACTTTGTGCCTTATGTGTATGCTTTGTGTCAAGCATGTATGCATTGTGTATGGCGTGTATTTCCTTTGTGTATTGTGTGTCTCTTGTGTGTAGTCCTATGTAATCTTTTAGTACTCCACGTATGTGTGAATTATGTTGCAATGTCTTGCATGTTTAAAAATCTCTTTGCTTATGTGTTTTCAACCTTAAAATCCTAGGCTTGGGGGATACTATAGTTCACAACTTGGTAGAATTATTTGTCTTCTATATTTTTATGTTTTAAATTTTTCCTCTCCTTACTTTAATGTGTGTTCAAACATAAGTTCATACCCACTCTAAAGTGGGGACTAAATGTTATGGATTAAAATGTGTACACTAGCATTTTGCACCTAGTTTAGCACCTGGGTGGACCTAAAATGTTTACCCTTGTTAATTAGGACCTATTTTAACACCTTTTTGAACATTAAATGATAAAATATCGATCCCAATGAACAAACTTGACAAAATAAAGTTAGGACTGGTCTAAGCCCACTTAAGTGGACACTCTCCAGAGTTTGTGGGGATAAAGGACCTAGGCACCTAGCGCCCTGGTCCCGGATGTTAGCCGGTCTTGAATGTTAGCCTTGGTCCTATTTTTGTTGTGTCAACTTAGAACACCTCCTTATCTTTTACATGTCGACCCCATTTGGTTTTATTTGTCATTGGTGAGAGGGAATGCATATATAAAGGAGTTTTACAATTCATTTTTATAACTAGTTGAGAAGAGAAGGATTAGAATTGCTTACATGTTTGATCTCCTATGCTCAAGTGCTCTTCATTCTTGGATGTGCTACATGCTTGTGGATGTTATGATGCTCATTTGTAGGTTTTGAAGGAAGTTCAAGCTATCTTTATCTATCTCCTTGTTGGTGCATCATATTGAGTTATCTACTCCAACTAGGGTTTCACATCTTGTGGTAATTTTTATCACTTTCATTCATACTTTCACCATCTATTGCTGATCTTGCCTTGCTCTCCCAGGGCACACACTCTTGGATCACTAATCATCGCTATAGTGCAGGTGGAAACTGTATGCTCAAAATCATGACTCGGTGGTCTTGAGGGTAGTTGAGTCAGCTTTGGCGTGCACACAGACCCTCTCTCCTTGCCATGGGGCGAACCGCCACATCACTCTCACTCTCGTGGAAGTAGCTAGTCGAGAGGAGGTGAGACACAGGGGTGGTCTGGCTTGTTGGAGAGATGGACTTCAAGGAGAGGGGTCGGCCAGTCCTGGGGCTTGTGTTGTGCACTTGTTTGGATGTGTTCTGTGACTGTGGTTGTAAAGATAATAATATGACCTAAAGGGTCTCTAGTCACCATTCTCCTATTTGGGTTTCAGAGGTTCCAACATTGTGTGGGTAGGTTGTTTTCGTTGATGTTTAACTATCATTCATGTTGTTGGATGATTGCTTGTTGTATCAGGAGTTGTCTAAATGCTTCTCGTTGTTGTTGAATGACTAGTTGATCTTATTGTTGCATAGGGTGGATCTCCTCTATCTCATCAAGGATTGCCCTCACCCACTCACCTCTAAGTCTAGGGAACATTCGTGAGCCGAGATAAGAGAGAGGTGGTTTAAGCTAACCTTGACTTGACCTAGGGTTTTGACTTAGGGTTTGTGTGACCTAAGGTTTGACTTTGTTTGGTTTTGTTTGATCTTGTGATGAGACCAAGGGTTTTGACCAATGTTTGACTGAAATTGACCTTGTGTTGATACCAAGGGTTTGCAAACTCTCTATGTTGCTACTATTTTTGATCTTTTTTGGATTTTATATGCATGCAAGCCTATATGAATGCAAAACATCTTTTTGTGCTTTTTTATGTTTTTGGAAATCAAAGTGTTTTTTTTAATCTAGGAATTAGAAAATGTATGCAAGCTATGATGAAGTTATCTAATGCAATGTAATCTATGTTTTTGTTTGTTTTCTGAATAGATTGATCAATCTAATCTAAGAAAGGAAATTGCTTTTAATCTATGAACTTTGGAAAGGGAAACTAATTTAACAATGCAAATCTACTTAGCCTATCAAGGAAAAGAAACATGTATTTACTTATCCCAAGAACAAATTTTGATTATCTGATTACTATGAAATGAAAAAAAAAGCATAAAATAACCTGGAGATGCATGAGCCTCCACTACACTCAGATATTCTTGTAATGGCAACCTCTAATCCTCTTGTAGCAGTGGGGTGATCCTCTTGGCGACAACAAGAAAAGAGAAGCAAAAGAAGCTTTGAAGCTTTGAAAAGAGCTCAATAAGAGCTTCATGAACATTATGGCTTGTGATGTGAGCAACGTATGGAAGTGAAATTAGCTTGTATGAAAGCTAGATGAGACAAAAAATAAAAGAAAAAGGCTCCTATGTCCTGTATGAGCATGAGAATGCTTGATTTGGAGAACAATAACTTAGAAGAGTTGTGTGCACAAATGAGATTGCCTCCCTTTGTGCTTGAGGGAGGGGGGTATTTATAGGTTAGGAGTAATGAGAGGTGAAGAAGAATGAGAGTTAACTCAATTTGATTGGAGAATTAAGTAAGAAGACTCAAGAGTGATCTGGGCTAAAATTAGAGTGATCTACCCAGTAAAACCTTATCACTCAAGAAGAAGTGAAGAAAGAGGAGTGCATGAGAATGCAAGGGAATGTATGAATTGTTAACTAAAGATGAAATGGAGCTAATTATGCATGTGAAATAATTAGCTCTATCTTTGGCACACAAATCCATGCAAACAAGAAGATAAATAGGCAAAAATAGAGCTATTTTGAGTCAGAAACTCAAGTTTTTCTGTGGTTAAAAAGATGACAGGGTCGCCCCTTTCACCAGTTAGGGTTGCCTGGGGCGACCCTCAGAGGAGGGCACCTGGGTGAAAGTCCATGGTGGGAGATGGAAGATGAGATGAAAAGGAGGTGATTTGCCTCCGAAAACAGGTCAGTCATGTGTGAAAATCCAAATCTCCACTTGCAAAAGTAGGATCTACTAGGGGAGATCTAGAAATAATAAGGGGAGATTTGGATTGGTTGAGTGAAACTAAAAACCAAAAGTTGGAGATGGATAGGGAGGACCTCTAGAAGGCCTCTAGGGGTGGGAATGAATGAAAAACACTGGGGAAAGGTGAAAACACACCTACAAGATGCATACAAGGCTTAGGAATAGGGTTGCAAGCACATGAAACACAAATCGACAAGTGTTGAAAAAATGTCGAAAGCGAAGAGAGAGAAAATGATAAAGGGGAAACAACACAAGGAGGAAGAAAAGACACATCACCAAGAAAATTTTTGCTGAGAGGATGTTATTTCATGCTTACATGTACATGACAAGGATGTGACTTATCATAGGAGTCCTCGTGCAGGTTGTGTGTGATTTTGGTGCTTATAGAAAACACCATCATGGGGTTTGGCTAAGCAAAGCCCCTAAACACAACACAACCTTTTCCCTCTTTACTTGTGTGTAGGTTGAAGATACAGGTTTTTGAAGACAAGAACCAAGAAGAGAAAGGGTTTACAGATATAGGTCTGGTGAAACTTAGAGATTCTATAAAACCCTAAATTGGGTCTAGGGCACCTAGCACCCTGGTCTTTTGGTGCTCCCAAACTTGGATCCAGGTAATGTTCTTTCTCTTGACCTCTACGATACTTTCTAATTTTATATTTCTATTTTTGACTATCGTATATCTATTGATCTTTGTCAATTAGGGTTTCATCTTTTGTCGTAGTTTACTTGGTTAGTTTTGGTTGGATTTGGTTGATTCTCCTCTATACAACAAAAGTGTAGAACCCCTGTAGTTTGATTCTCCTTCATGGGTAGAAGCTATGCTCGGTTTGTGTCCTAATGTTTATGGAAGAGGGTTTGACTTAGTTTAATATTTTAGGGTAGATCTCTTTTTTCCACCAAAACAAATTGTTGCAAATTATCAATCCAAGCTATCATCTTTAATTAGTCTAGAAGTTAATTATACTCATGTGTATACATTTCAGTAGATTAGCCTAGAGTAAACTTAAGGAAACTTTATTTTCTCTTAAAACATTTTAAAAAATCATCCTTTATTTGATATAAATCTCTTGCAATTATACATTTAGCATAGGTTATTAGTTCTATGATAAAAAACTTGTCAATTGACATGTCCCAACTACATCTCCCAATCGACTTCTTATAATTATGTTAAAAAAAGAGGTTTAAAATTCATCTATTTGATTCTAGTTTTAATAGTTGTAATTAATTATTTAATTACCAATTTTTCTCCTAACTTTTACTTCCAATAGTTATAAGTTTAAATAAATAGCAAGCATAAAACCAGTTAACCCTAAACCCTATACCATCACTTTGAAATGCTATGTCCATCACTTCAAAACAACACCATCAAGTCTCTAAAGGTACTTTTCGACACCATTAATTTTCAAACCCAAGTACGAACACAAACAAATATGTTTTGGTGATCTTGAAATGGAAATTCAATAATTAACATAGCCAAATAAATGCAAAATCAAATAAGTACAAAGTGTCCAAATATAAAGTCATAGACGTGAGCTACTCCATTGTCCAAATATAAAATTATGGGTATGAACTATTCCCAAACATTATAAATCACCAATCATATCTTTCTCAAGACTCTGTATTCAAATCCTAAATTCCAACTTACAATTCTCTATCACAACATTTCATCCAATCAAATCCAATAATTAACATAGCCAAATAAATACAAAATCAAATAAGTGCAAAGTGTCCAAATATAAAATCATAGATGTGAGCTACTCCAGTGTCCAAATATAAAATCATAGGTGTGCACTACTCCCTAACATTATAAATCACCAATCATCTCTTTCTCAAGACCCTGTATTCAAATCTTAAATTCCAACTTACAATTCTCTAGATCACAACATTTCATCCCATCAAATCAAATGCTTTATAAGCTTGTACAATTTCTATGGCTAGCTTCTCTCTACATATGTCATTCTCAATTTGTTTTAAAATTCTAAGGTTCAATCCATTAAATTTTTTCTCCCTAGATGTGATTTATTTCGCTGCAATAATCGCATGTGTCCACGTCTTAAACAAAATTCAATAATAGGGCTCAAATAATCGGATAATGTAAGGCGTAGGTGTAGATTCCTTGGAGTGCAGGTACACCGTTCCGTATAAGACGTATTTAGAATTTCATTTGAAACATTTCTCATCCAAAAGCTTTAATTAGCAGTGTATTTTGATCACCTAAAAGCTTTTAAGTGTAAGAACGCAACCCATATGGGAGAGACGTACGGGTCTATAAACTAAGTTCAAGTGTTATAGGACACCGCAAATGTACCTGGTAGGCAATGGGATGAGTGAAAGCTTATAGCAATAGGACACATGTCACATGATAGTGGATGTGTTTTGGATGAACGAATGAATGGAGATTTTTAATAACGTTTACGGTTTGGGACCTAGAATAACAAACCCCGTTGCTAAGCATAAAATCTCTAAACAAGTGGCCGCATACAAAAAAATTAATTGATCTCTCCTTTCGATAACAAACCAACCACGCTGCTAAGTACAAAAGTCTCTAAACAAGTGGCCACCTACACAATACCTAATTGATATCTCTTTTCTTTTCGATCTTGGATCTTCTGATCGCAATTTTTGTTATCCTTTCCTCTTCTGTTAAAAAGTCGGTGAACCCCATTGTGTCTGCTTTTACTTATTTAGGAAAATTTATGTCCGTTGCAGGGCAAGGTGAGTGAGAGCAATGATGATGGGCGGAAGAGGCGAGCAACTCAAACGAGGTCCTGGTCGCCCGCGCAAATTGGCTGTCTTACAAAATACGGATACGGAGATTCATAATGTTGCAGATATGGAGATTTGTAATGTTGCAGAGGCGCAGGGAGAGGGTGGAATTGGCCTGCAACAGGTCGGAGATAAAGTCGTAATGACAAATCGGGGCCGCCTGGTAAAGCAGCCATGGCGTTTCTTGGATCTTCCCGATAAACCTGATAAACCCGAAAAGCGAGGCCGCAAACGGAAAAGAATTATTTCATCAGATGATCAGGCTAAATCTAGAGGTAGACCCCGAAAGATTGTTGTTCAGGGTGAGTCAAGTTCGACGATGATGGGGGTTTCACCTAGGCTTGGCTTTAGAATGTCAGCGCAGCAGAGGGCTCGAAGAATCCCTTTCAAGATTTTAATGCGGGTGATGTTGTTTGGATCATGTTTGAGCTGAAAAATATGCCTGCTTGGCCTGGAGAAATTGTTGACATTGGGCAAGATGATGCTCCTGAATCTCTTCTGTCTGTGTATGTTCCTGGGAGCCTGTGTGTGATGCTTTTTGGGCCTTATCTGAAAGGGGATGGAAACAGGGATTCTGTTTGGGCAAGGCCGGAAATGCTCTCTCCCTTTTTACCCTGCTTACAGAAATTTCACGATGAGTTTATGAGGCTGCAAAATGAAAGAAGCTCCGAGTTTATGAGGCTGCAAAATGAAAGAAGCTCCGAGTTTATGAGTCTGCCAAATGAAAGAAGCTCCACTGATTTTCATGTGGCAATTGAGGAAGCCAAATTGAGAGAGAATGGGAATGATGGGTGCTTGCCAGTTGCAGCAACAACAACAGCAAGAAACAATAGTGCTGATGATGAAATGGGTTGCAGAGACTCAATCCTGTACTATTACAAACAGTTCTGTGACATATGCAGAAGGGTTTGCTCAGGTGATGAAACAAACAGAGGCAGGTGGCTTCATTGTCCTAAGTGCAATGTTTGGTGCCATGCAGAATGTGATTCAGAAAGCAGCAAGTATCCACAGGCTGAATATATGTGTCCTAAGTGCCAGATTTACTTTGAGGTTGCACAAAAGAACAAGAAAACAGTAGAACAAGGAGAAGATTGGGTTGGGGTAATGAATGATAAGGCTTCCACTGATCCATTTAGGGTGACTGTTGTATGCAGAGACATGGAAGCAGACTACCTTCCTAATTATCACTTAGTACTTTGTGAGTGCAAGAAATGTGAAAGGGGTAATCTGATGAGCATTGGGGACTGGGAAAGGCACATTGGATGCAAAATGAGGAAGTGGAAGACCAATGTGAAAGTGAAGGGCCCCAATATATGTCTTGAACAATGGCTTTCCGAGCTCCAGAAAGCGGGTGTTAATGGGCTTGCTTATATAAACCCAGATTTAAAGGAAGCTCCAGTCTCCATCAGGGAAAGAGACTTGATCATAAGCCTTCTAGGTGATTATCAACCCTGCAAAGCCAACTGGAGTATTGGAACTTGTGCAGTATGTCTCTTAAACCAAGATGATGAGGAGAACAAAATTATAATCTGCAGTATCTGTCAAGTTGCTGTTCATCAAGAATGTTATGGTGCCAGGAAGGTGGAAGACACAGCTCTTGCTTCATGGGTCTGCAGAGCATGTGAGACACCAGACATTAAAAGAGAATGCTGCCTCTGCCCTGTTGTGGGTGGTGCCCTGAAGCCCACCACCACTCACCCCTTTTGGATACATGTCACCTGTGCTTGGCTTGTCAAGGAAGTCATTTTTCCTGATGAACATGCCATGGAACCTGCAGATGGCATCCTGAGAGTTGACATAAACTCCTTCAAGAAAATCTGTGTCATATGCAATCAGATTCATGGCTCCTGTATTCAATGTTACAGATGCCCTGTTTCCTTTCATGCCATGTGTGCCTTATTAGCTGGCTATTGGATGCAGTTAAGTATCTATGCCAAGGAAAAAAATGGCAGAGATGTGGGCAAATGGATTTCCTACTGTGATCAGCACAAGCCTCTCAATTCACATCATCGCCCAGGTTTAATTTTTGAAACCCAAAAACAAAAGCTATCTACCAACCAAAATCTGAAAGAAAACCAAGCAACAGCTTCAATTTCAACTCAGACAGCAGCTCAAGGGGAAGAAGAAACACAGGGAGAAGAGCAATTAACAACAGCGAGCAGATGCAGGGCATGGCCATGGACATACCAGAAGCAAACAGAGCCTATTTTTCACCGGCCCAAGGGATTCTGTCACCATTCTCCACAGGTGATGGAAACCATCAATTCTTTCAACCAACAAGCAGAATTTTCCTCATTCAAGGAACTTCTTCGTCATGCCCTAGAAAACGAAGAAAAGAGAGTCTGCCTTGGGAAATCTGGAATACATGGATACGGTCTGTTTGCTTGGACTTCCATCCTACAGGGAGAAATGGTAATAGAATACCTCGGTGAGAAAATTGGGAAAACTGTGACGGATGCAAGAGAAAAGATTTATCGTGAGCAAGGATTAAATTGTTATTTTTTCAAAATAAATGATGATAATATCATTGATGCAACAAAGAACGGAAATATGGGTCGTCTCATCAACCATTCTTGCAAGCCCAACCTGTTTGCAAAGATAATCGATGGCGAGGAGCGCATTGAACTAATTGCTAGCAGAGATATAGCAGCAGGTGAAGAGTTGTATTTTGATTACAGGTTTCAGTCAGTAGCTGATCAAGAAGCTGATCAAGTTCCATGCAATTGTGGAGCACCTGTTTGTCGTAAATACATATGACTTCAAGGCTTCCTAATCTCCATTTTTTTTTTCTGATTCTCCCACCATTGCATAAAATGTGATTGAATTAGCACTCATGTGTGCCTGTAACACACGCTTCTGCAACGCAGAATTTTGGAAACAAAGAGAGATTATTATTTGTTTGCATTGTATATGGTAAATTTAAGTCCATATTTGCATGCATATAGAAACTTGTTTAGATTAACGAGGAAGTTTGTTGAGTTGATATAAAAATGATACATGTAAATTGTTTTGCAAGTTTTTCCAGCAATTTAGTGGTGAGTGTAGAATTTCTTGAGCCCATATACCAAATTGATCAGCCAGATTATTTAGTTGTAATTTTTGGTAGAATTTCTTAAGCCCATATACCAAATTGATCAGCCAGATTATTTAGTCGTAATTTTTGAACAATCGGCTGTATTGTTCTCTTACACTTAAATCCTCGAAAGCTGCATATGTTGATATTCCTTCACTCTATATGTGAAGTTACATGTGGGTTCTTGTTTTTTCAACAAAATTTATTATTAATTTCTTATTTAACCAATAAGATTAATGGCTTGGAAGCTGCATAAAGATACACCTTAGCTTTCAATCTATAAATTGACTTTATAAGGCCATATGCCCATGCGGCTGCTTAGCTTAGTTTGGCTAGCGGTTGCTTGGCTTATTTTGGCTAGCAGTTACTGTTCAATTTCTGAAAGGTTTATTCTGGTTAGCAGCTGCTGTTCAATTTTTTTAGGAGATTCTGCATATTTTAAGTAGTTATTTTAGTTTTTTACTATGTTAAGAAAAATTTAAAAAGAATATTAATAAATAATTGATTTACAAGAAAATGAAAAAAAATGAAAGGAATTATGCAGTGGCTACATAATTTCAGCCTCCCCTTTTTTTAAAGCTTACCTCATGTTTCCATGCGGCTGCTTAAGTTATTTTTTGCTTAAATTTAAGCAGTTGGAGTGGCTCCATTAAAATTTACAATTATCAATAGAATCTTTCCCTATTTTTGTGGAGCAGCTACTATTTAGCAATTGCAAATAAGCTTTGGAAAAAAGGGGGGGATTTACAATCAGGGCTTAAATTTGACAGTCGACTTTGCCTATCAAGCAATTTTTTTATGACAGTTATCTATTCAATTGTGCCCTTCAAATACTATGACATGTTATCGTATAAAAATCAAATATATAAATCATCATAATCGTATATAAATTTTGACAGTTTATCCAAAATCTCTCCTTTCATATGATACAGTCTATTTGAAATTTAGATTGTATTTTACAACAAAAATGCCTAAATACAGCTATGCAAGTGTCAAATTTAAGCCCTGTTTACAATTATCAGAAAAAGGATAATATAGAATATTTCCCTATTTTTGTGGAGCAGCTACTGTTTAGCAATTGCAAATAAGTTGTGGAAGAAAAAAGGGGAGGTTAGAAATAAGCAGTCACTACATAATGAAAAATATGCCATATGGCTGGATATATTTCCTTCCCTCTTTTTTTTCTTTTTTTTCCAAATTAAGATAATTAAAATAATTTATTTTTATTTTTTATATAGTAAAAACTATAAATCAAAATAACTGTCGAAAAATAAAATATTCATGTGGTCACTAGCTCCACCAATATCTCCTAAAAACATTGAGTAGTCGCTGCCAACCAAAATAAGTAAGCAACCACATGGGGACATGGCTAGGCATGTCCCCATGTTGCTACTTAACTTATTTTGGCTAGCAGCCATGGCTAGGCATGTCCCCATGTTGCTACTTAACTTATTTTGGCTAGCAGCCAATGTTCAATTTTTTTAGGAGATATTTGTGGAGTCAGTGACCCCATGAAATTTTATTTTTCTGCTTAAAATAAGCAGTTATCTTGTAGTTTTTTATTATATAAAAAGTAAAATATAAATTATCTTAATTTAGAAGAAAATTAAAAAAACTGAGGGAAGGAAATATATGCACCCACATGACATATTTTTCATTAGGTAGTAGCTGCTTATTTCCAACCCCCCTTTTTTCCTACAGCGTATTTACAATTCCTAAACAATAGCTGCTCCACAAAAATAGGGTAAGAATCGCTGCTCCACAAAAATAGGGTAAGATTCTATATTGTCATTTTCCCACAATTATAAATTTACATGGGGCCACTCCAACTGCTTAAGCAAAAAATTAATTTAAGCCGGGACATGGGGTTATTTGTGTGAATATTTTATTTTTCTTCTATTGTAGTTTTTTATTATATTAAAAAATAGAAAAAATAAATTATGTATTATTTTTCTATAAAAATAAATAAAGAATTATTTATTAATATAGAAAATTTAGGAGATTAAATTAGTTAAAAATTAAAAAAAATGGAAGAAACTATATGCAGCCACATGGCTTATTTTTTATTATGTAGTTGCTACATAATTTCAAACCCTCTTTTTTTTCAAAGCTTATTATAAATCATATAAAAATTAAATATATATATATCCTCATAATCCTATATAAATTTTGACAGTCTTTTTAAAATTTGGATTGTATTTTACAACAAAAATACTTAAATACAACTATACAACTGTCAAATTTAAGCCCTGGTAGTTGCTCCATTATAATAGGGAAAGATTCTAATTTATCCTTTTTGCATAATTTAATATTTATTTTTGCAACCATATGGGGCAGGGCTTAAATTTGATAGTCCATCTTGCCTGTCAAACAAATTTTTTATGACAGTTATCCATTTAAAAGTGCCCTTAAAATACTATGACATACCGTAATATAAGTAAAATTATATATAAACCAAATATACATATCATCATAATCCTATATAAATTTTGACAATCTCTTCAAAATGTCTCCTTTCATTTGATACAATCCCTTTAAAATTTTAATTGTATTTTAGGGTAAAAATGCCTAAATACGGCTATAGGGCCATCAAATTTAGGCCATGGCATGGGGACATGGGTTATTTCCAATCCCAAAGAATATAGTCACTCCACTATAATAGGGAAAGATTCTAAATTATCCTTTATGCATAATATAAATTTTGCATGGGGCCACGGTGCTCAAATTAAATTATCCTTTGTGCATAATTTAATATTTATTTATGGGGGACATGGGTTATTTCTAGTCCCAAACAAATATAGCCACTCCAAGGAAAGATTCTAAATTATCCTTTATGCATAATATAAATTTTGCATGGGGCCATGACTGCTCAAATTTAAGCCTTAAATCAATTTAAGGAGCCGCATGGGGACATGGGGTAAGTATCCTTAGTTAAAATTATTTTTTTGGGACACTCTTTGATGTGTTTTTTGGTGAGCTATTTAACTGCATCAATTATTTGATCTTTGTTGAGGTGATTATACATGTAATTAATGTCACTATGAGAAAAAGTGGTATTATAGGATGTTTTAATCTTCCATTTAAAAAAAATCATTTCCTTTTTCATTATGAAGTTGTAATATCCATGTCATTTCTTATTTAGTTTTGTGTTTGTCTAGATGGACTTTATAAAATACAATTTGATTTGTTTTTGAGATGGAACGAAGGACAAATGTGCAAATTAGTTTGTAATATATAGGATTTGTAGAACCCTTGAATAGAACTCTAAATTTATATGCAAATGCACATTCAATGGCCTAGAAGATGTTGCAATGTAAATACATTTCATGAAAGATATGTAAAACCTTATGTATGCATCAAAGTCGTTGGTTAGTTCTTCTTTGCTTGTAGTTTATACATGGTAGGTATTTGTACAAGTGGTTTATTAGTTCTATGATAAAAAAATTGTCAATTGACATGTCCCAACTACTAGGTCATCTCCCAATCTTGACTTCTTATAATAATGTTAAAAAAAGAGGTTTAAAATTCATCTATTCGATTTTAGTTTTAATAGTTGCAATTAATTATTTAATTACCAATTTTTTCTCCTAGCTTTTACTTCCAATAATTATAAGTTTAAATAAATAACAAGCAAAAAAATATTAGCTCCATGTATATCATAAACATTTACCTATTTATAAAATAACATTATTGCAATATTCACTTTTCCTTAAATAATATATCATAAATATTTGTCTACATATAAAGTAACATCATTACAACATTCACCTTTTCTTAAGTTATCTATCATAGATATTTATCTACTATTAAATAAAACCATTATAAACTATTGCACTTATTTTTAGCGACTTCTTTTTGCAATTTGGAAAAATGTAATTTATAATGGTTTTCTTCACAGAGTGCAATGCTCTTTACAATTATAAAGGATAAAATTACATATTGTGCACCTTTACTCTTCATTTCATGTTACTTTGTGTGAATGTCATAAATAGATAATCTTAACACTTCATTTGTCACTTTTGATCTACTATTTAACCCTAAACACTATACCATCACTTTGAAATGCTATGTCCATCATCTCAAAACAACACCATCAAGTCTCTAAAGGTACTTTTCGACACCATTAATTTTCAAACCCAAGTATGAACACAAACAAACATGTTTTTGGTGATCTTGAATTGGAAATTCAATAATTAACATAGCCAAATAAGCGCAAAATCAAATAAGTGCAAAGTGTCCAAATATAAAATCATAAATGTGAGCTACTCCAATGTCCAAATATAAAATCATAGGTGTGAACTACTCCCAAACATTATAAATCACCAATCATCTCTTTCTCAAGACCTTGATTGCTATTCAAATCCTAAATTCCAACTTACAATTCTATATCACAACATTTCATCAAATCAAATCAAATGCTAGATAAACTTGTACCATTTTGTATGTCTACCCTCTCTCTACATTTGTCAATCTCAACTTGTTTTGAAATGCTAAGGTTTATTCCATTAATTTTTTTCTCCCTAGATGTGATTTATTTCGCTAACGTGTCAACGCGTTAAACAAAATTCCATTCTTAAACAAAATTCCCTAACTAATCGGACAATGTAAGGCTTAGTTACACCATTCCGTATAAGACGTATTTGGAATTTCTTTTGAAACATTTCCCATCCAAAAGTTTTAATTAGCAGTATATTTTGATCACCTAAAAGCTTTTAAGTGTAAGAACGTAACCCATATGGGAGAGACGTACGGGTCTATAAACTAAGTTCAACTGTTATAGGACGCCACAAATGTACCTGGCAGGCAATAGGACACATGCCACATGATAGGGGACGTGTTTTGGATGAACCAATGAATGAAGGTTTTTAATAACGTTCAGGGTTTGGGACCACCCAGAACAAACCAACCACGTTGCTAAGCATAAGGTCTCTAAACAAGCGGCCGCCTACACAAATTAATTGATATCTCTTTCCGATAACAAACCAATCACGCTGCTAAGTACAAAAATATTTAAACAAGTGACAATTCCTAATTGATATCTCTTTCCTTTTAGATCTTGGATCTTCTGATCACAATTTTTGTTATCCTTTCCTCTTAAAAATTTGGCGAACCCATTGTGTCTGCTTTTACTTATTTAGGAAAATTTATGTCTGTTGCAGGGCAAGGTGAGTGAGAGCAATGATGATGGGCAGAAGAGGTGAGCAACTCAAACGAGGTCCTGGTCGCTCACACAAATTGGTTGTCTTACAAAATACGGATATGGAGATTCATAATGTTGCAGATATGGAGATTTGTAATGTTGTAGAGGCGCAGGGGGAGGGTGGAATTGGCCTGCAACAAGATAGAGATAAAGTCATAATGACAAATCGGGGCCGCCTGGTAAAGCAGCCATGGTGTTTCTTGGATCTTCCTGATAAACCTGATAAACCCAAAAAGCGAGGCCGTAAACGGAAAAGAATTATTTCATCAGATGATCAGGCTAAATCTAGAGGTAGACCCCGAAAGATTGTTGTTCAGGGTGAGTCAAGTTCGATGATGATGGGGGTTTCACCTAGGCTTAGCTTTAGAATGTCAACAATTCCTAGTGTCAGTGCAGCGAAAGAGGGATCGAATCCCTTTCAAGATTTTAATGCGGGTGATGTTTGGATCATGTTTGAGCTGAAAAATATGCCTGCTTGGCCTGGAGAAATTGTTGACATTGGGCAAGATGATGCTCCTAAATCTCTTCTATTTGTGTATGTTCCTGGGAGCCTATGTGTGATGCTTTTTGGGCCTTATCTGAAAGGGGATGTAAACAAGGATTCTATTTGGGCAAGGTCAGAAATGCTCTTTCCTTTTCTACCCTGCTTAGAGAAATTTCACGATGAGTTTATGAGGTTGCAAAATGAAAGAAGCTCTGAGTTTATGAGGCTGCAAAATGAAAGAAGCTCCGAGCTTATGAGTCTGCCAAATGAAAGAAGCTCCACTGATTTTCATGTGGCAATTGAGGAAGCCAAATTGAGAGAGAATGGGAATGATGGGTGCTTGCCAGTTGCAGCAACAACAACAGCAAGAAACAATAGTGCTGATGATGAAATGGGTTGTAGAGACTCAATCCTGTACTATTACAAACAGTTCTGTGACATATGCAGAAGGGTTTGCTCAGGTGATGAAACAAATAGAGGCAGGTGGCTTCATTGTCCTAAGTGCAATGTTTGGTGCCATGCAGAATGTGATTTAGAAAGCAACAAGTATCCACAGGCTGAATATATGTGTCCTAAGTGCCATATTTACTTTGAGGTTGCACAAAAGAACAAGAAAATAGTAGAGCAAGGAGAAGATTGGGTTGGGGTAATGAATGATAAGGCTTCCACTGCTCCATTTAGGGTGACTGTTGTATGCAGAGACATGGAAGCATACTACCTTCCTAATTATCACTTAGTACTTTGTGAGTGCAAGAAATGTGAAAGGGGCAATCTGATGAGCATTGGGGACTGGGAAAGGCACATTGGATGCAAAATGAGGAAGTGGAAGACCAGTGTGAAAGTGAAGGGCCCCAATATATGTCTAGAACAATGGCTTTCTGAGCTCCAGAAAGTGGGTGTTAGTAGGCTTGTGTAATGTCCCCTTCTAGGCTCATGGTTAGTCCATCATAGAATTCTGGTGGACTAGCCGTTTGGTTAAGTGATGAAAAATGAAAAATTTAAAGGGTCACTTAAGTTACTTTTTGGAGCTCTCACTTTGGGAAATATTAAAAGTGAATTTTAAAAGAAATATTTCCCTCCCAAAATGCAACGTCCCTCTTGGAGAGTTTAAAAGAGGGAAAGGTGTGTCATTTGAGCATATGCTTGCTTAGGATTCTCTTTCTTTTGAGCTCTGCCAGAGTCTTCCATTCTGGAGGTTTGAGGATTCAAACCAGAGGCTTGTGGAGACGGAAACCTCCATAGGTAACAACATTCTACAGGTGTGCAATACCACCCAACGGTGCTTTGATGATGGATACATCCAGTATTCATTCTTGTGCTTCATTGGACTTTATTTGATAGGATTTTGAGGAGTTATTGCTTTATCTTCTGAAGGTTACTTGTTTTAGCTGATGGTATTTAAGAGCTGAGGATTTTGAGGAAATAACAGAGGTTTATGACTGATATACACTGCACATACTGGCCGCACCTCTCCTAGGTAGGCCATACCACTTCTTGAGGCAGTCAGGAGCTTCCTTCTTGCTATTTCTTCTTCATAAAGGGATGCCCAACTGAGACTACAGTAGCGGACTGATATTAGAGGATTTTTAGAGGGATTTGAGTGTGCATTGTTGTTGTTCATCACTCCCAGCAAAGGCCGTCCATCCCCAGGAGTGACGTGGGGCATTTTGACCTCTTCCTCTTTGTGGGAAGTGTTTGTTTGCATTGTGGGAGGCCTCCAAGGCCTATTGTATTGCTGTTAACAATGAATGCTTGAAACTCTGTGGTTCTTGATGATTTGGAGCAATATTGTAATTTCAAGTGGCTGGTTCGGCAGTAGCCAAAAACTAAAGTTTAAAATCTGCATATGGGTATGCGATAGAACCTTTTTATTTGCTGATATATGAACTGGGTCTTTCATATTTTTCTTGTATTCATTGTATATTTTCTGGGTTTGCAATATATGCTATAATTTGTATGCTCCGGCAACACATCTGCAGCAAAACTGAAAACCCCTTCTGCATTCTTCTGTCTAGTCTGAAAGATCACACTAAAATTAAAATAAACACATAAATTTTTTTTATAAAAATATACAAACAGGTACGACACATTACAGTGGTATTAGAGCCATGATCTTGCCATCCTGTGAGATGAAATAGACATGCAGAAGTAAAAATGAGATATGTGACCAGCAGATAGATATTCCTTCAGGAACACTAGAGCAAGATAGGGAACGTAGATTCCACGGTTGTTAGTTCTAGAGAATCCAGTACCCATTACCAATCCTTTTGAGTCAGACCCAGAGATAGAGGTAGCAGTGGCAGAGGATGATTCTCAGGTTTCACGGACATACCCCTTTTTTGGAGAGTTACCTCCATTTACAGATCATACAAGGGAAATGGGAGATATGGAGATTGAAGAACCAAACACATGAGATATCCTCAACGACTTGGCTAGAGGTCAACAACAAATCGTGGCTAGCTTGGACAGGTCTCAGCAGGCACTTGGGAGGCTTCTTGACCGGTTATTTCCTGAGCTGGAAGAAGATGAGGATATAGGCCAAAACAGATATAGAACTAACAAAAATGGAGGCAGGAATGACAGGCATGGAGACTGGCATGACATGAATAGAGTCTGAGGGAATGGAGATAGGAATGGTGACCGAAACATTGGTGATAGAAATGGGCATAGGAATCATGATGGAGAGGCTTCGGTGAATAACCGGGGTGCTACGCGACTCACAGCTGCAAATAGACTAGGAATTTCAACTTTCAGGCCAAGGGACGAGATACCAGATAGGGATGCTACACAGTTGGAGTTTCAGGAAGACATCGTTAGGGATTGGCAGGCTTCCAACGAAGAGTTTAGAGCTGAAATGACCTTTAGAGACTACTCAGATTTTCAGATGAGACACAGACCCAGAGGGGGTAATAGACAATAGAGCAATGAGCTGCAGAAGAAGGTCAACAAGATGACCTTACCCTATTTTGACGGTTCGGGAAAAACTTCAGCAAGAGTGTGGGTACAAAAGTTGGACAGTTACCTTCAGATCAGCCCCATGCCAGAGACAGATGCCATCACATACGCTGCCTTACACTTGGAGGGTAGTGCGCATAAGTGGTGGAGCAATGGGAAGGTGACTTTGGGGCATGACCAGGTCACATCTTACGTTGAGTTCATAGCCAGACTCATAGACAGGTTCGACAAGAAGGACCCTGAATTGCAGTTCAAGGAGCTAGCACAGTTGAGACAGAATAGATCAGTGGACTCGTACATTTTAGAGTTCCAGGATCTCTTAGTCATGGTTTCAGACATATCAGAGAGGAGGTTGATCATGTTCTTCGTTGATGGGTTGTTTGATCCTTTAAGGGGATGGGTGAAGGGTTTAGACCCTATGACATTGCAGGAGGCCATGAAGAAGGCCCGTGATATGGAATCGTCCATATGGAGGAACAATTTTTAGAGTAAGAACTTTCAACATAGGAGAGATAAGTAAAGAGATAGGAGACCTTTCCACAAGGACTTGGGACACCAGCCACATAAGAGTTCTTCCCGAATTGATAATGATCAGCTGGATGACCTCAGGAGGAAGAAGCTTTATTTTCACTGCAGAGAGCCTTGGGATCCTAAGCACAAGTGTGCTGCCCAAGGGAAGGCAAAACAGATTGAGTACTTCTCAGCAGATGAGTCTGTGGAGTCGGACACACATTCGAAGCAGCATACAGAGGGTGATGATTTAGGGACAGATGTTGCATCTAAAGTACCAGATAGGGATAATGATACCTCCCTACCCATAGCCCACATTTCTAGCATTCAGAGAGAAGGGTCATTCAAGATCTGAGGAGTATTGGGTGGACAAAGGTGCATTACCTTGCTAGATACAGGTGCCACTCATAACTTCATAGATGAGGGCTTGGTTGCTAAGAGGGGGTTACAAACAGAGGAGTTTGCGAGATTTAAGGTAAAGGTAGCCGATGGGTTTGTACTCACTTGCACTAGGAGGATTCCCAACTTGACGATCCAACTAAACCATTCTACTTCCCAGTCAGAGTTTTATGTGGTTAGCATGGGTGACATGGATGTTGTGCTGGGAATGAAATGGCTTCATGAGATAGGGGAGTTCACTATCAATTTGAGGACAATGGAAATGAAATTTGAAGTGAATGGAGTTAAGCATGTGCTTAGGGGAATTTGGATGGTGGATTGAGAGTTGTTTCTCTCAAGCGAATGGAAAGACTGATTCGCCATGATCAGGTACAATGGGCAACAGAGATATTGGTGATGTCCGAAGCTGTGAAGCAGCAACAACGTGAGTATCCACCTGACATACAGGCTCTTCTAACTAAACACACCAAAGTGTTTACTGATATTCCACCAAGTAGACCACCTGACAGGGGTATCGAGCATGTGATCGAGTTGGAGGAGGGTGCAAAACCGGTGATCATCACACCATACCGGCACCCGAAGAGATCCAAAGATGAGATTGAGAAAGCTATCAAAGAGCTTCTCGCCATGGGACACATAAGACCGAGTAAGAGCTCGTTTGCATCATCCGTTGTGTTAGTAAAGAAAAAGGATGGGACTCTTAGGATGTGCATTGATTACAGGGAACTCAATAAGAAAATAATTGAGAACAAGTATCCCATACCCATGATAGATGAGCTGATTGATGAGCTACATGGGGCCTGTTGTTTCTCCAAGATTGACTTGAGATCTGGGTACCATCAGATTAGGGTCAAAGATGAGGATGTGGAGAAGACAGCATTTAGGTGTCACTATGAGCACTTTGAGTTCCTAGTCATGCCATTCGGCTTGACTAATGCACTAGCTACCTTCCAGTCTTGCATGAATAGAGTCTTCAGAGAGCAGTTGAGGAGGTTCGTCCTAATATTTTTTGATGATATCCTAATTTACAGCAAAACATGGGAAGAGCAGGTGAAACACATTGACATTGTGTTGAGTATTCTGGAGAGGGAATCCTTATATGCCAAGATGTCAAAGTGTGAGTTTGGGATGACCGAGTTGCTATACTTGGGTCACATCATCAATGCTGGTAACGTGAAGGTAGACCCGGAGAAAATTTGGGCAATAGTAGACTGGCCGCCACCAAAGAATCTTACTCAGCTGAAGGGATTCTTGGGTTTATATGGATATTACCACAGGTTCATGAAGGGGTTTTCTCAGTGAACTGCTCCCCTCACAGATTTGACTCGCAAGGATGCATTTAGTTGGACAGGGGGTACACAGGAGTGCTTTGACAGATTCAAACAGATTATGAGTACATGCCATGTATTGGCCATGCCAGATTTCAGCAAGCCCTTCGAGTTGTAGTGTGATGCTTCAGGGGAAGGCATTGGTGCAGTAATTATGTAGGATAAGCACCCCATAGCGTTTGAGAGTAGGAAGTTGAGGGGTGTGGAATGCAGCTATAGCATTTACGACAAGGAGATGTTAGCCATAATGCATGCATTGGCTAAGTTCAAACAATACCTTGTGGGTAGTAAGTTCGTAGTCAAAATAGATCACAACAGTCTGAGGCATTTCCTTGGCCAAAAAGACTTAAATGAGAGGCAACAGAAGTGGGTCAGCAAGCTACAGGCCTACGAATTTGACATTGTGTATGTCAAAGGAAAGAAAAATGTTGTTGCCGATGCTCTATCCAGGAGGCCCCATTTATGTGCACTTGGAACCATTGCAGATGATTGGAGGGAGATGATATCAGCTGAGTATGCAAAGGATGCATGGGCTACGGGAATAATTGATGGCACCATCAAAGATGACAGGTATACAGTGGTAAATGACTTAATCATTTACAAGAACATGATTTTCTTGGTGTCAGATTCTCAGATGAAACAGAAGATTTTGAGGGCATTCCATGACTTGCCGATGGCAGGACACCCGGGATACTTCAAAACTTATAGGCAGGTTAGAGAGAGGTCCACCTGGAAGGGCCTCAAGACGGAGGTGATGCAGTATGTGAGAGAGTGCCCGATATGTCAGCAGAACAAACAAGAGCACTCATTCCTAGGAGGTTTATTGCAGCCCCTACCCATTCCTGAAAGGAAGTGGGATAGCATTTCTATGGACTTTATCACAAGTTTATTAAAAGTCCAAGGTAGGGATTGCATTTTCATGGTAGTGGACAGGCTGACAAAGTATGCACACTTCTTTGCCATCCCTACCACTTTTGCTACAGCGCAGGTTGCATAATTGTTCTTTCGTGAGGTATTTCGACTCCGTGGATTGCCTCGGAACATTGTTAGTGATAGGGACAATAGGTTCCTCAGTAATTTTGGTAGGAGCTCTTCAGGTTGACAGGGACAGAGCTCACACCCAGTACGAGTTATCACCCTCAGACAGATGGTCAGATGGAGATAGTTAATAAATGGGTGGAAGGATACCTCTGAAACTATGTTTCAGGGCAGCAAAGGGCATGGGTTAAGTGGCTTCATATGGGAGAGTACTGTTACAATTCCACATACCACATGTCTATTCAGATGTCACCATTTATGGCCCTGTACGGGTATGAGGCACCAAGCTTTGTTGATTTGTTGTTTGGTGATAGCAGAGTGCCGAAGGCCAAAGACCTTCTTCAGGAGAGTCAGGACATCATGAGGTCTTTGAAGGAGAACATATAGAAGGCCCAGAATCAGCAGAAGCAATATGCAGATCAGCAGAGGACTGAGCGGTCTTTTGTGGTTGGTGACATGGTGTATCTCATGCTGCAACCCTATAGACATTCCACTCTCAGAAAGAGTGGGGCGAAGAAGTTGAAGCCATGGTACTATGGACCTTTTCAGATCTCCAAGAGGATTGGAGAAGTGGCTTATGAGTTGGAGCTTCCAACAGGTAGCAAGGTACATAATGTATTCTATGTATCTCGCCTCAAGAAAGCGTTGGGGCATAAGGTGATACCATCAGCAGAGTTGCCTCCTCTTGATGAAGAGGGGAAGTTGATATTGGTACCCGATGCTATAATTGATACTAGGGAACGTAATTTGAGGAGGAGGAACATCATAAAGTACTTGGTTAAATGGAAGAACTTCCCTGTGGAGAATGCTACTTGGGAGAATGAGCAGATATTAGAGCATCCTGACTTGAGATTGCTTGAGGCAAGCAATCTTAGGGAGGGCGGACTGTAATGTTCCCTTCTAGGCTCATGGTTAGTCCATCATAGAATTCTGGTGGACTAGCCATTTGGTTAAGTGATGAAAAATGAAAAATTTAAAGGGTCACTTAAGTTACTTTTTGGAGCGCTCACTTTGGGAAATATTAAAAGTGAATTTTAAAAGAAATATTTTCCTCCCAAAATGCAATGTCCCTCTTGGAGAGTTTAAAAGAGGGAAAGGTGTGTCATTTGAGCATATGCTTGCTTAGGATATCTCCTTCTTTTGAGCTCTGCTAGAGGCTGCCATTCTGGAGGTTTGAGGATTCAAACCAGAGGCTTGTGGAGATGGAAACCTCCATAGGTAATAACATTCTATAGGTGTGCAATACCACCCAAAGGTGCTTTGATGATGGATACATCCAATATTCATTCATGTGCTTCATTGGAGTTTATTTGATAGGATTTTGAGCAGTTATTGCTTTATCTTTTGAAGGTTACTTGTTTTAGCTGATGGTATTGAAGAGCTGAGGATTCTGAGGAAATAACAGAGGTTTATGACTGATATACACTGCACATACTGGCTGCACCTCTCCTAGGTAGGTCGTACCACTTCTTGAGGCAGTCGAGAGCTTCCTTCTTGCTATTTCTCCTTCATAAAGGGACACCCAACTGAGACTACAGTAGCAGACTGATATCAGAGGATTTTTAGAAGGATTTGAGTGTGCACCGTTGCTGTTCATCACTCCCAGCAAAGGCCATCCATCCCCAGGAGTGACGTGGGGCATTTTGACCTCTTCCTCTTTGTGGGAAGTGTTTGTTTGCATTGTGGGAGGCCTCCAAGGCCTATTGTATTGCTGTTAACAACGAATGCTTGAAACTCTGTGGTTCTTGATGATTTGGAGCAATATTGTAATTTCAAGTGGCTGGTTGGGCAGTAGCCAAAAATTGAAGTTTCAAATCTGCATATGGGTATGCGATAGAACCTTTTTATTTGTTGATATATGAACTGGGTCTTTCATATTTCTTTTGTATTCATTGTATATTTTCTGGGTTTGCAATATATGCTATAATTTGTATGCTCCAGCAACCCATCTGCAGCAAAACTGAAAACCCCTTTTGCATTCTTCTGTTTAGTCTGAAAGATCACACTAAAATTAAAATAAACACATAAATTTTTTTTATAAAAATATACAAATAGGTACGGCACATTATAGCTTGCTTATATAAATTTAGATTTAAAGGAAGCTCCAGTCTCCATCAGGGAAAGAGACTTGATCATAAGCCTTCTAGGTGATTATCAACCCTGCAAAGCCAGCTGGAGCATTGGAACTTGTGCAGTATGCCTCTTAAACCAAGATGATGAGGAGTACAAAATCATAATCTGCAGTATCTGTCAAGTTGCTGTTCATCAAGAATGTTATGGTGCCAGGAAGGTGGAAGACATAGCTCTTGCTTCATGGGTCTGCAGAGCATGTGAGACACCAGACATTAAAAGAGAATGCTGTCTCTGCCCTGTTGTGGGTGGTGCCCTAAAGCCCACCACCACTCACCCCTTTTGGATACATGTCACCTGTGCTTGGCTTGTCAAGGAAGTCATTTTTCCTGATGAACATGCCATGGAACCTGCAGATGGCATCCTGACAGTTGACAGAAACTCTTTCAAGAAAATCTGTGTCATATGCAATCAGATTCATGGCTCCTGTATTCAATGTTACAGATGCCCTGTTTCCTTTCATGCCATGTGTGCCTTATTAGCTGGCTATTGGATGCAGTTAAGTATCTATGCCAAGGAAAAAAATGGCAGAGATGTGGGCAAATGGATTTCCTATTGTGATCAGCACAAGCCTCTCAATTCACATCATCGTCCAGGTTTAATTTTTGGAACCCAAAAACAAGAGCTATCTACCAACCAAAACCTGAATGAAAACCAAGCAACAGCTTCAATTTCAACTCAGACAGCAGCTCAAGGGGAAGAAGAAACACAGGGAGAAGAGCAATTAACTACAGCGAGCAGATGCAGGGCATGGCCATGGACATACGAGAAGCAAACAGAGCCTATTTTTCACCGGCCCAAGGGATTCTGTCACCACTCTCCACAGGTGATGGAAACCATCAATTCTTTCAACCAACAAGCAGAATTTTCCTCATTCAAGGAACGTCTTCGTCATGCACTAGAAAACGAAGAAAAGAGAGTCTGCCTTGGGAAATCTGGAATACATGGATACGGTCTGTTTGCTCGGACTTCCATCCTACAGGGAGAAATGGTAATAGAATACCGCGGTGAGAAAACTGGGAAAACTGTGACGGATGCAAGAGAAAAGATTTATTGTGAGCAAGGAATAAATTGTTATTTTTTAAAAATAAATGATGATAATATCATTGATGCAACAAAGAAAGGAAATATGGGTCGTCTCATCAACCATTCGTGCATGCCCAACCTCTTTGCAAAGCTAATCGATGGCTAGGAGCGCATTGAACTAATTGCTAGCAGAGATATAGCAGCAGGTGAAGAGTTGTATTTTGATTACAGGTTTCAGTCAGTAGCTGATCAAGTTCCATGCAATTGTGGAGCACCTGTTTGTCGTAAATACATATGACTTCAAGGCTTCCTGAATCCTAATCTTCATTTCTTTCTGATTCTCCCACCATTGCATAAAATGTGATTGAATTAGCACTCATCTGTGCCTGTAACACACGCTTCTGCGACGTGCAGCATTTTGGAAACAAAGAGAGATTATTATTTGTTTGCATTGTATATGGTAAATTTGAGCCATTCTTATAGAAACTTGTTTAAATTAACAAGGAAGTCTGTTGAGTTGATATAAAAATGATACATGTAAATTGTTTTAAATTAACAAGGAAGTTTGTTGAGTTGATATGAAAATGATACATGTAAACTGTTTTGCAAGTTTTTCCAGCAATTTAGTGGTGAGTGTAGAATTTCTTGAGCCCATATACGAACTTGATCAGCCAGATTATTTAGTTGTAATTTTTGAACAATCCGCTGTACTGTTCTCTTACACTTAAATGCTTGTAAGCTGCATATATCGATATTCCTTCACTCTATATGTAAAGTTACATGTGGGTTCTTGTTTTTTCAACAAAATTTATTATTACTTTCTTATTTAACTAATAAGAATAATTAGCATAAAGATACACCTTAGCTTTCGATCTATAAATGGACTTTATAAAGGTATGTCCCCATGGGGTTACTTAGCTTATCCTATGTCTTCATGGGGCTGCTTAAGTTATGTTTTTGTTTAAATTTAAAGTCCCATAGAAATTTACAATTATGGGAAAATGATAATAAATATTTTTTTCCTATTTTTTGGAGCAACTATTATTTACGAATTGCAAATAAGCTGTGGAAAAAAAGGGGGCTGGAAATAGGCAGCCACTGCATAATGAAAAATATGCCATGTGGTTGCATATATATTTTTCCCTCCTCATTTTTTTTTTTTTTTTTCTAAATTAAGATAATTAAGATAATTTGTTTTTCTTTTTTTATATAATAAAAACTACAAATTAAGATAATTGCTTAAGATAAGCACAAAAACAAAATATTCATGGGGTCACTAGCTCTACAAATATCTCCTAAAAAAATTGAGCAGTGGCTTTGGCCAAAATAAGCTAACTAAATACACAATATGATATGATCATGAATATATAAGTGAATCACCGATAATTGATTGATACTGATGTATATAATGTATATAATGAGAGACCTTGCTTATATAGGCAAAGATGAGAGGTAGGACTCAAGTTTAACATAGTGGAACAACTAATTAGATTACACAAATAATTAATGCACTTAGACACCACTAATAAATAAATGCATATAATAATTAATGCACCTAGACACCACTAATAAATAAATGTATATAAGACACCTTGTAATATGACAAGTGTCTTAATGCTATGACATGAGACAACTATGAATGCATGTAGACTCAATTAACTAGTGCAAACAAAATATTAAATGACATAACTACTATCTAAGTAAGCTTAAGTAACTAGTGTGAAGACTTAGAAATGACTAACTAGGTAAGATCTCTTTTTACACTAACACCCCTCCTTAAGTGCAACTTAGGGAGAAGTAAATTAGGCATGAATACATGAATGGGTTCCAACTACTAGGCCATGTTAGGTACTCATGAACAACAAATCTCAAGTCGAGAAAAAGAGAAAACCTAATGGGACAAAACTCCTCTCCAAAAGTGTAGACCCAATTAACTAATGCAAACAAATTATTAAATGACACAACTATTATCTAAGTAAGCTTAAGTAACTAGTGTGAAGACCCAGAAATGACTAACTAGGTAATATCTCTTTTTACACTAACACCCCCCCTTAAGTGCAACATAGGGAGAAGTAAATTAGGCATGAATGCATGAATGGGTTCCAACTACTAGGCCATGTTAGGTACTTATGAACAATAAATCTCAAGTGGAGAAAAAGAAAAAACCTAATGGGACCAAACTCCTCTCCAAAAGTGAGAATGCAATAAAATGATGGAAATACTCAATACCCCCAAGTATTCCATCCATCACAAATATACAATCAATAGCCCCCCATAAGAGGGAAATAATGAGACAAGATGTTCCCCCAAAATGAAGTAGCTCCTATGCCAATGGTGAATGCTCGAAGAATAAAACCAAAGAGGATCCAAAACCGACAAACAACATTTCTCTCCTTGGGAAGAAATCAATCCATTGGTGGATGTAAAAGAAACTCCAACTCCACAACAAGAGATGTGGAATAAAAAAAATGAGGGAAGGAAATATATGCAGCCACATGGCTTATTTTTCATTATGCAGTGGTTACTAAGGATATTGATGGTTAAAAAATAAGCTAACAATTTTTTTTGGCATTATAATTGCAACAAATATATATTATAGTACACACTCAACAATGATGATGCCTAATTTAGAATGACATTGCAACCAATTTACTAGATTTATGAACTCAAAAATAGAATTACATTATAAGAAGATTGACACAATTGTGAGACAACCTCATCATGATGAAAGATAGGGAAGATGAAATCATTCACTCTCAATAGGATCTCATGAGTTCACTCACAATATATTTAATTCGCCATTAAATTGTAATGCTACCTACTTAAGATGATATTAATTAAGCCTATAATGAATGATACACTCTCACACTCTTCATATTTCTAAGGGCACACAGGTATAATTTATCTTTTCTCCACCAAGCATGATCAAAAACTATATTATATTCAAACTTACAAGTTCAATGTTTATGTTTTTCCCCATTTCAATGACCTATAACATAGTAGTTTCAATCTTATTACACACTGAACACTTAGGTATGAATGTCATTAGTATTAAAAATATCATTTAACTATTTTCTAATACATCATAATTGACATGTCCATCCTTTCAATGCATACCTACCATACCACATGCATCACATATAACGTAATCCTATTCCAATACTTAACACTAGGACATGCTCATTAGACAATAAATATAATTATTACAGCAACAACAATATAAAATCATTAACATATTATAACTATTTACTTTTCTCTAAGACCACAAGAATTCACAATGCACCAAAGAATAGTCATAAGGGGTAAGTGCAAGAAGATGGGGGGCCAAAAAGGGGTCTTAAGTGGCCACTTTTTTTTTTTTTTTTCTAAAATCAGGAAATACTGGCCTTGGATGACAAATTGAGCATAGTTACACTCAAAATTTGGAGATGCAACCAAAACAATGTTTGTAGTGCTCCGAGTCTACTTTCTAAACTACTATTTTTTTTAAAAAATAACATAGATTAAGGGGTTCAAAAGAGGGAGCCACATAAATTGGTGTTGTTTATGTCAAAAAAATAACATAGCATATTTTGTGACTCCCTCAAAAGGTCAACTTTTTTTTGGTATTTTTAAAATCGCTTTAGTGAGAAATTAGCTAATAGCATGTAGTTTATGCCTGATTTTTCTGATAATTTTTTGATGAATATTTGATTTTTAACTAATTTTCAAAGTGGACACATCCTAAAAAATAGAATTTTGGCTGTGCTACCCCTATAAATTTTGAAAACTAATTGAATTTTTTTTTTTTTTTTAATATTTGTAGAATGGAGTCTAGTTTCTAAATATGTAATTTTTTTGAAATTTCAATGAATAGTTAATTTACAATGAAAAAAAGACTAAACAGTGGTTTTTGCCCAAAAACAGACACACAAACAAAAGAAATTAAAGATGAAAAGCTTAACATTGTTAAAATGTGAAAAAAATCACATCGTCAAATAGCTAAGAGAAAGCCTAACATTACCCAGGTGTTTGATTTGTTTGAACTTGAAACACGTGCAAATATGAGGGTTAGCACGAATGAAATTATGTGAAATCTTGAAGAATATGGAAAAACACGTCTGTAACTATTCAAAAGGCACTCCAAGCCTTTGGGTTGGAAATCCAAAGCAAATCCCAAGCCCAAGGCTTGGGATTCCCAAAGCAAGACATAACGTGAGCGCGTTATAACGCGCTCACGTTATGTTTTGCTTTGCATTTTTCCTTTTCCGCAAGTCTATTGTTTGTCATGTTTGACATAACGCGAGTGCGTTATAACGCGCTCGCGTTATGTTCCCCTTAAATTTTTTTCTATTGAAGTCTATTAATCATGTATGTATGTATGTATCTATGTATGCCTATATGTATGTATGTATGTATGTATGTATATATCTATGTATCTATGTATGCCTATATGTATGTATCTATGTATGCCTATATTTATGTATGTATAGTGTCGAGGGCAGAGGAGGGTAGAGATGGGAGTGAGCCAGATAGGGGAGGAGAGGGGTGGATAAGGATTGAGTGATTAAGGTTTAAGGTTGAGGGTTGAGCGTTTAGGGATAGGATTTAGAGTTTAGGGATAAGCGATTAGAGTTTAGGACCTTGAGGGATTAGGGTTTAGGGTTAAGGCTTTAGAGATAGCATTTAGGGTTAAGGGTCGAGGGATTAGGTTTAAGGTAGAGTGTTGAGGGTAGAGGGATTAGGGATAGGGTTTAGGGTTGAAATTTTAGGGTTGAGGGATTAGGGTTTAAGGTATAGTTTAGTAGTTCTTGTACATAGAGCCAGTAAACAATGGGAGATTATTTGCCTCTTTCATAACAATATACCTTCCCTAAGTGCGGGGTGGACAGCAAGAAACTGATGGTGATAGTTTGTCATTGATGTCAAAAGGTATTGAGAGAGTTGTGTAAGTGTGCATCTTTTCAAAGTAGGTCATTTAAAGATCACTTGAGGATCACTTGCACTATTGACATAGGTTGTTCTGAATCATGTCTTTCATAGCTAAACATCAATCAGGAGTTGCATAACTGTATTGATAATGTTCATACAAGAGTTGTTGTTACAAGTGATGATGATGCAGGATTGTTGTTACAAATCAAAAGATCTTTGTGGTATCATTATAGATTGATAGGAGCAGTTTGGTTCTTTGGGATGTCATTGTTCTTATAGTAGGTTTGATAATGTTCAAGTTAGCATGGATGGTTTGATGTTAGTAATTGGATGGTTGATGTTCATGGTTTGTTTCATGTTGGGCTTAATATACTTCAGAGTTGAGTAGGTTGGGCTTAATATACTTCAGAGTTGAGTAGGTTGATGCTTAATCTTTGTGATGTTTAATGTTTTTCAAATTAATGAGTTGGTGGTTGGTGTCTATCATTAGTATTGCAAAGAACCACATAATTAGATTTTTGATGGAGTTGAAGGAGGTTGTTGTTCATCAGGTTCATGACAAGATTGATGATGTCAGACGTTGGTCATTGAAAGGTTTTGTCTTCATCCCATTATGTTTATGCTTGGTTGATCTCAGTGGAAGTTGATTTCATTTGATGATTTAGGGCAGTCTGTTCATATCTGCAACAATATTTTATGGTGTGGGGTGTTGAGGTATTTTTTAAAAATGTGTGTATTTAAGTGGATAGGAAATCTCAAATAATTCCTATGCATATGCCTTGTGAAACCTATCATTTGAAATGCACTTTTCTTTATAAAAAGAAGTTGACCTACAATCAAAGGTCATTCCACTTAAGTGGACTTGCTAGAGGGGATATAAGTCATTGTTGTGACCAGTCACTTCACCCACCTTTACCAAATACATCGGTCTTCTTTTCCTTTTGTTATGGGTGCTAAAAACAAATCTAAGTCTATTTTTTAGTGTGGAGCACCAATATCATGGAATTTGAATAAGCTATAATAATAGCTTAGAAAGCTTGTTTATCGGTTTTTATTTATTTTTGTGGAGGCCATCGAATTTATATATATCAAAATTTATATACAAGATATGCCTTGTAAAGTGGAGCACGATGGTTTATAGACCATGCTTTAAGGAAATTAAACAAAGCTTTATGTAGCCCGAAAAAATGGAGGTCTCTATTTATTTTTGACTAGGCATTATAAATTCAAAGGGGATTGCTTTTATTTAAAAAAAAGAGAGAACATTCTTTATAAGAAAGTTAATGTTTATATTTGCAGCTCGATTTCTATGGAAAGACATATACTTATTGGAAGAAAAAGTATTTAAAAAGCTTTTTAAAATTTGGGGCATGTATTATGCATTGGTTTTTTAGAAGTTTCTTTTAAGGAAATTTTCAAAATTTCTATTTTTTAAAAGGCATGAGATTTGGGAGATTCAGGATGTATATTTTTTTAAGGAGCTTTTATAGGAGATGAAGTGATTGAAGTCTTGGAAGTGTAAAAAGAATATGAAGTATTTTTGGAGTTATTTTTTTTGGTGATTTGATTTACTCTTGCAGATTGAGAAGATGAATGTATAGAGAGAAAAGAAAAATTGGATCAAGGAATTTTTGTACAAGGTTTATGAAGAAAACATTTCCAGAGAAGAAGAAGAACCATAATGGATTTGAATGTAAAGGCATGGAAGTTTTTAAGGAGATTTATTTTTTGCAGATGGATTGATGTTTTAAGATTGATATTTCATTGAAGATTTTTTATTTTGTGAAAATATTTGCAAGGGGAAATTGAATAGTTTTTTTGTTATGCTTTGAGAACATGAAGAGTTTTTAATGGGGCTTGATATTATATATTTGGAGATTTTTTTTGTAGATAGAAGGAGAAGAATTTGAATAGTTTATTGAAGAATTGAATAGGCACAGAGGAATATGAAAAGTTTTTTCCTTGCAGGTGGAAGGATATTCAATTTGTGTAAAATTGTTTTCCAGGTGCATTGAAGATAAGTTTTGAGTGACAGATGAAATATAAAAATGATGAGTTTTTAGAGATTGAATATACAGTGTGTGTGGAATTGTATATAGAAATGAAGACATTTTCTACAAGATCCTCTTGAAGAGAAAAGAAAGATGAGAATATGATACTGGGTATGTGTGTTGAGTTATGCAGAGATAATCAGATGAATTGTTATGTAGGTCTAAATGAATTGAGAATTGAATGGAAATAGAGTATCCCTCTAATCTTGTTTATTATTTCTATTGGTGATTTGGTTTGCCAGTGAGGCCTTGTATTAGCCAGTGAGGCTTGTAGGTCAGTGAGACCTATTTGTTTGCCTGTGAGGTATATTTGTGTAGGAAGTGGGTGCTTCTGTTTGGTATTGGAGTTGGCGCTCCTAGATACATTTTGTATAGCTAGTGAGGCATGTTTTTCAGTTAAGCCAGTGAGGCAGTTTTGGAGTGGTTTTTCTACCCCTGGAGGGTTTTCCACTCGTGCAAATCTTGTGTCATAATCTTCTCTGTGTGTGTATGATTTACTTATGAAGTTTTATTCTCTTTCTGCATTCACAGTCATGTGCATATGTATTTGACAAATCAATGGTATCTTTCTCTCCTTGTGCTCTGAAAGTTAAAGTTTGTAAAAAGATTTAAAAATTCACACAACACTGATTCACCCCCCCTCTCAGTGTTGTCCTTGACTCCTACAGAAACATAGATGTACCCCAATGCAAATATTTTCTCATAATGATCATCCTTCTGATTTCAACTGTTAATTACTCACTGTGGATGTACCGGATGCAAAGCTTTTCTCATAGGGTTTAAGGTATAGTTTCGAGGGTTGAGGGTTGAGGGATTAGGTTTTAGGGTTGATGGATTAGGGTTTAAGGTATAGTGTTGAGGGTTGAGGGTTTAGGGATAGGGTTTAGGGTTGACGGATTAGGGTTTAGGGTTGATAGATTAGGGTTTAGGGTTGACAGATTAGCATTTAATGTCGAAGTTAGGGTTAGAGTGTCAAGGGTAGAGGGATTAGGGTTGAAGGTTTAAGGATTAAGGGTTGAGGCTTTAGGGATGAGGGTTTAAGGCTTAAGATATAGTGTTAAGTGTTGAGGGTGTAGGGATAGGGTTTAAGTTTTAAGGGTTAAGGGTTGAGGGATAGGGATTAGGGTTTAAGGTATAGTGTTGAGGTTTGATGGTTTAGGGATAGGGTTTAGGTTTGAGGGATTAGGGTTTAGGGTTAATGAATTAGGGTTTAATGTTGAGAGTTTAGGGTTGAGGGTTGAGGTTGAGGGATAGGGTTAATGGTCAAGGGATTAGGGTTAAATAAGAGTGTCGAGGGTAGAGGGATTAGGGATAGGGTTTAGGGTTGAAGGTTTAATGATTTAGGGTTGAGGCTTTAGGGATGAGGGTTAAGGGATTAGGTTTTAAGATATAGTGTTGAGTGTCGAGCGTGTAGGGATAGGTTTTAGGGTTCAAGTTTTAAGGGTTAAGGGTTAAGGGATCAGAGTTAAGGGTTGAGGGATTAGGGTTTAATGTTGAGGGTTGAGTACATTGAGGTTTGAGGGTTAAGGGTTTCAGGATAGGGTTGAGGGTTGAGGGATTAGGGTTGAGGGATAGGGTTGGAGGGTTTAGGGATAAGGGATTAGAGTTAAGGGATAGGGTTGGAGGGTTTAGGGATAAGGGATTAGGGTTTAAGGTATAGTATCGAGCCCGTTGAGGGTCTAGGAATAGGGATAATGTTTAGAGTTTAGGAATAGGGATAGCATTTAGGGTTTAGGGATGAGGGATTAGAGTTGAGGGATGATAGATTAGGGTTGAGGGTTGAGGGATTAGGGTTTAGGGATAAAGTTTAGGGTTGAGGGTTGAGGGATTAGGGTTTAAGGTATAGTGTTGAGGGTTTAGGGATAGGGTTTAGGGTTGAGGGATTAGAGTGAAGGGTTGAGGGATTAGGATTTGATGTTGAGGGTTGAGGCTTTAGGGTTTAGGGTTTAGGGATAGGGTTGAGGGTCAAGGGATCAGAGTTAAGGGTTGAGGGATTAGGGTTTGACGTTGAGGGTTGAGGGTTGAGGTTCGAGGGTCAAGGGTTTAGGGATAGGGTTGAGGGTCGAGGGATTAGGGTTAAAGTAGAGTGTGGAGGGTATAAGGATTAGGGATAGGGTTGGAGGGTTTAGGGATAAGGGATTAGGGTTTAAGGTATAGTATCGAGTTTGTTGAGGGTTTAGGAATAGGGATAGCATTTAGGGTTTAAAGATGAGGGATTAGAGTTGAGGGATGATAGATTAGGGTTCAGGGTTGAGGGATTAGGGTTTAGGGATAAGGTTTAGGGTTGAGGGTTGAGGGATTAGGGTTTAAGGTATAGTGTTGAGGGTTTAGGGTTGAGGGATTAGAGTGAAGGGTTGAGGGATTAGGATTTGATGTTGAGGGTTGAGGGTTGAGGCTTTAGGGTTTAGGGTTTAGGGATAGGGTTGAGGGTCGAGGGATCAGAGTTAAGGGTTGAGGGATTAGGGTTTGACGTTGAGGGTTGAGGGTTGAGGTTCGAGGGTCAAGTGTTTAGGGATAGGGTTGAGGGTCGAGGGATTAGGGTTAAAGTAGAGTGTGGAGGGTATAATGATTAGGGATAGGGTTGGAGGGTTTAGGGATAAGGGATTAGGGTTGAAGGTATAGTATTGAGTCAGTTAAGGGTCTAGGAATAGGGATAACATTTAGGGTTTAGGGATGAGGGATTAGAGTTGAGGGATGATAGATTAGGGTTGAGGGATTAGGGTTGAGGGATAAGGTTTAGGGTTGAGGGTTGAGGGATTAGGGTTTAAGGTATAGTGTTGAGGGTTTAGGGATAGGGTTTAGGGTTGAGGGATTAGAGTGAAGGGTTGAGGGATTAGAGTGAAGGGTTGAGGGATTAGGATTTGACGTTGAGGGTTGAGGGTTGAGGCTTTAGGGTTTAGGGTTTAGGGATAGGGTTGAGGGTCGAGGGATCAGAGTTAAGGGTTGAGGGATTAGGGTTTGACGTTGAGGGTTGAGGTTCGGGATAGGGTTGAGGGTTGAGAGATTAGGGTTAAAGTAGAGTGTGGAGGGTATAAGGATTAGGGATAGGGTTGGAGGGTTTAGGGATAAGGGATTAGGGTTTAAGGTATAGTATCGAGTCGGTTGAGGGTTTAGGAATAGGGATAGGATTTAGGGTTTAGGGATGAGGGATTAGAGTTGAGGGATGACGGATTAGGGTTGAGGGTTAAGGGATTAGGCTTTAGGGATAAGGTTTAGGGTTGAGGGTTGAGGGATTAGGGTTTAAGGTATAGTGTTGAGGGTTTAGGGATAGGGTTTAGCGTTGAGGGATTAGAGTGAAGGGTTGAGGGATTAGGATTTGACATTGAGGCTTGAGGCTTTAGGGTTTAGGTATAGGGTTGAGGGTCAAGGGATCAGAGTTAAGGGTTGAGGGATTAGGGTTTGACGTTGAGGGTTGAGGGTTGAGGTTCAAGGGTTTAGGGATAGGGTTGAGGGTCGAGGGATTAGGGTTAAAGTAGAGTGTGGAGGGTATAAGGATTAGGGATAGGGTTGGAGGGTTGAGGGATTAGTGTTTAAGGTATAGTGTTGAGGGTTTCTGTCGTCAAATGTAGATTTATGGGTTTGATTATATTGATTGCCTCTCCAGTTTTGGGGTGTGGATGTTTTGGAATCAATCAGGAAGTCTTCAGGAGACTTTGTGGAAGTGGATTGGCAATCGCTTGACAGAACCCCTGCTAATTATGCTTGGATAAGGATTTGTCACAAACTAGAACTTCTGCTTCCAAAGAAGATCTATCTTTCTTCCTCGATAGGCATTTTCTATCAAGAACTTGATTACGAGGGCTTGCCCCTTCATTGTTATGCCTATCATATGGTGGAGCATCTGGCAAGCTCTTGCAGGAAACAGGAATTTAGTTCTCCCTCAAAAACCTTGTGGTCATTCAAGTCTTAAGGGGAAGGTTTGGAAAGAGAAATGCACAAGATGTGATCAATCTATAGCAGGACAAAACGCGAGCGCATTATAATGCGCTCACGTTTTGTCTTGCTGTAGAAATGGTAAAAAAGTGTTGACCCCCGTGATCCAGGCCCACATGCTCTATTTTCATACTGATTCTATACGTGCTCTGACAAAAAAGAAGTGCTTTCATGCTGTTGGGAAGTTCACATGCACATTTGACACATTGTACCACCTTTGCATGATCTTTCCACCACCTTTTCTACTTTGCCAACTTGAGAAGGAGGAAATAACATAGTTTTCACACCAAGTTTGATATATATCTATTCAAGTTTCAATTTTTGTAGTGTTGCAATGTTAATTGTGATTCAATTTTAGGAATTTAACATTATAGATTGGTTAATAGTATTGTTGTTAGTAATTATATTTGAGTTTTATTCAATTTAACATTGAAAAGGAAGCAAGTGGTGAAAAACTCAAATTGTTGAGGAGTTTGATGCAAGAAGAAAAAAACACTACATAATTGGCTACTCTCTCCATTTGAATCTTCATTTTTTAGGTATGTCAAGTCTTTACATGCATGTTCTTTACATTTTCCTTAATTCGGATTGAATTACTTTATCATGCTTTATCATATATGTTTAAAATAGACACATTCCCAATCAAGAAAGCAGCCTACAATCTCACATGATGCCATGTATATTTTCTACACTTGGGTTCTTTAATAATTATGTGTAATAAATAGACCTTAACATACCATGATGTCAAACTATACAAGAATAAATCCTTACAACATAATAAAAATACAATCCCACTATTATCTTGTATTCATTTCTTAGGAAGTAATATTGGTCTCTTTATCATGCTACAAACAAATTCTCTGTCATGCCGAGGAAACGATCAAGAATTAAACCAACACAGGAAGAGATAGAAGATAAGAATGCAAAGAAAGCAGTGGCTATGAGGGAACTTCATGAGAAGAGGAAATTGGACACAATAAATGAAGACATACCAATTGAAGAGGAACCACAACCATCACAAAGAGATATGGTATTGGCGGCACAAAGAGAACGAATGCAAAAACTTCGTGCTACGAGAGATTTGAATACCATAGTTGGAGACACGTCCTCTACCGCAAGTCAACATGTAGGGACACCATCTACCACATCTCAAGTTGAGAGTACATCATCACTCACATGTGATGAAGGAGGTACGCCATCGTTCCCACCTCAACCTCAAGGTATGTCATCTATTCCATCTTCGATCGAAGGTATGCCATCTAGCCCATCTCATTTAAATATTGATGACATTCCTAATGTTGAGATGAATTTACCTAACTTAACACCACCTAGAATTTTGCGTAGAAAGCCAAAGTATTTGATTGAAATTGTACTGATGATATCCCTGAAGAGTCCAAAGTGCAAAAAGGTAGCAATCTTTGATGAGATGTTACTCAAAAATCATGTCACTTAGAAACATTCTGTCTAAGGTAACGCGATCATGTAGAGTGCTTCTACAATAACCTCTCTCAGTTTTTTATATCTCTAAAGTATTTGCCCATGGTGAAAGGTTTTTTGCTGCCCCAAAAATCGTCAGAAGGAGGCAGTGTAAAGTTGTAAATGGGTGTAACTTTCATCCTGCTCCTGATGTGACCAAACTGACTATTCCAATGCATTCAGATGGGTACATTTACGCTAGGCATGGTCCTATTTTTCACCCAAACATGTTGAAACAGTCCGAGCTACATTGTACCGATAATATCCCTGAAGAGTCCAAAGTGCAAAAAGACAGCAATCTTTGATGAGATGTTACTTAAAAAATGTGTCACTTAGAAACATTCTATCTTAGGCAATAGGATCATGTAGAGTGCCTCTACAATAACCTCTCTCAGTTTTTTATATCTCTGAGGCATTTGCCTGTGGTGAAAGGTTTTCTGCTGCCCCAAAAATCGTTAGAAGGAGGCAGTGTAAAGTTGCAAAGGGGTGTAACTTTTTTCCTGCTCCTAATGTGACCAAACTGACTATTCCAACATGTCCGGATGGGTACATTTATGCTAGGCATGGTCCTATTTTTCACCCAAACATGTCGAAACAATCCGAGCTACATTATACCGACAATATCCCTGAAGAGTCCAAAGTGCAAAAAGGCAGCAATCTTTGACAAGATGTTACTCAAAAATTGTGTCATTTAGAAACATTCTGTCTGAAGCAACACGATCATGTAGAGTGCTTCTACAATAAACTCTCTCAGTTTTTTATATCTTTGAGGTATTTGCCCGTGGTGAAAAGTTTTCTGTTGCCCCAAAAATCGTCAGAAGGAGGCAGTGTAAAGTTGCAAAGGGGTGTAACTTCCATCCTGCTCCTGATGTGACCAAAATGACTATTCCAACGCGTCTGGATGGGTACATTTACACTAGGCATGGTCCTTTTTTTCACCCAAACATGTCGAAACAGTTCGAGCTACATTGTACTGATGATATCCCTGAAGAGTCCAAAGTGTAAAAAGGCAGCAATCTTTGATGAGATGTTACTCGAAAACCATGTCACTTAAAAATATTCCATCTAAAGTAACACGATCATGTAGAGTGCCTCTACAATAACCTCTCTCATTTTTTTATATCTTTGAGGCATTTGCCTGTGGTGAAAGGTTTTCTGCTGCCCTAAAAATTGCCAGAAGTAGGCAGTGTAAAGTTGCAAATGGGTGTAACTTTCATCCTGCTCCTGATGTGACGAAAATGACTATTCCAACACATTCGGATGGGTACATTTACACTAGACGTGGTCCTGTTTTTCACCCAAACATGTCAAAATAGTCTGAGCTACATTGTACCGACGATATCCCTGAAGAGTCCAAAGTGCAAAAAGGCAGCAATCTTTGATGAGATGTTACTCAAAAATTGTGTCACTTAGAAACATTCCATCTAAGGAAACATGATCATGTAGAGTGCTTCTACAATAACCTCTCTCAATTTTTTATATCTCTGAGGCATTTGCCCGTGGTGAAAGGTTTTCTGTTGCCCCAAAAATCGTCAAAAGGAGGCAGTGTAAAGTTGCAAAGGGGTGTAACTTTCATCCTGCTCCTGATGTGACCAAACTGACTATTCCAACACATTTGGATGGGTACATTTACGCTAGGCATGGTCCTATTTTTCACCCAAACATGTCGAAACAGTCCGAGCTACATTGTACTGATGATATCCTTGAAGAGTCCAAATTGTAAAAAGGCAGCAATCTTTGACGAGATGTTACTTGAAAACTGTGTCACTTAGAAATATTCCATCTAAGGCAACGCAATCATGTATAGTGCCTCTACAATAACCTCTCTCAGTTTTTTATATTTCTGAGGCATTTGCCTGTGGTGAAAGGTTTTCTGCTGCCCCAAAAATCGTCAAGAGGCAATGTAAAGTTGCAAAGGGGTGTAACTTTCGTCCTGCTCTTGATGTGACCAAACTAACTATTCCAACATGTCTGGATGGGTATATTTATGCTAGGTATGGTCCTATTTTTCACCCAAACATGCTAAAACAGTCCGAGCTACATTGTACCAATGATATCCCTGAAGAGTCCAAAGTGCAAAAAGGCAACAATCTTTGACGGGATGTTACTTGAAAACCGTGTCACTTAGAAACATTCCGTCTAAGGAAATACGATCACGTAGAGTGCTTCTACAATAACCTCTCTTAGTTTGTATATCTTTGAGGCATTTGCCCATGGTGAAAGGTTTTCTGCTGCCCCAAAAATCGTCAGAAGGAGGCAGTGTAAAGTTGCAAAGGGGTGTAACTTTCATCCTGCTCCTGATGTGACCAAACTGACTATTCCAACGCGTTCGGATGGGTACATTTACACTAGGCATGGTCCTATTTTCCACCCAAACATGTCGATACAGTCCGAGCTACATTGTATTGACGATATCCCTGAAGAGTCCAAATTGCAAAAAGACAGCAATCTTTGACGAGATGTTACTCAAAAATCGTGTCACTTAGAAACATTCTGTCTGAGGCAACATGATCACGTAGAGTGCCTCTACAACCTCTCTCAATTTTTTATATCTCTGAGACATTTGCCCATGGTGAAAGGTTTTCTGCTGCCCCAAAAATCGTCAGAAGAAGGCAGTGTAAAGTTGCAACTTCTTCTTAGGTGCAAATGTAAGGGTACATAAGGGGAAAATGGCACCTAGATGACTTAGTACATATCTATGACTTCATTCACATGTTTAAATGTTTGAGAAACTCTCCTTTACTAAGCACTTGTCCTCATGTCAACGTTAAGCTTTATACCTCCTAGGCGCTCAATTAGGTGATGTCATTAGATACAACTTACCCTGTCATGTCCTCATTTCCGGCTTGATAATCAAGTGAAGAATGGATTAGCCTATTGCTCATTCCCAGAGGCTAATTCAGAATGATGAGGGAATGAATTAGTTTTTGACTAACTCAATCTCATTGTTTTGCAGGAACAAAGTCAGAAACTCAAAATTTGGCTAAGTCTAGAAAGCAGAAAGTTGACTCTTGGAGTCTAAGTGCTAATTTCACATCAAATTGTCCAAATGAGCACCCAAGGATGTGGAGTCTTCAGTCAGGGTTTGGAAGTGCAAGATGTTAAGAGCAACATCATTCAAGCATGCTCCACACCTAATAAAGGAATTTGAAGTCCTGAAGTCACCCAAGATAGGTTAGGCGCACTTTCTCTCTCCTCCATCCTCAAAGTGGCGCCTAGCATAGAAGTATCATGTTAAAAAGCACATCAAACAAGGTGCTCTAGTAGTAAAAGTTGTTTGTCCTTCAAGATGAGGTTGCCTTAGTGAATTAAGTAAGGATGAAAGCCTATTCACTCTAGGCACCAATCTCAAGTTGCACAAAAATGAATGGGCACCTAGAGCAATAAGGTGCTACATCATGGTTCCAGGACCTTGAAATGGTGCCCAAGCATGTAGGAGGAATTTTCAAGGAGCCAGAATGTTTTTGAAACTCTGAGGAAATAGTCCAAAGACTCTATGGCACCATCTTGATACCATTGAGTCAACTTTGGAACTCAAACATATTGAAACAAGGTCTAGGAAGCTAGGCGCCATCTCTTGCTAGTTCAACCTCTCAAATTCGCTGATGAAGGGGGTAAATCACAAAACACACAACAACAGAAATGGAACACAGAAAATAGAACTTTTTTTTATTGATCTGGGCAACTCATTACATTACAGAAGCTCAATTACAATCAGAGGATGAACCCTCTACTAGCTGCAACACATTACAACTTTCCCAACCTCAAGACTCTAGAATCTTCAGCCTTCTGTAACCCCAAATCAGCTAGGGTTTCTGTTTTCCCCCCTATTCTTGACTCTACACTGGCCCCCTTAACTCTACTACTGCCCAGGGTTCCCAAAATAGCCATAAATAACACTTTTTGGTGGTCTCCAGCTAAATTTTGAAATTTACAACTCCCTCCAAAAGTAGGTCAACTTCTGGGAAGCATAACTTTTGATCCGGGTGTCCGATTGATGAATCGTTTTATGCGTCGGAAAGCTCACGATGTGAACTATCATGCCAGAAATCCATAAATAGATTTATGCCAACTTTTTGGGATGTTTAATGCCTCATATCTCGTTTTAGAAATTTTTAGGGGCTTTTCAGAAAACAAAAACTTTAATATCTTTCAACTCACAAATGATCTTTGCCTGATTCCTTCACCAAAGGTCTTATATTTCTATTTAGTAACTTTCTACAAGTTTTTGCTTCAATCCATGCCCAACTGTAAACTTTCCAAAAATAGCAGGTAGACTTTCTAAAACAGGCAGGTTGCTATTTTAAGCAGTTTTGGAAAAGCTGAAAGTCCTACATCATTATTCTAGATATTATGGAACCAAAAACACTAATTATGGAAATAAATGAAAACAAATACAATGATTTTGAATTAACTTCTTTTTGGGTGATGCAAGATTACCCTTACACCACTGGATGCTCCTGCATCAGACACCCAGGGTAGTTTGAGAAGTGACCCTGTCACATCTCAGATGTTTGTGTGAGGGAAACCCAAACGGTCAACCTCTACCTTAGATAACCAAGGGGAATCTTCAACAGACCTTCCTTTCCATTTTACCAGATGTTCTTCATATTGCTTGTTTTGAGTACTTCGTCCCACATGGCTATCCAAGAGCTCTTCTATCTCCTCCAGTGAAGTAGATGCCAGAATACTCCACTGCACTTCTGTTGGTCCATCCTCTGTTCCACCTTCATGATATTCTGATAAATCAGCAATGTGGAAAATAGGGGAAATATTGATCCCACTCGGCAGCTCTACCTCATATGCATTTCCTGAATCATGCTTTTTCAAGATTCTGCATGGTCCAAATTTCTTCATTTTCAACTTATTGTATGTTCCAATTGGGAACCTTTCTTTTCTCAAGTGAACCATGACTTCAGCTCCTACCTGGAATTCCTTATATCTCCTCTTCTGATCTGCCTTAGCCTTGTACTGAACATTCATTTTATTAATGTGCTTTCTCACCTCTTCATGCAAAGTCTTCAGCTTCAGCACTTGTCTTTTCACCTTTGTCTAGCTTCCTTAACTCAGACACATTTCTCGGGCTATTGCCATATACAACCTGGAATGGTGATTTACCAGTACTCCTATTGATAGAATTGTTGTAAGCAAATTCTGCCTATGGTAAAATCAAATCCCATCCGTTGGGCTTATCTCCTACTAAGTATCGTAGCAAGTTATCCAAACTCCTATTCACCACTTCGGCCTATCCATCAGTCTGTGGATGGTGTGCATAACTGAACTTCAAATATGTCTTCAACTTCTTCCATAATATCCTCTAGAAATAACCAACAAACTTGGTATCTCGATCTGAAAATGTGCTCTTTGGTAGACCATGTAGTCTCACCACTTCCCTAAAAAATAACTCTGCAATATGAACATCATCATTAGTCTTCTTACAAGGAATAAAATGTGCCATCTTCGAGAATCTGTCCACCACTACAAAAATGGAATCATGTCTTCTCTGTGTCCTTGGTAAACCAAGAACAAAATCCATACTGATATCATCCCATGGCTTCTCTGGTATAGGTAATGGTTGATACAACCCTATATTCTGACTTGTTCCTTTTGCCATCTGACATACTTTGCAACTTTGCACAAATTTCCGCACATCCTGCTGCAACTGTGGCCAATAATAATTTTTGCCAACAATAGCAATGGTCTTATCCCGACCAAAGTGTCCAGCCAATCCTCCACTATGCTTCTCCTTAATCAAGTTCTCTCTCATGGAACTCCTTGGAATGCACAACTGGCTTCCTCTAAATAACATGCCATCTTGGATTATGAAATCCAACCATTTTGTCCTGTCCGAAGTAATAGGTTCCAAACAAGCTTTCCAAGCCTCTGCAAAATCTAGATCTTTAGGATACAAACTTTTGAGCTCATCGAACCTCACGACCTCTATCTTCATTTCTGTCAACAAAATTTGCCTTTTGCTCAAGGCATTTGTAACTCTGTTGGACTTCCCACTCCTGTGCTTCAAAACAAAAGTATAGATCTGCAAAAACTCAACCCATTTTAAGTGCCTTTGGTTTAACTTTCCTTGACTATTAAGATACTGCAAAGCTTGATGATCAATATACAAAACAAACTCTTTTGGCAACAAATAATATCTCCATTTCTTCAAAGCCTGAACTATTGCATAAAACTCCTGATCATAAACATAATACTTTTTCTTGGCATCGTTAAACTTTTCACTAAAATAGGCAATGGGTTTACCTTCTTGGCTCAAAACACCTCCTATACCACTACCACTAGCATCACAATCTACCTGAAATACCTTATTAAAATCTAGAAGTGCCAAAACAGGTTGTTCTACGACTTTCTGCTTCAATGTATCAAAGCTCTTGTCTGCTCCTTTAGTCCATCTAAACTCTTTTCTATCCCCTCTCATTGTCTCAGTTAGGGGTGCACAAATGCTACTAAAATTCCTGATAAACTTTCTGTAAAAACTTTCCAAAGCATGAAAAGATCTTACCTTCGTTGCACTCCTTGGCGTAGCCCATTCAATAATAGCCCTTACTTTTTCTGGGTCCATCTTAAGACCTTCCTCTGAGACAACAAATCCCAGGTATACCAACTCCTTTGCAAAACAACATTTCTTCAGATTAATCAGCAACTTCTCCTCCCTCAGCTTCTCTAGAACTCTTCGGATATGCATCAAATGCTCATCCCAAGTCTTACTAAAAATCAAAATATCATCCAAATAAAAAATAACAAAACTTCCCAAAAATTCTTTCAATACCTCGTTCATGAGCTGCATGAATGTGCTCAGTACATTGGTTAGCCCAAATGGCATGACTAACCACTCATACAAACCTTCCTTTGTCTTGAAGGCTGTCTTCCACTCATCTCCTTCTCTGATACGGATCTGGTGATACCCACTCTTTAGGTCAATTTTTGTGAAGTACTTGGCTCCACTCAAACAATCCATGATGTCATCCATTCTTGGCAATAGAAATCTATACTTGATCGTTATCTTATTGATAGCTCGAGAGTCTGTACACATCCTCCATTCTCTATCCTTCTTTGGTGCTAGTATTGTAGGTACCGCACACGGACTTAGGCTCTCCCTTATCAGTCCCTTCCTCAACAACTCCTGAACTTATCTGTTCACCTCTTCATTCTCTGCAGGGGTCATTCTGTGGGCTGCCTTGTTTGGCAAACTGGCTCTTGGTATTAAATCCATTTGATGACTTATCTTCCTTACTGGTGGTAAACCTTCTGGTACATTATCAGAGATAATGTCCTGGAACTCTTCCAACATATCTGAAACTTCTGCTAGTACATCTTCACATTTCTCTTGACTAATCTTAGGAATCAATGCAAAGCAATGACGCTCATGCTTCATACCTTCCAAAAATTTCCTACCATCTACCAGTCAAATTCTGGCAGTACTACATACCTTTTCTTCCACCTCCTTCAAGGGCTCAACTTATGATGAACTCCATCCTTTGTTAGAGAATATGTGTTTGCACGACCATCATGGACAGCACTCCTATCATACTGCCATGGCCTCCCCAACAGCATATGACATGCATCCATCGGTATGATATCACACATCACCTCATCATGGTAGTCCCTAATCTTGAACTTCACTAAACACTGCTCATTGACCAAAGCTCGGTGGTCCTTCTGCAACCATGCAATCTGATATGGATGTGGATGCTTTCTTCTTGTCAACTTCAACTTGTCAACCATCTCCTCTGAAACAAGATTATCAGTGCTTCCACTGTCAATAATAATATCACAACACTTACCTTCACATTTGCACCTTGTGTGGAATAAACTCTTCCTCTGATTGGGTTCTTTCTCCTCATTCAGCAAGGTTCTTCTGACAACTAGGGTTTCTCCCCTTTCAGCATCTTCAGAATGCTCAGGATGTGCATCTTCATCTACATGTGCAACTCGTGCATTACCTTCAAGTCTTCTATTTGTCCTTCCTTGATGTTGCGGACACTCATATGCTCGATGCCCTTCTTCTCCACATTGGAAACAGGTTCCTCTGAAACCTCCTCTTCCAGGTCCTTGCCCAGGTTTGCCTCTTCCTCTTCCTCTTTGCTCACCATTGTTCTAGTTCTGAGGGCAGTAGGTATTATCCCCTCTTTGATTTCGACTGGTGCCTGCTTCTTCACTTTTCTTTCGATCTTCATTACAGCCTCCATAGGGTCTTCCACCAGTCCTTCCACCTTGACCTCTTCCCCTTTGCTTACTATCAAATCTCTTGTTCAGCTTCTCCTCCACCTTAAGGGAAAACTGGTACGCATCTTCTATGGTGGTCATTCTGACCAGACTCAATTCCTCTTGAATACTCAGCCTCAACCCATTAATGTAACAGGCTACCTTCTCCTTGTTGGGCTCTGCATGGCCTGTCCTGATAGTAATCTTATAAAACTCTTCTGTATACTCCTTGACAGACTTGTTACCTTGCTTTAGTCCTTGAAGCTTCTTCAACAACTCCATCTCATAGTCCACAGGAATGAACTGCTTCTTTAGTTTCTCCACCATCCGATCCCATCTAGTGATCTTTCCTTTTCCTCTTCTATTCCTCTCTAATTGGACCTCCTGCCACCAAATACTGGTGTGGCCCTTCAACTTTGTTTTTGCAAACTTGACCCGATCTGGGTCCTCCACATCTTCATACTCAAAATACTCCTCCATGTCATTGATCCAATCAATAAGCTGTTCCGGATTCAAATCTCCAGAATATGTAGAAACTTTGATTCTGGGCCTCTTTCCGATCTTCAAAATGGCCCTCAACAACCTAACTTCTGCAGGATGTCCTGCAGCTTCTTGCTCTTCCTCAGATAGCTCTTCTTCAGCTTCATCTTCGCTTTCTTCTCTTGTTCTCAGATTAAGCCCTCTTCGTAGCTCCTCTTGCAATGCATCAATTTTCCTTTGTAGGGCTCTAAAACCCTCTTCCGTCAAAGCATTCCTCCTAACATGATTTCTTCATGGAGGCATCTTGATCTCCGCAGCAAACCCACAACATCAGGGCCTGGTGCAAACTGCCTCATGGTCGGCGATCTGTCTACACACTCAGGAACCCTTGCTCTAATACCACTTGATGAAGGGGGTAAATCACAAAACACACAATAACAGAAATGGAACACAGAAAATAGAACTTTCTTTTATTGATTTGGGCAACTCATTACATTACAAAAGCTCAATTATAATAAGAGGATGAACCCTCTACTAGTTGCAACACATTACAGCTTTCCCAACCTCAAGACTCTAGAATCTTCAGCCTTCTGTAACCCCAAATCAGCTAGGTTTCTATTTTCCCCCCTATTCTTGACTCTACACTAGCCCCCTTAACTCTACTACTGCCCAGGGTTCCCAAAATAGCCATAACTAACACTTTTTGGCGGCCTCCAACTAAATTTCAAAATTTACAACTCCCTCCAAAAGTAGGTCAACTTTTGGGAAGCATAGCTTTTGATTCGGGTGTCCAATTGACGAACCATTTTATGCGTCAGAAAGCTCGCGATGTGAACTATCACGCTAGAAATCCGTAAATGGATTTCTATCAACGTTTCAGGAAGTTTAGGGAAGTTTTAATGCCTCATATCTCGTTTCAAAAATTTTTAGGGGCTTTTTAGAAAACAAAAACTTTAATATCTTTCAGCTCACAAATGATCTTTGCCTGATTCCTTCGCCAAAGGTCTTATATTTCCATTTAGTAACTTTTTACAAGTTTTCACTTCAATCCGTGCCCAACTGTAAACTTTCCAAAAATAGCAGGTAGACTTTCCAAAATAGGCAGGTTGCTATTTTAAGCAGTTTTGAAAAAACTAAAAGTCCTACATCATTATTCTGGATATTATGGAACCAAAAACACTAATTATGGAAATAAATGAAAACAACTACAATGATTTTGAATTAACTTCTTTTTGGGTGATGCAAGATTGCCCTTACACCACTGGATGCTCCTACATCATGCGCCAACATTGGAAAGACTCTTAATGAGCACCTAAGTTTGAATTGATCTTGTGATTGAAAGTTTGGTGATGTATTGGTGCAAGATGATCTTCAGTTGAACCAATCTAAGTTTCAGGAAGGGTTTAAAAGTTATCAACCTCTTCACTAAGTTAGGCACACTTTACAAGCTTTCTTACCCAAGAGTTGCACCTCATTAAGACAAGGTACATCTTAACCTCTGGGACTTTTCCAAAGAAACACTTCAGTTTATTAGCACCTTTGGACCTTGTTTTGCATTCTGAAAGAGAAGGCACACTTTGGAGGCATTTCTAACCCAGATTGACGCCTAGGTATAGTCATCTCTCTGGAGCATTACAATGTGTTTTAAAATGAAGGAGGACATTTCATAAGTTGGGGAATTGATCACTAAGGACCATGGACTGTTTGAATTACTCTAAGCAAGAAGGCACATTTCCATGGAGTAGCATACTCTAGATAGCACCTAATGCCATCAAGGCGCAATTCCACCCTCACTTTGGTGCCTATCATCAAGAAGGGGCATTAGGCATTCCTTGAATAGTTCTGAGCATTTGAAGTTTGTGATATCACCAAGGAATGTTGGGCGCCATGTGTATCCTCAACAAGCTTGAGTTTGCACCTAGACAAGTTGGCGCTTATTCAAGTTTTAACTTCACTCTTGAAGCGCCTAACTTGGGAAAAAATTATGTTGTTGTTAGTCAAGTGTTTGATGTGTTTTGAAGACTCCAAAAGACTTCCTCTTGCTAGGCGCTCTTCTTGGCAACTACAACCTTCAACTGGCACCTAGATCCTGAAGAAAAACACTTGCAAGTGTGGGCGCACTTTCCTTGTGATGGAGCATCAAACTGGTGCCTAGAAATCATAATGCATGAAGTGAGTGCCTAGGATCCTATTGGTCCAATAGGTGGTTTTGGGATCCATGTCAAATCATTGGATTAGGTTGCCAACTCAGAATGATTTTCTTGCGCTTAGACTTCAAGGCGCCAAAACTAGTAGGAAAATATTTGGGGGGAAACCACGCTGATAAAAGTTGGGTAAATTTAACCTCCGAGTTTGATTAGGCTCCATATAACAACAATATTTATATCATGTCCCTTTGCTTTATGAAACAAGTAGTATGTGTCAAGTCATAGGGATAACACTATGGTCCTTAGAAATTTCTCTATGACTTTTGATAAGATTATCTACTATTATGTGGATGCTTGATAGTATTAAAATTATTGGGCATTAAGTTGAGGTGACCATTCTTGTTATGATCATCACTTTTCACAAGGGGTATGTCAGTTATCCCATATATCATTCATTATGATTATTTTTCAATATCTTGATGGTGGAAGGATTGTTTTCACTATTATCTTTAGCTTGGGAAGTCATCAACCATCCATTTATTCTATAAACCCTTTACCCACTACTAATTGTGGCTTGATCAATTCTTAATGCACTTTCTAAAGATTCCTCATAAGACTTATAAGGTAACTTCTAAACCTCCTCCCTTGTATCCCTATTTACAAAATGCAAAAAGAGGTTATAGATTTCTCTATGGGCCATATTTAGGGCTCTAGTTGACAAATAAAGGACTTGCCTTCGACTTCTGAAAATGTACCAATAACTAAACATTTTATTTCATACTTAGGAACTCTCAAATTCTTGCCTTGACTAATTTGTTCATATTGAAAGGTATCACAAAATCACCAATGGGTTGTATGAAGAAATGTATAGAGACCTTTGGAAGGTAATAGTACCAATTTATCATGATTCCTTCAAGGGTCTTGGGAAATATCCTAGCCACAACTATGTCCCAAGGGAAGATCTCTCTTACAGTCATCATATATGCCTTGATGTGGGAATTTGGATTCCCTTCCCCTTTGAATTTTGGTACATCTGGGAGGGGATGTAATAATAACATATTACAAATTTTTAAGTCAAGAGGTTCTTTTAAATAGTCTACGTAGGTTCCTCAAAAGGAATCTTCAGAAGTTGGAGTTCTTATGAACATGAAACCCATGGATGGGGCTTATGTACTAAGTTGATTTTTCATTCACACATTTGTTTGATATCCTAGATACATTTGCTAGACAGTGATGGGATGATACACTATGGGAGTCACATGATTTTGTGGCACATAAGCTCCACTAGGTTGTTGAAGATGTGGGGAAGTGTCATTATTAGTTTTTTGAAAAAAAAAATTTAGATAGGGAAGATTGAGTTGTCCCCTAGTTTTTCTCAACCCTAGTGTTGAATAGATTCATTTGAACTTTTGGTCTTTCTATAGTTTTGTCCTTTAGAGGTTTCTCAACACCTCTAGCCTTTAGCATCCTGATCCATTGGACTAGTGTGGCTATGAGGTTGGAAAGTGTTGCAACCTCCATCCTTTAAACTTCTCCACCTTGTTATGGGTTGTTTTGAGTATTTTCACTTGCTTTCTCTTCAAGAATATTTTCTAATGATACATGATGTGTCATAGATCATTCAACTTGATAAACAATATGGAGGGATTCTCATGCCTCCTATACTTCTTGCAAGTTTCTTTATAGATGGCTCACATCATTGTCCATCTAGGTGGTCATTTCCCTAAATATTATGATAAGATAATCCTGTTAATGAACTTTGGATTGAATGAGAATCAACATGCTTTGTCTTGACTAGAATAGTTGGGATGGACAAAAATCTATTGATTCTAGGTTGGGTTGTTAAAGGTCAAGAAGTTTTGGTGTCTAATGCCCTCTAAATCTAAATATTCAAAATCATAGTGGTTCAATAAGTTACAACAAATAGTCAGGTAGACAATAGACTATAAGGAACAAGGACTACACATGAATCCAAAACAACACCAGTCAATAAGGACATCACAAGTAACTCAACATTACTTCCAGAGGCGTTCACAAAAACAAAGGGGAGAACACAACTAGAGAATGCTAGACTGTAGTAGGGATGAGTGTCTGGTGTAGAGCACACAGTGGAAGCATAGAATTATCAACTTTTGAACCTTCGAACTCACTATTGGTGAGACAACATACCATCGGTGAGCTTAAAATTTCATCGACTGATAGGCCAATGCCACCATGACTTTGTTTGATTTCACTTCTGACAAACATCCCATCATTGACTCATATCAGTCAGACAGACCACTATCGGTGACTTTATATCCTTTCACACCGATGTCTTTGTCACTCTGATACGAGACTCTAAGTCCCTCACCTATCGGTAGGACTTAATACCATCGGCACACTCAAAAACTCTTCTGCCAACACATCGATCTCACCAATGACAACCTTCGGACCACACTCGTCGGTGAGACTCCAAACATCAGTGAACTCTAATCTCGTTGGGCTAATACATCGATGGATTTTGACTGTCGGTGTGACCCACTTCATCGGTGAAGCTCTCAACTGCTCTTCCGATGCGCCGATGGGATTATCTTCTGATACATCGATGTCTTCGACTTCAAACCACACTTGTCAGCAAGATAGACCACTATCGGCAAAGCCTAACCAAGGTCTGCCAATACGCCGATACGACCAACTCTTGACGTCGATACAAGGTTCTTTTGAAGGCAAAGGGCGCCTAGGCTTATGGGGCTCAATTTGATGTATTTATTGAAAGCTCAAGGTGAATTGATGCTTATTGAAAATGTCACTTAGTCCTTCATTTGCATTCTAGGTGCCATTTTCTATTGACTTATATACTCCTCCTCATGCTAGGGTGCCATAATGAAGTGGTTTAGACAATAGGTACGCTTCACTTACTAGAGGCTTGTTTTCCTTCCACCTTAGGTGCACTTTTATGGTGGAACATGTGTCAATGGGCACCTTGTCTTAAATGAATGCTCTCTCTAAGTTGGGCACCCTTTTGAGGCTTTATGAGTTGCAAATTGCACCTTAACCCTTCATGCTTGTTGCTCAATGTTTGAATGTTTAATAAAGTCTCCTTTAGGTGCTCATCTTAATGACTTTTTCTCAAGGCGCAATCATCCTAATGACTTGGATATTCATCCTAGTGTTTCAGGATATCAGGCTACTGGACTTAGTCATTTTTAGGATCTCAAACATAAAGAATAACATGATGATTCATTTTTTTGTATTGCATATAGTTGATATTCTATGCTACTCATAAAGAATATTAATATTTTCTGTTCAACATGATGATTCATTTTTTTTAAATACAACTTTTATCTTTTAGTTCCAAAATGAGGTTTAGGTGATACTTGAGTAACTTATTGGATCAACAAACATCCTATGTAATACAATTGGACTTTAAATATTTGAAGTAGCCATCTACAAATATCCATTCAAATGTCGATTTATAATGCAAGTATGGACGCCATCAATAAAAAAATTTGTATTAACCAAATATCCATATAGGCATACATCAATATCTGTTGATAGAAGTATAACATATATACAAAATAGCCATATAGGCTTACAAAAATGCCATATAGGCTTACAAGAATGCCATATAGGCATACAATGTCAACTATATACAATACAAAATATATGTCCATAAATGCCATATAGGCATACAATAAGGGAACACAATAAAAAGTCATTCCCCTTTGGCTGGTGAAGAGAATAGATCACGGGCAGCCTTTGATCTTCTAGGGGATGGAGACGCGCATGTGGGTGGTCTACTACAAACCCGAGGGCTACTCCTCCTATTTAGTTCTTCCTGCATCTTTAGCTGTTACAATAAAAAGTATAGACATTAATATATAGAAATTACATGTTATAAAAAATGAAACATTTAACAAAATAATCACTTACCGCTAACATATAATCTGTCTCCTCACTTGCCTCAGTAGCAGGAATAGGCCCTAGTGATGTCATGTCCTATAGAAACCATCCAGATAGAAATTAAACTTCAAATCAATAATCTTTTATTTTTTCAAAAATAGACAAATATAACAATGAATGTAAATTGAAATTTACTAATCTGCCTCATACCCCTGTCAATGCCATGGAGCTATGAATCGCAAAGGCCACACCATGCTCCATTGCCCTCAGAACATGGGGAGGTGTCTCCATAGCCTGCATCATTTAGAAATAAAACAACATTATTCAATTACGAAAAATATAATAGTGATGCAAATCATGGCTCCTAACATACACACACGTTCATCTAAACATGGAAGTACACACAATAAAGCACACAAGTCACATACAAAAATCTAGTAAGTACAATTCATTCATTAAACTATTTATTTTATTACCTCCGTAAAGCTTTGAAGTCCACCACCGTTGGCAGGTGTTGCCGTGAAATCTACAATATTAACCTATTCAACATCCAAAATCAGATATTAGAATACCATTCATATAACAAAGCTATTCACATGTAATATTTATAATTGTTTACTAGTTACATACCCCGATAGTAAATGATCTAGTGTAAAATGCAGGTGGCAAACCATTGAAAACTGCATCGATGCTATGACCCTAAAATTTCATTAAAATCATCAATTTAAATTAGTTAATCTTGCATTTCAAAAATGAAATTTAATAAATTAAACTCAATAAACTTGCTAATATTTACCTGAGTATCAAGGCCGAAAGTCTCACTCAGGAGGGTATCTGTCATCACCATCTGCTCAGCTGCAGATGTAGCCTGTGCACTTGCGTCCTGACTATCCATGGGGTCATAACCACAGGCTGACCTGCAAGTCTGACAAGTATGGGGTGGGACCCTACTCCTCACACTATCTCCCAACCCACTCTGTGTTGCAGGACTAGCATGCTCTATGATGCTCTGGGTCAAGGCACTAATGGACTGAAGTGTATCGACCTCAACACTCTCCTTCATAATGGAAGGGATAGAAACATGCTCGTGGGCTGGTTTGCTGATTACTCATCTCACTACCCGCTGTGGGTCAAGACATGCCCCTGGTCTATCTTGTGTTGACCCCCCACCTCTACCCTGGAAGTCCCGCATATCAAAATAGTTTGGCACTTTATTGAGGACAAACTCACAGTAGAGTTTCCTCAAAAAGTATTGCGGGACCTCATTATTATTGTATGGAGGATGGTCAAAAACCATCCACCACCTCTGTCCAAAATTGTCCCTTATCACTTGGTTGTTGCACCAATGGATAGGGAACCTCTTGCATGTAATGGGTGGAGGTTGATTTGTTTGTGGGTTTGTGAAAATCGAACACAACTCTAATTTTGTGATTTGTAATTTTTTCACATCTTGGTATGACAACTTGTCTGCATAATAATCTCTAAACTCTCTCCTCTTATTCGTCCAACTAGTTATTTGCTTGCTAATTGAATCTACGTTTGATAATATAGATTCAAGAGATTTAGCAAGCGTGGACCTATGCAAGGTTGAAGTGGAAGGATCTTTCAACCTTGCAATTATATCTTCAATTTCTTTTTTGTTGTTTTCAATTTGCCCCATTATATTTTCTTGTGTTCCAGGGGCATGTCGAGGAATGGATGGAGGAGGTTGTTTTTCTGCAGGTATTTCCTCCTTAGGATTTTGTGGATTTTGAGGAGGAGGAGGAGGAGGAGGTGCATTAACATTTCCTGACAATTAACGAAATATACATCAAAAATCAACTCAAACCTACCTCTTTAGAAACAAATTCAAACAAAAAAACAAATATAACTCACTCCTTTGGCGTGCTTGATGTCGTGGCGGCATTTTGGCAACGAATCGATAAGGTTTTTGTGTTGAATTGAGTTTTGCAAAACGTGAGCGCACTTTCTAAGGTTTGCAGGCTGCGGGCATAGAGGAGAAGAAAGAAATGAAATGAGATAGAAACCTTTTTTTAATTTATAGCAAGTCAAAACGCACTCATGTTATAACGCAAATGCGTTATGGCTTGGTTTTGACGAGCCTTAGGATCGTCATTACCAAACCATAACGCGAGCGCGTTATAACGCGCTCACATTTTGTATTATTTTTTTTTTGAAAATAATTTGGCCACTTTTTGGCCCCCCATCTTTTTTCACTTACCCTAAGGGCTAGACCTATTCCTTCGGGTGCCTTAATGGGCCCTTCCTATGTATCCCAAAGAGGAAGATGCTTCATAGTTCAACAACTTAGTCAACCAACCTTACTCAGTTGTCTCAATAATTGACATTGACCAACACAAACACACCTCTTAATCAATATCTTAATAATATGACTCATCAAAGAAAATAATAATAGGAGCTTACTTTTATCTAATTCACTGCAACACCATAGTTTACTAGTTGAGACACCCACAATGGTAGTATGCATAAACAAGGTAAATAACATTTTTTACTAGGTAAACATAACTACCTAGTAATTGTAAAATTGTCATATTTTTCTCATTCCTTGATAAAAATTCAAAATCCAAATGTTTTGAAAAGCTAAGATGGAGGAGGACAAAACATAGAAAGGGTTTGAAGAGATTCTTTAAGACATGAGAGCATTTGTTGCTGGTATCTACTTGAACAATCAAAGTAGTAACTTATTGTTTAATGGGAATGGCTATTAAGAAATCTGTATGTCTCAAAAAGCTTTTCCCAAAACATGTTGTGTTTTGGAACATATATTTATATTTAAAATAATGAACTAACACATAACTCAATACTAATAGCCCAAGAGTTTTGAGCAAGACCTATTAATGTAATATCATGATTATTATATGCAAGTTAGATAAATAAGACTATAATTTACTAGAATTGCTAATATTAATACTTCAAGGAATTAAGAAAATACAACTCTTTGATCACTAGACAATAACACTAAACTTAATCACTTCGTTGGAAGCAAGTGTACATTTTCACACCCTTGTAGAGGTTACGTAACTTTCATTGTAGCATGAACCAACTTCATAGTTTGTTTGGTATAGATACCTGTGAGGGTAAAATGTCGAATCAATCAAATGAATAATAGATGACCCAAACATCAACAGAATAGAGAAACAAAGAAGATCCAAATAAACAAAGCAATGAACAAACATAGCACAACCTCTTCCATTTCAAAATTTCTGTTGTTTGCCTATCACGAATCGTCCTTTCACAGATGAGATGAGCCCTCAGAGAGTGCAATCTTTTAAAGCTGTTTGAGGAAGTCGATGGTGAACGGCTATAGTGTGATATGCAATGAAGGTGAGCTCCAATGCAACAATGGTGATCTCAAGCTTGTGGATGACAAATGGGTGCCAAAGGCGCGCTGGTGATATTTCTGCAGAGTAACGATGTCAAAAGCCTGGATAATTAGAATGGAGGGATGAAGCTTCATTTATAGACTTGGAAGAATGGAAATCAACGGTTGAGAGAAGATATGAAGATCAACGGTTGAGGATGGTTGAGGAATGTGCAACCAGTGGAAACGTGCCAAGTGTCCCAGCTCCATCATGAAAGGTGGGATGTGACAAAATTGATTGGAGAGTTAACTCCATTGACTGGTCTGTTAACAGAATTGATTGATCAGTTAGAAGAGTGGATTGTGGAACTGATTGAATTGATTGAGGATTTGACTCAACTGACAGGTTAGTTAACAGATTTGATTGATTGGTTAACTGACCTCTGATTGGAGAAGAAATAGGCCATGTGGGTGAGGGAAAATAAGGCAATTAAATATTAAATATATTTAATTGCATGTGCAACCTGATGAGGTGGACAAGGTGAGGTGGAAAAGGTGAGGTGTAAAGGTGACGTGGAATTTTGAATTTAGAACTTTAGGATAGAGGAAATAGGATTAATTAAATAATTTATGATTATTTAATTGTGTAAGACAAATAGAAGAATTTTAATTAAATAAATAGAATTTATTTAATTATGGAACAGTGAATCGATTAAATAAATTTAGAATATTTATTTAATTGGTAGAAGAATGGAATAAATATTTAGAATATTTATTTAGGATGATTCGTGTCATTTTTAGGCGTATACATTTTGCCCCTCTTTGATGCAATGCAGTTTACAGCATTGCTTCAAAGAAATCGATAGTCTGAATGATGATACATGCCCCAGTTTGCCCCTGGTACAAGTTTGATGGCAGGATGCCCCCTCGGGAGATTGGACGAGGAGGAGGTAGAAGGCGTAAGACGGACAATCTCACGAAGAAGAAGGTTAAGTTTGAAGAAAGAGCCGAATGATATGTGATGCAAGATGGAATGATGACACACACAAGCAAGGAAGCAAGTATGCACAAATGATGCAAGAACAAACAAGGTATTGCCCCTGTCAAGCAGTAAACCAATGATATACTGATGATATACGATAATGTTGTCATGGCGGGGAACAATATATCCCTAGACCAACACGACAGGCGTGTTGTCATGGCGGGGAATGATAGATCCCTAGAGCAACATGAAGGATAGTGTCTGGTTTCAGGAAATGAAGCATGTCGTGTAAGACGCGTGTATTGGTCTGATTTCGACAATGCAACATCCTGTATAAGACAATTGATTGATTAACTGATCGAGTTGGGTTATGACTAGACAAAGATCAAGACCACTGATTGTGAGTGGATCATTTGTGCAAGATTGACTTGACTTGATTGGTATGGATTAAGGATGGACCTTGCATTTGGATCATTGCTCAGATTGACTGGACAAGGATGAAAGATATGATGATAGATAGAAATCTGATTGATAGAAGAAAGACTCGATAGAAAGAGTCACAAGCTTTTATTTGTATTGATACTCTGCATTGTTGGATCTTTATTGCATGGGGTATGGTATGGATGTATAAATGGATATAGGATGGATACTTTGCTATTGGAGTGCTTTATTTCATCATTGGGCATATTTTTGTGGTACTTTTCTGAAATGTTGTAAGTGAATACAAGCATCGAGGTATAATTGAACCGAGATGACCTGAGTATCGCTTACATGGAGTGTGATTGAGCAAGTTAATACAAGCATCTAGTCAAAATTGAATCTAGATGACCTGAGTACTTCTTGCGTTTCAACAAGAAAGGATTGCCCCCGTTCATGTAAGGCCTTGGATGTCCTCGATGATCTTTTGCTGATCATGTCCTTAGACAAGGCGTCGCATTACTAAAGTTTAATCCACAAACAACAAACAAAGAAAGTAATCATGCCCCCATCATAGCATCTCTAGCTTTTGGCATCCTTGAGTAGCATAGGAAGGTATGATAGCAAAAATCAAGACTCTGTAACTTAACCCTAGGTTCCAATCTACAAAAGCATATTTGCGTTGATATGTGTTTATTTCTTGCCTTAATTTGCATAAAATCATTTAGAAGACCTTGGGTATTTGCTTTGCATTGGATAGGTTAAGATGCTCATAGTCAAGATTTCTGCTCGAAGCGCGGGTGTTTGCTTGCATTTGCTTACTTGATGAGAAGGTCGCACAATCCTTATTGAGAAGACTGACCCTAAGGGACGGACCTGGTGCCTTGGGGGCTCATTGCTAAATGGCCTTGCCTACGTGACGACGCAGAGGCAACGTAGTTCGAGGTAAACCCTAATGGACCATGGATGGACTAGAAGAAAGACGACAAGAATGAAGACAAGAAAGGAGACGAATGGGACTTTGGGAGAGATGGAAGCCTCGGGGGTGCATTAGAATAATGGCCTTGCCTACATGACGGCGCAGAGGCAACATAGTTCACGGATTCAGACCATAGACACTGACGAGAGACACTACACTAGGCTTACATTGAGGAGACGGTATGGGACAAAACCTTGGTTGACAAGGCCACAAGGTGAGTATCAAGCCATGATAGGTAACTGTCAAGTGTTTATTGTGTGATGGATATGGGTCAAATGAGGAAAATAGAGGGAGAATGGGCTCAAGGTGATTGGATTCCCAAAGATGGAGAATGCGGTTTGTCACAAGTAACGCCTGTTTACCAGGTTTTCATCACTTGCTTTTATTTGCACGAGAAGCTAGAAAGTAACATGACGCCTGATTGCCAGGTTTTCATCATGATACCTATCCAAGGCACCTGTTTGCCAGGTTTTCACCAAAGGACGATTTTTTTTTTTTGTATGCTTTCTCTTTGTAACTTTTTGATTTTTTTGTATTTTCTCTTTGTAACTTTTTTTGATTTTTTTGATTTTTTGATTTTTTGACTTTATTGTGCCCCCTTGCATTGGGGTTCTCTTAGGTATAGAACCGGCGAAGGTGCATGCTGTTGATTGGATCATCAAGCAACTCACCTTCTGATGTGGCCAACTGATATGCCCCCGATCCGTAAGCCGCTACAATTACATAGGGTCCAAGCCAGCTAGGCTCGAACTTACCTTTCTTTTCTCTGTCCTGCTGATTGCGAGGGTTCTCTTTCAGGACGAGGTCCCCAACCTTGAAGCATCTTGGTCTAACCTTGTGGTTGTAACTTCTTGACATCATCTATTGATAGGCTTTGAGATGGTCAAAAGCTTGTTGGCGCCTTTCCTCTAGCAGTTCTAGCTCTTGTAGCCTAGAGACTCTGTACTCTTCGTCTGATATGAGACCTTTCAACGACACCCGAAGGGATGGGAGTTCGACCTCAATGGGAAGGATGGCTTCGGAACCATAGACGAGGGCGTAGGGTGTAGCACCTGTGGGAGTGCGTATGCTGGTTCGATAGGCCCACAGAGCGGGATTGAGTTGAACGTGCCAATCGCGACCAGCTTCATTGATAGTCTTCTTTAGGATTTTCAGAATGGTTTTGTTCGATGCCTCAGCTTGGCCGTTACCTTGGGGGTAATATGGAGTGGAGAAGCGATGGTGGATCTTGAAACGTTCACAAAGTTCCTGGACATCCTAATTTTTGAAGGGTCTCCCGTTATCCGTTATGATGGATGAAGGGATGCCATATCGGCAGATAATGTAATTCAGAATGAAAGAGGAAATTTGCTTTCCTGTGACGGTTGATAAGGGAACGGCTTCAATCCACTTTGTAAAGTACTCAGTGGCAGTTATGATGAATTTATGGCCGTTGGAAGAGGGCGAATGAATCTTTCCCACGAGGTCAAGTCCCCACTGGCAAAAGGGCCAGGGTGTCGTTAGAGGTCTCAACTCCTGAGCAGGTGCATGAATCAGGTTCCCATGTACCTGGCACTGTTTGCACTTTTTGACGAACTGATATGAATCCATTTCCATATTGGGCCAGTAATAACCCAAACGCATGAGTTTCTTAGCTAAGGAAGGACCGCTGGAGTGTGTTCTGCAGATCCCTTCGTGCACGTCTCGCAAGGCAGTTATAGATTCTTCTTGTTCTAGACAACGGAGTAAAGTACCATCCAGACCACGTCGGTAAAGGGTATTGGCGATAATGGTGTAATGGGAGGCTTGTCGGATGAAAGTTCATTTTTGGTTGGAAGAGAGGTCCAAAGGAAGGACATTGTCCTTGAGGTAAGTGTAGGTCTTATCGTACCAAGGTGAATCAGATCTTACTAGGTGGCAAATGGAATGGGTTTCGAGGAGATCATAAGCCGGTTGTCGAATTGTTTCTACTAAGAACTCATACCGTGACTCATGTTCAGGTATCTCAAGAAGAGAGGCTATGGTCACCATTGCATCTGCTGCTTTGTTCTCTATCCTGGGTATTTGCTCAAACGAGATGGTCCCAAAATGTTCTTTGAGGTCGTCGACCATCCGTTTGTATGGGATGAGCTTCTCATCTTTGGTCTGATACTCATCGTTGACCTGGTTTATGACGAGCTGAGAATCACCGTAGACACATAGTGCTTGGATTTTCCACTCAGTGGCCATCTTGAGACTAATTACCAAAGCCTCATACTCCGCTATATTGTTAGTGCATGGAAATAACAACCTGTAGGACTTTGGAATTGTGTCGCCTTGGGCAGTGATGAACAAGATACCTGCCCCCGATCCATGGTTGGTGTAAGACCCGTCGAAGTAGAGTTTCCAAGGAGATGTTGACAGAGTGAATAAAGATTCATCGGGGAACTCAAACTGCATTGGTGAAGTGTCCTGTAATGGTGCCTCAGCTAGTTGGTCAGCGATGATTTGCCCCTTGATGGCTTTTCTGTCCACATACTCTATATCATATTCGCTAAGAAGCATAACCCATTTGGCTAGTCGACCTGTGAGAGCTGCTTTGCTGAGAAGATATTTTAGTGGGTCGATCTTGGCAATGAGTTTGACAGGATGTGCCAACATGTAGTGTCAGAGTTTTTGTGAAGCAAAAACCACCGCAAGGCATGAACGTTCCACCTATGAGTACTGCAACTCGTAACCCACTAAGGTTCGACTGATGTAGTACACAGCTCTTTCCTTATTCTCATAGTCTTGCTGTGCTAGGAGAGCCCCAAGAGCAGTAGGTGTAGCAGATATGTAGAGAATCAAAGGTTTTCCTTGGATCGGAGGCATGAGTATAGGAGGATTCATGAGGTACTCCTTGAGCTTGTTGAATGCCTCTTCGCACTGCTCATCCCATTTAAATGGAACGTTCTTATGTAGGAGATGGCTAAAAGGGTGGCACTTGTCTGCCAGCTGTGAGATGAACCTGCGGATGGCCTGTAACTTGCCCTGTAAGGATCTCAACTGTGTTAGAGTTTTGGGCGGAGGCATGTCCATGATTGCTTTGACCTTGGCCGGGTCTACCTCTATGCCATTTGCTGACACGATGAAGCCTAGCAGCTTGCCCGATGTTACCCCAAACACACATTTCTTCGGGTTCAATTTTACTTGGAATTGGTCCAGCCGTTGGAAGACTTTCTCTAATGTGTCCAGGTGTGAGTCCCTGGTGAGTGATTTTGCCAAGATGTCATCAACATAATCTTCCATAGTCACATGCATCATGTCATGAAATATAGTTGTCATGGCCCGCTGATATGTAGCACCTGCATTTTTCAGCCCAAATGGCATGACATTCCAGCAAAAGGTACCCCATGGACAAGTGAAAGCGGTTTTGTGCTGATCCTCTGGTGCTATTTTGATCTGGTTGTACCCTGAGAATCCATCCATAAGTGACAGCATTGTATGTCCTGCCGTGAGGTCGACTATGATATCGATGTTAGGCAAGGGAAAGTCATCTTTGCGGCATGCTTTGTTTAAGTCTCTAAAATCGTTGCATAGTGGAACTCTGCCATCTGGTTTAGACACTGGCACGATGTTTGATATCCATTTGGGGTAATCTATGGCCCTGATGAACCCCATGTCTAACAATTTCTTGAGTTCTTCCTTGACCAGGAGGGCAATATGGGGATGCATTTTTCTCAGTTTTTGCTTTACGGGCTTCACCCCTGGATCCAATGGCAAGTGATGTAGAATCAGGTTTGGGTCCAAACCTGGCATGTCGGCATATGACCAAGCAAAGCTACCTCTCTTCTTTTTAAAGAATGGTACAAACTTGGTTTTCTCAGGTGGCGTGAGAGATTTTGCAAAGTGGATAATCTGAGGCTACTCTTCGGTTCCAATGTTCACTGGCTCTGTTGGCTCTACCACGATCTGTGACCTTTCTTGATACATGTCACTTGGGAGGGTGTCAAGCAATCCATCGTCAGGTGCCACAGTTGGGTTTTCACCTTCAGATACGTCCTTTCTTTTTATTGTTTTATGATCTGACACTGCCGCACGACGGTTTTCACCGTCAGATTCCTTTTTGATCTTTATATTTTTGTGACTAGAAGGCTTGGCACCCTCCTCGAAGTAAGCTACAGTATTAAGTTCGATAGCGAAACCGACTTTATGATCCCCTTTTGGTAAGTGATCTCTAAGTCCCATATAGTCAATGTAGGCATCATCGTTCTGGAACATATCTAATTGGGGGGTTCCTTGCAGATCCCAGTCAATAAGCTCAGGGTGCAAGAGGGGAAGGGAGTCGGATGAAAGACCTGATTCATTGATAGTGTGGATGGAAATACTAGGAGCACAGGTGGGGGTAGTGTTCTGGGTGGTACTTTCCTCCAAGTTGTTTATCGCAATGGAATCGAAACTTTCCTCGAAAACCATACTCTCAGGGAGGGGCAAATCAGACTCCAGTGGTCTGTCCTGTTGCATTTGTCTCTCATGATATGGGCTAAGAGTTTGGATGGTGTCAACCTCCTTGTCATCGTAGGAGTGTTCTGTCAGCTCGTCCCATTCATACTGATTGGAATCATTCGAATCTGCGTCACTATCCTCTTGGAGTGTTTGAATTGTCTCCACTAGGCAGGCATTTTCTTTGGCTTTACCCTTGCCTTTGTACCCTAGGCCAGTCGTGTTTCGAGCTGAAGAGGAGGAAGAAGGTTGTATAGGTTCGATGATCCCTTCTTTTCTGAGGCCGATAGGGCCTTGTCCTTCATAGTCCATCCTATGCAAGATGGTTTCACCCCGTCCATAGAGTTCTGTAGGGAGTCTAGGTGGCTCTTGGGGTGTGTTTTCTTCTTCGGCATAAAGCCATTACAAGAGATCTCGCTCCTCTGATTCATCGGATAATGTCCCCCATTTTACAAAGGGGTTTGCGGGAGTGATAGGAGGAGCAGAGGGCTTTGGAAAATGCCTGGGTTGATGCTTGGGCTGGCCAAAGGAGCGAGGAGACAAGGGCATTTTTGCAAGGTTGAGGCTGTGCTCAATCTGGTATTCTCCCACGCCATTTTCTTTTATGGTGATTTTCATTGGTTTGGGCCGTGAGGAGGAAGCTTCGGCAGTATGGTCTTGTGGCGGAGTAGGGGAGATATGGGCTTGATTGTTGGGTATGACACATTTCGGTTTTGCTTGGAAAGAGTTGCAATGTTGGTAGGGGTCGGGGTCGCCGTGTATGGTGACCTGCTTGCCATCGTGTGGGAACTTTATGCATTGATGGTAGGTGGAGGGGACAGCTTTCATGGCGTGGATCCATGGTCTCCCTAGTAGAATATTGTAAGCAAGCTCCCGATCAAGGACTTGGCACACCACATCTTTAATTATCGGTCCCACTTGAATGGGTAGGACAACCGTGCCCTTTGTGGTGCGTTCCTCCTCGTCATAGGCTTTGATAGTAATTTTCCGTCTAGGATCTACTGCCTGTTCAGAAAACCCCAATGCAAGGACTAGCTTCAAAGTGCAAATATTCAAACCGGCACCCCCATCAATGAGAACCCTCTTGATGCGGTGCTTGTGCACGAATGCGACAATGTGTAGAGGGGTGTTGTGGGGTTGAGATATGGAAAGGTCATCTTGCTCTGTAAATGAGATGGAAGTGGAGGATGTCAAATTACCCACCATGGTTTGAAACTTTTCATGGGCTAGGTTAGTGGGGACAGTAGTTTCCACTAAGGCTTTCTCAAGAATCTCCTTATGAGAAGGAGATAGACGCAAGAGCTCCAATATAGAAATGTGAGCCGGAGTTTTTTGCAATTGGTCGATGACATTATATGGGCGGGGGTTGGACGGAGATGGTGACGACCTTGGAGGAGTGGTGTTGATCGTGACTCTACCACTGCGGGTAATTATACTACAACCAGTTCTGTTAGGTCCTGGTTGTTGGTTGGGGGATATGACGTTGACTTGCGGAACATGCTCAGAAATGCAGTTAATGGTGTACTCAAAGGGAACGCTTGCATAGTTAGCATTACTCGATCCACTGTTCTGGTTTGGCCTGTTGCGATTGTTGTCATTATTGTTATGGCCATTGGAGTTGTTGCCGTTGTGACTATCGTTGTTGTTGTGGCCATTGTTGCGATTATTGTGACCGCTGTTGTGATTGTATGTGAGGACCGCCCTTTTTTACTACTGTTGTTATGACTATTTACAGTACTGTTATTGTTACTTTCATATTTGTGGGATAGCAGTTCCCGGAATTTGTCAGACTCTTTTAATTTATTATGTTTTCGAAAAAACTAATTGGGTGATGTTTGGATAAGTTTACTTTTCAGAAAAATGAATTAGGTGATGATGGAAAATTGTAATATGATTTTTAATTATGTTAAATTGTACTAGGGCATGAGAATGCATGTTTTATTTAAGTTGCTTCGGCTATGATGAATTTATGTGGTTACTGATCTTGTAATTGAGTGTGCAGGGATTACTAATCGAACCACAGATTTCGGAGATCATTCCACACCTTGTTATTTGTTATTCCCTGTTAAGCCGATCTGGTTCCACGAGGAACCAAGATCTCTTTGTGTTTGATGTCTTGATGTAATGTGGTCTTTCGTATGGTCGAGTGGGTTAGGTTACCCTCAAGTAACATTATTTTTTATAAATTGTGTTGTAAAGAGATTGAAATTGAAATTTCCTTATTTATTTAAATTATGAGGCCCTTTTCTTGTGCTTTACCTTGACCAGGGGTGTCTTGTATGGGTTAAAGTTGACCCTGGGTTATACCCCATGGGTCCAGGGGCCCATTTGGCATGGGTAACCCTTGAGTAACCTCCATCTAGTCAACTTAACCTTCCCCTGAAGTTAAGTGGCGAAAATTGGAGGTAGGAGGGGACATGATGGGTTGTACCAACACTCAACCCATCCCCTCTACTTTCCCCTAGATAAGAGATGCCACCCATTAGTGAAAGTCACCTCTTCTTTAGTGAGATTCCCCCATGTACTATGGGGACACCCATGTGAAGAAAGGAGAAAGAGGCATGGGTCACCTGTCTTGTTCCCATTTAACTCTTTTTTTTATTTCTCCCATGAGAAAGTGGAGTCACATGAGAGGAATAAGGAGTACCCTTGGGAATGGAGAGTGACATAAGCCACCTGGACAGAATAGTGGTTTTTGGGAAGGGTGAGGAGGTGACAAGTGTCACTTCCCCATTTCTCAAAATTAAAAAGAAAGAGAATTTGGGTTATTTATTTTCAAATTTTGGGATGAGAGGGAGTTAGTTGAATTTTGGGGAAAAACTTTCATTTTGGCCTTACCAAAAATAGAGAAGTTAGTTTGGAAGATAGAGAAGGGAGAGGGAGTTGGTGGCTAAGGTTGGAAGTGAACTCTGTGGACTCTGCAACAACTTCATTCCAGGAGGGCTTTGCAAGGTTGGTCTGAATTTTACCTTTGTTTTTGGTAGAACTGAAATGTGCATGAAATGTGTGTGAAATATGTGTTTAGATTTGTTTTCTGTGGGGTTCTTGTCGGGTTGTTTGACAGAGCGTCTCCCACTTGGGAGAAATGCTCATCAAGTTTGGGGTAGGGGAGGAGAGATCCTCCTCGGGTGCATACCTGTTTCCATCTTTTGGGATGTTGAAAGCCTTGAGGGCATGTATCTGTGACTGTATTTTGGCTTGAGAGTCCTATACAGATTACTTAAAAATTGTGATCACACTTGGTTGAGACCAAGAGAAATTTATATTAGTTCATTTATCTGTCAGGGTGACACTCTGGAGTCGAGTGTGTCCACTCTCCTACCCCTTATGAAACTCACTGTAGTTGAGTTTCCGTATTGTGTAAAATACCCACGGGTGTATGTGTGCTTTGGGATTGTTGTTGTTTCTGTTGTGAAGTGGAGTGTTTGAGTACCCAGGTGTGAGTATGGTCTCCCTAGCTCGGGGGTGACCCACTTGCGGGTCTACGGTAGGGAGGAGAGCTAGACGAGTGGTATTTTCTTCTTTGTTTGTCTTTGATACTTAGGTTTTTCTCTTGGAGCTTCTGGTTGGCTATTTATGAAGAAACAGTTCATCTTCTTGTCATGAGAATTAGGCCTGGTTCATTTCATAGAGATGAAGAGAGAACACCTCTCTTGTTATTGTTGTAAATTAATGATATTCTGGGAGTGAAGAAAATCACCTCCCTGATCTTGTTATTATTGGACTTTTATTTGGTTGTCATAAGTTCTCAGTTGTATACTGTTTGGGAGGAGAAAGTTCATATCTGGGAAGTTAAGTGGTGGTATTCATGATTGAGAAGCTGTAATATGAATGTGCTTAAATTTTAAGTTGATGTTTGCAAACTTTGTTCAATAGCAATTTTTGTGTTTCAAGTATTACTGAAAGGAAAAGTTCATTTTTGGCAATCTAATCTGAGTTGTTTACATTTGAAAGTTTGGAATTGCTTAACTAGTTGAAATGTTAGTTTTTATAGTTCAATGTTAAAATGGAAAAGACAGTTTTAAATGTTTGAGTTCTTCTCCATATTTAGTGGATTCTGTTAAATTCTAGCATGTATATATATTCTGTTTGTACATTTAAGCATTCTTAAATATTTATGAAAATGGAAAGATATACTTATAATAAGGGGATAGCTGTTTACCATTTCTACCGATTAAGTGAAATTGGGATATATATATATATATATATATATATATATATATATATATATATATATATATATATATATATATAGATATATATATATCTAATTGTTATGACATTATCTTTATAACAGGTTGTTTTGGAGTAAATGCATAAAGTAGTGAATTTGAGAAACTTAGGAATTATATAAATACATGTAAGAATAAATATATATATATATATATATAAATATATATATATATATATATATATATATTTTACATTTTGAGTAATTATCATTTTATAGAATAATAGAGAAATTGAAAGTAATTATCATTTTTATGAGATTGACTGATAAATATCAATATAAAAATAGATATATATGTATATATATATATATGAAATATATATATATATCTAAATATAAAATCATTGATATATATATATATATACATGAATATATATATATATATATATATATATATATATATATATATATATATATATATATATTTTATTGTTGATAGAAATCAACGAATAACACATAAGAATGACTGTCAAAGTTTAAGCCGCGGAAAAAAAAAAACACAGTCGCGGTTTACAATGGGCGATGGGGAGAAAAACCCCACCGCAGGCCCTTTTTATATATTTGGAGGTGTGGAGTGGGGCGGAGCCCCACCCACACCCCACGTCGTGGGAATGTGGGTGGGACTCCGCCCCACTCCACATCCCCCCTTCCCCTTATGCCTCCCGCGACCTGCACAGGCCCGCCGCTCTGCGGCCACCGCCGACCCTGTCCGCCGCTCTGTCACTACGGCCACTGCCGCCCATGGCCGCCGTCGGTTGTGAAATTTAAAGCAACAAAAAAACAACAAAAAAAAAATGTTAGGGCTTTGGCCCTAACATATGATTGGTATCTTTGGAAAATAAATACATTTTTCTATAGCTCTATATATAGGCATATATATATACTATATATGTCTATGTATATAGCTATATATATAATAAAATGATTATATATCTATCTATATATTTCTATGTATATATATATATATACATAGAGATATATACATATATAGTGGTAAACCAAGTTCGTCCTATACATAGACATTAAAATATATATTTATATATTATAGATATATATATATATATATGTATATATATATATATATATATAATATCCATAGGAGTACATCTATGAACCATGTTATTGGGCCCTCGTTTTAAATCGTTATAAACTATGTCTCATGGACATAGAGAAAACAAAAAAAAAAATAACAAATTATATTCACACAGTAGATGTTATTAAGTGTTGAACACAACAACCAAAGAAGATATATTACCATGAACAGGGTTTTATAAAGTGGAGAGCCTCCTACATCTATTTACAACGTTAAACGAGTCACAACCAGTGGATTAATAGTCATTAATAGTAACAACAGTAATAGTAACAACAGTAATAGTAACAACAGTAATTATAAACAAGAGAAAATAAAATTATAATGTAAAAGAGAGTTAAAGAATATTCAGTGATACTCTGGAAAGAGTTTCTCGGAAGTTTCAACTATCAACGTAATATCAATCACCCGGAAAATGAAGAGGAAAATTACAGATCACTTGTTCAAAAGAACACTGGAAATAAACTTAAGAAGCCACCACTGACAATCCATGTGGCCATATTAATCTCAACTGTAGCAAACGACCTCATAAGTAAACCTGTAAGAGGGTCCGAAGAAGAAAAACTAACATTGGAAAACACAGAGGAGAAAATGCGCGACATTTCTCACATGGGATAAGAGAACTAAGTTGACGGACCCTTCTGCCAAATTTGCTTAGGAACAAGTTGACTAAGTATATACGAAGAGGAGGAACCTAGATCGGGGAAGATTAGGAGACCGAGTCCAGCGAAATAGTAAACCAGCCTTTGTGACCTAGATCATCCTGAAATTAGGTTTAATATGAACAATAGCTGCAGTGATAACCCTGATTGACGTAAATCATGAAGAAAGGTCAGGATGCACATAAAGAAAGCATAGAAAACGAAAGAGAGAGAGAGACCGAAATATAAACACACTAAATTAACAGAGAAATAGTTAAGGTAAGGGCGATAAAGATATAATCAAAATTAAGAACTTGTGAAAAGGGAAGAGAGAGCAACCAAACCGCCTTGTTGAAAATGCTAAGTCATAGGAGGAGTATGTTTCAGGAAACAAGAGAGGAGACAGACAACCGTGCCTGGCTGAAAAATGACTAAATAGGGAGATCACTAGTCGGTTTAGTCGGAACAAGGCGTCGTGGGAAGTTGTTCCTCTATCAGCGAACCACGTGCGTAAATGAGTGCAGCGTAATTCCCACTAACGCCGTAAGGCATTATGCTACCGAAAATTGCCGAGGGTTCGATTTAAGAACTTTGGTAATCTCACTCTTGCAATGACGTTAGCAGCGTTGTATAGACCCTCTTGTTGATCTATATGCTTCTATTGCACGCAATTGTACTTGTATTCCGCCGAAGAGTGTAGCGTTTCGCCATGAGAGAACACCATTGAGCATGTGTACGCATGCGAAGGGGGTTTTTAGGACAGTGTGAGAAAAGTTTTTCATATCTCGTGTCATAACCACATGACAGATGTGGCTATGACACGTGCGATGTGTGTTGTGACCACATGGAAAATGTGGGCATGACATTGTAGTTATACGGCCTGTTGTGATTTAGAAGAGGATCGCGGTAGGCCACATGAGATTCATTGGAGGTATGCTGTTGTGTTCCTCCCTGATTCTGATCCAGTATATCCTGTATGACATTCTTGAGGCGAATGCAATTGTTAGTCGTGTGCCCCCTTCCTCGATGATACTCGCAGTAGTCTGTGTCCTTCCAATAGGGAGGTTTGACTATAGGCTCATAGTCACTTGTTGGCGGTAGAGAAATTTCATTGTTAGCCAACAACTTTCTGAGGGCCGATTCTTGAGATTCTCCTAACGGTGTGAATTTCCTCCTTGGATTCGAGTTGAACCAAGGTCTAGGTTCCCGAGGGGGTGGCTTGTTGAGTGCACCGTTATTTGCTTCTTCCTTAAGAGTGAATATGGGTTGTTGTTTAGGGGCTGCCGCCTTGGCATCCACTACTCCATCGTTGACCACGTTCTTGTTCTTGGTCCAAAACTTTGACTTGTCAGTTGTGTAATTGGAAGGAGGTGTGTCCTTGTAGAGCTTGAGAGTTCCTTTAGCGATCATAGCTTTCTCAATGAATAGCCCCATTTCAATGACTTTGGTGAATGAGGTAGGGCATTGTATCTGAATCTGATAGCTAAGATCGGGATTCAAATTGTGGACAAACATTTCCAATAGTTGTTTCTCAGGCATGTCGTAAGAACACTTACTAGCTAGCTGTCTCCATCATTGTAAGAAGGTGGCAAAAGACTCACCACCCTTTTGTTTGGTGTTGCATAGGTCTAGCATAGATACCTCGTGTTCTATGTTGTAAGAGAAGTGCGTTATGAATTTATTGACAAGTTCATCAAAAGTTTTGATTCCTGGTGGGAGACGCGAGAACCACTCCATAGCTTGACCTCCTAAAGATCTTGGGAACAGTCTCATTAAGTAGGTCTCGTTGTGAGCTACTTCTAAACATGCTGCAGTGAATTCCCTGATATGATCTCTAGGGTCCCCCTTCCCTTTGTATTTGTCGAATTTCGGGATTTCGAACTGAAAGGGGAATGGTTTCATGACCAAACTTCTGTCAAAGGGGTATGGTGCTATATCTTCCAAGGAGTAGTTCTTGGAACTGGTGCCGATCTTAAGGTTGGAGATTTCTAGCTTTAGACTCTCAATTTGTTGTTTCACATCCGCCATAGGAGCATTTTGATCTATGTGTTGTTTTCCTCTCTCATTGGCCTGGGGGACCGTCTCATTTGTGCCTCTCTCATGTGCATTTGGGACTGTGTCATTTGTGTCCCTCTCACGTTCATTGTCTGCATTTTCCATGATGGAGCTAATGTCAAAGTCTGCGGGGAGTTTGATTCTGAGACTAGCAAGATGATGGAAATATTTGGTGGGGTCCTCAAGGAGCACTTTCTCCACTAGGCGTTGGAATTTGCTATCTTGCATGTGTGCTACTAATTCTTCACAAGAAATTTCTTCATCATCATCGCGTGGTGGGGCGATGTGATCGGAAGAGTCGGCCATTTCAGTTAGCTTGTTGTACTGGGATCGAGTAAGAACCATGCAAGGTGGGGTGGGATGAAATGGACTAGGATTAGAAATTTTGGCAAGGTGTCGACTAAGACTGTAATGAATGGGATATCTAGGACAAGACTTGGACAAAGGGTTCTCTCGCTCAATGACTTCAGGTAAGACGGTTGACACAAGACTCGAGCCACTAGCAAGGGTAGTCGATACCAGTCTCACTGTGTAGGGCTTAGCCATTCAACAAGACTACTAGCAAAAGGTACTGTGACCTACTAGGCTTACGTGAATTCACTAATGAAACAAAGAAGGACCTATGTCGAATCGGTATGGGACAGAATGACGTTGGACAGAAGGTGACTGGGATGACCGACGAAAGAGAGAGAATTGGGTGAAATGGATGAAGATTGACTGCAAGGTTGATTCTGACCTCAGAAAATGAAACTAGGCTGAAATGGGTACTCTGAACAGCTGACGAAAATTTCTCAAAAATAGGGCAAATGCTCACTGTCACACATGCGCAGAAACAGATGCGCAGCAAGAATGGGCAAATGCACCGTAAGTCGCTGTATATGCGCCGCTCTGGTGAAGTATGTATGCGCAGTAACAGTGTGTAAATGCGCAGCAGAAAAGTATATGCACAGCAAGTCGGTGTATATGCGCAGCAAGTCGCTGTAAAAGCGCAGCAAAAATGTGTATATGCGCAGCCAGTCGGTGCAAAAGCGCAGCAAGTCGCTGTATATGCACAGCAGAAAAGTGTATATGCGCAGTTCTGGTATTTTTTGCAAATTTTTGGGATTTTTCTTCTGTTTTTGGTATTCTTTGGCTGGAAAAGGTCTTCCTGATCTGATATTATGAATTAATTTAGCAAGAAAACACAGCAAGCACAAAGAGTATTTTGTAGTTTTCCATTGTTTTTGTAGTTTTTCGACTCTATTTTGGACAAAAGCAAGCACAAAATCCTAGGCGAGAAATGGATTGTAAGGGATTTGGGCCACTAAAACAAGAGGTATTTAATTCGGGCAACCGTTCAAGTGGTTACACGTGCGGCAGCGCTACTCTCCGTTATGGAGTCTCCCAGCCTCAAAGGGTTACGCCTGAGAGGGTTTTGGGGGAGGTTGGCCGTCGGTGTAACATAACAGCACTCGTTGCAGGAGGTTTTCACCTCAAGCATAATTTATTTTAAGTGGCTCGGTAGGGCTTGGCGTTAGCCTGTTACCACTCAGGGTCGTTCCCGCTTGGACAAGCGTGCATCCAAGGGCAGGCCCCTCCTAAAGTTTAAACAAATAGAATGACAAGTCTGGCACTCTGATCACCCAGAAGAGGGGAGAGCATAAGCCTATTGTCATTCGCAAGCACAGAATACACTGATTGATCCACCCTAGTTAAAAGATAAAAACTAAATGGGCTAAGCTATTCAAACAGAACTTTGAAGTGATTTCAACAATATTGCAGTGGTTCAATTTTAAATCCCAGAAAGCAGTTGTGAGTTCAATTTTAAATCCACGTTGCACGAGATTGTTAACTTTGAAATTCAGGTCTCACGATATAGCAATGGTTCATTTTAACTTCAAAAAGTAGTTGTGAGTTCAATTTTAAGTCCACGTTGCACGAGATTGTTAACTTTGAAATTCAGGTCTCACGATATAGCAATGGTTCATTTTAACTGCAAGATCAGTGATGAGTTCAATTTTAAATCTTAGATAGCAATAACTTGGAAGTTGTTTGCAATGCAAGCATGAAATAAACCAGTTACTTCCTCCCTAATTAAGACTAGATGAAGATTTGTAATGAACAACCATTTTACTCTTTCCCAGAAAATGAAATGTGAGCTAGTTAGATGCAACTACATGTAACTAAACCTGAGCCTATCCTGCAAAACCGCTCCAGCAAACACCTGCAAAAGGGTTAGCGTTAGCAAAATCCTCTAGAAAAGTACTAAAACCTGAGCTAGTTACAAATACGCAGCTTCAGTGATCAGATGCACAGAAGTGATCAACAGAAGCGCAGCATTAACGAATGCGCCGTAGTTTTGAACGTATGCACCGTTAAAATGAATAAATGCGCAGTTTTAATGTATGCGCAGCAACAATCTTCAGAAGCGCCGTAACAGTCAACAGATGCGCAGTTATAACAGATGCGCAGCAATATTATATGAAAGCGCAGTAACAGTTAACAAATGCGCAGTTTTAACAAAAGCACCGTAACAGTCTGTAAAAGCGCAGCAAGAATGCACAGATGCGCAGGATTTTCAAAAGCGCCGTAACAGTCTTCAAAAGCGCCGTAAAAATGAACAGATGTGCCGAACTAATCTGTGCGTGACTCTGCGGGATCTGTACGGAACCTGCCTTCAAAAAAGCTCAAAAATGGTGAAATAAAGGGGCAACGGCCCCACGGTGGGCGCCAAAAATGTGAGGGTAAAATGTCGAATCAATCAAATGAATAATAGATGACCCAAACATCAACAGAATAGAGAAACAAAGAAGATCCAAATAAACAAAGCAATGAACAAACACAGCACAACCTCTTCCGTTTCGAAACTTCTGTTGTTCGCCTATCACGAATCGTCCTTTCGCAGATGAGATGAGCCCTCAGAGAGTGCAATCTTTTAAAGCTGTTTGAGGAAGTCGATGGTGAACGGCTATAGTGTGATATGCAATGAAGGTGAGCTCCAATGCAACAATGGTGATCTCAAGCTTGTGGATGACAAATGGGTGCCAAAGGCGCGCTGGTGATATTTCTGCAGAGTAACGATGTCAAAAGCCTGGATAATTAGAATGGAGGGATGAAGCTTCATTTATAGACTTGGAAGAATGGAAATCAACGGTTGAGAGAAGATATGAAGATCAACGGTTGAGGATGGTTGAGGAATGTGCAACCAGTGGAAACGTGCCAAGTGTCCCAGCTCCATCATGAAAGGTGGGATGTGACAAAACTGATTGGAGAGTTAACTCCATTGACTGGTCTGTTAACAGAATTGATTGATCAGTTAGAAGAGTGGATTGTGGAACTGACTGAATTGATTGAGGGTTTGACTCAACTGACAGGTTAGTTAACAGATTTGATTGATTGGTTAACTGACCTCTGATTGGAGAAGAAATAGGCCATGTGGGTGAGGGAAAATAAGGCAATTAAATATTAAATATATTTAATTACATGTGCAACCTGATGAGGTGGACAAGGTGAGGTGGAAAAGGTGAGGTGTAAAGGTGACGTGGAATTTTGAATTTAGAACTTTAGGATAGAGGAAATAGGATTAATTAAATAATTTATGATTATTTAATTGTGTAAGACAAATAGAAGAATTTTAATTAAATAAATAGAATTTATTTAATTATGGAACAGTGAATTGATTAAATAAATTTAGAATATTTATTTAATTGGTAGAAGAATGGAATAAATATTTAGAATATTTATTTAGGATGATTCGTGTCATTTTTAGGCGTATACAATATCTATCAAAGATAACCATACATGGTCAAGAAGTCTAGACCATGTACGATTATCATTCATAGATATCCTAAGAAATATACGTGTCCAAGCTCAACTTTATTCATAGGAGGATTATCTCTACCCATCATATAATAACAACAGTGATAGCGAATATCAATGCATCATACCCATACAAAATCACAACTATTTAAACTATCAAAGCATCACCATCAACTATGCAAATATCAATGCATCACTTTAGTATCATTCCGTTTATTTAAACTATGCATTGCACTCCATACTATCTGATCCAAGGATAGGTCTAACTACAGATAACAATCTCAAGTCCTTACACAATAGTTAAGGGCTAATGATAGTGAATTCTATAGGGCCAGCTATAAATAACAAGATATACAAATATGTAGTGATAGTCGTAACTATCCTTCTTTATGGTTCAATATAAGAACAATGACAATAAAAAAGTAGTAAACATTGATGCCATGAAAACATTCAGATTAATAGAGTGACGCATACATCACCACCCAATGTATAAAGATAGTATGCTTATATCAATATCCAATGCATATTGATAGTACACATAGATCAAGACTAAATACCCTGTGTTATCAAGCTCATTAAGAAGTAATAAAAAGGCAGAACATACTTGGTTGAGTATACATAAGTGAAATATAGAAGCATGCTCAAGGCAGGTGAGCTATTTGACCAAATACCTCAAATGTGTTTGACAAAATGCCAAAATAACAGTGGGCAAAATATTGAAGCATAGACAATACAAAATATAGTAGACATGATATTTCCATAGTCCATGATGATCAAATTGTAATTTTCAAGAAAAACTGTGTTGCTTTTTTTTTTGTATCAACATTTCAGATCACACTCCGTGATCCATCATCAGGATAAGAGGAGAATGCAAATGAAGTAAAACTGGTGATAAGAGTCTTTTAAAAGGAGAGAGGGGGGTAGGCACGGGTGACAAGCTTAATCCTAGGAATAAGGAAAAGGCCAAACAAAAAGAAAAAGAGTGAAAAGGAAACAAGGCTGAAAAAAATAGTCAAAAGCAATAAGTAACTCCCCAAAAATATTGATTAGATTCAAATAAATGTATATAAATATACAATCCTAAATGTAAGTATACATATTTATATATGAATATAAATCAAGAAAGGTATGAATAACAAATATCTACATATATCTAATCAAAATGTATCTAAATAATATGGTAGGTATCTAAATCTATATGAGGATCAAAAATATGTATAAATGCATGAAAAAGAATATACATAGGAACGTATCTTATTAGAAAGGTGCAAGTAAGAACATCATGCTAAATGTAAGAATGCAAAGGGATGAAAAACAAAAAGGTTAAGAGTTATAACAAATTGAAAGCAAATTATAAAAAGAGTGCAAATTAATCAAAGGTGCAAGGAAGAGAATCAAGTTAAAAGCAAGAGATACAACAAGAAGAAAGCAAAAAGGCAATTGGTTATCTCAGTATGAATGCAAATTTAATCATGAATGCAAATTATATATCTATATATATAAAGAAAAGAATAAAAAGCAAATATCTACATATAGCTGCTAAATAAGAGTCTAATAGTAGGTATCTAAATATATGTAAGGAACAAAAATAAAAAGATTATACATAGTATGGGTATCAATAGAAATAAGAAGGTTAAAGAAAGAGGATCAAGCTAAGAGCTAGAATTACATATAGGTGAATGCAAAAAGTGAGAGATGGAAGAAAGAAAGAAAATTATAAAAACCTAACGCATGACATAATAATATCCAAAAAATAATAAAGTGTATAATAGAACTAAGATATATCTAAGAATGAAGCTTATCCAAGAATATATGATATATATATGTATATAAAGGAGGAAAAGTCTGAGTGAACCTATAAAACCACCAACGTGGAAAAACAACAATCTCTAAGCAAGAGGAAAAGAGACAAGGAGAAAAAGAAAGTGGGGAGGGAGGGAATGATGAAGAGGGGGTGATGAGGACCAAGAGTGGGAATAAAATAGCACAAAAAGGAGAACCCCGAAGAAGAAAAATTATGAGGGAGGACACCAAAACACGGAGAAAACCAAAAAGATAAGAGCTAATAAAATCCAAAGACATGTAAAGAGAAGGGGAAGGAGAAAAGAGAGGAAAAAGGTTGAAAACCAAAACCAGGAGAAAACCAAAGGAGGAAGCTTGAAGAAAGAAATAGGAAGATAAAATCAAAAAGATAAAGGAGAATGTAAGGATGTCCCTATAGATAAGAGAATACATAGAGAAGAAAGAAAGGAGAGAAGAGTGGTGACACAAAAGATGGAAGAGGAACAAGCGATGATGAGAAGAAACTAAAGGAATAGGAGAACTGTAAATATAAGGGGGGGCGGTACAATGAAGGGCTCAGAATAGGGTTTGAAGGTAAGGTGAGATGAGAGGTGTGGAGGGGAAGAGAGGAAGAAGGAGAGAGAAAGGAGAGGGAGGAGAAAGGGATAGAGGGGTAAAGAGAAAGACACAATAGAGATTGAGATAAACAGGGGGAAAGAAGAGGCCAAAGGGAAGGGGTTAGTTTTTGAGGGAATTAAGAAGAGGATTCCAAGTATGGCTTAGATTCCACCCACCATCCCTATTTAGGTTAGCAGGGTTGTTTCTGATGAAGATAGCCTCCTTAAGTTTTCTTTTAAAGTAATTATCTTCCTTGGCTAGGATAAGAGTGTCCTCAAGGCGGATGTGGTACTTGGTGTTAGAGGAGTGCTTAGTGAGGGCCTTCAAACCCCTTTCCACCATCAAAAACCTCATCCCATCTACCAAAGACCCCAGGGACAATCTTTTAAACTCAGGTGTCTATAAAATAGATTGCTCCTGTGGAACCCCTTACATAGGTGAAACAGGTAGATCTATCTTCACATGAATCAAAGAACATTGTGCAGACATTAGGCACAAAAGGGTCTCTAAATCAGCTTCATTCTTAGATAAGCTTCATTCTTAGAACTTTTCCTCCTTTATATACATCTATATATCATATATTCTTGGATAATCTTCATTCTTAGATATATCTTAGTTCTATTATACACTTTATTATTTTCTGGATATTATTATGTCATGCGTTAGGTTTTTATAATTTTCTTTCTTTCTTCCATCTCTCACTTTTTGCATTCACCTATATGTAATTCTGGCTCTTAGCTTGATCCTCTTTCTTTAACCTTCTTATTTCTATTGATACCCATACTATGTATATTCATTTTATTTTTGTTCCTTAGATATATTTAGATACCTACTGTTAGACTCTTATTTAGTAGCTATATGTAGATATTTGATTTTTATACTTTTCTTTATATATATAGATATATAATTTGCATTCATGATTAAATTTGCATTCATACTGAGATAACCAATTGCCTTTTTGCTTTTTTCTTGTTGTATCTCTTGCTTTTAACTTGATTCTCTTACTTGCACCTTTGATTAATTTGCACTCTTTTTATAGTTTGCTTTCAATTTGTTATAACTCTTAACCTTTTTGTTTTTCATCCCTTTGCATTCTTACATTTAGAATGATGTTCTTACTTGCATCTTTCTAATGAGATATGTTCCTATGTATATTCTTTTTCATGCATTTATACATATTTTTGATCCTCATATAGATTTAGATACCTACCATATTTTTTTTTTGTTGAATAAGTGCTACCATAGGGGGTAGCTCCCATTATATTAATCTGGGAAACAAAAACTGGCTTGACTAGCAACTGGAGAGGCATACATATTGGCATTAAACTAGCCAAAAATGTGCTATGGCACTTGGAGGAAAACCAAGCAAACAAAAACTAATTGTGCCACAGCACTTTGAGGCCCTCTGCTAACTCTGAGGCTCTCTCAATTTGACCAGGAGAGAGGAGATCACCATAGCTGCATAAGAAGAATTCAAAGGTTTCCATGTTGCGGTTGATGCCTTGCCAAAAAAGTGCTAGGGCTTCAGTGGAGGCCGTTGGAGACTCAGATGCCATATGAATGGTGGCTACGTTGAAAACTCCCCCAATGAGGCCATAAGTCGGGCGTTTGTCAAAAGCCATGATTGCAGCCATGGCCGAGTCTCCCAAATCTTCTTTAATGAAGGCATTAGCTAGAGTTTTTCCATGGGCTTTCCTTCCAGAGACCAGCATGCAGGTGGCCAAGAATACTTCATAGAGGTAGCTGTCATGGACATGTTCCTCCAAAAAGTTGGCTTTCCCAATCACCTTGAGGATGGCTTCTGCAATATGATCCGAGCTGGCCGTAAATAGATGCTTAACTCTCTCGAGCTTCGACTCTTGTGGTGACACATCCTGCTCGCCATGATTCTCAGGTGCCTCCCTTTCTTCTTCCCCACTCGTAGCAGACCCCGTAGATGACTCTTCCTTATCGCATTGGTAGATGCAGACATAGTTCATCTCCATTGTGGCTTGTAAAACAGAAGTGGCGGATGAGGTTTTTTAAGAAGCCATAGTGAGGGTAAAGGAAGTACTGCCAAGTTGTCCCGTGGATATTTGCTGAATCCTCAGAAACCAAGAGAGATCGAGAATCGTCTGTCCTGAACCAGAGATCCATCATACCCTACAAAAATCACAAGGGAAGAACAGGCCAGGGATCACATGTTTCAGCTATGATAGCATCCTCTATCTGTTCACAGGCCACGTTTGCCAGAAAGTCTGCCGTCAAGTTGCCTTCTCGGTAAATGTGATTGAGGGTGTAGTTCCCCAGCGATGGCAAGATCGTCCAAATAGCATCTGTAATATATCTGAGCTTCCAGTTGTGAGTTTGCTTAGATTTGATGGCGTTAATGCAAATGAGGGAATCCCCTTCGATGTTGATGCCCATGATGTTGAAGTCCTTGCATAGACGGAGCCCGAGAAGCAATGCTTCAAATTCTGCCTCGTTATTAGTCCCTTCTGGAAGCTTTTTGGACATTGCCATGACCAAATTACCAGCCTCATTTCTTATAACCACACCCGCACCTGAAGGCCCCGGATTACCTTTCACTGCGCCATCAAAATTTAATTTTAGCCTCCCCTTCGATGGGGCACTCCATTTTGTGAGAGCCCTTGCTCTTTTTCTTTCCTCGGCCGCTTTGGGATGGAAGCTCTAGGAAGGGAGGACAAGAGACGGCCAACTTTTCATTATTTCCCCATCCCAACCATATTATTTAGATACTTTTTGATTAGATATATGTAGATATTTGTTATTCATACCTTTCTTGATTTATATTCATATATAAATATGTATACTTACATTTAGGATTATATATTTATGTACATTTATTTGAATCTAATCAGTATTTTTAGGGAGTTACTTATTGCTTTTGACTATTTTTTTCAGCCTTGTTTCCTTTTCACTCTTTTTCTTTTTGTTTGGCCATTTCCTTATTCCTAGGATTAATCTTGTAACCTGTGCCTACCCCCCTCTCTCCTTTTAAAAGACTCTATCTGTAGTTTTACTTCATTTGCATTCTCCTCTTATCCTGATGATGGATCACGGAGTGTGATCCAAAATGTTGATACAAAAAAAAGTAACACAGTTTTTCTAGAAACTTACAATTTGAAATACAAAATATCTCAAGCATGCTAAAAGCAACAATTAACTATAATTTAATCCCTTTCCACAAAATAGCCATGCATACACTAGTTGTGCAGGGTATAACATTCAATATATTTCCTTTTGAAACTGAAGTATTTGATATGCAACATAGATACATTAACATCTTAATTGCTTCAGCTAGAGTTTGCAAGCAATAGGTGTTTATTTGACAAAGAATAGAGCATTGGAGTAGGGTTTAACCCCAATATAGAAATGATAGTATCTCCATTCAATAAGAAGGAAACAATTCATTATTTAGAATATGCAAATTTTAGTTCACCAAAGGCATGGTATTAAAATCATTACTATGCCCAGGGCGTACCTGTGATGTCCTGATATTAAGACTATTTAAATTAAATATTTAAACATCATGATAAAATGAGAAGTCACTTTTAATGATAATCATGTATATAATAATATTTAATAAACATATATAATATTATTAATATATGATAATATTATCAATTTTAATTTGATTATAATTATAATAATATATTATTAAAATATGATATATATTATATATAAATATAAATAAAAATATAATATATATAATATAATTGTAAAACATAAAACATAAATATAAATATTTATATAATCCAAAAGGGCAACATATGTAATAGCTACAATTAATAAAGGGGTAGTGAACTAAACATAGACTAAGACTGCAACAAACAACGATCAATATAGCCTTAATACAAATAATAACAATTAGCATGTGATTCATAAACTAATGAAGCAAGGAATATACTAATGGAAATGAACAATAGTTATTAAGAAGACAATGAACATGTCCATTAGGAAGGACACTAATATTAATAAAAGATACACCCCTTCATAATGATATGAAGGTATAAAAGGAAATGGAAAGACAATTTGATAGGGGGAAATGGGTAGATGAGAAAGGAATATATGAATATATACATGTGGAATAAAGGAAGAGATACAGTTTTGATTTATATAGTCTGTAGCAGATAGATAAATCAAAAAAGAGATACATATGTAAAGCTATGTAGATCTAAAGTTATTTATAGAAGATATAAGATGGAAGTGGAAGGTAGAATATACATTATTAATCTAAGATCTAATCTACAGGCTTAAAGAGAGGAAAACAACGAACAAGAAAGACATACAATCGTAGGAAGCAATAGGTATATTAATAATCATGAAATCTGATAACATAGTTGCAGTCAAAGAATCGATCTATCTCTTTCAGGTTACATTACTTATGTAGAATGGATCAATGTGAAGCAATAGAATATGAAATGCTAATACAACATAGAAGATATTGTTAGTATTTATTATGTATCAATGAATAATCATCTTTAATGTATTGAACCTCATCATGGACGAAAGGAAGGAGACGTAGATAAGAGGGTATAAGGTTTCCATATAAGTTCGCCACCTTGGATGGATGTCAAAGCCCTGCCATCAAGGCCACGAGGGTCAAAGTCCCACTCTTGGGCTTAGATTGGATAAACTGAGAACCCCACTATGATCCCCATACTGTTAGATCTAGGGCACACAACTGAGAGGGGGGGTGAATCAGTTGTACAAAAACTTGCTTCTACTTCAAACACTTGATTCTTCTTTGTTAGTTAACAACATATCAATTAACCATTCATGAAAGCATAAAGCATAAACACTGAAGCAGATAAACATCAACACATTAGACACTAAGATTTTTGACGTGGAAAACCCGGTTAAGGGAAAAACCACGGGGTGATTAACCCAAGGATTATTCTCTGTTAGAAGAATAAGAAAAATGAATGGCACATGCCAATTAGGGCTCACTGCCCGAGAACACTGCTCATAAGGAGGCACACTGCCTACAAGAGACACATTGTCTATAAGATCATAAGTATCACAAACTTGAACTGGAGAATGACATCTTCACCATGTCTGGATCAGTTCCATTTAAGCCCGAGTCACACCTACTCTACCTTTCGCTCTTCCGCTATCCCAAACTCATCTGCTCCACAACACACTTTGAAATAAATTCGCAAACCTTTATTTATACAAGGCATCGACTTAGGAACAATCATCTAAGTCGGCATTCAACCATAAGAACATCCGCAAGTCGGCAATCATCCACAAGAACATTCGCAAGATGAATAACCCATCTGGTCGGCCAACCTGAACAAGAACATCTTCATCCAGAAGTATATCTCCAATTCCAGGCTCTAACACTAATGCGGACTGACAACACAACCTCAACATGATCCAAGAACCTTCACAAGCTTACCTGAATGACCAGGTACATCCACACTTCCTCTACTTACTAGAATCTCTTCTCTTCCTTATCTGGAACTTCAAGAACATAGTCTACCACCACTGTCATACTAAAAAAGGTACTTCTGGACCTCCAAACCATGAACAAATCAAGATGACACATCACAAGGACATCCCAAATACTCTGTCCAATCTATAGAATAGGACAATGCACTTTTGGATCTCATCGGACCTTTTTGTAGCACTCTGTCACTCTGGAGCATCTCCCAGAACTGGTTCTACTTGATCGATCACAACTTCTTCATATCTTCATGTGGACCTCTGAAATCTTAACTGGAACATCTCAAGACTCATATCTACAAACCCTTTAATCCGTATCCTCTGGTCCTCAACCTGTTGAGTACTTTTGCATTCTTCTCATCACTGTTCTTCACTGTTCCTGATTTCCTTAATAACCTTAGCACACAGCTCATCCAATCCTTCTTATCAATGCAATATGAGTATGTTGACATCAATGACAACACTGGTTAACCTCATACTTGCAACACATACCATTCTTACCATGATGAGTTATTAATTGTAAGGGATAAGGCATGGATATGAAAGCAAGACAAGCACTCTACTAAGTATGCCACTTTGGTGGATGTCACCACCAAATCTAGGAGGGCCAAAGTTCCACTCTTGGGCTTAGTATGGGTGGGTGGGTCAAACCTATCATGTCCCTATCCCTATGCTCTAAATGTGTTTGATAGTAATAGTAATATTGGAGTTGTATTTTGAGTTTAGTATATGCTTAGCTAACCCTAACAATGGCATTAGTTTATATGTATATATGTATGTACTTGTGTTCTCTATATGATGATTACATAATTTATATTCAAGAGCATAACGAAGAAATAACTACTTGTAAGTCATCTCCCTAACCCTAATTTGTTTTAATTATGATTGTAGGGGTTAGTCTAGGGCGAATCTAGATGGGTACATTACATGATAACTTTGAAACCCTAACCCTAATCTTGTGATATTTGAATTTTTAGGGTAAAATTAGTATTGTTCCAATAGGGGACATTAAAATACCCTAAAATCCATCATGGTGACAATTTCAACCCATAACAAGGGTTTTAAAAGAGCTAGAAACCATAGTAAATTCTTGATCCTAAATAAATATAACTATATATTTTACCTTGTAGTTGTTGAAGTAGTGAAATAATCATAGTTGCATTATACATACATGGCAATTATACAACATCCCAAAAGTATAAATAGAATTCAATTATATGGTTTTAAAATGGGAAAAACATGGGAAAAAATAACAAATTAAAAGACCCTAAAATATTCATAAAAGCATGGGAAAAAATTGCAAATGTTATTTTACCTTGTAGCTATTGAAGGAGTAGTGAAATAATCATAGTCACATCATATGCACATGGCAATGATACAACATCCCAAAAGTATAAATGGAATTCAATTACATGGGTTTAAAATGGGAAAAACATGGGAAACAATGACAAATTAAAAGATGCTAAAATATTCATAAAAGCATGGAAAAAATTGCAAATGTTATTTTACCTTGTAGTTGTTGAAGGAGTAGTGAAATAATCACAGTCACATTACATTACATGGCAATGATACAACATCCCAAAAGTATAAATGGAATTAAATTACATGGGTTTAAAATGGGAAAAACCTGGGAAAAAATGACAAATTAAAAGATGTTAAAATATTCATAAAAGCATGGGAAAAAATTGCAAATGTTATTTCATATCAAATAGAGTGCATAGAAAGAGAAACAAAGTCCAAAAACTTCAATTAATATTCTCATTAAGTATCAATACGCCATAGAATCATTACTTAGAGTCATAATTCATTAGTCCACTGTCATATCTAATAAACAAAACAAAATTGGACAATACAAAATCCAAATCTAGCCTCTAAGGCAACCATGACTATATATGTGAAGCAGAAGCTGAGGCCTCTATTGCTGCAATAATTTTGTTTAAATGAGCATGTTCGTGCGATCATCTAGAACCTCATTAAGGACATCCAAATCCTCTTCGCTAAATGTAGGCTCCTCCCCAGTTGTGATCCATTTAGAATCAAGATCAATCTCATCTAGATCAATTGGTTGATCATCTTCAACACTACTTGAGGTTAGCAATGATGAATGCATAAGTTCTCAACCTACTAGTGTATGTTACAAAAATAAAAAAATATTGAAAGTCATACTTGGAAATTTTCTACCCTCAATTTTTCTTCAAGTGAAGATGAAGGTTGTGGTGGATGAAGATCAAACTGTAATGTCGAAAAATGTCCCCTTGGGGGCTTTTCCCTCATAAGGTTTAGCTCTTGGGTCTTTAGAGTGCATTTAGGACATATTAGTTCATATTTTGGCATCCTGATGGAATAAGATCTAGGTTCCATGGCAAATGGACCTAGGTGGACCCCTTGAGCTGTACCCTGCCCAAAATAGGGGGGAGGACTTGGGCACCCGCGCCCTAGTCCTGCCCTATTTTGGGGCAGCCCTAATTTCTGGGTGTCAGTTTATGACCATTATTTGGTTATTTTTTTGACACAATAAAGTTTGATTTTTAATTTCTTGGCGGGAGAGCTTGTAGTTGCATACATAAGCAAGCTTAGGCATTCATTTGGAAACTAGATTTCAATTAGATGGCAATTGTGATGTTCAAGTGTTCTCAAGGTGATTCAAGGCTTCTATTGTGTTGCAAGAGCATACTTGTGTGTTTTGTGTGTTGGTATTTATAGATTTGAGCATCAATCTCCTCATGGCATGAAGAGCATCTTCCTCCATGAGAGCTTCACTACAAGGTGACATAATATTATGTTTTCATCATCGATTCCTTTGGTTTTTGCCTCTGCCTCATAAGGGCATGCACTCTTTATCTGATAACGGTGTTTAGAGACTTAAGTGTCCTTTGAGGCTTGACTGAGGCAAGCCTCTAAACATCACAACCCCCAAACCAAGTCTTGTGATTGCAAGTTACAAGTGTCACATTTGGGAAAAGTGGAGTTGCAGGAAGGATTGGTAGGCATCAAGGATCCAGGATCTGAAGAAAAGTTAGACAAAGGAGCACTTCCAGGACTTAGACACTCACTCTAGTGTCCTCCACAGATAGATCTCCAAAAATAGAAGTTACAGGGCTGATCAGTGTCGGAAGGAGGTTCAGATTCTACGAAAAAGTAGGTACCTTGGACTTGGGCACCCGCTCCAGTGTCCTTGACTATTCCACTTCGGAACCCTGAAAAAAGGTATTCTGTGATTTGATATTTTATTCCTATCTACAAGAGCTTTTTCTGTATTTCATCAATTTGTTTCCGTATTTACGTAATTAGGGTTTTAATGGTTAATTGAACATAAGAGAAGGAAAATTAATAATTAAATTCCCTAATCCAAGTCTCCCGACATCTGCAAGTGGCTTAGGGTATGATAGTGCTCGTCACTCGACCCTAGATCCTTGAATGTAAGGTGGAAAGGAGGATTTAAGCATCTAAACATTAGAACATTAACAAATCCAATTTTTCACCTAAACACAAATCATTCATTTATTGTTGGCTCAATTGGTTGCATTTCTTAAAGTGTATATGCTCAAATACACTCCAAGAACACTCACAAGTAGAAGAACTATATGGTTGGGTTAGAATTCACATTGCCATCCAACAAAGTGATTTCACCTCATACAAAAAGTACTCCCACCATTGCACTAGCATTAGATTAGTTGTAAAAGCAAAATTTATTAATAAAGGCAAGTGATTGATCATTGGATTTTATTTAATGTCTAAGAAAATTATAAATCAAACTATAAATTATTAATTTAGAAATTAATACCTGGTGTTACTATCTTCCTTGGTTCCATTGCACATACGTTAGAGAAGAAGCCCTTTGCTTTATTGTACAATGGCAACTCCACTAGATGGTTGCTTGGCTTTGCTCTGCATTAGGTAAAAGAATGTGGAAATTCATTTGAACAAACCTACACTAAATTTTGCATCCTCCTTGAAAGATGGACTATAATAGATAGAGGGATTCAAGAGGTAGCCTATAGCATGGATATGGTAATGCATTTGGTGATCACATTTGGCATCGATGATCTCCTAAACTAACATAAATCTCCTCTCATCATTTTGCAATTTCGAATGTATTGCCTCCTTTACCCTATCGATGACCTCATAAAAATAACCGATGGGGGATTTATCCCTAGCAACCAATCTTAGCACTTGGACCAAGGGCTTTGAAATTTGTACACTCTTTTGTATCCTTCCAAAATACATCATCTAACAAAAGATGTGAAATGGTGATCCCATCATCTAATTAGGAAAAAAAACACTCTACCCTATCTTATAATTTAACAAACATGTGTTTTAAGGTTCATCTTTTGGGTGCATGTATATTTTGAATTGCCAAGAAAATATTGGTAAACCTTGTTGCCCTTGGTCTCACAAGTTCCTTTCCCTTAGTGGATTTTCTCATCATGCTAACACATTAGTGTGGTTATAAATGAATTTGGTAATGGATCTACCCCTTTCCACTATAGATTTAATCCAACGTCCTCAAGTATTAAATCAATGCAATGTGTTGTACATGGGCTCCAAAACAATGTGGGGTACTTCTCCATGAGAAGTTTGCCTACTACCACAATTTGTTGCATTATTAGTAATAAATTGGACTACATTTTTTGGCCCAACCTCATCAAAAAGTGAAAACAATAAGTAGGTTGATTTCACTTTATTCGATGCATCTACTAATTTTAGGAATATCGTACCACTTTTTGATGCAACAAGAAAGTTGATCAATGTGTGATTCCTTCAATCACTCCACCCATCAGACATAATATTGTAACATGTAATCTCCCATTACTTGTAATCCTTAGTAACTACCTTGATAACATCCTACACTACCTCTATCAACATATCAAATCTAAGGATCTTAGATGAGGGAGATGTGGAAACAAGGACCCAAAATAACTGTCACCAAATTGTGCATCCTTGGCCCAAATAGGTAACCTAAGTCTATAGAGGACCTTGGAATGGTTTCGAAACGTCAAAATTTATTTAATGACTTTATTTGGTGGCATTGAGTTTAAAAGATGTTTTGAAAGGCATGTTTTATTCCAAGAGGTATGTTATACATGCCAATTGTATGGTCAAAAGTCAAAAAGCATGTTTCCACATCCAAAAATACCTTATTCTTGTCAAATAGCCATGTACATACATGGAGGGAAGTTTCTTTTTGAAATATGGTCTAGTTCTTGGAAAGATAACTTTAGGTTCTCAGGTTAGGTCTATTAGTTTAGGTTTAGGGTTGTTTAATATGAAAAGAGGGGATGATGAGGTTGATTTTAAGGGTTTATGTTGATCCTCCTTTCACCACTAAACATTCAAGGACATTCAACTGAGTAGAGAACTCTACTACAGATCTGCTATCACTTGGAACATAGGGGAAGATTGGAATTGTGTGAATTTATTATTCAATTAAGTCTAATTATGCTTAAAACCCTAATTTCGTGAAATCGTAAACAAACAAACAAATTACAGAAAATGATCGCACACAGAGATATCAAATGACAACCAAATACATACCAAATTTTGAAGTTTAGTGTGTAGAAAAGTCAGGGACTAATGAGCGGGCACCCTAGTCCAGTGTACCTATTTTTGTCGGGATCTCTGAATAATGTTTGCAATCTGTTCCCATTGTCACAGAGATTTCACCACTTCAGAATCTAGGGGACTAATGAGCGGGTGCCTAAGTCCAAGCCCTAGTTTTCTTCTCAGATCTACAATTCTGACAGTCTACACTACTCTCCTGCAACTCCACTTCTTTTGCTTCTAAAACCTGTAACTTGCAATCACAGAAAAGTGGGTTGGGGGTTGTTATGTTTAGAGGCTTGCCTCAGTCAAGCCCCAGAGAGACATTTAAGTCTTCTGATCACTGTTGTCAGATAAAGAGTTCATATCCCTAGGGAATAGAGGCAAAATCCAAATGATAAATGATAGAAAACACAATTGATATCACCTTGTAGTGTAGATCTCATGGAAGGAAGATGCTCTTCATGCCATGAGAAGATGGATGTCAAATATTCAATCACAAACACAATAACAACACAAAATACTACTCTGCAACACAATGAATTGCCTTGAATAACCTTAACGTAAGCTCATAGATCAAAAAAAACATCTAATTTACAAATGAATCTCTAATCATGCTTATATATGCAACTACAAACATTCTTGCTAAGAATTTTGTAATTCAAACTTGAGATGTCGGCATAGAACCTAATAATGGTCATAAACCCAACACCCAAAAATAGGTCTTGACCTAAAATAGGGCAGGACTAGGACACGGGCGCCTAAGTCCTCCCCCCTATTTTAGGCAGGATTCATGCTAAATACACCCCATAAGTCCCATTTACCATGAAACTTCAGGGTTTTTCTCATTAGGAGTCACCATTAACATGCAAGATGACCTAAATGCATTCTAGAGGACCCGAGAGATAAACCTTAAGAGGGAAAAGCCCCCAAGGGGACATTTTCTGACATAACATTTATCCCCCACTTTAATGTATGTATAAACGCAAGGTCAATACATGCATTAAAGTACGGTCAACTAGCACAGTAAACACACCAAGCACGGAGAAGACACGCTAATCACAATGAAGACAATAATAGGCACACAAAACATGGAGATGACAGTTATAGTCATGTACAACACAAAGAATACAACATTGAAGACATGCAAAACATAGTGAATACAATGAATGTAGTGATTATTTTTATTTATTTTTTATTTTTCTTTTTCTCATATATATGAAATGCAAATGCAAGTGCAAGGAAAGTAAACACACAACCCAAAATGTAGGAGGGACTCATCACCACCGGTCTTTAGACTGCATATGGGGCAACAGACACGCAATACAAATCTCATAGTGCAGGAGGAACTCATTGCAACCGGTCTTTAGACTGCACTTGAGAACAAACGCGTCATACAAATCCCAAAGCATAGGAGGTACTCATCGCCACCGGTCTTTAGACTATGCTTGGGAACAAACATGCCATACACACACATAGAAGACATGGAGAAAACATGATAGACAAGTGATGGAAGAAACCTATTGCTAGGTTCGCAGCCATCTCAGGCACATTACAGGCACACACCAACGATTGGGCTTCCCCACAACAATCGCCAAAGACACGCTTAAGGGTTAGGATAGTCTTAGATTTGCTCCCCGCCTGCTCGGAGGACTTTTTGAAAATGACAGGATTGTGTAATCTCCTTGAGAAATATACCATCCCTGCCTCACACAGAGGGCTTAAAAATAAAAAGGATATGCATGATATCTTGCCTCCACAGAGGGCTTAAGTGATTGTAGTAGATTCAAGCTTTACAAACACAATTTGCTAGCATCTAAATCAGACAAACTTACCTTATATATGCCCCCACCTTAAGGTGGTTGATATCATGTAACGATATCAAGCACGTTAAGGTAGGAAGAAAACACATAAGGGAACACAAGCTCTCGTAAAGCCCATGCCCCCCAGAGGTGACATGTACTTTACGATTTCCAAATGTTCCCACAAACACACAATTTTCTGCAAGAAAAGGTGTTAGTATCCATATAATCATGATAAAAAATAGTGCATGTAATCATTCACATAGAGAGCCAAGGTTATACTATGGATTCAGAGACCAATTATAACTGTGGGTCTATACCACAGAAATCTCAAAACCGAGTGTAACCAAGGCAAGATTCAAAGATAAACAAGGTGCATGGAGCAACAATATTGTTATGTTTTGTAAGTGTGATAAGACAAAATCAAGATCACACAGAGTGATTCTACTATCCAAGCATTGGATAATATATATCAACCCCATCGTCATGTATGGACTAGGTCCATTTTTTGATTTCTCGCTGAAGGGACACTAGGTCTGTATCAGTATAATATATTTTTTTGTCATCCGCCGACTAGATAGAACTACTAGAGGAAGGTAAACAATGAATCAAGAGAGAAGAACAAGTGTCTTAGGGACAATCACGTAGGAGGGTGCCCCCAAGTCACCAACCGCAATGCTATATCCGTAAGACATAACACACAACAATGAAAATAGAGGAGAAGCAATATAGAAGAATGATGATACAAATAGAAGGTCACAATAGAGGCGGTCTCCCAGTATCCTTGACCTTACAAGAGAATCAAGAGTCATCCCAGGAGGCCTAAACAACACATAACACATCATGGGGGAAACATAGAATGAGAGGTAAAGGGTTAGAAATACTTACTTGATTCAACACAATGTTAAGAACATACATATCTAGGAGGAGGCCACCCTTGAGAGCAATTATAATAGGTGCTACAATGAGTGTGGCTTAGGGAGGGAGAAATAAACTTAGTCACTATCCTCTTAGGAGGTGGAAGAAGTGATTTTCTTTGAGTGATCTCAACATCCATCCATAAGGGATTTAATGTGAGAGACCTTTCCTCATCCACTAGTGCTGCATCTTTTGAAGAGAGAGCATAAGAGTGAAAGGAAGGTAAGGCACGTTGTGAGGATAATTGTTGGTGATTGTATCTCTAGTGTTGTTCAAAGAATATGCAATCAAGTTTTTCACATCCTTAATGATATCAAAGGGATCTAAACATTCAACCAAAGGAAGGGGATCAAGGGTCTTTACTTCCTTAGTAATGTTCAAAGTACTTGAATATTCAACTAAAGGATAAAGATTGATAGTACATGATCCATAAAGGTTTCATGCACTATGATAGGGAGATAGTTTTTATTGTTGTGAGATGAAAGCTCATTGTCTACCCATGGAATGTTCTTGGTTGGAGAGGCTTCTTTATTCACCAATGCTTCATCTTGGCCAGAGAGAGCATTGTAATAAATAGGTGGTGGGAGCTCTTCATTCACTAATGCTTCTTCTTGGCCAAAGAGAGCATTGGAATGAAGAGATGGTGGTATGATTTTAAGAGAGGTGTCAATGAAATCATCCTCTTGCATCAAAGTGTTCTCATAAGGAGGAATAACTTTGGGAGAGGGATCATAAGGTAAACCTAAGTTATCATCACATGTATTAGCAATAGGAGGCATAGTGTAATGTCCAATAGAGATAAAGTCATCTAAGGTTTCATCTAACATATTGAAGTGATCACTGCTAAATGTATTATTGGTTATGAATCTAGTGAGATAATCCAATATTGAAGGATATATTCCCATGAGATTTGTGAAGCTATCAAAATCAGATATAATATAGTAGAGAATTTCATATGTGGAACACATAGAAATATCAACATCATATATGCATGCTATTTGTTCCAAGACTTGAGGATATTCATGAGTAAATTTAGAGAAATTATCAATATATATGATGTATGCAAACCATGCTTCCAAAGATAAATAACAAGAAGTATCCATGATGAAAAGATTGAGGAAATCAGGTCTTCAAATAGTAAAACTCACAAATTTCACAATCAATCAAGTAAATAATAAGGCAAGATAACTGAGACAGTTTCGCACCAAAGAACTTGTTTGAGGGAAACAAGTAGAAATACACATAGAGTCCACAACAAACCAAGTGCATAGGAGGAAATGGTACAACACCACAAGGTCCAATTGATGATTTTAGAGGTTTTGATCAAGAGATGTGAACAAAGTGTATAAACACCTAGTGTTGAAATACACAATGTGTGTTTTAACAAATGTGCCAATTTTCACAAAAAGATATGAAATGAAGCAAAATTTTGAGATTACCAATGAATTTAGGCTTGAATATGAACTATGAAACAACATCCATTTATGCTTGTTTATGACCTAAAATGCTTGATTTTTCATCTTTTTCACAATTTTTCAATACAAATGAGTGAAAGAAGAGGTGTTGTGAAGAATTTCAAGAGGGAAATCAAATAATATGCCTAATAACAGCTCAATTATGCAACAAAATCTTTCAAAACATGCCTTTGATGCAAATCTAAGGAGGCGATAAGTCAAAATGTGCTAAAATATATGGTTTTTCAACAATTCTCAATGCAAATGAGTAAAATAAAAGGTATTGTGAGGAAAATTATGATATAAAATAGATTATAACAATGATATCAGTCACCTAATGCCATTAAATCTATCACAACACGCCTATAGTGCCAATCTAGAGGGTTGACTAGTCAAAATATAGCTAAAATATGCAAATTTTCACATATTTCCCATGCAAATGTTTGGTAGAAAGGGTGTTGTAAGGAATTTGGGGAGGGGAAGTAGATATCAGTCCAATAAAGAAATAATATCCTTCACAACACACCTTTGATGCAATCCTATAATGATGACACTTGTCAAAACCTAGTGAAAATACACCAAAATATGCAAATTTTCACCAATTTTCAATGCAAAGGCCCAATAGGAAGAGTGTTGTGAGAAATTTGAGAAGGGTTAGAAGATTATAACCCTGATAATAGCCAATTAATGCATAAAAAGCCTTCACAACACGCTTGTGATGCAATTCTAGAGAGACGATAAGGCCAAATCTAGTGAAAATGCAAGGTTTTCAAACCCTAAACATAAAATTTTGCAAGAAAGCCACTATGATGAAACACTACAGTTAGAAATCAGTCCTAATGAATGTTTTGAAAGGGTAGTGAAATCTGAAACAATATTTTTGACTACAAACCCTAGCTAATGCAAAACTAGGTTATATGGAAAAATGCACAATTTCAAGCAATTTTTAACAATTTGATCATGAAAATGCAATGTAAATGAATGGTGAATGAAGAATTTCTGTATTTTAAATCAGATATGATGATAATGACAGAAATTTATTGAAATTAAATGCCAACTAATTCAAATTATTTGAAAATGCAAGCTAAAAATGCCAATTTTTTCAAAATTTTCAAAGTTTTTAATTTTTTTGTAATTTTTCAAATGCAATAAGATGAACAATGAAATGAATGAATGAAAGGAATGTAAATCTAAATTACAACACTCAGCAAGGTGCAAAATTTATTAAAAACATGGGTTCACCAAAATGTTTAATATGATAAGAAGGGATGATGAGGTTGATTTTAAGGGTTTGTATTGATCCTCCTTTCACCACTAAACATTCAAGGACATTCAACCGAGTAGAGAACTCTACCATAGATCTCCTATAACTTGAAACATAGGGGAAGATTGGAATTGTGTGAATTTATTGTCCAATTAAGTCTAATTATGCTCAAAACCCTAATTTCATGAAATCGTAAACAAACAGACAAATTATGGAAAATGATCACACACAAAGATATCAAATGATAACCAAATACATACTAGATTTTGAAGTTTGGTGTGTGGAAAATTTGAGGACTAATGAGCGGGCACCCTAGTCCAGTGTACCAATTTTTGTCAAGATTTGTGAATAATGTCTGCAACCTGTTCCCGCTGTCACAGAGATTTCACCGCTTTCAGAATCTAGGGGACTAATGAGCGGGCGCCCAAGTCTAAGCCCTAGTTTTCTTCTCAGATCTACAATTCTGACAGTCTGCACTAATCTCCCGCAACTCCACTTCTTTCACTTCTGAAACCTGTAACCTGGAATCACAGAAAAGTGGGTTGGGGGTTGTGGTGTTAAAGGCTTGCCTCGGTCAAGCCCCGGAGAGACATTCAAGTCTTCTAAACACCGTTGTCAGCTAAAGAGTGCATATCCCTGTGGGATAGAGGCAAAATCTAAATGATAAATGATAGAAAACATAATTGATATCACCTTGTAGTGTAGATGTCATGGAAGGAAGATGCTCTTCATGCCATGAGGAGATGGATGTCAAATCTGCAATCACAAACACAATAACAACACAAAATACTACTCTGCAACACAATGAATTGCCTTGAATCACCTTAACATAAGCTCATGGATCAAAAAATCCCATCTAGTTTATAAATGAATCACTAATCATGCTTATATATGCAACTACAAACATTCCCGCTAAGAATTTCGTAATTCAAACTTGAGATGTCGGCATAGGACCTAATAATGGTCATAAAACCAACACCCAAAAATAGTTCCTAACCTAAAATAGGGCAGGACTAGGGCACGGGCGTCCAAGTCCTCACCCCCTATTTCAAGTAGGATTCATGCTAAATACACCCCATAGATCCCATTTTCCATGAAACTTGAGGGTTTTCTCATCGGGTGCCACCATTAACATGCAAGATGACCTAAATGCATTCTAAAGGACCCGAGAGCTAAACCTTAAGAGGGAAAAGCCCCCAAGGGGACATTTTCTGACATAACAAGGGTTTGTTTCTCATGTTTTTTTAGGTCTTGTTTCTAGGTTTTCATGTTGGTTGTAGGTTCTATGTATGAAGGAGGCATTTTCAAACAGTGATGATCCCAAAAGGATGAGATTTTCAACATCAAAGAGGACTGAGCTAGTGTGGCATGTAGAGCAAGGGTTAGCAAATGATTGTTTCCTAAAGAGATATCAGAGAAATGCTTATGATAATCTTCTAAGTGTTCACTGATAGATAGTAGACATTGTCTCACAGTACATAGATGATAGTAGAGTGCATAGAAAGTCTTTGAAATGGTTTTCTCGCACCTAGATCAGTATGGAACACTGATAAAAGTTAGAGACACCATTAAGAGATTTGTAAAGTTCAATGGGAAAGTATTTGGACAAAGGAAAGCTTAGAACATCACAACGGGAAGCTCAATCAAAAATCTATAAAGAATTTCAATCTTTTTAAGATCATTTCCAAGTCCTATGCCCACTATATGAGGACAGTCAAATAGATTTTAGAGATGATAGATCACAGAGAAGCATAGGTCTACGATAGAGGCATCAATTTTTTTTTTGATGATGTTATACCAAGAACAGGAAAGATCAATCACCATTGAGTAAAGACCATAACCTTCATCACATCCCTGAAGAGAGGAGAAGACAAAGGTATGATCAATCCTATACAAACTTAGGTAATTATGAGCAGTTATGTATGTGTGCAGAGTCAAGTCATAATACATGGGTGTGTAGGGTTTTATACTTTGTCAAACCCTAGAAGGGTTAGAACATAGCTCAGTCAGACAAGTCAATCAAGTTGTCTTAGCATTGTTGAGAGTTAGGATGTGTTTGAAATATGGTCTATGTTAAAAGCAAGGCCTTAAACATCTTACAAAAACCTTGTGACAATCTCAATGACCTACTAATAGTTTCAGGTCACTATCATATATTTTTAGTCTCTTAGCCATAATATAAGCCTCCATAGTCATGTTCTCTAATATTATAAAATGTTTGACTAGGTTTAATAAAGGTTTAGGGGATCTTGTATATCCTTGTTTCAATCTCTCATGAAGCTTTGAGGAAGTGTGAGGTCAAATCCTACATTCAAACCAGTTTTGCATGTAGTTTTAAAGTTTTGTAAAGATCTTCAAGGGTATTGTGACAAGTGGAGAGGTTTATCATATGGTATTAAGATCAAGATGGTGGGACATTGCTACGAAGCAATAGTATGCAGAGATGGAAGGGAGTTAACTTTTGCTGGAACTCTCATTCTCATTCAAAGAGTTAGGATACTAAGCCTGTCAGAGGCATGAAGCAATGTTAGATGCATGCAAGGTCTGAATAGTGAGGGTAGAGGCAAATGTGAGAATAGATAAAGAAAGTGATGGAAGAGCATGAACAATAATGAGGGTTTGTGCTATCCTTGAGTAAGAGATATGGACAAAGATGATATACTGTGCATAGATAATACCTTGACAGTGAGATAGTGTTAATTAAGGCACAAAGATAAAACTTGTAGTGGGTTAGAGGAGTACATGGTAATAGTCTCTTTATAAGGTTTGTACTTATTTTCATTCATACGAGTCTTAAACAACAAGGAAGGTCTAACACCTTGTCTCAATCATAAACCTCTAGGAGGGAAGATGAAGGTATATGCAGAAATGTATATGAGGTATGTACATAGAGGTTTTAAAAATATAGTGGAAAGGAAATGTAAAGGTAAACCTTACTAAGAAGCATAAAAAAATGAATGTGATAAGGATTTAATCTCTGCTACAAAGGTAAGAAGGAAACATGGGAGACACTTCCAATGTTTAAAGGTTTACAAACTAAACAAGTAATATCACAGTCTCTAGTCTTGCATTAACTTTATAGTCAAAAACTATGATTATACCATAGACTTATGAAGAAGAAAGGTAACTCAAGATTCTCATAGTGAATGGTCTCTAATGATTTTTTCATGTTTAAAAGGGACTATAGTTGAATAATAAAGAGCATGGAGAGACTAGGGTCAGCAAGGGAAGTAAGGTTTAAAGAAGCATGTCCTATATATCTGTAAAGTGGAGTTTGAAAAAGTTATAAGTAGTTGGAGGAAATTAGAGCAATTTTGAAAGCCTTGAAGACCTTGAGGATAGCTTGGACCATCTTGCAGGGATGCATCTGAGGTAAATAAGGAGCATGCAAAGGTGGAAAAGGTCAAACAAGTCTTCCTCAATGCCTACCAACAACATTTCAAAGAGCCAGACTAAACAAAGACTCTCTTAGGCACCCAAGGAGGTTTGACCCAGTACAAACTACATTTACTTTTATTATATTCTATCCTACATTCTCTTCATGTTGGGCTAGATAAGATGGATGCCTAGGTTAGGAGAAGTTAGTTCTTTGTAGTTGCAAAAAACTTAGTATCGTAACTCAGTCCAGTTTTTTCAAAAATATAGATTGTTGTACTATCATTTTCATGGAAGATATAGCATTGTAATATGATTTTTGTGAGAGAATAGAAGATTCTATACTTGTATCAGTTGAATGTGTACCTTTTGATCAGCAATAAAGATGAATTTTACCTCCCCATGAGCTGTGTAATGTGTAAGATTGCAAAAGAGTTGATGTTTTCTTGTGATATTGTTATTTGTCCTTGAAATCTAGTCCTATTTTTGTTACCTCTATGAAAAGGAACATGTTAAAGTACATGTCATAGTTTGTGAAAACAATAAATGCATGTTATATTTGTGAAAAAACCACTAAACTTGATGTTTGGAGATACAATTAGAAGGAGAGCCCAGAGGTTGTTTGAGGGTTTGATTATACCTCCATGAACAACCTAGTTGGGCTCTCTTTTTTCCTTGGATGATCTTGATTTATCATTTGTTGTTATTGGATTTCTAGGTGTGTTTGAGTTCTATATCCAAAATTTAGGATTGATATCAATGCACATTTTTTTTAATTTTCTCATTATATGTTAAAGTTAGTAGTATTTTCATTGTCATTTTGAATTTTCTTCCTTCCCTCCCTCTGGCATCATCTGGTGTCACCTTAGGTTGTCAAATGCTTGGATACCACCTAGGAATTAACTCCCCGCAGGATGGTCATTAATGTGATGGTTGGTGAATTTATGGAGGAGCAAGCAGAGATAGGTAATGAAAAAGAGAAGGCAAAGAGCAAGACTTATAGGGAGGTTGTTAATGGTTATGATGCTGAAGCTCTGGGAGAAAATGTTGGTTTCGAGGTCCTGCAATCAGTCGGAGCTGATTGTGGAGTTGCCGGTGAAGGGCAATGCGGATGCGAGGAAAGAGATTTAACCAAAAAGGTGAGACTCTCTCGTTGCCCAGGAAATTTTTGTTGTGCCCTAACGATGAAATGTAGAGAGCCATTAAAAATGAAGAGAAGAGATTGAAAAATGTGGCTATATATTTTACATGTATTAACGTTGATAAATTGCCTTCAAGAATTATTTTTGACAATTGGCTAGTATCCGTCTGGGGTAGAAAGCTTAGTATTCAATTTTCTTTTTGGAGACATGGTTTATTTATCATTTTTCTTAGAAACCACAATATGTAGAAGAGGGTGGTTGAACGTAACTTCTGGAATATAGGCCAAGCTCTTTTCAAGGCTTTCCCCTAGGCCCCTAAGACTATAAACCAAGAGATTCAATTTTGTTCAATACTGAGGTGGATACTTATCAAGAACATCATTTTTCAAATGTGGGACTTTCTGCCTCAAGTAGTTAAAACTTTTGGAAAAATCATTAAAATAGATGAAACTAGGGTGACACTGCCCTATATGGATGCAAGAATATTAGTTTCCCTAAACACATGGATTCAAGTCCCTACAATTCTAGAAATTCAATTGGATAACAAAACTGTTGCATGTGATGTGGTGGGGCTTAGCAATCTCAATTCTTGTTTTTTTATGTAAAATGGATGGACATCAAAAAAAAGACTGCCCTGTGTTAAATTTGAGGAGAAACAAAGATGACTTAAACTTCGAAACTAGGGTTCTGAATAACAACTGTGAGGATGTATCTTGCCTTAACTTAAATACCTCTACTATTGTGGGGGATAAGCCAAAGATGAGCCCTCCTTGTAACTCTAGGCCTAGTTTTATGCCTCCAAGTGTTGATCTTCTTAGTGATAAAAGTGTTGGAAACAATAACTCTAGTGATAGGATTAGTAAGGATGTTTCTAGGTTACCAACCATCTCATAGATGTCTGATAATAATTTGGATCCCTATATCCCTGTAGAGTCAGAGGATGTAGCAGAGATTGGTGAGATCCTCAAGGACTCTGATATGTATGATTTAGATGAAACTCAAGAGGATAATCCTGAAGGTGTAATGGAGGGGCATAAGAGTGGTGTCAATACCGTATTTGAAAATCCCTTCTTTGAATCCCAACTGATGGATTCTCAGTCAGAACCCTTAGTGGTTATTAGAGAAGATAGGTCTCCTTCAGACCACATTGGTATCTTGGTGAAGGATCCTATTGGCCCGGTGCTAGCTTGTGGTCAAAATGAGGATCATAGAATGGTTGGAAAAAAAAAGAATGCTCAAGAGCTAGCCTTAGATAAAATTAGAGAAATAGCTGCCCAAAGAGAAAAGATAGACCTTTTGAAAGAGGAATGTATTAGAAAGAAAACAACAAATCCTAATAGAGTGGCATTAGATGTCCTTAGAATAAATGAGATGAATGTAAATGGAGGTCCTAGAAAGGAAAAAGATAAAACTAAAAATCTAGCAGGCAATTCCCTGCCTAGTGATGAGACTGAAAAGAAAGAGGAAGAAAATAAAAATAGGAAAGTAGTAAGCAAAAATAATAGCTCATCTAAGCCTAGGAAAAAAGGTAAAGATGAAAATATTCCTAAGTGTTTTGATAGGCTTTATAGTGGGAATAGACAACATTCAACTTAAATCAGATAGATGAAAAGCTTGCACTGCTTTAGCTGGAATGTTAGGGGACTAGAGTCCCTTGATAGAAAGTATGTTGTTAGAGATTTATGTAATAAAAATAAGAATATGGATATCCTCTTTATTCAAGAAGTGAAGGCCGTTGGATTCATGTTAGAAAACACTCTGAAATTTATATGGAGGGAGGCAATTGCTTTCTCCTCCAATCATGATAGGGGTAAGGGTGGCAATGCCATCCTTCTCAATAGAAGATGGGAGAAATTTATTAAACAATCTGGTCATTCTCCTTGCAACAAATATGTCTAGGTAATCCTTGAGATTGAGGAGACCAATATTGGTTTCTGCTCCATATATGACCCTAATGAGTACAATTACAAAGCCGAATTGTGGAGTTGGATGGCTAATGAACTACCCAAGGTGTCATGGGTTTTAGGAGGTGATTTTAATATGATAGAACAAAAGGAGGATAAACAAGAGGTAACTCACTTGAATGGAAAGGGAATGAGAAATTTTTTTGGTAGAGGTTGAAGAAAATGTTGAAATTGAGTGACCCTTTGGAATGATTGAAAAAAAATAGTAAAGGGCTATGGTTCTCATGGTGCAACAATCAAAAAGGGAATATGATCTAATCTACTATAGATTGGTTAGGTTTTATGCAAATAAAGTGAATTTTCATTTTCAGAATGACAATTTAGTAACAACTTGGTGCAGGTCATCCCAAATGCACTATCTGACCACCACCCTATCAAATCAATAATAGCAGTTAAGAACCAAGAAAAAGAAGTCAAAACACAAAAGGAATGCAGTTTTAAGATTAATAGTTCCTCATTGATGGATGTAGACTGCATGGATGGAATTAAGACACTAAGATGATTATGTAAGGCCGGTACAAAAAAATCTAGTGTCATTCAATACTGGAACAAGTTGATTAATTCATGTAATATTGTGTTCCAAACAATGGGTAAAAAATATGCACTTGACATGAGGAGAGAGGAATGTTAGCTACAAAATGAATTATTAGAACTAGAAAAAGAGATACAAGAGAATCACAGTGAGGAAGAGGTGATAAAAAAAGTAGGGGAGATATTAAAGCATTTAAATTAAGACAATTATAGGTAAGAAAGGCCCAAGGTGCAAGGGTAAGGGCCAAAATGAATTGGCTGAGAGAAGGGGTTAAGGGAATAAAGTATTTTTTTGATCTCCTTAAGTACAAAAATTTGAAGGAAAAAAAGGGCCTATCTTAGAAGAAGGAAAATGGTACCACAAGGATGAGGAAATTAAAGAAATTCTCAGATCTTTTTATGAAAAGTTGTTCAAATCTGAAGATGACGTAGTTGGTTGCAAGGAGGCTCAAGAGTTATGCATAAAATCCATTTAATTACACAACATTTTTTTTCAAAATTCCATTTAAATATATATAATTTAATCTAAAATAATTCCATTCACTCAAACATAAAAAGTATTCCAATCATGTAATTTCTCTAACAATCAATATTCTAAAGCACATAAGTCTAGAAATCATGACAAAATAACACCCAAATTTCTAGTCACACATGCACAAAACCAAACTTACATAATATCCAAACACAATGAATCATAGGCCCCTACATCCATACATAAAATATCATCATAATAGTAAAAGAAATAGTCCTCAAGGTATGAAGCCATAAGAGCATATGGAAGTATCTATCTAGTGTGAAAAGGGTGGGCCTTACATCCTCCCCCCCTTTGAAATAGGCTTCCTCTTAGAAGCCCTCAAGAAGGACAAAGCAACTTATAGAAATGACAAAGCACAAAGAGGGCACATGGTTAAGAATCTAGGAAGAAAAGAATTGACCATCCTAAACTAGTCTATTACATGGCTTATATCTATAAGAATTCTCATGCCACCTCCTTCCATCTCCCCATACAACCTAACAAGGCCCATTTCAAAAAGTAGAAATAATACATGAAAACTTTACACTTACCAGCAGTATCAATAATACAACCTCAAAATTTAATGCCAATAAATTTCAAGAAGGTAAAATCTTAAATAAAATAAAAAATCAAATCTCATAATAAAATTTCAAGTGTGGCCACCAAAGTAAAAGAATATTATAAATTCTATTAGTTCAAACTGAAGAGTCCCTGAGACAAGGGAACTTATCAAAATAAATTGGCTAAGTAGCCAAAAGTAGACTAAAAAAAATCATTCATGTTGCTAGTTGTAATTCAATCAAATAATTCCAAAACATATATAATATAAATGAAATCTAATAATCACATATTGTTTAACCAAAATTCACTTTATGACTATAACAAGCCACTCGAAGGGGAGAAGGTGTATGGTGGTCTTAACCTCAATACTTAATTTAGGATTAACATACTTATTGGATAACCTATGCCTATTAAGAACATTCAAAAAAACCTAAACACAAGCCCAAGGCCAAGGTAACACAAGTGAAGGTACATCTTAGAATTCTCAAGATAAAAATAATAAAGTCTACATTCTCATTAAGGTAACGCTTGATACTATTACAAAAACTTCAGATGACTATTACATTATGACAACAATGAAAACATACTAATTTATCCACTCCCAGGCCTATTAATATTTAATGTAGTTGCGTATAAATAGTTAATCACAAAGGGTATTGAATATCCTATGCTATGGTTGACTATACAATTCACAAAATATGCTACCATCTTGTTACAACACAAATTATTTCCAAACTACTTAATCACTTAATATTATTAAATATTTCCTAATTTTGTCCTATTCATCAATGGAATAGTTCACTATCAATTCTAACATTCAAAAAGTACTTACTTGTACATCCAAACCATATATTGAAGAAAACAAATCTAGATAACTCTACTATATCTGTTCTTCATTAAACTCACTCTAGAATCTAAGCCTCAAGTATTATTCTACTCAAACCTAATTGACCAAGCATTTATTACATCTGCTTCATTTCAACCTATAACCTCTTTGAAGATCCGTCAAAAATTAAAATTATTTCATACATATGTCCTAGTTCTCCCTTTTTCTTTGAAACATAATTAAGTTTTTCCTATTCAATTTAGTTAAAACATAAGCTAATATAAAAATTATAATCTTCAAACATTAATAAAGAAATAAAACTTTTCTAATGCATCACACAATCACAATGGAACAACATATATGGTGGGAAAAAAATACAAATGAATAGCTCACTAAAAATGATGACCAAATAACATACTATCTTCTAACATCCAACGAGTCCTGTTATTTTATAGATGTATACAAAATATAATATTAAGTAATCTACAACAGTATCTACTAAGATAACAATCTCTTACATTTAATCTCTATTATTTGTCAAAGATCACAAGCACACATATAAAAAGTATAATTTTCTAAGTATGCTAAATTTATTAGGATTAATAATTCAGAAGACTCTTTCTCACACATAATAACTAACTAAAAGGATGTTTTCTACATAACATGAATTGATTCAATAAGAGCATAAATATACACATTCATATATACTTTTCCCTATGCTTTTATCACATTTGACTCTAATCTCTACATGTTCACATTGTTCTAAGAGATCATGAAGTCGAATAATTTTTGAAACTACATGTCATTCTAGAACAACACTCATGCAAAGAAATCAAACAACCCTACTCATTTGTATAGATAGAAACTTTCCCATTAACTCAAAATCAAGCTTTTTACGTTTATCAATTATTTTCTCCCAAATCAAAACCACTCAACAATTCAAAAAGAGTACTAATAATATTGAGAAATTCCAAGGACACGTTATAGTTAGAACAATCATAAAAGAAGTATGTTAAGGCATCAATATAAGATTCAAGGATAAGATAACAAAACTAAAATGATAAAGGTACACACAAGAAAGATTTTATCTTATACCCTAAACTAAGGTGGGCTATCAAATCAAGGTTAAACAAATCATTTTTCTAAGAGGTTGACTCCCACACAACAAGCCTCTAACCAAGATATAATAAAGAAAAAAAATGATACATCACACTATTCAAAAGAATTATGAGACTACTAACTATCAATTTACACTACTCCCCTAAGCCCTTCCATTATCACATAAGGGAAAATTTAGAAACATCAATACTTGTAATTACAATATTAACACAAAATAATTTACATCCTCAGAAAAACAACTTCTGACCTCCTCCAAACAATTTTGCCTATAAAAATATAAGAAATTTAGCACATACAAGAGATGTTGAACAACCAACACTACTTAATCAAAAAGACATCTTGAAAGATAAAGAGACAACCAACAAATTAATAGATTTATGATTTAAATGAAATGACTTAGATAATAGCACCTCTAATCACATTCATTTTATCATACTCAAGGTTTTCAAACAAAAAGGAGCATCAAGAAATATAACTCAATTTCAACAAAGAGGAAGTTCAAGCTCCCTATATTCTTAATTACACTAACATGATCATCCTACAACATTCACTTGCAAAAAGGTGCATACAAAAACATGACCCAAACATATCCCTAGAGTTTCTAAAGTGTTGGAAACCTGGCTCTGATACCAAATGTAATGCCCACTTGTACAACATGTACAAATGGGCACACAAATGTCAATTTCTTATGTTTTGCTTAAAAGCCAACTAGACAAGATTAAATGTGAACATTGTCAAAGATGGTTTTCTCACAAAATACCTAAGAAGGTTAAGATAATTAATCATTCAACAATAAACCTCTATGTTTTCTAACATGTTCCTTTCGAGATAGCTACTTGAAAGATTATAATGAATGTTATAACCTAAGTTTTACTAACATGATTTAACAGAATAAATGAATTTAATTAAGATCTCAACTTATACTATGTGGTAGTTACAACCTTTGTTTTCACTACACGTGGATAATTAAATAAATTTTGAAGGATAATCTCACTAAACTGATAAGTAGATTAGACTAGCTAACTAAGGTAAGAATTGCATATTCTCTCATTAAGCGCAATTACTAATCAATTAATGAAAATTTAAGCTAAGTAAAAAAATAAATGAATTAAATAGTACTAGAAAAATACTTATTTATTATTATTTGTAAAATTTAATGAGAACTTTAACAAAGGGATAAATAAATTAAATGAATTAAAACAATTATTAAAATTAACCAAATTCCTAAATTTTATTATCAAGATCAAAACAAATAATGAATTTGAATATAAATATATGTTTAACAAATTTTAAATTAAATAAAACAACCAACACAATTACATTAATTAAAGTAGTTTAAATATTTAATAAAATTTAAATACCACTTAATTAAGATGAACATGTAAACTATCAATTAGATAAATTTATAAATCAACAATATACGATATCTTAATTAAAGGTAAAAAGGAAAGTAATATAAAAGGGATAATTAACTTATTAAAAGTTGGCTAAATTTTAATCACTATTAATTAAAATATTAATTTCTAAAAATAATTTATTGAATTACTAAATCCACTAATCCTTAAAAATCACCAACATATTTAATTTAGAGATTAAATAAAAAAAAGTTTCTTTTTTTATGTATAAGGCAAAAAAATCTATATAACAATTTATATTAGATTCTATTTTTTTTTTACCATTAACTAAAATAAATTAACTAATAAAATTAATTACATTCATTTATTAAAATAATTAACAAAATAAAAAAAAAACTAATAAGATTGAAGGATATCTCTAAAAAGCACTATGACTTAATTTAAATTCTAACTTATATTAAATTAAATTTCTTATCCAATACTTTTTTTAAAAAGGTGGTAAACACTAGACTGTATTAATAATTTGAAAACATTGTTACATAAGTTTATAGATAACCATGAATATAACATCTGGTAGTTAATAAGATAGACAAAAATAACATACATTTGGAGATGGACGTGTATAGCCAAAAAGCCAAAAAATCAAAATTAGAAAGAAGACAAACCACCACCTAACCACCACTCATATCCACTAGGCCTGCCACCCCGCTAGCCTCGGCCCCATTCTCGCCCTCCTCAGTCTACTCTGGCTCCACCTCAGTATCAGAGTTTGTCTCCATGGCATCTGGATCCCTTGGTAGATGAGGGGCCATATTCATAGTGTGTAGACATAGGAAACGTATTACCACAAACAATTCTTTACACCTTACCCTCATTCGCTTTGTCATCAAGAAGGCATGGCCTTTAATAGCCCTCTTGAGTTCATTAATACACCCACAACCCAGGCCTCTCTGCATTGTCCTATAGAGGTATTCCATAGCACTAGAAGAATGGAGTCGGTGGATAGGGAAGAGGCCACCAACCCATGCGTCTCTAACCATAATATCATAGCTTTGAAGGGCACTATTCCAATGGTCCACACTGAAGAGCTGCTTGTTCACTATTCCCATGGATATGGGTAACACATACTTGGCGTCGAGGGTAATATCCAACAAATTGGACAAGAAAACTGAGACCACATCTGACCACCTCATCTCCCTTTCAGGTTGACCATCTAGCCACCTTTGGTTGCAGATGTGTCTTACCGTGAACTGAGTGAGCATATAGTTGATCTCAAAGATTTGATTCAAGTCAAGGATTGTCACGGAGCCCTTGATAACTAGTTCCCAATTAAGGGGCTGGAAATAAAACCTAAAATTAGCCACTTCACCCTGGAATATACCTGCACACCTACACAAGAAAGCCAAACAAGGGATGCGCACAGGAGGATGGCGAAGGAAGAGTGTGAGGCCTATTTATTTCACTCCATTATTTTGCTTATATCACTTTTTTAGTTTGATGACATTTGGACATTTGGGACTATTGATCCTGATATGCAGATTTCCTGGACTCTATCCCCTTATTTTGATTGGTTATATTTAGTATGCTGTGGTGTGACTATATCTTGACTTTAGATTTCATTGATGATTATTGACATGTGACATTCATTCTGATGCTATTAGAGTTATTAGTTG